>CM052897.1:74400087-74468366 GCA_028534135.1 Potos flavus | reverse complement strand
ATAAATATTTCTCAAGTGAAATACATTAATATTTACTTTAAGTATGATAAACAAAGATTACAAGTAGCCTTGTGTCTCTTCAGATGAGGTTTGTCGCTGAATGAGTTTAGGCCAGGTCTGATATTACTGCCAAGTGAATTATGAACAAAGAGTTCTGTTTCCCCAGCTTTACAGATTTCAGGACTTCAGATAAAAGGTTGTAGATCTATGTCTCAGATATTAGCTGAATCTACATTGTCACACTACAGATGATAAGGATGGTTCTTATAAAGGCTAAGACCCCCAAGATAATTTACTCATTTTGTAATTCTAAAAACCCTCCGTGTGAGTACTGTCAGGAGCACTGGGGTACAAAGATGGCCATCACAGAGTGTCTGCTGTCAGGGGGCATGCCTTTCGGTAGAGAGTATTATTATGTAAAAATAATGGGCCATAAAGCATTTGCAATGCTCTGCTGTGGGTATGGTGCTTGGTCAAGGTGCAAAGATCACAGAGCCACATAGTACAGGAGTCAAGACCAAGAGGCAAATCTCTTGATTCCATAACATGAAAACATCTTTTAACAAGAATTGTGACCGTCATTTATACAACAGCAATTCACGTTCAATGGGAAAATGTAATAAGGCATAAATAATTACATGCAAGAGAATAGAAATTACCTTGTTGATAACCAGTATCAACCAGTTGTCACCCTTCTTCTCCGAATGGTGTAGTGGGGAAAAACAGGTAGTCTGGGCTTTTGCTACCTTAGTTTTCATGTTCTTTCCCCACTTCACAGTAACCTTGACCATGTTATTTAACTTTTCCACACCCCATTTCTTTATCTATAAAATGTCAACACTAATAACACTTATATCATAGTGTTGTCATGAGGATTAAATGAGTTAATAGATGTAAAGTGCTCTGTAAATGTTTGCTGACCACTCACCTCCAGGCACATGCTGGGTTGTCTACGGCCAACTTTGGATCGCTAACCCCCACTTCTAAGGCCCTGTCTTCTTTGCAGAGAAGAAGCCATGTTTCGGATTAGAATTCTCTATGGGAGAAACCATCAAGGTTTACAAGGCAAAGCTGTGGTTAAGTGTTACTTTGGGGAAGTTCGAGTGGCCAGACGTAAGAGCAGCTGCAAAAAACTTACCAGTTTCTCTGGCTTCTCGGTAGTTTCAGCTCCTCAGCTGCATACAGAACATTTCTAAAGATGCAATGATTGCTGCAGGTTCCTGGGGAACTTCCAAAGGCCTAATTCCTATAATATTCTTGTATTTTATTCCTGTAATATTTAAAGTGCCTTTTGTTTTATTAAATTCATGAAGATACAATTTTTGGTATCAGAAGTGATTCCAGGGAAGGGAAACTTAACAGACAGGAATTTGGAATTAGATTTGATTGATCCGATTCAATTTTAAGGCAGTAAGGGCCCCACTGATGGTGGAAAATGAAACACTGGTGCTCCGTGCCCAACCAGTTACTTAAGTCATTCGTTGTCACTAGCATCAAGAAGCTAAGGAGCTCAAGGGTCTGGGAGACCCAGTAGCTTCTGCAGTAAAATATTATGGTGAAGTAGAGTGGATTATCAGGCAGAGAGGGGCTGGCTGCTTCTGATTATGCTAAACAATTGGAGGGAAAGCAAATGGTGAGATCATTCAGGATCCAGATAAGAAATTAGAAATCACCTATAAACTGATGAAAAAATGACCTTTCTTAGAGCCATGAGGTCAAATTTCTAAAAAAAAAAAAAAAATTCTAAAATCTGATGCTGGAGTACCAGGATTACTATGTGATTTGAATTTGTGATCTTATAGTTTCTTATGATAAGGTAAGGGAATTGGTTAAAGTAAAAATCAAGCCTCTACTATGGGATGGTGACATTTGGACAGCTTTCAATGAAAGTGAAAAACTTGAACTCTCAAATTCCTCTGAGCCTCCCTTCCTGGCAGAAGGAGCCCTTATTCCACTACCTGAATGTGACTTCTTGCCTAAAGGGCTAATAGTAACTTCTCATGAAATTATGGTTATGGCCTTGTAGGAAACTACTGATCCTTCTCATAACCCACACCTACTTCTTCTCGTTGTTTCTAATCACAGATCTCGGCAGATCCCAGTGCAAAGCATAACCAAGAAAAGGGACCACGCACACCAAAATAATTTCAAGATTTTGCCAATTATTCCTGGGAAATAAATGTGTGTGTATAGACATGAATTCTAAAGAAGGTAAACTAGATTTAAAAGAATGTGGTATTTGATCTGATTGCATTTCTTGGTAGACATACACCCACCAGAGATTTGTAATTCAAGGGGGATGATAGTGACGCTATCCAGTTTGCTTTACAGGTTGACAAAAACCTGAACTCTAACAGCCCTGCAGTAAACGAAGTAGAAATTCCAGAACTTCATTGGTATATTGTAGTAAAAGGTCAACAACTCTGACCCATGGAACCAAATCCCGCCTGCAAATAGTTTTTATAAATAAAGTTTTACTGGAACACTGCCATGCTTGTTATTGTCTATATTGCCTAGGGCTACTTTCATACCAGAACAGAGTTGAGTAATTGTGACAGAGATGATATTACCCCCAAAACCTAAAATATAACTATCTGGCCCTTTAGTGAAAACATTTGCTGACCCCTGCTCTAAGAAGAAAAATCCAGAAGGTTAGGGAGAGGCTGGAGTGAAATTAGTTGTGCGAGCTGCTTACTCACCTCCCTATCTATTTCCTCTGGAGGGTGTAGAGAACTCCCTCTTCACCAAGGCCTTCAGAAATACATAGGTGAAGGGGTCACCAGGATACTTGATAAGCTTGAATGTCAGGAATGGCAGTGGGTAATGCTACCACTGAAAAGCGTTCCCTGATTTCAACTAGAATGGTGGAATGCTAGAATAGCGGAGGTGAAGTGGAATAATCACCGGTGACAATGTTTGGGTAATTACTGTAATGTGCAGAAGGCCCAGAGTAATAATCAGAATGGTTTTCCCTGTAGAGATCTTTGTCAGTGAATAATTGATCATGGTGGCCTTGGGGCTGGCCCCATCATGTATAGTATAAATGGACATTCTACTAAAGTCTTTCTTGATCTGTAAAAGCAAAGTAATTGAGTCACAGCCCTTAACACTAGGTCCCAGCTGGAGTCATTGCACAGACTGGGGGAAGGGGAGGCCACATTTCTCTGAGGAAGGAGCCTGCTACAAGGCCAAAAACTCATATGTAAACATTCCTTCTACCAAGCCAAAGGGTGCTATGGTTGTTTACTAGGACAATCAAGCACTGGAACAAAAGGAGGAAGTACCTAAACTTTTCAAGGATTTCTGCCACTGGATCTGAATTGATGTCAAACCCTGGAGATTCAAATCCCACTGTGGTCCACTAACCCTTCAGAGTGGGAAATTATGGAAATCAAGTGATAAATGGAGTTTTTGGCTATTTCACTGTAGACTTAGTATATTCCTGAACCCATCCTCTAGCAAAGTCATATTATCTGCAGCACAGAACTCTTAACCACTGGGCACTAGTACACACTAAGAACATGACCATCAGACATCAAAAGATCATGCAACTAAAGGTGCTCATCACGAGCTGGGTATGGCCAAATGCACAGAGTCACAATTTTGGATTTGGCCCAAGAATAAGGTACATTCATATTGGATACAGGTAAGTTATATGACCTAGACCTCAGGTCACCTTTCTCTGTTGCACTTATTCCTCTTCCTCAGCTCACATCTATTGCCTCATGGGGTATTCCTTGTGATCAGCTGTCAGAAGAGGAAAGAAACCCAGTCTTGGTTCACCGATCATTCATAAGTCAGTTCAATATATTGTTGCAAACCAAAACTAGACTGCTAAGCCACAAGGGCCCCAGTGAAGGGTAGCCTTCAAAAACAGTGATGAAGATGGAGGCTCTGAGTGGCTCAGTCTTGATTTCGGCTCTTGATTTTGGCTCAGGTCATGATCTCAGGGTGTGGGATCTGGCCCCATTGGACCCCATTGGGCTCGACACTATACTTGGTTCCTGCTTAAGATTCTCTCTTTTTCTGTCCTTCTGCCCCTCCCCTGCTCTCGCTCGCTCTCTCTCAAAATAAATATATTAGTTAGTTAAAAAAACAGTGATGAGGTGAAATTCTCCCAATGGGTAGAAATTTAAACCATACACCTAGTCAGAAACTAGGGCGGAGGTAGATGTGGTCTAAGGTCAGAATATTATATAGCCCCAGGCAATCAAGTAGCTTGGCTGGTTATTCAGGATATAGAAAAGATGGGATTGGAGAATTAGAGAAAAGAGAAATGAAACATGAAAGAAAAAAAAGCACAAAGGTCGATTTATCAATTTATTATTGCAATGATCTAGGCAAGAGATGATGGGACCGTGAGCTAGGTCCCAATCCCAATCCAAGAGATTGGATTTTGGCTATATGTTGATAGTAAAGCCATTACAGTAAGGCACCCCTCCTTCTTTTAATTTTATTCGCTTATTAGTGATTTAAACATGTTTATGAAGATGGTTTATGTATATATGTTTTCTTTGCAATTTTCCAATACATTTGGTCCATCATAATAAAAAATGGAACCCCAATGAAGAAAATGATTTTTATACTTTCATTCAATCAGTAGATTCAGATCGTCAGATGCAAAACCTTTGGATCAGGATATTCAAGACGTTTCAGGTCTTATTGCATTTTTTTCTGTAAGAGTCTCTTTAACAACTTGGACTTTCTTTACTCTTTCCTTTAGAATATTTGTTCTGTGTCACACAATCAGGCACCTGATGAATTTTTTTAAAACTATTTTAAACCTTACATATAAGTTTTTTATGATGGGAATGGATTGAATTGTATCTCCTACAAATTCATATGTTGAAGTCTTAACACCCTATGTAACTATTTGGAGACTGGGCTTTTAAAGACATTATGGTTAAAAGAGGTCATAAGGCTGGGGTCCTCATCCAATAGGATTGGTGTCCTTATAAACAGAGGACACCAGAAATCTCTTTCTATCTCTTCCTCTCTCACCCTACCTCCACACACACCGTGAAAAGGCCACGCGAGAGCACAACAAGAGAGTAGCTGTCTGCAAGCCAGGAAGAGAAGGCTCACCCAAAACCAACGAACCCTCCTGATGCCTTGGTCCCAGACTTCCAGTCTCCAGAACTGTGAGCTAGTGAGTTTCTGGTGTCTAAGCGCCCCAGTCTGCGGTATTCGGTTACAGCAGCCCTAGCAGACTAAATGCACTGCATGTATTTCGACTTGTTAAATAAAAGTCTTATCAAACTAGTCAGAGTTGAAAAGCAAAGATTAAAGCATCTAGGATAGTTATGAAAAAGCAGCAGCATATACAATGATGACTAAAACAGGCTATGCCAGCTACGTGCAAACAGAAAGTTTTCGACTCGAAATATTCTGT
The DNA here is from genome assembly GCA_028534135.1 of Potos flavus. Classification (NCBI taxonomy): domain Eukaryota; kingdom Metazoa; phylum Chordata; class Mammalia; order Carnivora; family Procyonidae; genus Potos; species Potos flavus. The sequence goes on along the minus strand of CM052897.1, from coordinate 74,462,974 downwards.
GTGTACTAATTGTTTGTAGCCTTGAAGATTTTTCCCTTGAGGAATAATACGACACTACGAATGTTTGTTTACGACAAATATGAATGTTTCTTTTCTTTTTTTCTTTTTGTACCTTCCAATAAAATATAAATTCCTTTTGACCTTGTTTTTGTGCTCACTGCAATATCCCCAGCATGGAAAACCATCATGGAGACTCCATAAATATTATATGAGAGAAACATTTTTGGAACTGACTGCAAGAAATCTTTGCACCAAATTTATGGTCTATAATATGGCCTATATTTTGTGAATTAACTTCAGTTCTTCCAACATTTATACCCTTATTTTCCTTTGTTATTATCTGACTTCATTTCGTTATGTTATACATCTGTATCAATGTGAATTGTTCTAAACATTTTTGGGGGTTAAACAGCATATAAATAAACAAACAAAGAAAAATCCACGTAGGTTTAGATATTGGGTTTTCCCCCCAAAAGTATCTGAATCTATAATGAATCTGAAGTACACCACAAAACAAGTATTTAACTATATGTGGTACAATATAGTAGAATATATTATTAAAATATTTGTTCTGTGGCATACCTTAGGTTCATAACGGAGCTTTATTCATATATACTAGTTTGATTTTTCCAACTATAATAACACAATTTTGTTCTTTGCCACCTGCCTCCTTCTCTGGTCCATTATCTGTACATTTCTGCCCCATTCTCTGTCCCATAGCCTGACCTCCAGAACAGCATCATTCTGGTCCTCTTGTCATGTGGCTTCGTGGATTCAGCCCATGGCAGGCACTGAGTAAAGCTAGAGGGTGGGAGGAGGTGAAGCTAGGGTATTGCTCACCTTGGGCCCATGCCTATTTTCCTTTCCTACCTTGACACTGGTCTGACAGTTACTACTTTCCAGTATGACCTTGGATCCTATCAGACCACCTTTTTTCCACAACTCCACCTTCCTTCATGCCTCAGGAACATCCACTCCTCTTACTCCCTCCGGGTGAAGGGTGGCAATGGCTCCCTACTGTTGCTGATCCCAAAGGGCTTTACCTTTCTGGCTCCCTTAACCCTGCCTCACTGGTTATAATTAGTTCCTTCATTTACATCTCTTTAGTTAAAACCTTGAATATGTCACCTCTTTCTTGCCAGGAACCAGATTGAATCAAATAATCAAATGTCCCCTGGCTGTGTTTTGGTAGAATAGGGAAGTGGTAAAACTACCCCTAACCATATAGTCAGTCGTAAATATTTACTGAAAATATAGTATATGCTAGGCATCATGTTCTTTTCTATACTAGCTATAATGTTACATAAGACATGACACCTCTCCTCAAGGGAACATTTAAACAAAAGGGAAAATAATATAAATTACTCTGGATATCATGATGTTGAAAGGAGCAACTCCTGTCATCTCCATTTTGGCTAAGATCCCAACATCTGAGAACAAAAGATATTAATACTCTTTCACAATAATAAAAATGTGTTAGATCATCCTTTCAGAACTTTCTAAGAGGCAACCTAAAATATATCAGGTGACATTTAATCATCATTCACCTTGAAAGCACACAGGGGTAAGAGAGGGAGGAGATGTCTAGAGAACCTTAACAAGACCTATTCCCATGTCTTCTCAAATTTGAGATTCGGAAACCAGTACCTTCCCCATGTCTGAAAAGCAGTCTAATTGTAAAAGGTTGGCTGAATCTTTGTTAGAATATTAAAAAGAATTGTCCAACATTCTTAGCAGTGGTGGAGTAAAGGTTTGTTTCCTGAAGCCAAATGTATACTCTTTTGAAGGAACATGGCCTTGAATTGCCCTGAAAATCTATGCAAATTTTAAACAAGTGAACTTGGGGAAACCAGGGATTGGGTGAGAGGTGTAAGTGACTTGGGAAGCTAGAATCTGTAGGGAACGCATCAGAAAAAGGAGCAACATTTGGACAGCTGATTCTGTGCCAGAATCCATATTTACCAATATATTTACCATATATTAATCTATACTTTTGTATCATTTATCTCTATTCCTTCATCCCATTTCATTGCTGAAGGAGCCCTAAAACCACATAGTGAATGGAGTAGGGAACATGAAGGAGCAAGATGGAGGGAACAAGTTTTCTGAGCTGTGGGAGGAGAAAAAACTATGGATTGGTAAGATTTTTAACATTTAAGTAGTAGATTGGACTGTGCTTTTTACTATAACTAGAAAGTGAAATGGTTAGTTCACGCTGGAAAATGATGAGGAAGGATCTGGGATCAACCCAAGATACTCAAGGAGTGGGAAAAAAAGATCCAGCAGAGCATGGAGGAAACACAGTGATATGAAAGAATAAAGCTGTTTTTTAACTGGCCTCTACCTAATCCAGTTGATTCAATTATACATTGGCCAACACTTTCACTCAAGGAAGAATATGTGCGATCAGAGAAGACCTCAAATTTACAATTTGGCTTGAGTAAGAATGATTATGTCTGCTCAAGCCACAGATATAACCCTTTTAATTAAGCTGACCAGTTTCTGCTAACTTATTGGTTGAAACCATATACAAGATGAAAATTTTATTTAGTTTGAGAATTTTTCACCAAATTACCCAAGGAATTCCAAGATCCCATTTAAACTTATAGCAAGCTTTGTAACACTTTATCATTATTATCACTATAAACTCTCCACTTTTGCATTTTCTTGTATGCCAATACTCTGGGATGATTTTAATTCTTTTGCATCCAGAACACAGAAATTCAAGTATCAGACAAGAAATTAGATATAGCAGCACCAGTAGTAATAGTAGTAGCAGCCACAATAATAATAATAATTTTTGAAGAGTTAAGTACTTATGATACAAAACAAAGTATGAGGTGCTTTGCATGTGACAGCTTTTAAAATTTCAACTATCCTAAGAGACACAAAATAATATTATTTTAACTTCTAATGTGCCCTTTAAAATACCACCAGATCAAAGTAAAAAAAAAAACACAGGTTTAAACTATAGAAGATAATTTTATAGCCAGCAGATTTCAGTGAGACTGGGTTTTTATGAATGTTTCCTTTTCTAGCACCTCGCATAGTACATGAAGTAACTGTATGGAAATGACCACTCAATAGATATTTGTTAAATTAATTAGTGTTGAATAAATGTTGAATGAATGTCTATAAGAGTATTTTTTTTGTATCTTTGTAATAGAGGTTATATAATATAAAATGGAATTCAAATGCTTAACATTATGCATATCTCAAGTAAGTATAAATCAGTATCTATTTCATTCCATTCATTTTAGCACTATTTATTCACTGCTGAAAGTGACAAACATTCAGCTCAGCAATTAAGGATATTAAAATCTTGACAATGATGATGCCCTAATTGAGGTTAATTTCGGATCTATTAAAATCTGATTGAATTTTTAACCCTGTGAGAGGGATATTAACATTCAACAAGATTTTTTTTCTCTTACGTGTCTAAAAAACATAAGGCAACCTAACAATGAGGACCTGATCTAAATGAATGAAAACTGTGAAACTCAAACACAGTGGTTTTTAGCAGGTGCTATTAAGCGATTGTAATGGAGGTTGTCCTTTGCTCCATTCCAGAAGCATAGCACGAGGCAGTTGGCTGTCTGCCCATTCCATAGATGAAGTGAACGCATGTAATCAAATTGAAACTTTAGCTCCAATTGTCACCTCCTCCATGGAACCCTCACTGACCTTCATGGACCAACACATTGGTTCTGTCCTCTATGGTCCCACAGAACTTGGTTTATACTCTTTTTTAAAAATTTCTTTATTTTAAATTTTTTTAAAGATTTTATTTATGTATTTGACAGAGAGAGAGATAGCGAGAGCAGGAACACAAGCAGGGGGAGTGGGAGAGGAAGAAGCAGGCTTCCCGTAGAGCAGGGAGCCTGATGCAGGGCTGGATCCCAGGGTCCTGGGATCATGACCTGAGCTGAAGGCAGACGCTTAAGGACTGAGCCACCCAGGTACCCTGGTTTATACTCTTAAATAAATTAATAGCTGGATTTATAAAAATAAAAATAAAATGAAATGAGACAGGGCCACAACATTCAGAAGACTTCAGTCGTCTGTGGGATAGTGTCACAGTTTATCCGCAGATTTCCTTTTAGAGCAGAAGAACGCACACAGCGTACTGATTTCCATGAGAAAGAAGTAGGAAGAGGACGAAAGAAATGGCCAGCTGTTGACTTAACATCCCTTCCAAGAAGCTTGCAGTTTGCATCTTGTTCTCGATAGCTATAAAAATGAATTCAAATAATAAAGGCCTATGGTTGAATTTGGGCTATGTGTAACTGCTAACGAGTCTTAGGTACAATGTTTGTTTTTGAGAAGATGACAAATTTTTGAGCAAGGGGCTAGAGTTTGAGCTGCAATGTCTATTGCTTGTATTTAGTATAATACGAAAGATACAGAGATCTGCACACCCTGGGGCCACTTCCTCATCCCCACCAATGTGCTCTCTCCCCCAGCCACATACCTCTCCACATCCTATCATGATTTTACCTTCCCTCCGTCTGTGACAGTGCTGCAAATAAGAGGGACGTTCTATGTGTACGTGCATACATATTTATTTAATTAACCAAAACACCTAAAAGTGGCAAAAATGGCAGACAAAAGTAGTATCAGGAAACGGAACACCATCCAAATAAAGAATGATCCTGAAATCTCACAACAAACTAAACATTAGACTGAGCATAAGAAGGGCTGAGATCTTGTGCATTTTACTGGACTCTTTCTCGTGGGGATAATAAAACCAAATGTCCCATTGTGCTTTAGAAATAGCAGTGATTTTGTGGGAAACCTTTTAAAATAATCTTACACTTACGGCGCACAACTATTTTTATAATAGGCTGCCATCTCTGTTTTGCAGAGAGAAGCCGAGACAAAAATGCAGTGTCATCAGCTGTCAGTGAACTCAGGTAAGAGTTATTCCAAATTTTCCTATTTGTCCAATTATTCCAAATGACAACGGCTTACCACATAATTCAGTCTTATGTAAAAATCTTCAATTGGTAAAAAAGACAACTGAGTTTGGACCCAAGTATTTGCACTGAGGTTTTGACACTTTAAACAAATTACTTTCTAATCTCTTTCCATCATAGTTTGTTTCTCCTGTATTTGGGGACAAAAAGTTATAATTTGCAAAAATACATGAAAGGCACTTAGCTACAGTGCCAGGTAGCTAGTCGGCCTCAACAAATAATGGCAGTCGTTAGTGTGGCTATCTTGATTTGCACTGGAAAACAATCACATCTTTTAGTCACATCTGATTCAACAAAATGGTCTGAAGAAACAGTGCTTAAGGGACTCACTGTTAGTTACGTTCTGAATTCGAAGGTTCTCTAGGCCCCAGTTTTGATGGCGACATGCCCTTAGGTTGCCTGGGTGGAATAGTTATAGCTATTACTCTGATTCTAATAAATAATAAAGTGTGGCTGATACAAAAGTAATTTATATTCATGGATTAGCTGGGTACATAGGTTTAATAATATTGACATTACAGTAACATGCTTAATAGCACATTGTCACAGTATCATCTGTTAAGTATTTCTAACCAATGCATTTCATACCCTGCCTAATAATAATTTGTTAAAGCCAATGTAGCTGCACATATTAATTCTTTCATAAATGTGAACATCACATTCTTGAATGGCACATGACTTAATTCATGATAACTTGGGTGGTGATTATATGAATAGAAACTCAGCCTCATCTGAATGGGAGGGTAGCACATTTGTTGCCTTATTCCAGTTGGGAAAATGAAATGTGAAAGGAGTGACAACTGCTAAGATCTGCAATAGAAAACATTTGACTAAATGCAGTATAACTGTTCTGTGTCACCCTTGCCACTCATTCCTTGCCATTTCATCCCCTTACTCAGAAATGTATAGCAGGATGGCTGAGAATGAAATAAAACTGTGAACTTCTTCCTCGGCTACCCAGATTGTATTTTGCTGTTCATGTCACCTTGCCTAGTTCAATATAAAATGAATGGAGCTCAACCAGTCACACTTTTGTTTAACTTACCAAAGGAATGACTTACGTTTCATTCACCTACTCAATAAGCATTTATCGATCATTTGCTATCACATGACACTGGGTTAGGCACTGTAGATCCAAGAGGAAAGACAGATCTCCTGTCTGCAAAGCATAAAGGATGGAGATTGTACAGAAAATTAGAGATTGAAGAGAAAGATCATAGGCCAGCTGCAGCAATAGCTGTCAAAACTTGTAGATTAAAAAACTCATCTACTCGTGATTTTTAAAAGCTTGTCCAACAACTTGTTTGCCTTCTAAAATTATATCACTGAACACAAGGAAATACAAGATTACATAAAGATGTTTTAAATAGTGATATTAAACATGGTGGACAGGTCTGATTCCCACGTTTATCTTATTACTCATCCTAGAATATTGTTAAAATGCACAAGAAATCTTTCTTCCTGCTACATGTATTTCCATTTTATTTTTTTGTAAGTGTAGCTTTATTTTTATGTTTTTACAGTGTTATATTAGTTTCAGGTATGCAATATAGTGATTCAGCAATTGCATACATAACCCAGTGTACATCGTGACAAGTGTACTCTTTAATCCGCATCACCTCATGTATTTCCATTTTAAATTAATTTATTTCTTGCACTACCTGTAGTTTTGCATACTTTATACAAATTACATCATGTGATAAAATTGAAAATCTTGAGACTTAGACAACTTAATTAATTTATATCAATTGGGTGTTCCCATCTTATTGAAAAGCCTTGGTAGAAAGGTAATAAACAACTCATGCTTCCTTTGTTTGTGTACATTGATGATGTCCTCATTGCTCTACAGATAGTGGAAATAACATGAATTAAAAAGACATATCCTCTTATTTGTCTCAATTTTTTTCTTTCACTCCTCTCAGCTGTCATTCTTCTGGTTTTTCAGTCTCAATTCTTAGCAAAAAATAACAAGCTGATCTTAAAATTTACGTTGCTATTTAAGGGCTCAAAATAGTCAAAATATCTTTTTATCTTGAAATAAAAAGAAAAGAGTCAGAGGACTCAAACTTCCCAATTTTAAAATTTACTTGAAAGCTAAGGGAATCAAGACAGTGCTGTACTAGCATAAGGACAAGTGTGGATCAGTGGAATAGAATTGAGAGTCCAGATATAAACCTTCACATTTCCTGTCAATTGACTTTTGACAAGGGTGCCAAGACAATTAAATGGAAAAGAATAGTCTTATCAACAAAAGGTGGTAGGACAATTGGATAGCCACATGCAAAAGAATGAAGTTGGATCCCCTATCTAGCACCATATACAATAATTAACTCAGAATGGATCAAATACCTAAATGTAAGAGCTACAACTATTGAACTCTTAGAAGAAAATACTGGGGTAAATCTTTATGACCTTGGATTAGACAATGACTTCTTAGATATAACACCAGAAGCACAGGAACAAAAAAAACATATGGGTAATCTGAGCACCTTCAAAATTAAAACTTTTGAGCTTCAAAGGATACCATCACAAGAAATAAAGAGATAATTCACAGAAAGGAAGAAAATATTTGCAAATTATATATCTGATAAAGGACTCATATCCAGAATACATCGGGAACAACATCATTAGCCTTCAGGGAAATGCAAGTCAAAACCACAATGACAGACAACTTCGCACTAAGTAAGGTGCTATAATTAAAAAAAAAAAAAACAACATATAATGAAAGATGTTGGTGAGAATGTAGAGAAATCAAACTCTCATACACTGCTGGCGAAAATGTAAAATGTCACAGCCACTTTAGAAAAAGAACCAGCAATTCCCCAACAGTTTAAACATAGAATTACCCATATGATCATTATACTAGTCATTATACTTCAAGAGAAATGGAAATATATATCCACATGAAAACTTGCGTGTGTGTTCATTGCAACACATTCATTATAGTTAAAAATTAGAAACAATCCAAATGTCCATTAACTGATAACGGCTTCTTTCACTCAGCATATTGTTTTCAGTGTTCATCCATGTTACAGTAAATATCAATACTCCATTTCTTGTTATTGCTGAATAATATTCTATGAAGATCAAGAAGGAGCAGCCATTTGGCTAAGAAACTAATAAAGAAAAAGCAGAGCACTGGAAGCCAGTGAAGAAAGTATTTTGAGGATGAAGGAATGACCGCTTCCGTTAAATGATGGTGAGAGGTTGAATAAGATTAGGATTGAAAGTTGACTATTGGATCTTTCAGTAAATTGACCTTAACAGAATTCTTTGAGTGAAATAGCTGGACTGAATTAAGAGAGAAGATGGGAATGGAGAGAAACTTGAGATAATAAGCACCACCCAATCTCTAAGGCCTTTTACCATGAAGAGTGGCAGAGAAATGCTGCAGGAGCGGGAGAGAATATAAGGTCAAGGCTGTATTTTTTGTATTTTTTTCAAGATGAATGAAATTCTGGTGTGTAAAACACTTGGAAAAAAAAATCTAATGACACTGGGGAAGGGGATAGTCCAAAAGAGAGGTAGATAAATTGATGCATAAGGTGGTGAGAGGGTATAGAAATTTTCTTCTCGTTGCTTCTATTTTTTTGTTGTTTTCCATCTTGTATGATTTTTTTCAAGACTATTTTTCTAGCACAGTTTTAGGTTCACAGCAAAATCAAGAGGAAGGTACAGAGATACACCCTCTATTCTCACACTTGCATGGCCTCCTACACTACGAACATCCTCCATCAGACTGGTACATTTGTTAGAGTTGGTGAATGTACACCAGTTTCCTTCTGTTTTTATCAATGGAATAGAAAACAGGCTTCTGAGCTGTGAGCAAGGAGGAGGAAGTCATATTGAAAGTTTTAGATGTGAAATAGTCCCCTGGACAATAAAAGAGTGAACTGAACAGGAAAATGACTAAGAAAACTTGATAGAATTGACAGTCACTATCAAAGGCCCATTTTCAGGGTCATAAATTCAATTGGAGGCTGGACATTCTGGTTTGATGGTGATTGCCACATTCCACTCTTTGAAAGTAAGGCCATGGCAGGAGGAGAGTTAGAGTTTAACAAGGTTGGACTTTTACCAGTTGTAAAAACCCAACCAAAGTGGGAAGGGAGAGAAGGGGGAGGGAAAGTGAGGGAAAGACAAGGAAGAAGAGGTTTATACAAGAGAATATGAACATGATCGATAACGATGGACCGTGCTATCCGCACTTAGTTGTGAGGGATATGATGACCAAAGGGAAGTGAAAGTGAAAAGTTAATAGGGTCAGTGGATTAGAGGTACTGGTTTAGTAAAGAATTAAGGAATTAGAGAATATAAAATGGAGTTGCAGTTGGTAACAGAGAGTATCATGCTTGAAATTGAGAGGTTAGAAACTGTGCAGCTGCCAGTGTTGATGTGGACAAGGTGAGACCATGGGAGTGGGTGGTTGGGATGGTGGAGAGTAGGATTAGAGAAGGTGTGTAGGTCCATAATTAGAACTCCTTTTAAATGGATCATCCATTGACATAAGGAAATCACAAAGGCCGAAAGAATCATGATCTCAAAATAGCCAGGGGAAGGAAAACTAGCCACCACTTTACAAAACAAAAGGGGAAAGCATCATTGTTAGAACCAGAGGATTCATTTAGAGCAACAAGGTGATGGAAATATTCAGGGAAAAGGCTGAGGATATAAGGTTTTGTTGTTTGTTTGTTTTTGTTTTTTTAATCTAGGGCAAAGCATAGACTTGTCGTGGGGAAATGTTTGGGATGAGGGAGAAGTAGGAGATGAGGTCAGAATTAGCATATGCAGAGCTTGTAAAGAAGTACAGTTTGCATGGCTAGCTCAAGTTTACAAACCGTGTTTATGATCACAGATGTGACTGGCCTTCCACACTTCACCCAATAGTTTGAAACCTTAAAACAACATGAGTATGTAAAACATTATCTGCCATCAAAAAGGAACAATTTGAAAGTTTAACCATTTCATCTAATTTTATGTTTGAGCAAGAGATAAATCAGAACACCTGATTGTGTTGTGCGGTGAGATGCTGTATTCATTAGCATTATTTCCATTTCCTTTGAGTATAGCCAAGAGCTTTATTCTCACAAACAGAATACATAAGGACTGAGTATCTGTTTGCCAATGGACCACTGGATGGGATGAAGACAGCTCATTCTTTATTCCACTTCGATCTCTGGCCTGTGTGATGGTACTGTCAACAAGGGGGTGACACAATGCCAAGTATCGTTGTGATTTTTATGACCTGGACATCTGTCTAGTATGTACTAGACTAGGACCACAAGTTCTATCACAGAGGCCATGGAAAAACTGCCAGATGGTAATGAATTTTAGCCACTGCTGACTTCAGCTGGATACAAACAAATGACCTAAGGGGACCAGATTCCATATCTCACTTTCAATCCTTTCAAGCTAACCACTCCTTCCAAGATAATGATTACAAATGCAACATTAATGCAGAAATAAACTTAACGCCATGGAATAGCATTAATGTAAATAATTTGGATAACATGGCAAAAATTAAACACTTTTAGACAGATACTGAGCCAAATATTTTTTTTTTTGCAGGCTTTATACTTCTTTCCTTCATCTGAAAGGGCCAATAATGAAAATTTGCCACATTTGTTTTCCTGTTTTGTTAATCCCGAAATAGAAAATGTTATTAGAATTATTGTCTCACTCACAACATTCACAGAATAATGTATAATAAAATGACACTTTTTTAAAACCAGGATTATAGCCAAAGGATAGTTTTTGCTCTGACAAATTTAATTTTCTAATAAACAGGGCATTTTATATTTGTTTTGTTTTTGTTTTCATTTTTGCTTTAGTTTCAAGTCTTACTAACTTTGTCATGTGTATAAGCAATTACCTCAATAATATAGTAAATGGAAATGACTATTGAATTTTTTACAGGGTCTTATGATCATAATAATGAATCTTAATTTGGAGGGTAGAAGAGATTAGACAGGGTTTACACTTAAAATGAGCTTGTTTTGTTCATTCTAGTATGTGATAAAATTTCTGTATTTTTTGCTCTTTCTCCTAAAAATGGGAAAAGAAAAATACTAACTCACTTGTGGTCATGATTAGCTGGTGTCCAAGTAATTAGTTTTAGCTAATTAGTTGGTGAGTTGAATGTTACTGTAATGGTAACTTTTTGATCTCTGAACTCACATTCTGTATATAAATTCATATGGCAAATTGCACAGGCTCTTAGTAGGAACTGTGCAGAAAGGATATGATAGACAAAGTATGAAAAGACCCACTTTTTAGGCACTCTCTTTAACATACTGTACAAATATGAGGACCCTATGTCCCTTCTTCCACATATGGAATTAGGCTATAATGGAAAATCTCTTCCCTGACAAATTATGGAGGGCCTATGGTAAGCACTTCTTTCTCAGTGTTTAGCCATCAGAAGTTTTAATGAAGCCTCAGCCTGAAACATATTTGAAGCCTCTATATTTTTAAAGGTAATATAAAGAAGGAAGATAAACAAAATGATAATCAAATCTTAAATAAATGGATATCTGGGGGAAAATAGCTTAGAAAACATAGTTGTACAATTACCTGAATGCATTCTTTGAATCAAGATATAATATGTCTTATGATGAGATACCCCATCTTATCTTTCCTATTAAATTACAAGTGCCTAGATGGAAAGAACTGTGTCTCATCTATCTTTGTATTTTCCACGGGTTTTCTATGCAACATATGCTCAATAAATATTTGTTAAGTAAATGAACCCCTATGGAAGTTATCTTCAAAAACAGTAAAGTTATAACCATAGGCTTATTTTTTTTTTAACTAATTAGAAAAGAGATGTAGGAAATCAACCAATCTATGAAAAATCATTAGGTATTAATTGGAAATTGCTTAACTACTCACAAGTCAGAATATTCTTGGGGAAGGAAAAAAAAAAAAATGAAAAGGAGAGTCCCTAGGAGTGTCCTACCCTGCCCTCTGCTCAGTAACAGGGCCTTGCTAATCAGATTGTCACTCAATAAAAGTGCTTGGGATTTAAGTTACTATCGAGGCTCTGCCGAACTTCAGCAACTCAGAAGACTGACAGTGAAATAAATCATGTTAATCCTGAGGAGGAAAAAGGGATAGTCCCTAAAACCTGAAGAGCTAATAATCTGGAAGGACAAATAAGGATTATATAAAAGAAACTAAAATAAATACAGACCATTATTTAAGAGAATGTGAGGTGGAGGGGCATGGACTCAAGATCGCTATAGACAGTGCTTATCAAATTATTGGGAGCCCCCAAATCTTTCTCTTTTTTGTATTTTAAAAATTTATTAGAAATATAATCGACATACAATGTCATATTAATTTCAGGCATACAACCTATCGATTTAACAATTCTACATATTATTCAGCGCTCACCAAGTTAAGTGTGGTTACCATTTGTAATTATACAATATAATATTGACTATATTTCCATGTGGTAGTTTTCATCTCCATTGCTTGTTTTATAACTGGAAGCTTGTACTTCTTACTCCCCTTCATCAATTTCTCCCATACCCTAACTCTCCTCTCTTCTGGCGTCCACCAGTTTATTCTCTGTATTTAAATGTTTGCTTGTTTTTGTTTTATTCATTTGTTTTGTTTTTTAGATTCCACATTGGAGTGGAATCATAAGGTATTTGTCTTTGTCTGACATATTTTACTTAACATAACACACTCTAGGTCCATTCATGTTGTCAGAAATGGCATTATTTCTTTTTTCGTGGCTGAATAATATTCTTCTCTGTGTGTGTGTGTGTGTGTGTGTGCATGCACACATGTATGTGTTTCACACATCTTTATCCATTCATCTGTTGAAGGACGCTTGGGTTGCTTTCATATCTTGACTATTGTAAATAATGCTGCAATAAATATAGGGTTGCATATATCTTTTTAATGTTTTCATTTTCTTTGGGTAAATGCTCAGTAGTGGAATTACTAGATCATATAGTATTTACATTTTTAATTGTTTGAGGAACCCCTATACTGTTTTCCACAGTGGTTGTACCAATTTATGTTCCCATCGACAGAGCATGAGCGTGCCCTTTTCTCTACATCCTTGCCAATGTTTGTTACTTCTTGTCTTGTGGAAACTACCCATTCTGACCAGTGTGAGGCAATATCTCATTGTGCTTTTGATTTGCACTTCCCTCATTAGCGATGTTGAGCTAATGTAAAACAGCTTTTACATGTCTGTTGGCTATGCAAATGTTTTCTTTAGAAATGTACTCTATGTTGGCTAATTGAACATAATAATAAAAAAATTTTAATTAAAAAAAAGAAAAATGTCTATTCAGGTCACCTGACCATTTTAAATCAGATTATTTAGTTTTTTGGTGTTGAGTTGTATAAATGCTTTATATATTTTAGATATTAACCTCTAATCAGATACGTCATTTGCAAATATCTTTTCCCACTCAGTAGGTTGCATTTCCATTTAATTGATGGTTTCCTTCTCTGAGCAAAAGCTTTCTATTTTGGTATAGCCCAATAATATATTTTTGCTTTTGTTTCCTTTGCCTGAAGAGACATACCCATAAATACGTTGCTAAGGCTAATGTCCAAGAAAACGGCCTATGTTTTCTATTAGGAATTTTATGGTTTGAGGTACTGACATTTAGGTCTTTAATCCATTTTGACTGTTTTGCATACGGTGTAACAAAGTGGTCCAGTTTCATTGTTTTGCCTGTAGCTGTCCAGTTTTCCCAGCAACATTTATTGAAATGACTGCCAAAGAACTTTTTTAAAAATGTCAGCATGTCTATTGATACTTGCCATGTTAAAAGTTAAAAATTTTGAAGAATTCATTAATTCATCTTATTTTAAGATTTTATTTATTTGAGAGAGTGAGCAAGAGAGAAAGCATGAGTGAGGGGAGGAGCAGAGGGAGAAGCAGAGTCCCAGCTGAGCAGGGAGCCCTACATAGGCTCAATCCCGGGAGAATACAGCATGTAATACATAAAACATGCAAAATACATATTAATCGGATATTATGTTATCAGTAAGGATTCCAATACACAGTAGGCTATTAGTAGTTAGGTTTTAGGGAGTCGAACAGTTGGAATTTCAACTGTGCAGGGCAGGAAGTCAGCACCCCTCCCACCATGTTGATCAAGAGTCAATCATCCTTGCTCCCTTCGGGTTCTGACTTACAGGATTCCTCAACCTTCCAACACAGCACATGAGCTCCTTTTTATAGCTCTTCTCTCCACCTATGGCGTTCTCCCTCTAAATGCACCAGTAGCCCTTCTTACTTAATCTTTGCTCTGATGTCACTTTCTCAGTCAAGTCTGTAACTGCAATCTTATTAAAATTTCCAACTCTCTGCTCCCCACTCTTTCCTGGCACTCTCTAGTCTACTTATTATCTATATTATTATATTAGAACACGTACTACATACTGAAAGATTATATAATTAATCATTTGGGTTGTTTCCTTCCCTCGGGTGCCAATTTTGCTTATTTTCTTTCTATGTAAGCTCCATAAGGACAGAAATTTTTGCTTTCTTAGCTAATGTATGTCTTCCTAGGTCCTAGAATGGCACCCAATAGGCACTCAAATGTTTGTTTAATGTGTAAATGTTTATATCAAAATCTGAAAGTCATGGCATCCAGAAGCAGCAGAAAATACCCACGTGGGGGTAACAAGGCAAAGTAGGACATATGTGAGGGAGGCAAATGTGATAAATGTCAGCTAAGCTTAACTGAAATACTGTTCATGCTCCAGAGCAGAGCAGTAGATGGAAGGGCGTTCTTGACAATAATGAAAGGTAACCTTCGAATAGACTCTCATGGGATGCTGTGACATTTTCTTCCATGAAGACTGCTAAAAACACAGAAATCTATTTCTCAGCCATTGTTAACTTTAATCTATTTGAAGGTAAAGGCTGAATGAAATGACTTCTTAATCTTTTCCAGTTCCATGTCTTGTGATATATGAATTTGAAATTCAGCTTGAAAAACAATTACTCATGAATCCAGTACGTACCCAGCCTGTTACCTAATATAGATAATGTAGATCATATAAGCCTATTTTTGACAGGATGTAAATAATAGAGATGAGTGGGAATACCGATTGAGGAAGATTTGAATTATCTTCCATAACGGTTAATAAGTTATTTTTTGAAGTTATACTTGGGTTTTGCCAATTTTCCAAAAGTAATACTAGCAACAAAGTTTCTTTCTTTTTTTTTTTTTTTTACTATCTTGATGTTTCACTGCACCATCACAAAATATTTCCCAGTCCTCAATAAAGATGAAATTTTCAACAAGGGAAAACCTGTAGAACCAAGTTTGGAGGTCAAAAACTCAGTAATGAATATTCTTGTTCTTGTGGGTTATCTCAGATCCTTAGCATTATTTTAATGTCATTTTTTAATGTGAATTTCCATGCTATTTTAATTCATTAGTCATGGGCTATCATTTTTCGAAGTAATTACTGTAATTTCATCAAATGACATAATTATAGTAAATACTTTGATGTAATTACCATAAATATGGAAAGAGACACCCAAAGGTGTAATAATGTCACAAACTAAGATATTTATGATGTGTAAAGACAAATTATGATGACATTTATGACATGTAATAACATCATAGAGTTCTATGTTTATGTTGTATAAAGAATAATGATATAAATAGAATGTAAAATTACATCATGTAGATTAATTTCTTTTATAAATAGTATAGAAACTTGAGAGCTCTACAAGGCTTCAGGTTCAGATTAATAGATCATGGCCACTTGTTGGCATTTTTCCCTTTGAACTCTAATAAATGACTATGCTATTTTATTGGGGGTAAAAGCATTCCCCCTTAAAAGCATAGACAGACACAAAGCAGAGACACAAAATGAAAAACCTTATTTAGTGCTTGAAAAAAGCACTCATTTGAAGAGCTGAAAAATAACTTTGTGTTTGGGAGAAAAGTCAGTGTTTGGTCCATATTGTCAATTTAGACTAATGGGTCATTTCCGTATTTTCTTAAAAAGAAGTCAGCTTGACCATTTGGCACTCACCAAAGCAGACATCTATTCAATCGAGACATTTCTTCTCTTGTCATATTATTGAGTTTTGAGTCCTTGAAGAAATAACTTTGCATATCTACATTCTATTGGAATAATGTGAAAATAGGTTTTGAGGAAAAAGGAAGGAAGAAGATCCCAAGCCTTGAAGTCTAATTTTGTGAACTTATTCAACTTTTATTGTTAGGCTGAGACAGAAAAATACCTTAAAAATAATTCCTATTGCAAAGATGCAGCTTACGGTGAAAGGTATCATGGACATCAGTTAGTTTAACTTGCAATATTATTAGTGATCAATGTCTTCTGGCATAGAAGAGAAATTCAATGTTCAGAAGAAGCTAGCCATTTCCTAATGTGTTAGTCAAAAGATTTCTTGTAGTAGTCACTAGATGTGATTATATCTTGAGCCTGGAATTTGGGATAGTCTGGTCTGGGATAGTCATGCTCTCTATCCTTTTAATCACTAGTACAGTTTAAAGAATTCTTCTCACTCTGTAGCCTTAGTGGTCCTCATAGTCTTGATAATATTTTAAGACACTTAAATTTTCCCTCCCTGAGCACTCAATGACAGGTGACCACAGTGATCATTTTGTTAAGTGTTCTGGCACTTTTCACTATGGGCTTCCAAATAATAACAAGTGGATTATTTAGGGGTTTTGTGTGTAAAAACCAGACCTGACCATCAATCCATGGATTCTATCTCCTTAAAGGTCTGTTGCTTGCAAGCATTTCTGTTCCTGATTCTGCATTTGTGAAAGTTCTTAACTGCAAGCAACAGAATCCAGTTAGTTGAAGTGGTAAATGCATTTATGAAGTCATATTCGGCAGTTCATATAATCTCCATGAGGGCCCTAAATCAGACTCAAAAGCTACACTAACAGGAAGAAAATCCAAATATGCCTCTGGGCTCCTTGCCCGAATGACACCTCTTTCCTAGGCACAGCATGGCCCTTTGCTGGCAGGGTGAGCATAGAACCTTGGGAAGTTACTGCTGGGATCTCTATCTCTGCTATGTCTGATAGTTCAATGTCCCTGAGCCACATTCCTCCATACATCAGCACAGTAGACACCAGACATGCCCCACTCCTCACATGGCTCTCAGCTGCAGGGAAGTCATTGCCTGGGTTCCAGCTGGTTGCTGTAGATGGCTGAGCCTCACCAGCAGAGGAGACTGAAAGGTGAGATCGTGGCAAAAAACTTGAAGAAAAGGAAATTATAGCATAGAAAACTATCTTAGAATACAAAATTCGTTTTCAAAAGTCTCTGGGCTGACATCAACTTTATACAGGTCTACTACATCTGGGAAATACGCTGTGGGACCTCAGGTTTAGAAAACATGTGCAGATATTTTAAACTGTTCCTAATCAGCTCAGACAAGGTTTATCCTTGGATTAAATTACAAAGGCACTTGCATGCTTTTGAGTTTATCCCACTGTGCCTGTGCAACTCTGCCTTTTAGAATCAGAGTGTGGCGATGGAGATGAATATGTAAATAGCACAGGTCTGATTGGCTATGAGTTGGTAAATGAAACACTGTTCTAAACTAAATACCACTGCACTTAAGTGTCACCTGTCATCAGGCTCCCAATGTCAATTTAAAATGCTTTTGATTTTGACTAAATTACGAGAGGTCGCGCCGATATGTCTGCTACAGAACTGACCTACTTTTATGTAACATGAACTCAGTCACAGTTTCGCAGAATGATTTGGACAGGCAGGAGAATCAGCAAAAGTCAGTCACTGGGGTAGCCGGACATTAGATTAACCCTCTTCTAAGTCAATGGCTTGCATTGTGGAAAAAGTGGTCACAGTGATTCAATATGGTAGTGAAACTATGTGGGTACTCATTCAGCTGAGAACACTGTTTCCAGGGAAAGTTACCCTCTAATTTTGCTCAAATATAAGTAGTTTTCCCAAAAGAAAAGCTCACCTCACTATCCTTCGTACTGAGGATGATGACGGGTTAAAACACAAACAAAATTGAAAGAAAAAAAAAAAACAGTGCACACAAAACTTATAGGATTTTCCAGATGTTTGGAGGTGGGGTAAATCATTAAAAACTACCAGAATTTAGTCTACTGTAGTGAAAAACAAAGCCTACTTTGATAAAAATCTGGCTAAGAAACTGCAGAAAGAAAGAATAATTCCCTTTCAAAGTACTGAAAAGCTGATAACTGAATGTTTCAGAATGTATATATTTAGCAAAGAGATGACATAAAGTTAGAATTTGCAAGTAAATTTGGAGAGTACAAAAATCAATTTTTTAGTAATTATTAGTTTTCTACAGCAGAATATTCTCTTAAGCTTATGATCAGTATTCCCTGAACAAATGTGAAAAATGATTCACTCTCAATTCCAACTCCATTTTGTTCTATGTGTGGTGTGTGTATATGTGTTTTGTTTGTTTTTAGAGAGAAAAAGAGTAGGGGGAAGAGGAAGAGACAGAATCCTCAAGCAAACTCCCCGCTGTGAACCCCCATGTGGGGCTCTATCTCAAAACCCTGAGATCATGATCTGAGCCAAAATCAAGAGTCAGTTGCTTAACTGACTGAGTCACCTGGGTGCCCCTATGTTGCTTTGTTTTGTAAACTATAATGCATCAGTAGTTGACCAATCACTAGAATTACTTGCCATTTAAAGCATACATGGTGTAATTGTACCCAGCTCTTTTATTTTCCACTATATCCCAATTGAAATTAGTTTTATAGCACCCAAATGTTTTAGAGTTTTGATTGAACGCTCCAGTTTTTTCAGAGCATCTTTAATGAAAACATATATGAATGGGAAGACTTTCTGAGCAGTTAGTTAGGACAATGGATGTTGCCACACCTCAGCATGGAATAACTGGGTGATACAGAGATCACCCCCGCCCCCCAGAATGCTGGGTGTATATAGAACTCATGAATTCTGAACCTATCTCCATTCCTGCCTTCCTGTGTGCTGCCCTTAATAGATAACCTAACCTCTCTTACTTCTGTGTTTTCATCTCTTGAATTAAGGATGGTGGAACAGTATGCTTGTCAAATCACTACGGTATGATAAGGGTACGTTAGAACCTAGTAGAAAGTGTTTTGTCCATCTCCTCGACAAAATGAAACAAGCCCCTATTGTGTTTTAAGAGTGAACTCAATTGCCTGATTTATGCTGTCACATGTTTGCAAAGAGTATAAATTGATTTTCACTCAAAACAGACTGAATAGCCAAAGTGCTTGCCAAACTTGAAATCGCTAACCTATCTGGAAAAGCTCACCCAAACCCATGGAATCTGAAAGACTATAAATGTTTAAATTAGACTCTTGGAGAAAGCTACTTCAGCCAGAATCATTCGCAGAGACAAGCTAATTGTAAGCTACACAAACAAACAAACAAACAAAAAATTCATCTCAGGAGTGCAATGGCCAGTTTTTCTCCAAATTGATTAACTTTCAGTACAGCTAGACTGAAGAAGCTTCACACATATTTATTCTGAGAAAACGAATTTCTCAAGGCAGGTCTGTAGATCTGCAGTGTTGACCTGGGCTAACTTTTTTTTTTTTTTCAGGGGCAAGGGGTCCCTAAAACGTGCGATTGACTTGGGGTAGACCCAGAAGTTTCTGAGAGTTAGGGAAAAACTCAGTTAACATGTCTTGTTATTTCACTGCATTTAAACATTGTGGGCAAGAACTTAATCCCAGATTTTTACAAACCTGGGTTTGAAATCCAGTTCCATGTCTGCATATTCTGTGGTTACCATCATCGCATATCAAGTGGAGATGATCCTGGTACTTTACCGTATAGGGCTTCTGTAGGGGCTACTGTGGTGAAGTCCACAGTAAGGTGCACATGGTCAATGCTGTCTTTATCAACAGCTGTTGAATCACTTGACCCTTACAGGGTTTTTTGTTTTTGTTTTTGTTTTGTTTTGTTTTAATGAGAGATAAATATGCTCCATAATTTTCTCAAGTGACCCGCCATGCAGGTTGTTCCAGGACCAGGGCTTTTCAAGGAGGTGCCAGAAGAAGAAATCCTAGTAAACCGGGGTGGTTGGTCACCATAGCCTTTGCTAAGGAGCCACTGAGACAAAGTGAAGTCAGAATTGTGCCAAAAGGTACTGGGACCATGGGCTAGAATCAATGCCAGCTGTATGTGTTTTACTTGACCACGGGTCTCTTTGGTGTTATAAGGTGATTCAGCCACTGCTGTTGTCAGTTGGACAGTCAGTGCAGTTGTCTCCTCCATTTAATCACTCAACAAGTGAAGGGAACACAAAATGAACCAGATGTTTCCACAAACTTGTATTGAGGATTTACTACTATCTACTACCTGTAGTTGGAAGTTGATAAATATGGGACTTCCCAAGTGAGATAAAGTGTGATAGGTGCCGCAATAAATACAAGGGCAAGGTACAGTATTTGGACAAATTGTGCTTTATTTCAGAACTCACAGTGTTAATATTTGCCAACATCTGCTTCCCTCAATGTCTTGTAAACTCCTCGGCAACAGGATTTGTGGCGTGTCTTCTTCACCCGGGAGCCTGTAGGATCTACCACCGGGCCATGTAATAGCCAGTCTGTAAACATTCATCACATAAATAAATTCTATGACATTAAAAGCATGTTCTTACAGCACTTTGTCATAGTTTCATCAATTAAGTATTTCTATCCAAGAGATAAGTTGAGATCTGAAAGATGTCCAGATCAAGACATTCGTCTATGTATACATACATACAGGCACACATGAATACATAATGTACCTTGTGTGTGTGTGGAGGGGTGTCAAGGAAGAATGTGAGCGAAAAATAATGATTTAAAGGTAGTCAACATAGAGGTTAGTTAATTTATTTTCAGACATCTTGAATGGATATGTATAGATAGAATAATAGAGTGACTGAAATGTCCTTTTTAAAAATATGTGCTAATTTTTAGAACATTTTTCTACTGACAGAAAAATAGTTCATTGTTTTATTCACATTTCTTTGTTTTTTCCCCAATGTCCTTTTTCTATTCCAGGATCCCATTCAGGATACCACATTACATTTATTTATTTATTACTTATTTAGTATATTTTTTATATTTTATTTTTATTTTTTTACTTAAATTCAATTTAATTCACATATAGTGTATTATTAGTTTCAGAGGTAGAATTTAGTGATTCATCAGTTGCATATAACACCCAGTGCTCATTACTTCAAGTGCCCTCCTTAGTGCCTATCACCCAGTTATCCCATTCCGCACCTACCTCCCCTCCAGCAGCCCTCAGTTTGTTTCCCAGAGTTGAGCCTCTCATGGTTTGTTTTCCTGTTTTCATCTTATTTTTCCTTCCCCTCCACTATGTTCCTCTGTTTTGTTTCTTAAATCACACATATGAGTGAAATCATATACTTATCTTTCTCTGACTTATTTCATTAGCATAACACCCTCCAGTTCCAGCAACATAATTGCAAATGACAAGATTTCATTCTTCTTGATGGCTGAGTAATATTCCATTGTGTGTGTCCATGTGTGTGTGTGTACACACATACATCTTTTTCTATTCATCTTTATTCATCTTTTGATGGACATCTGGGCTCTTTCCATATTTTGACTATTTGTGGACATTGCTGATATAAACATTGGGGGGCATGTGCCCCTCTGAATGACCACTGGATACCACATTACATTTAGATGTCGAGTCTCCTTAAGCTCCTCTTCGCTATGACAGTTTTTCAGATTTTCCTTGTTTCAGATGACCTTGATGGTTTTGAGGAATACTGATCAGATATTTTGTAGCATGTCCCTTTATTGGGATTTGTCTGATGTTTTTCTCATGGTTAAACCAGGGTTGTAGGTTTGGGGAGGAAGATCATAGATGCCAAGTGTTATTTTTATCACATCAGGATCCATCCTAGCAACATGATTTGTCATGGTTGATATTGATCTTGATCACCTGCTGAGACTATTAGTCAGGTTCCTCCCCTGTAAATAAGTCTTCAAAATTGAGACTATATTATACATAAAATTTTTCCTTAAAATTATTTAATTTTTTTCAAGAAAATTGAAACTGAAAGATTTGCCAAATAGAGAATGTATCTTATATATTTGCTTGCAAAAGATTTTTCTTATGATAGTAAACATCTACTCTTTAAACAACTGTTGCTGGTATTCTAATTTGAAGAAAAATCTAACCCTATTGCATACACTCTGGGAAGGAGTGTCAATCAAGATGTCCTCTCAAATCTTGGCTAAGAGATAGGGCTTATTTAGCAAAGCAAATCAATGTATTTTTCCAGATATTTAAATCTTGAATCTTAATGCTAAAACAGGAAATAGTCAAAACCGATTTGATATGAATGTGGTGTTCCCAAGAAACTGTTCATTAATTCTAGCTATCTTGTTCCCCAAAGCTTTTCCAATTACTGTCCTTGCCGATTGTTGTTTTTCTTTGATTCTGTGATTTACTCCATTCATTTTTTTCATTCATTGTTTTTCTTTGATTCTGTGATTTACTCCATTCATTTTTTTCTTAGGCCTTGATAGCATTTGTGTCTGTTGCTTCCAGTGAAAAAATCATTAATTGTAGTTACTTTAAAGTAATAATGAATAACTTAAGAATTGGTGGCATTATTTTCACCATATTCATATTTCACCTTTAAGCAGATTTCATGTCCTTCTTTCTCAGCTCTTGAAAGTTTCCTCCTACTTCTTCTCCTTCCCTCATTTTTGTTAGTTGAGCTATTGTTTTTATGGTTTATAAAAACTATAAACCATATAAATCATGGTTTATGACTATAGTGATCGGGAGTGCTTAGTTAAGCTGGATAACAGCAACCATAAATCTTAATGGTTCAACAAAAAGTTTTCCCTTACTCATGCTGTCTGGCCATCGTAGGTCAACTGGAAGCTCTGTTGCGTGTCTCTTTACTTAGGGATAGGATTTCCATATTCCCGACAGACAGGCATCTTCAGGATTTGAGAAAGAGAACAACATTCCTGTGGATTCTTGGGAATTCCCCAAAATGCAAGTTATTCTGCATGTTGCATCATATTCCACATATTTTAAAATTATAATACATGACCATGTCTATAAAAAAATAAATCCTTTTTTGTAATGTGGTTATGCTAAAACCTTCAGAGGTTTTCTTTAATAAGAAAAAAGGATTCTGACCATGGGTATAGGGTTCATTTTTGGGTATGATGATCATGTTCAAAAATTAGTGTATTATTTATACAACTCTGTGACTATATTAAAAACCACTGAATTGTATATTTTAAATGGATAAATTTTATGGTATATAAATTATAACTCAACAAAGAGAAAATAGATCATAATAAGATAATTTATTATTATTATTATGAACCAAAATATTGTGATGAGCTTTTACATTTTCTCTCTATACATACTTTTTCCATAATATTTATATATTCTAATATACATTTAATACGTTATATCTAATGTATCATATTAGATATTATACATGCTAATATATAATGTTATATATAATAGATACATTCATTCATAATAATAAACTATACTTTTATTGTATATAATATATTATAAACACATATTTATGTCATATATGGTACATAATATATATTTACAAATATATGTATATATACACACCTATATATATCTACATATATATCTATACATATATCAATGACATGTGAAAATAATATTTGCCTGATATTGACATTTGGTGATATCAAACTTTAAAAGAAAGTATCAACACAAAATAAATTAAAATTTATTTTAATTAAAATTAAATTAAAATTAAATTAAAATCATTTTTAATTTAATCAAATTAAAATCATTTAAATAATTGATAGATCCCAAATGTTTAAATTTCCCTGCCAACCTTATTATATTTTGGTGTTGAATTGCAGCCTGATACTTCTGGATGAGTATAAGCTTACTCACGTATGCATACTGGCACACATTAAGGAAAGGGTCACTTATGAGTATTGACACACATCAGTCCCTTAAGTACTTTGCAGACTCAATATCTCCAATAGCCCATTCTAGTCACTTAGCTAGTGAATTATCACTCATGTTTCTGATACCTAGAATGGAAACACAAGGTGATATACTTCCACAATGTTGTTTTTGCTATTAATTGCTGGGATACACAATTACTTGTGTTTTCACGCATCTTCATAGATTCTTCACAATGATCTAATGAGGTAGTATTTATCAACATTGCTTTTATGTATGAGAACATTAAGACTTAGGGAAAAAAGTAACTGGTGCCTGGTTGGCTCAGTTGGAGGAGTATGCAACCTTGATCTCAGGTTTGTGAGTTTGAGCCCCATGTCAGGTGTAGAGATTACTAAAAAAAATAGAGTTTAAAAGAAAAAAAAGAAAATAAGTAACTTGACCAAGATTGCACAGGTACTGAATGGCATTTTACTAATACTTACTGGTTCCATATAGTGTGCCAGGCACATTACTGAGTAAATCGTACACTTCAACATCTCTAAAGGGTGGGTATTATGACCTATACTTTTTTTCTGATAATAAATAGATCTCAAACATCCACTTTGTTTCCTAATAGAAGAGTTAATAATCACATCTTTACCCTCAAAAGGTTTAGTAGTCAAATAAATTTCAACACTATAGTTACTTGTAAGAAAAAAAAAAAAGTCAAGAAGCAGGAGTTTTTCTTCAGACTCAAATCCCCTGCTACAAACAACATTTCTAGAGCCAGATTAAATATATAGTCCTTGCTATGGACTGGCATGCTTGTGTCCGCCTTCCCAAATTCATATGTTGAAACTCTAATTTCCAGTGCAATGGTATTAGAAGGTGGAGTCTTCAGGAGGTAATAAGTTTTAGATGTGGTCATGAGGGTGGTACCCCCATGATGGGATTAATGTCCCCATAAAAAGACAAGGTGTCTAGTGCTTTGCTCTTTCAGTCCTGTGAGGATACAATGAGAAGACTGACATCTGCAATTCAGGAAGAAGACCCTCACCAGAAACTGAATCTGCAAGCACCTTGATCTTGGACTTCCCAGCTTCCAGAACTGTGAGAAGTGAATGTCTGTTCTTTAAGCTCCCCAGTCTATGGTATTTCTGTTAGAGTAGCTTGAACTGACTGAGACAGCTCTGTAAGGTTTAGAAAAGTAGCCAAGGAGGAAGATAAAAAATATTAAGACAGGAGTGAGATTTTGTTTCTATCTTTCGTCTATCTTCAAAATTTAATAGAAAAGAAAACATTAGGTAGGCCATTGGTAATAAATTGGCCACCATCTTTAGCTTCCATTGATACTTTGGCCTGGCCTTAGCATATACCTGCTTTGGGGCTTTTGGTGTTGCCAATGAAGTATGGGGTCAGCAAGTTCATCTTCCTTCTCTCTGTCAAAAGAAACTTGTTTAAAGGTGCAGCAGTGGCTGATAAAAATTTTAAGGAAGGACACTTCAGTGACCCAAGTAATCTGTTCAACCAAAGTTGCATCCGAAGCCATCAAATCTTTGGCCTATACCTTCTGGGCATGAGCCCAAATGAAAAAACTAAAACAAAAAGCTCAGTCCCATTACTACTTCTTGCCCTAAGCTCTTTGTCTTAGTGAATAACTTGTATATGGCAGAATTCTATCTGTTCGTGGCAAACACTTTTACAGGTTTCTTTTGAGATGAAGAATATCCTCCACAATACTGAAGCTAAATATTCTCGCTTAATTTTTTTAGATGAGAACATGGGAAGTGTGCAGAATTTTTTAAAAATGTACTTTTTGTGTATTTGTATTTCTTCCTCTACTGGTTCTTCTTCTTTATGCATAAGGACATTTCTATGAATCAGTGATTAAGCAAGTACAATTCTAGTACCAAGGGGGAAGTTTCCTGTACAAATCTCATTTTAATAAATTAAACAGAGGCCTAGTGAAAGAGAGGAAGAAGTTCTCAGGTGGCTATTTTAAAAATATATACGTAAGTCCCACCTTTGTTACTGATTTATTTAATATGTAAACACCCATTGATTACAAATGTACATAAATGCACACATACAATGATTTAATGCGTATTCATGTGTGCTTTTTACTATGGTCTCTTTTTAATTTTCTTTTCCACTTTTACTTAAAAGTTAAGTAAAACCTTCTCCCTTAATCTAATATTGCTACCACCACCCACAAACACTGATGCAAGGGAAGCCATCTTACATTTTAATATATAGATAGCTATATTTTTTCTGTGCTTATAGTGTTATAGTAAATGAATATATGTATCTGTCTATACAAACAAACACACACGTGAGATTTTTAGGTCTTTGCTTATTTTCCAAAAATGGCATGACAGTAAATATGCTTTTTATATCTTGCTCTTCTCCTTCAACCGAAGTTCTTAGAAATCCTTTTGAGTCAAGTGGTGTGATCCTATTTATTATTTTTAATAAATACAATATACCCTAAAGTATGGATTTATCATAATTTGTTCAATCATATCCTTTTCATTTGTTTCCAGCTTTTTAAAAAATTCTAATAACTATGAACAATGCTTCAGTAATTATCCTTGTACATACTTTCACACACATTGGTGTTTTTCACTCTTCAGAATAGATGCGCCAGAGAGCAATTACTAGGTCAAAGCATGTATCAGTTGCTGGAGGCTAGACAGTGTAACTCAAACTGCCATCCTTGGTGGCTGCCTAGTTTACCATTCTATTCTAGCAGCTGGAAGGAGCAAAGTGCATCGAGGAGCACTTCCATGTGTGGGATGTTTATAAGGAGCTGGCCTAGTAGAGGTACTGTTAGGAATTGATTGTTTCTGTCTCCCCCACCCAATTCATATATCAAATTCCTAATTCCCAAAGCTAGGTATTTGCAAGTGGAGACTTTGGGAGATAACTGGGTGTTAACAGGGCTTTTTAACTTTGAACGCTATGATGATTGTTAGTGGATCTTTTAAAAATATAACTTGCATTTGTTTTTCTGATCGCAATTAAATTCAAACACCTTTTCAAATGCTGCTGGCCACTGTATTTGCTTCTCTGTGAATTGCTACTTCATATTCTTAGCCCACTTTTTAATGGAGGTTTTTATTGCCTTATTAATTTATAAGAGGATTGTTATTAAGCTCCGAATTGCAAATATCTTTTACAAATCTATCATTTTCTTTTTATCGCAGTTGTGGTATCTTTTCCTGTAAAAATGTTACATTTTAAAATTATAAGATACTTATCTTTTCTCTTATGGTTTCTGGTATACCAGTTTGGTCAAAAAGTTCTCACAAAAATTGTGTGTACAGTCTCCCACATTTTATCTATAATGTTACTGCCCTGGTGAAGTTTAAACATTCCACCCATCAGGATATTATTCATTTTAAGGGAAATAATAAATTGCGAGCATGACTAGAGAGGTGATTCATCACCGTAAAGTCGGATTCATTCAAACAAACTTTTTAGCCAAACACTGACTTGTACAACTTGAGATAGGGTTCAGTTTTATTCTCTTACAAATGTATACGAGTCCAATCTCTAAGTTTTTTGGCTTCTCAATATTTCAACCAATAGTAAAAATATTCTTGTCATTTTTTCCCATTGTTCATCTTTTGGAGTGTGTGAAAACACGTCGATGAGATCACCACAGAAGCCTCTTGAGCTTTTGTAAGGAAATGAACATCCGCTAGCACATTGTAAAGAAGAAAAGCCTGCTTATCCAGGCTTATCCAAGAACCGATCAAATTCTGTGAAATTCATCACTTGCTTTCATAGGAAAAAAAATGTAAGTATAAAAAGTAACTGCAGACTTAAAACCATGATAAAAGTAATAATAAAAATCTATACCATTAAGAAAACTACAAGATGGATGTGAAGTCTCACACAGGAACACATTTTTCCCTTCATTCCTCTGCCTTTATTTTCAGGAAGTAATCGTGACCCATTGATTCTTTCCTTTCATTGTCGAAGAAAAAATGTGACTTCCAGTCACATTACTTTGGAGCCCCACTTTCCTTTCACTTATTCTTTTAAAAGCCCTTTGCTTGGGCTTAGTAGGGCAAATTGAATGTCTGAGATCTAAAATGTCATAAAGAAATGCTCTTGTTAAAAAAATCACATTTCCATGAACAGAAATATTCAGAACACAAGGAGAGGATAGCACATTTTAAAATACCAGAGTAAACCATGGTATTCTTTCCCCAATCAGCTGTACACAGCTTCTGTTAGATTGTATGCTAACGGAGCCCTCACACACAGAATGTCACTGACATGAAGAAATTCTAAGAAAAATTTTTAAATGAAGTTTGATTTTCCTGGCAGACATTGCTAAAGCTATTCCAGTTTAGATGTTCTGAGCACAGCCCTGAATTTCAGCACTTCTCCAGTTTCAATCACTTCCACGGGCATATCTTTATTTAATCATTTCAGTTTGAAAGGCATATTTGTTGTCCATTTTAAGCACATTTCTTTCATTATCACTTTGTCACCCAAAAATAGTGTTTTCTTGAGGGCTCATTTTTATTTAGCAAAAATGACCATAATGCCCTTTAAAAGTTGTGAAATCTTCTTTTGAATATTTTCAAATACCTACAGCCATAGACTCAAAGATTCTCAGAATGATTTAACTTGTATTCGTGTATCAGGCTAAAATATGTTAGGAGAAGAGACAAAACAGTATGTACGGTGGGGTGCTGATTTCTTAATTATAAAAATTGGTACCACTCAAACTATTTTGGCAAAAATATCTCTCAGGATTACTCTGGTTATCTTCTTGAAAGCATGCTCTGGTCGAATGATTAATGACTCCCTGATGCAGAGAACTGCCATGATTTATCTGCTTTCTCACTCTTCTTTTTGTTGGGCTTTATGTTTGGAGAACGGCTTGATTCAACAACTTCTATGATAGCTATAAAATATCATTACATCCAGATGTAATGAACAAGGTAATTATTCTCATTATATATAACAGTAGCAAACTCATATCTGGGTTCTGGAGAATTCTGAGAAACTGAGGAATGTTAAGGTCCCTCTTCCAAGAACAATGAATGTAGCAACAAACACTGATGGGTTGATAAGGTGTTTCTTCTACTCCATGAAGCCTATTAATGGACCACTGTCTAAGATTCAATGTTGTCATTGTGGTAGTGATCTACTGCTATGTAACAATATTGTCACAAACTTAGCACTTAACATGACACACATTTTTTATCTTACAGCTTCCATTGGTAGGAGTCCTGGCTATGCTTAGCTAGGTTCTCTGCTTTAGGGTCTCACAAAGTTGTAGTCAAAGTATTGTCAAGGCCTATGGTCTGAGACTTGAATAGGATCCACTTCCACACTTGTTGGTAGAATTCAGTTCCTTGCAGGGACTTGAAGTCCTAGTTTCTTGCCAGCTGTTGACCAGAGGCTGCCCTGAGCACAGTTCATGACACGATATTATTATTGACTTCTTTAAAGCCCGCAAGTGGGAGAGAATCTAGAAAGACCATCTTACAATTTTTTTCAGCTTTATTGAGGTATAATTAACAAATAAAAATTGTCTATATTTAAGGTGGATGACTTGATGTTTTGATATACATATATATTTTGAAATGATCCCCCCAATCAAGCTAGTTAACATTTCCACCATCTCACATAATTCTTTTTCTTTCTTTCTTTCTTACTCTTTTCTTTCTTTCTTTCTTTCTTTTTTCTTTCTTTCGTCTTTCCTTCCTTCCTTCCTTTCTTCCTTCCTTTTTTCTTTCCTTCTTTCTCTTTTCTTCTCCTTCTCCTTCACTTCCTCCTCCTCCCCCTCATCCTGCTTCTTCTCTTCTTTTCTTGTGGAGACAGTACTTAAAGTTTCCTTTCTTAGCAAATTAAAGTATACAGCTTTTTTTTTTTTTTTCTGTCTGGAACCATGGAGGATGCAAAAAAAAGAAAAAGAAGGTTCCTGCTGTGTCAGACTCCTAAGGAAAAGCAAAGGAATTCTTCAGAGTTAATATCAAGTGTCTGAGAAAGAAATTTGTTCAAAAGATGCCTCAAAAGGCATCGAGGAAGCTTATTTATGAAAAAACTAAGCATTACCACAAGGAATATAGGCAGATGTACAGAACTAAGATTTAAATGGCAAGGATGGCAAGAAAAGCTGGCAACTTCTATGTACCAAATTGACATTTGTCATCGGGATCAGAGGTATCAATGGTGAGAACCCAAAGGTTTGAAAGATGTTGCAGTTTCTTCCTCTTCACCAGATTCAATGCCACCTTTGTTAAGCTCAACAAGGCTTCAGCTAACATGGTAAGGATTGTGGAACCATATATAGCATGGGGGGGCCCAAACCTGAAGTCTCTACATGAATTGATCTACAAGCATGGTTATGGCAAAATCAACAAGAAGTGACAGATAACACATTGATTGCTCAATCTCTTGGTAAATAAGGCATCATCTGATTGATGAAATTGAAAGGAGGATCTGATTGATGAAATCTATACTGTTGGAAAAGGTTTCAAAGAAGAAAACAATTTCTTATGGCCCTTCAAATTATCTTCCCCACGAGGGCAAATGAAAAAAGACGGTGCATTTTGTAGAAGGTGGAGATGCAGCCACGGGGAAGACCAAATTAATAGCTTATTGGAAAGATGAACTAAGGTATCTAAACATGATTATTGTTTTCATCTGATCAGTTAATACATGATTACTTTCAAATTGAAAAAGAATTCAAATATACAATATGGTTTTGTTAACTATATCACCATGCTGTACATTAGACCTCCAGAACTTATTCATATTATATAACCAAAACTTTGTAATCTTTGACTAACATCCCTCATTTCTCCCTGTGCTCAGTCCATGATAACCACCAGATGCAACTCCCTAAAGCTATGAATTTGACTATTTTAGATTCCTCATATAAGTAAGATTATGCAGTATTTGTCATTCTGTGTCTGGCTTATTTCACTTAGTGTGATGTCCTCCAGGTCTATCTACATTGTCACAAATGGCAGGATTTTCTTCTTCTCTTAAAGCTGAATTACATGTGTATATATCTCACATTCTCTTTATTCTTTCATCTGTCAACAGACATTAGGTTGCTTTCCATATCTTGGCTATTGTGAATAATGCTGCTGTGAACAGGGGAGTACAGATATCTCTTTGAGATACTGATTTTATTTCCTTTGGATATGTACCCAGAAGCAAGATTCCTGGATGATATATTTCTACTTTTAATTTCCTGAGGAACCTCTATAATGTTTTCCATGGTGGCTGTACCAATACGGGACACAAAGGTTCACTTTTCTTCACATGCTTGCCAACGCTTGTTATCTTTTGTCATTTTGATAATAGCCATTCTAAACTGTGTGACGGTTTGGTTAAAATAATAGTAAATATTCTGAATTTCTCTTTATAAAATGAAGTAAAAAATTAATAGTTCTAACAATTTTTAGGTGTGTACAAGATTACCTAAAATTGTATTCTATATTCAAAACAGCCAAGTAGTTTTTATATAATTGATGAGTTACTACATATTTCCTCACCATATTTTTTAAAGAAGGGGTTTGGCTTATATTTGTTATTTTCAAAATGAAAAGATCTATTAATTCCAAACCCTGTAATTGAGTTATTTCATGGATAAGATGATAATATTTATTGCATAATTTAAAAATCATATAATGCAGTAATTTAGGAATTATTTTCCCAGCACCTACGTGGTCAAGATAGTTGGGCAATAAATAAAATTACCACGAAGTGAGAAGAGGGAGAATTTAACTGTGACTAGAGTGATCACAAAGGACTTCAAGAGGGCGATCCATAAAAATTTTTTGAAACTGGGAGAAAACCATAAGATCATTTAGTCTAATGACATCATTTTACATGTGTAAAGAGTGGCATGCATAGTCCTAAGTCATATATATAGCTGTACATTCAGTCCCAGTACATGGATACTCTGTCCATTTTGGTATGCTCTATTTTTAAGGATTTTCCAGGCAGAAGTGAAGGGTTTTACTTGACTCATGATTTAAAAATTGGGTGTGGGAAAGAGTTTTTATCATAAACGGAGTTCATTTATTTCTTCCATGGAGACTCTAAGCTTCTTATTTTCAAGACAAGAGAAATCTTTTCTGAGGCAAAATGAACAGAGGTTTGGAGTAGAGATCCAATTGCCTTAAGAAGGCATGATATAAAATGGACTAGAAGCAAAAGAGATGTAAATTGTATGTTTTCTGGAAAGAAATTTGGCCGGAAAATTTTCAAACATTCTGACATATTAATACTTACAAGGAAATAAAAATGTACCAACAAAGATTTATATACTTAAAGTTCACAAAATTATTTACAAAGCAAAAGCTGAAAATTATCTACATGCTTGATTAGAATAAGATATTCCTTGATATTCTGAATCTTTTTGGGAGGTTAAGTCTTCTTAAGTCTTCTGACATAAATGAAGTAGAATGTAACTTATCAGGTGGAACCATGGTAGTTTAAATCAAGGCTGGCCCAGTTGTGCTGGTTTTTTGGCAATTTGCAGAACTACCACAAATGATAGAAATGAATTCCTAAGCTGCCAAAAAAATTACTGGCTCAAATGAAAGCAGTTTCTGTTTGGCTAACCTCTTCAAGAAGATACTCATTAACATTTTGAAGCTTCCATCATTTGTTATTTCTGAAGTTAAAGGGAAGTTAAATTGAAAACTTTCTGAAAAAATTCCTATATTAAAAGAAAGCAAAAGTTTTTGGGTTTTTTTTCCTCCTTTTTTTCTCAGTTGTTTTTATGGGACTAGATGCTTGGAGACAAAGCTAACACAAGAAATTTTAAAAATGTGGTTTCAAAGAGCAGCTTCACTGTCTTATTGATAAACTGATATATTATTATCAAACCAATTTTAATTCAGTCTTCAAAATGTAATAGTTCTTTCAGAATCACCAGGAGACACTTTAAGAATAATGCATTTTGTCCATCATTTACTTTCATCTGTCATTTAAATACTGATTTTTTTTTCCCCATTGGAAAAAAAAAGAAAGTTTTACCATGTTTTCAACATGCTGTCAGGATGTCTTTATTGTCATCCCAGGAGATGTCTATGCAATTTCCTCTCCCTGGAGGGATGATATACCGACCTTCCTCATTCAGACAGAATAAAGTAGGTTATGGTGGCACTTCCCACCTCCTACATGAAACTTCATTCCTATCAGTAAAGAGACAAAAGAAACTTTAAGAATTAAAATCTCTTTTACTTCATTTTCTCAGTGTTCCTTTCAGATGGAATTTGGAAGCTAACTGAGGTTGAACGTTAATTAAGGTCTAAAGATTTGCAAACTTCCTTTCAAAGTCCACCATTCATATGTGGTCCTGCTTACTGATGAAAGAGAGAAAGGCAGAAAGTATTTTCTGAAACCTCAGAGACAGAATGTGTTCAACACAGATAGATGCCCAGGAGAAGTGGCAGCTCCAAAACCCTGTATCAGGGAGACACTTAGCATGTCTGACTCCATATTGCTTCTATCTCCCTTGCTGCTGTGACCTAGAGCTTAGAGACTTTGGCTTAACCCTGCACGCAGACATGTTAATCATCAAGGGAATTTGAAAAGGAACTTATAGCTGAAATTTGAAAAAAAAACATCTTTTTTTTTTTATCCCAACTTGCCTCACTCAAAGAGATAAGGCAGTACGTACAGAAATGACTATGCTATGTTTAAGGTCTGCAGGAATGACATGACCAGATTCCTGTACCCAAAATCAACTGACGGAGGACAAAAGAAGTTATACAACCTTCCTCAGATATCAGTCACCTTTTCACTCTAACCCCCTTCCGCGTTCTCCACATCTTAACATAAAAAAAGCTCAAATTTCATGCTGGGGGAGATGGTTCTTTGGGAGGATATCCACCATGTCCTCCATTTGCTGGTTTTCTAAATAAAGTTGCTTTCTTCATCCCAAATCTTGCCTCTTGACTTATTGGCTTGTCGTGCAGCAAGCAGAATGAGCATGGAATCGATTACAACACCTGCTTACTCTTCTTCAGGTAAAAAAAAAAAAAAATGTATATATTATAAAATGCTGTGAAGACTTGGTTTCTGAGAGCAAGGTTTAGGATTTTTTTTGTGTTTTTGCTAAAGTGGTTAAAATTGTCTTACTCTTTCAATTTAATTTTTTGGAAAGTTAAGAATTAGTGTATACTCCCAAAATTAGGGGGAAAGATTAAAGGATATATAACAAATTATTTCCTCAGATTAGGTTAATGAATATAATAAAAATGACCTCTGAGACATTAATAGGATCAATGCCTGGAGGACATGAAGTAGTTTGACCAGTCCTAGGGACAAGTTATCAAGTGTCAATCTTTACAAATGAATAATAATCCCACTGATGTCATTAAAATCTTTTACTTATTTTAAGTTAATTTTTCAAGCAATTGCTCTTGCAGATAAGAATAATACGCACAAGACCTATTTGCAAAGTCTCCATGTCCATCATCCATTCATCCATTAATTTATCTTATTTATTCTGCAAAATTTATTGTCAAGTGCGATGCACTCTCCTAAGACACTGAGGATAGAGAACAAAAAAAAAAAAACAAAAAAACCCTTCCCTTCCCTCAAGGGAATTCACAGTCTAATCAGCAAAAGAGATTTGCAAGGTAATAAATACAATATTGTATTCTAAACAATCTTTTTTAAAAGATTATTTATTTGAAAGAGAGAGTGTGTGTGTGTGTCTGTGCATGAGTGGGGTGGGGCAGAAGGAGCGAATCTTCAAGAAGACTCCCACTGAGTGTGGAGCCTGATGAGGGGCTTGATCTCACAACCTTGAAATTATAACCTGAGCCAAAACCAAGAGTTGGCCCCTTAACTGACCGAGCCACCCAGGGGCCCCTTAAATAGTATTTTTAAAATATATACTGCTTTATATTTTTAAAGTATAAACAAGAAGGGTAAATTGTGCGACAGAGAGGGAAAGTTAGAAAATATTATATGGAAGACATTTAAGCAGGAAACTATGGCAAAATTATATGAAAATGATATAAATTACTCTGATCTTGTATCCTTAGCCCCCAAAATTGGGTTATCACTTCCTATTAAAGAATTGGAGCTTTGAGAGATCAATTAACATGCCTGAAGTTGCTTAGTAACTAGAGGTTCTTTCAGAATTTTAATCTAAGTCATTGTCTAAAACTGGTGTTCTTTCCTCTCAACATTGCTCATTCCCACACCTTCTTGTCTGAGACCTGCTGTAAAGATTTCTCTCCTCCCTCTGCTTGTTTTCAAGATCAATGCCACTCATGACATGTCTTCCTTGTTTTGGACCCTCACTATATTTAGTTTTAAGGAACTATAGAATCAAAGAAATGGAAGAGATAGTTGAAGTCATCCGATTCAACGGTTGTTTCACAGCAAAGGGAAAAAAAAAATCCCAGAGAAGCTAATTGACTTAAGCAAAATCAGAAAGCTACTTAGTTGCAGAGTAGCTCCAGAACCATCTAGTCCAGGCAACTTCCCTTCTCTGGGTGGTCATAATATCTAGCAGATATAGTTCGTTTTAGGGAAAGAACTGGCTTTCTTCTTTTTATCCTCAAAAAATGTGCTAAGTACATGGGAGTTGGAAACCGAGAGCCATGAAATAAAAGGTAACAAATAAAGAAATCCCTCTGTTCAGCATAAGAAATGGGGGTGTAAAAGAATAAGAGGAGAATCAAGAAGGCAGAGCATCCAAGCTAAAGCCCCAAATTGTCAAGATCAGAGACCATGATTTTTAGAAGCACAAGTGGTTATTTTTATTGTGGTGCTAGAAGTTGAATCCTCTTGAAAGAGGACTTCAACTACTTCTATTTTGATGTCAGGCTGTACTTTCTAATTGATTAAGTCCTTTCCAGTTTATCTCTCAACTCGCAAAAAAGACCCTGCAGGGCAAAGCACTCCTTGAAGGAAACCGAAACTACCCCCTCAAGCTGCCCTAAATGCCAGCAAGACCCCTTGTGATTGACCTCAAATGACTGAGCTGACCTTTGCTGCCCTGCGGCACGGACACACCGACCTTTGTCTCACACTTTCCTTATATAAACCTGGAAATATTTTCAACACTGAAGACAGTCTTTGAGACTTTAGTCCACTGTCTTCCTGATGTTGGTCTCACTGAAATAAATTCCCTTCTCATTTTGCCACCACTTGTCTCTGTGCCTCTGGATCTTGCTGGCAGTGAGGGGCCAAACTTGGTCTTTTTGGGGACCCTGAAGCCAGCTGCACTTGAGTCCGTCCCCGTGCTCTGTTTACACTCTTCGTCTTCGACTTTTAGGAAAACCTACTACCGGCATCAACACCTTATAATATAGAAATGAAGGAAAATGAATTACCTTTCATTTCTGTTATTATCTTGTGAAATAAAAAGCAAATCCTGATTTAGCAAGGAGAGACTAATATTAGAAAGGGTAGCCAAAAGAGGGAGTGGGAGCAGGAAAGGACGATTGCAGGGGGAAGGGTGCTATGTCAATAGGGAGAACTCTGACCATAACATAGGCAAGAGTCTTAAGAGTTAGGTACAAAGGATTGTGCGGCTTTTGTCTTTGTTTGTAATGGGGGGGAATAAACAAGCCTAAAAAAAAGAACAGGTGTAGGGGAAATAGGGTAGAAGGGTGGCCTGATGGGACAGTGGATCCGAGTGTTTGATCCTGAGGCCTGCAGAAGGGGCTGTGTGCTGTCTCAGAGTGAGAGTCGGTCAAGTTCAGGGGAAAAGAGAGGTTCCTAAAGTCTTGTTTACTCTCTCATACTCCCTAGACTTTGGAGAGGAGGTATAGAGGAAAAGAGAAGAAGCTCAAAGGGATATTCCAATTGAGAGGAAACCCCACAAAGAATATGTGGTAAAGCGGCAAGAGCTATATGAGCTATAAGAAAGTAGATAAAAAGCAAGGGAGGAATTCATACTCTTATTGATCTATGATATTATTTTATTCTGGTGCAGTTGGAATTTTTCTAGTTAAATGTTAGTTGTTTATTAGTAGTTCAATTCTATTGGGTTAGGATATAGTCTACATGTGATTTTTTTAATGATGCACTATCTTGTTGATTACGGAAAAGTTTCCAAAGGCACTCGGAAAGAATATTAATTCTATCATCATTGGGGGAAGTGTTCTATACACATCTATTCGATCATGTTTGTTAGTTAATTGTAGTATTCACCCTTCTATAACTTTACTAATTTTCTTCCGGCTTGTTCTAGTATCTATTGAATGAACTATATTAAAGGCCTCCGCCATGCTGGTGGATTTGTGTATTTCTCTGTTTAGTTCTGTCATTTTGAGCTTGTTTTATATCATTCAAAGTTATGATTCTTAGTACATAAATGTCAAAAATTCTCCTACCTTCCAATTGGATCGAGTCACTTGAAATATATTTATCTTTCATAATGCTTCTTTTTTTTTTTTTAAAGATTTTATTTATTTATTTGACAGAGAGAGAGATCACAAGCAGGCAGAGAGGCAGGCAGAGAGAGGGGGAAGCAGGCTCCCTGCTGAGCAGAGAGTCCGATGTGGGGCTCGATCCCAGGACCCTGAGACCATGACCTGAGCCGAAGGCAGAGGCTTTAACCCACTGAGCCACCCAGGCGTCCCTCTTTCATGATGCTTCTTATCTGGAAGCCTCCTTCATCTCTGATATTGGTAAAGTGATCATAGGTTTCTTTTCATTAGTATTTGCATGATCTATCTTCCTCTACCATTTTACTTCCAACCATTTTGGATTATATCTCTTGTGGTAGCATGCATTTTATTTTATTTAGTCTAATCTCCCTTCAGATTAATTTTTTTTATTCCATTTTTTTTCTATCAGAAAGTTGGTTATAAATTCTTCCACCATTCTATTTTTGGCTACTCCAGAGATCACCACATGCATCACTGACTTCTTGATGCTCTCAATTAGATTTTTAAAATCTATTTCTCCTCTTCCCTGTTTCATCATTGCTATTGTGAATTTGCTTCTACATGAATTTGCTTCTACATTTATTGACAAGGCATTGTATACATTATATTAACACACATATTTTACCATTTCCAGTGCTCTTCATTTATATCTGCAGTTCCATTTTCCACACAGAATCATTTTCCTTCAGCCTGAGGAAATCTCTCGAATATTGTAATCAGATCTTCTGATGATGAGTACTCTAAGCTTTTGTTTGTCTGAAAATGTCTCTATTGCAACTTCTTTGCATCAGGATAGTTCATGTGATACGTAGAAGTTTAGTTTGGCAAATTTTTCCTGTAGCACTTTAAAAATATGATTTCATTATTTTTAGATTCCATTGTTTCTATTGAGAAGTCAGCTGTCAGTTTCATTGTCACTTTTTTGGTGATCATGTACTTTTTCCTCTGGCTGCTTTTAAAAATTTATCTTTGTCATTGGTTTTCAATGGTTTTTACTGTAATGTGTATGTATGTAGTTTTCTTTTACTTATCCCACTTGGATTACCTGAACTTCTTGAATCTGTGTGATATCTTTTATTAGTTTTGAAAAGTTCTCAGAAATTATCTCTTTAAATGTTTTTTTATCAACCTCTGTATTTTTTTAAATTAAACTCTTTTCCTTTTTACTAATCTTATTAAATCTGTCCTCTTGTGTCTACTTGATTACTATTCATAGATTTCACCTCTTTATCTATTTTGTCTGTTTTTCATATATTTTAACTCTATTAACCAGAGTTACGTTGAAATCTTTGTTTGCTAACTTTATTATGTTTCATTTGTGGGCCTACATCTACTGTTTGTTTTTTCTTTGGTTATCAGTCTTTCTTTGTCTTTTCCTGTATTTAGAATTTTTTTTTATTCCCAATTTTTTTAAATAAAAAAACCTACAAGGAACCGGTTTGATTTAATCTTCTGCCATAGTGGAGTTTCTCATTCTTGTGTCGGACAGATAGGGTGAAGGGCTGATTATTTTGCTCTTATCAGGAATTTAGTTGTGTTAAGACTGCTTGGCAGTTTTAATAATACTCAGGCTACCTCTATTTTATCTCGGAGTGTGGTTTTCCCAAACTTTGCTTGTGAGCATACTGGGTACTTGTCTCCTCAGTTCCGCCCTTCTTAGGTACCCAGTCCCACTCTCCAGAATCCTACCTTTTGAAGATAAAATCTGTCAAACATCTTGAAAAGGAGACTAGCTATGCACTTGAGGCAGGTCTCACGTCTCTGGCTGGACTTTGTTTCCTAAGCACTAAAGGGCAGCAGGAGACCTCAATCTTTCTTTGAGAGGCTTTATCATAAATCTCCTGCAACCCACACAACCATAGAACTCAGAAAATATGCCCTTAGTAAAACCAGTCTTGTGTTTGAGGTCCCTTAAGTTTCTAATTTGTCACTTCAGATCCGCACAACTGCTTTGCTGGACTCTCTTTCACCCAGGAGTTGCCAAGACTTTTATGACAACCTTCAAGATTTTGCTAATGACTTCATTAAATAGAAACAGCTAGCAACCATCAGGTTCACCTAGGACAGAGTCTTGCTCTTCTAGAATTGTGGTTCATCTAGTCTCATTTCCTCCACAGTTTTCTAATGCATTTAAAACACATTTTTTTTGTGTGATTTTCTAGCTTTTTCTGGTTGTTCCAATGGGAGGGTGGCCATTCACCACCTACTACATTTATTTAGGAGATGAAGTATCAGTAGATTTTAAATTAATTCTTCTTCTCATCTGAAATCTCACATCACTTATAGTCTTTGATGCATTAATCATATTCTTATATTGTTTTATTGCTTAATGTATGCTAGTCTTATTTCCTTGGAAATTACAAATGTCGAGAGAAGAAATATTGTTTTATGTCTTGTATAGACCTATCATAATACTGAACATAGCATAATTAAAAGCCAGTTTGAAACATCTGATAGTTGAAAAAGCTAGTCTATGGGACATGATAAATATTCATCACAATCACAATTCTTCCAGCTTTATCCTTGTAAATCCTTGTCTAATCCATATATCCAGTTATCTATTCATATGTATACTCTTTCTCTCTCTGACCCCCTGCAAATTGTCTTCTTAAAACTCTTCTCCAGGACTGATGGAGTAAGCATATAGGAAAAAGATGTACAGCTTTTGTAAATCTGCTTATTAAAAAAGTGGCTCTTTTTATTGTTTCTTATCCCGTAAGTGTGAAATCCATCCAAGAATTTAGGGCAATGAAGGTTTATTTCTCATGATAAACTTGCATGCTTCCTTCAATTAAGCAATAAGAATTCTCTAATCCATGTAGTTTCTTTTTTGCCCTGACTGCTACGAAAATAAGGGCTATTTTTTTGTTTAGTGATTAGAGTTATGTGAGTGTATGTGTAATCCATTTTTATTCTTACTCCTTACCCCTTGTTTCTCTATGTGGTATGTGTTAATTGTACTGACATTTTTGTGTGTATTTATTACAAGCCATACCAAACTTTGAAAATGGGTAGGGGTCTATGTAATTATATAAAGTCAATATGATGGACTAGAGAGCCAGAGGCTCATCAACTTTGACAAATGTTAGGCTTTTTTATTGCCAGGAGAACCAACTTAGCATCATTCACTTAGTATTTGCCAAATACTGAATCATTAGTACAACCTCATATGATTATCATTCATTTTTCCTGACTTGTACTTTTTATTTATAAAAAGATTTAAATATCTCTCCATGACACAAGCTCAGGCTTTGTGTGTTTAAAATTTACAGAGGAAGGGTAAAATTTCCAAAACTTTCTGAAGGTTTGCCAACATAAGCTTTGGGCATCTTAAAGTATCTGAAAAATACAGTTACTTTTAAAATTTTACTAGAACAGTAAGAGACAAAAATAAAGCTCCACCAGAGGATTTTATGAGCAAGAGTCCAAGATTTGGGTGATATAATAGGCTATAATATCAAAGCTTTATAGATGTGTAGAATTAATAGGTTAGGGAGAAACCGATAACTCTTTAATGAGGACAATCTAAAATTTTCTTTTCAATAACTGTAGTTAGCATTTGTGCCCAAATTGTGCCCAAATGTTATACCACTGGCAACTTCATTTCATTTTCCAGATGTCAAATAAGCTCTGCCCATAAGAAAGCAGATTGTTAATTCCATTCATGTATGCTAACCCCACAGAAAACAATGGTGCTTGAAGGGTCATTTCCAAATAAAAAGGACAAGCTGTGGAATTATTTGGGGCCTACCAGTAATTATTATAGTCCTGAATGAAACGAAAGTTCATGCAACCACACTTTGTAAACTTGTGCTGTAGTCAGTTGTAGGTTTGGTATATAAGGAAAATGAATGCTCACTGAGGGCCAGTGTTAGAGCAATTTGAATAAAGTCAGTCACCTGTGTAAGTAATTACCTAACTATGTCCTGTGGTGGTTTCTCCAACTTTCTATCAAGATCACATTAATTTATCAAAAAAGTTATCACGACAGTGATTTTTATAAACAAAAGACTTTATTTCAAATATATTTTACAGTTTGAGTGTAATTAGGATTGCTTTCCAGACTCTGAAATTTATTACTAAATTGAACAGGCAAGGTACAAAATGGTGGTGTTTACTTAGGCCTACCGAATTCCTACAGTTCTGGTAATTTTTTTTTTTTTATTTTTTCCTTTTTAAATTGAATCACTAGAGACATCAGTGTAAAACAACTTTCATCCTCTTGGTTATATTTTGAATAGCAACAAAATACCATTTCATTCCATATTCGCCTGCGTATTTAGAAAATGGCAATAATGAGGGAGTAAAATCTAATGAATCTGGATGTGACTAATTGAAAAATGATGATTATTGTGATCAGAGCTGAACTGGTTCATTCTTGGTGGTAAAAATAGTTTGCTAGGCAAATTGGTAGAACAAACAAAACCGTAGGACAGATGTTTAGCCTGTTTAAGAAAACATAACTATTTTTAAGAACTTTTAGCAATACTATTGCATACACTTTACATACTAATTACAATGCTTACTTATAAAACAGGTCCTCTCAGCTAGCTATTAGGTTGCTTTAGCAACTCAAGAAAAATAAATCTTTTCTTTTTTTTCATAAATATTCTTTAACTCAGACATCGGACTAATTCATGCTTACCTTCACCTCCATTGCTATAACTGAGGTTTCAGTGATGGTGTTAAGTTATAAATAGGGATGACTGCTGAACTTCAAAATTCGGTAAGAATGACAGTGTCCTGATTTCTTAAAAATACATATGGGAACGTTCTCAAACACCAACAACCGAAATGGGCAAA
Organism: Potos flavus; assembly: GCA_028534135.1. Lineage (NCBI taxonomy): Eukaryota > Metazoa > Chordata > Mammalia > Carnivora > Procyonidae > Potos > Potos flavus. The sequence continues at coordinate 74,420,883 of CM052897.1, read as the reverse complement.
ACTGAGATAAATGAAAAAAAGAAAAAAGAAAAAAAAAAAAGAAAATGGGTTTCTTTTCACTATTGCCAGTATTTTTTTTTTTTGGTTGTTCAAGGCATTGACAGCAAGAAAACAATTTATTATTGCATGCTAGTCCTAAATATTCCATAAGAAATTAAAAAAACAAAACAAAACATAAAGGCCAAGAACAGAATGCTTCTAAATGGAAGCATCACAGGACAAAACTAAGAGAACTGTATTTGGTAGGAAAGAGAGCAGTGGTGGTGGTTGGGACCTCACCCCTTGAGGGAGCGGGCTTCAGAACCAGAGATTTTCCCTGTCCACATATCATTAGCATATCCATTATGATAATGCCATTTTTTGAAGTAAGGGGATGAGACTGTGACCAGTGTAGCGGTAGGTGGTCTATTACAAACGAGGCATGGAATGTTTATCTCTTCACTCCTTCAATGGCTATTTTCCTTTCAAAAGAACCTCGATTTGTTTTGCAAATACTAAGTGGATCTAGCTTTGTGTGTTTCCCTTATATTGTCAGTGTTCCTCACCCTTGGGAGTCTCCAAAGCCTCCTGCTTTGCCCATGAACTATGCCAGAGCAGAGAAACAAGGATAACGTACAGGCATGGTGCTGGTGGGTCAAACACAATCTAGGAAGTGACAGATTTCGAGCTCTTTCTAATCTCCAGTTCCGGCCACTCACTGACCCTAAACTTCCAGGTTTTCACAGAGGCTGAAGGTTAAGGATGGTAGGCCGCAGGATCTGCAGAATTTGACTTGCCCAAAGTCACCAGGAGAGGAAAACAGCGCCACCTCCTGGTTGTTTTGAGACACCGGGGCACGCTGCAGAATTATCTGGAGCTGTTAAAACACCAACAGCTTTATCTCTATCCCCAGAGATTTCTGATTCACTACATCCGGAGTCCAGCCCAGGAATCTACACTCTGAACAGTTAATTCTGAAGCAGGTGGTCCATGGACCAGCCTTTGGAATATACTTCGGTTAAGGGATACAATGGGCAGAGTGTTAGTAGAGTATATCCTCTTTAGAGACTTTGTATTCATTTGAACCAGATGCTATCTGACCCAGCGCCTTGATACTTACTTAAAAACCAAGCAAGCAACCAAGGAAACAAACAAAAACCCCTGCAGGAACCGGTTACACACAGAACTATCAAGATAGAAAAACATAATATGGTGGAAGAGACAAGCAAAAATGGCCATCGGAAGGAAAGGAGGCTTCTCGTTTTTTTCACATTTGCTTAAAAAGTTGAAGGTAGAATCCAGAGGCTAATGGGGTAGACTCTAAATTAGATGCCAGCAAGGTGAAAAGTATAGTTCTTAGTAATTTCACACTGTGAAATTTACATTTTTTTCTATACAAACAATAGGATAAAATATAATTTTAAAGTGTGGAAACCCTGCCCCAATGATAGCATCAAACTTGGGAAAAGGACATTAAAAGTGCTTCGGGCTGTAGGATTTTAAAGAATATTAGACTCAATTACATATGAGAGCGATACCTTTTGACATTATAGTGAAGCTAGATCCCTGTATGCTGAGATGCATTATCATAAGGTCTGCTGGTCCTTCTTCCAATGTCCACCGCTAAGAATTAAATCCTTAGCTCTCGGTTCAAAGTCCACTTCAGGAAGCGGGGTTATTTATATTGAAAACGAAATTATTTTCCGTACTTTTACTCTTTCCATAAAAAAACTAAAGATTATACCTTCACAACAAGAATTGTGAAAAGAAACACAGTATAATAGGTAAAGAACACATTTGCTGTTTTTATTGGTGCCTTGCATGGCAGTAATACTGAAAAAGAGAATGCAAAAACAAAAAAACAAAAAACAAAAAAACAGGTTGGTGGCAACCCACATCTTTTTTTTTTAAGAGTACATAAACTCCTGTTTTATTTTTATTGTGGCATGAATGGTAACATAAAACCAAAAACATGAAAATATACAACTTATATTACACTATGTGTTATGAACAAAATATAAATCTATAACTCTATGTTATATTTACATAATTATTTATTTTATTAAATTTCAAGTGAGATGGTAGGTTGCACATACTTTGTTTTAAGCTCCAGGCATTTGATTGTCTCTTTTCTACTTTTTTCCCCATTTTTACTTGTAAAATCCAAAATGTTAGAAGGACTAAGAGTTTTAGAGCCAGTGGAGCTGTATAAATACTGTTTTAGTGGACCAGTGACAGAAACACTGGGAAGGACAGGAATCGATCAGTAGAAAACTTAACACATCATCATCTTCAACTTGGAAAACTGATAGTTATAGGAAACTTTAAAATTAAATACTGTAAAAGCCTGTCTAAACAAAAACTTATGCCCTAGAAGAGATATCTGAACCACTTTAAGTGGGCTTCATAATTTTCCTTGCAGACCCCATAATCTTTATTTTACTATTAACTTGATAGACAAATATTTTATAAACCTGTTTGTAAATATACAGTTGTTTATTATAATTCAATAATTTACCCATTAGAATGAATGAAAATTACTTTTTGATGTTTTAAATGTGATAAAAGAGATTTCCTCTGGGAACAGTAACTACTTCTGGATTAAGAAAATATCTGAAATTGGGACCACAAAATAGTTAAAGATAATTTTCTTTAAATGAATTAAGGTAAAAGTCTACTCCAAAATCAAATCTATGAAATAATTTCATCATCAAAGAAAACTCTTTTATATTCGGTCCTTATAAGAGGATTTGGTTTCAATGATAATTATGTTCTTTGGGAGGGATTTTATACATGGTTAACTTTTAAATGCAGATACCAAATAAATGTTAAAAATTGACTTAACTAATTTAGGTATAAATGTACTGAAGAACAGTTTTGTATTTTATCCAATTGCAGTGACCAGCCAAATTATTAGTAATTTGTAAATGAGCAACTTTAACCTATTTTCTCCAGTGATGTTCTCTTAGATTCATATTAAAACATGACTCTTTTTGGAGGAACTAATTACAATAGCAATAAAATGAGAGTTCAGGCAAGATTATTCCTCAGTACTGGGATGAGTGTGTGCCTGTGTGCGTGTATGTATGTGTGTATGTGTGCGTGCACATGAGAGAGAGAGAGAAAGGGAGAGAGAGAAAGAGAGAGAGAGAGAGAGGGATATGTGAATGGGGAGGTAGGAAAGGATAGAGGAGGGAAATGTTACCTTCATTTCAGTTTGATCTTACTCTGATTTCCTCTACCTTAGCTTTTTTGATCATCATGGGGCACAGAGAAAGAATACAAGGTTTTAGGATCCTTTATAAAAATGATAAACCAATTGAATGCCAAAAAGGCAATGTGTTAACACAGTAAGTTGCTATTCATAGCACCTTTTATCAAATGACTTGAAAGCACTTCAAACATCAATATAATTTTTGTTTGTCTGTTTTCTTTTGGGGAAAACTAAGGCAAAGAAATTAGGATACCCAGTGAATTCTATGTCAGGACACGAGAGAACAGAACGCGGGGCTCTGGACTTCCTGTTTTCATCCACGCACGGTGTAGCCTCTCTGACATCAACTGAACTAAATAAAATTAACTTCTGAATTTCAGCAGTTAAAGGTCACCATTAGCAATTTCATTTTCCCCTTCAAATAAAACAAACTAAAGAACAAACAAAAAAAGACGAAACAGAAGTGTTTTGTCAATTCACTGCTAAGTGTGTTAGAATCGGTTTCAGCCGTGATTGCCCTCAGTGGCCTCTACCTGGAGCTAAAACAAAGTATTCTTGTAGCCCAAAGTCATGAAATGAAAACAAAGCATCTTTATAATGTGGTGTAAAATGAGTATCCAGCAAACGTGAGAGGTGAACCCACATAAGTCAGAATTTGTTAACAAAGACGAAGAACAAATTTTTAAAAATCTGTTTTCACATTGTACATAATAACGATATAAAACGAGTGTCTTTTTTTCCTTATCCAGAGTGCTTAAAAACAACAAAAACAAAAAAAAAATTGGCTCTAGATGACTGTGGCAATTAAATAACTAAATGAGTGATGAGAGCATAAGTTAATTAAGATTGAAGACGACCCTCCTATTCACTCCTTTGTATGAAACACCAAAACTTGACATTGTTGGGGCCAAATTTTTAAAAAGGAGAAAACTTATTGAAGGAGAAGTAAAATTGTGTGAGTGAATGTGTGTGTGTGTGTGTGTGTGTATAAATATATATATATATATATGAGTTGGAAGATGGAAATTTGTTTTAAATATCTAACAGCTTATTGGCTGCACTTCCAAATCAGAGGAGAATAAAATAGAGAGGGAGAAATAAATTATACATAACTTACTAATCTGGGAACAGCTGACCATTATTATTATTATTACTATTATTATTATTATTTTATCATCATCATCATTACAACACTAGCAAAAAGAGGCAGTTCAAATGAAAATACAGTCATCAAAAACAAACAGAAAAACAAAACAAAATCTCTGACATGCAGGATATGATCAGCTCCTCCAAGCAAAACCCCAGAGCAAGTCTTTTGAGAGAGAGAAAAATAAAAAGGATTTGTTTTTCTTATTTATATGTAAAAATCAAACGTTTGGGTCAGGTTTGAGGGGTGGGATAGGAAAATGATGACTGGAGTGAAAACCATAGCACATCCAAGCTACCGGTTGGAGTATTTAACTGTCTGATGCTTCGGCACAAATAATGGCAATGGACTTGAAATGATTTTGCATTTATTTGTACAAGCCCTGTAACTGCCTTGGCATGTGGCTGGCAAAATCTAAATAAGCAGTTCTGTCACCATCAGTTGTTGCTCTACGCACATACTCGGCTGGAACCAAAACCTGGACTTCCGTGGATTCGTCTTACGGCGAGGGGAGAGTGGTGGCGAGGATCACTGGGTTCAGCCAGGCTCCATTTTGTCGGGCTGCATAGACTCTTAATCAAATCCTGCTTTTTTATGGGATGGGATGCACATGGCCCACAACTGTGAAATGCAAATGGCCTCCGCCTCTTTTCATGGAGAGATGAAAAATACCTTATAAAATCATCAGTTCCATTTCCTGATCAGGAAAGGATGGAATGTTGAAGAAATAAGCTAATTCTGTTTCTGGAAAATGGCCAAATACAGTCAAGGAAAACAAGGATTGCTTTGCTCGAAGTTATCAATAGGAAAAACAAACAGAAATCATTAAGTCGCAAACATTAGTGGAACCAACTGACCAGGAAGAAGGGACATCTGGGAACAGTTTGCTAGTAGCTTCCGTGTTATACATGCACACCTTGATTACACAGGGCCGCCTGATCCATCCAATAATAATCGTATTAGAAATTTAAAAATATAATTTCTGAGCCCTATCTTGGTTGTCATTTGAAGTGCAAAGTCAAGGTCAAGGTTGCTTCCAGACCAGTCACTTAGGAGGATGTGGGATTTCATCCCCAGATGTGGGTTTAACTCACAATGGTTCAATGTTATTCCTATTAGTACCATAATCACACACATACATACACACAAAAATCCAAGATCAGAAAATATTTTTTTCTCTAAATTTCTTATGTCTCTCTCTCTCTCTCTTTTCACCTGAGAACAGCACCTACAGTTTCCATTAAAAAAAAAAGTCAAATCTCACCAGCTGCTGGTATTTCAGGTTTTTCAAGGGATTGTCTAAGATATAACACTGTCCTAACTTAAGAAGGAACAGGAAAAAGGAAAGGAAAAAAAAAAGGAACTGGGTGAACACTTCAGTACAAATTTGGCACTTGCTCAAAGATGTAGTGTGGTGTGCAATAGGTAAAGAAAGTCCTCTAAAGAAAATAATTGCTTATTTTGTGGTGGATAGCAAGGAAGTTAAAAACAGGCTCTTTTTCCCTCTTCCCCCCCATGCACAGACTTCCATCTTTAAAGTATAGAGATGGAGAAGGTGGAGAGAAGTAAAGAGAAATTCATCTTTCTTTTTTTCTGTCAGGTGCATTACAAAAAAAAAAAAAAAAAGGAAAGAAAAAGGAAAAAACCCAGAAACCCCAAAAAACAAAACAAAACTTATTTTTTTAAAAATTGTAGCACAAAACAACAAAACACATTCACAAGCCACTTGTTGGCACTGTGTACCTGAGTGAGAATTTCTAGAACATTGTAGAACAAACAGCCATAAAGTTTATTAAAAAAAAAAAAGTTGACGGGTAAGACTTCAGTGCTTGGATGTAGCAGCTGAATTACTGGCATTATTTTACCCATAGCTTATTTCAATCTCTTGTTGTTGATATTGTTGTTTGCTTGTATTTTTTTTTTTTTTCCTTTCCAAGCCTTTTGAGGCTGAGGTCTATTAGTCAGCTGATGTCCCAACTATTTAAGACTAACAGTTAAAGTAACAGTCAGTGTATGAGAAAGTTAATGTGCTTGGCCACTGGTAAGGATGAACCAGCTAGGGCTTCTTTAAGTCCTAAGGTCACAACAATCTTTTGACCCTTATCAGTTGGCTTGTCCTGCAATATGGTTTTCACTGTCACTCCCATAATCTACATCCGGGTCATCCTCTTCCTCATCGAACTCATCATAAATTTCTCCGTTGATGTCCTCGGCCTGTATCTCTTCTTTGATATGTGGCTCCTCTCCTTTCACGCCGTAAGTGCTCTGGATAACAGGCATCCCGGGCTCTGGGCTGCTGGACACGCTTGAGTGCTCCGAGGGCAGGTGAGGGGAGGGCATTCCGGCCATGGCAATGGCTCCCGGGTACACAACACCAGCGGTGGCGATGGGGATCTGTGCTTGCTGCCTGCAGACGGGAAGTCCCAAAAAAAGACCGTGGGTGAGGGGATACTCACAGGCACGCTTTACTCTATAACGAATCTGCTCAGCTTGCCCAACTCTAAAATCGTGATTCTCATCCTATTGCCCAACATTCGAAAAACTGCATCCTCCTGTGATGTCAATACCTTACTTCTGTCTAGGGCTTGGCAGATTACAAGGCATTTACATGTGTTACCTATTTGACTCTTAAATAACTGTTTTATTACTATCTTATTTTATGAAAACAAAACAAAACCCTGAGGTGCAGAAAGATTAAGCAGAAGAACTTGACCCCAAGTTCATGTCTCCTTCACTATAACATCCAGCGTTTTTAGAAATAATTAAACTACAGATAATGCAATTTTAATGGGAAAAAATCCTAAAATATTAGAGTTCTCAAAACAAAACGTTATTGCTCAGAACTCACCAGAACTGAACAGTATCACATTGCCCACCTGGTCCCTGCAATAGCTGGGGGGCTAGGAAGCAGGGCATACAGCTCTGCAGCTGTACAAGGCTTAGAAAGGCTTAGAAAGACCCTATGCTTGGGTTAAAGGTGTGCTGCCACAGTCTTGAACTTCTTAACTCTTTAACAGAAACCCCACATTTTCATTTGGCACTGGGCTTCACAAATTATGTAGCTGGTGCTAGTGGGAAGATGATGTTCACTTGTGCCTTCATTCATTCCTCCTTCCTTCCTTCCTTCGTTCATTCATAGGTTTACTATTTCGTCAGTGTTGGGTTTTGCACTCAGCTTTGAGAAGAGTCATACACTGGCATATAAATCACAGACCACTGGTCAGAGCAGGCAGACTCTTTCCAGGGACGAAGATAGGGCAGACTTTAAAAGTTTTTTTTTTTTTTGGAAGGTATCCTCTGGCCATTTTCAGAACAGTATTTATTATTCTAAGCAGCCCTCGGGATCTTACCAACTTCTGTTCCAGATAGGAGCAACCTCATTTCCCTGCTTTCTGAGAAAATTCTGCAGAAGCAATGAAGTTGCAGGCAGGACACCGCACCCAGCCTCGCGGTAGGAAGCAGGTAGAACCTCCTGGGAGCTACATTCTTCATTCAGAAGAGAGCTTTCCCCCTCACAACCTTGCCGTGCCCTAAATAGAATCTCCACTTTGCCTGATCTAGGAAGGCCACACGTGTGCCTTGATAGCCCAGAAACCCCTCTATATTCCAAAGCAAGTGTTTCTTTTGAAACCATTTTTATGATGTATTATCTCCAACAAGAATGGTGTTGAACTTGTCCATGTGATGCCTTGGAAGTAATGAACGCCAAGGAGGCGAAGAACTGATAATGCTTCTCAGTTTTTAATAACGCACTTCAAAATGGTTTACTTTCACATAGTTTATCTTCAAGCCAGTCGTTAGGAAAGCTCATGGGAGAGCCCATGTCCTATGCCCTTGGAGTCACTCCATATGGAGGTACATGTGGGGGACGGTCTAGTCTCCGAAAATACACGGAGTTCAGGTTCTTTTTCTTTTTAAAAGGCTGCCTCGCAGCAAAACAAGAATGTCTCACATCCCATTAAGTGTAACAAGAAGCGTTCCCCGAAAAACGACCCAGAGGTCCGTACCCGACATTGAAGTACTGCCGCATTTCCTGCCGCCTGTTCCGCATGATTGCCTTGTATTCACCAATGCGCAGCTTCTTGCCGTCCACGAGGCAGGTGCGCTTCGGCCGAGGCTTGTATTTGTAGTCGGGGTACTTCTCCAGGTGCTGCTTGCTGAGACGGGCTTGCTCCTCGTAATATGGCTGTTTCTCTAGGTTCGTCATTGCTTTCCAGCGAGATCCTGTGAGGAAAAGAGGGTTAGGATTTCAATTTGCACAGCTGCGGAGGTTTCTAAAAAGATTGCACTGAGAACAAGAAAATCTAAAGTAAAAACGCGGGCCCAAACTCAGAAATACATAAAAATGTGTTTGATTAGCGAACGATGACTCATGAGGTGAGATCCCACAGGAATACAGGTGTTGCTGGCTGTGCCCTTTAGGAAACTGTGTACCCAAAGATACAAAGGTGGGGCGATCTATTTTTTTTTTTTTTTCTGGCTGGAATTAACAATTGAGCCAACTGTGTATATTATAGATTTAAAAGCTCCGATAATTTAAAGAATATACCTTTCATTTCCACACTAGACCATGATATAATTCAACTGTGAACTGAAAATTTATGCAAAAACTTATTACACATTTTCAATCTGTGGCTAATTATCTAGGTACTGAGTATTTTTAGGTGGGGGTTACATTACTTCTACAAGGGTTTCTAACATATGTTACATATATTTCTCCTCAGAATGTTTAAGTATGCTTTCATGAATGATTGTATTTAACAATTCATTTCATTAAAACTTTAATTACAAAAATTATATGAACATGCATTGGGTAACTACTGTGTGCTAGATACTGTGCTAAAAACTTTCCGTAAGTTGTCCATTTTTACCTTTCACTGGAATCCTGTAAGGTAGTAGTGCCTTTTTACCTATTTCCATAGATGAGAAAATTGATGTTCAAATAGATGAAGTAACTTATCCAACGTCACAAAACTATTAATTTGCAAACCTGTGACTCCAACTCCGGTTGGATGTAACTGAACCCGAACATGCTACAATGTATGTTTTTAGATACCTATACCCACCTGCTATGATCTAGCAGAGGTCAGACTCAAGAATATGTATGTATGGGGTAAGATTTTTCTCTTAATAAATCAATAATAATAATAATTTATTATATAATTTCAATAATAATTTCAATAATAAACAAAGATGTCATTTCTTGAGATACAGTATGCATTAATAATATTAATCCAATTGGTAATCCAAATTGGTTTTCCCCTTCTTTTCACTTTTGATTTTGGTTTGGCTTCAACAAGGATCACCAAAAAAAAAAAAAAGTTTGCAGCTTAATTAAAAATAGTTATGCTAATTCTCAATATAAATGTGATTTAAAGCTTTGGCTCTATTACTATGGCTGTGTGTAGTAGTAAAATAAGTAGTGGTAATAATGTTTACTTTTTATTAAACATGTGAGGAGACTCTATTTGCAGATGAAGTGCGTTTATCAGCAAGTAATCAGCTCAACTCTACCCAAATGCACAAAGACCCAAATAACTGGAATTGGGAGTTCCCTACCACATAGGTTCTGGTACGGAAGCTTTACCTGCCCTGCAGGGTCATCAAAGCAAGATCTTAAGGCTTTCGAATGGGTTCACTAGTCAACCATAATTCCATATCTCAAATGCAAATAGCTCACTGATGAACAGTGCTTCCCTACAAATGCAGACAATTCCTCAATATGGCTGTTATATGTATTCAAGGAATACAGTAACAGGGACGATACTCTTCCCTTAGAATTCTTTCCTGCTGGAATAGATGTTGCCTGGGTGGGTATATCCACGTAGGTGTTACAAAAATTTATAAACAGATTTTTCTTCCAATCTAGACAGCCAATATGATTTTACTCTATTTACTACAGAAATCTAGGCTACATTTCAAATAATAGAGGTGGTTTTTCTATTCCTTTCTCAAACTTGTGTTTAAATAGCCATGTCCAATAATTTGTAGGTACAATCTCAAATTCTATATTGTCCAACAGTATTCTCTAGAGGTACTGGAAACCATTATGTTATTCTCAGGGCAAATATAAATACAGATAAAGCTATAATACTATTGAACTAGAGCAATTCTTTTTGGGAATTTTCTTACAAGTATGTACAACATGACTTTGAACATCAGATCAGGGAGTGCAAAAGTGAGTTTACCAGAAATAATTTACTTAAGATTTACAGAAATACATTGAAGAACGAACCTACAATTGTTGACTTTAAAATTCCCTATCTTTATCACTAGATAGAACAAAGAAACTAGCATTCTCAATTAGAATAGGAATTGCTAAGTGTTCTTTTCTAAGTCTGAATGTTCTATAAGCTCAAACAGTATATATTTCTCTAAGGAAAAGGAATGTTTATGCCTCATAGTAACCTCAGAATGCCTCAGAATGTGATAACTCTTTTTAGATTTCCTACTATGTGCATTCTGCTGTATTAATTACTGAATATGCAGTGATGAATCATTATGTTCCTTATCTTCTTGAGGCTCATATTCCAGTGGAGAAGAAATACATTAAGCAGCTAATTAAAAAATTTATTACTTTAATTACAATTGTGGAATGTACAGGAAGCTATGTGACCATGATAAGGAGTTGGGATCAGTCTTTTGTAGGTCAGGAAGGCTTTGCTGTGGAAATGACTCCTATAGGAATCAGAAAGGGAAGGCTTTCTAATGGAGGAAGAACAGAATGGTCAAGTAGGAAGGGAAATTGGAGAAACCTAAAGAAAGTTGATCTGGCTGAAATGCAGAGGGAAAAGGGATGTATATACATATAGACACATATATATGATAAATAAAAGAGATATTTATGTAAAGATAATGTAAAGATACATGTATAATAAAAGAGTGTAAATTCTCCAACAAGTTGGCTTCTAAATCTGGCATGAACTGGAATCACAGAATATTTAGACACTTGATAATACAATTTCTTTGGAAATATCACTGAACCCTAAATTACATTTTAAAAGATGGCCATATCCTAGTTATAAGTCTTTTTAAAGTGAAGAATTAAGGTAGCCTAAGCACTGTGTGTACTTGGCAAAACGGCTAACTATTCCGTTTTATGACACTGGAGACAAACAGTGTTTTGGTTTGGTGGCAAATACAGTTTCCATTTTTCAATAATAACTTCTGAATAGAGGAAAAACAAATGACAAGTTTGGTTTGGGTTTTAATGGCTTTGCCATTAAAGATACCGGATACACTGTATGTAGCTACAATGTGAACCCTGAGACACACTAGATGAGCAATTTAGGTCTCTCTAGAGGAGATGGAAACATCTACCTGATCTGGGTGGGGCTGGTTGCTTACCCTGGACCACGCACAGGGAGTATGTTCCCTGCATTTTTCAAAAGACTGCCCTTTTACAATGGAAAATGGAGAAGGACATTTGGGTATTCCCCCTGATGATAAAAAGGAAGATTAAATAAAAAAATCTGGTGTTCAAAATAAGAAGGAAAAACAAAACAAAACAAAACACACCGGTCTTGAGAGTCCTCTTTTCCTTTCTAAATCTGGCAATACAATAAAAATGAAGAATTTGAGCTGAGCAGCATTGTCATCTCCATGGGGTCTGTAATGAATTTGCACATTTTACTCCAACTACTGTATATCTAATCAGAAAAAGATGTCCCCCATCCCCTGATCTAGCGCCAAACAGTAAAAGGTGATTCCTTATGTTAACAATTTCAGCAGAATGGCTTATTAAAACCAGATTTTAGGGTATTATAAAATGCTTAGAAGCCCTTTAAAATGTCAACTAGGATCCCCAGAGACTACGTAAAATGTCAACCCAGCTCAAGCGCCTGTTTTAAGCAGAATGAATTAGCGGCATGCTGTCGGAGGCTGTTATCCAAAACAATCAGTAAAGAGGAAAACATCAAGCTTTCTTTGTACTTTTATATGAAATGGGCCAGTTAGAATGATCTTGTGGGTATTTGAAGATCACTTATTTATTTGAAGCTATGACCAAATATTGAGGTCCCAAACACCTCAGTAGTTTTCTTTTTTTCCTGCTATATCTTTAATGAACACAATTCTATTGAAAAGTCTAAAATTAGACAGCACTCTTTTTCATGTTGCCCATTGTGATATAATCATATGGTCATTCTAATATTCTTTCCTTCAAACCAGGAAAAAAATGCTTGTAGCTAGTCACGTCTTTTCCGTAAAATCTTATGCTGCATTTCCTAAAGTATTTCACATCAGCAAAACTAATATTTCTCTTATACTTAGGATAAAGTTTTAATCAGTGACTATCACTTTTCCAGTATTCAGACACAGGAATTGAATGATATAAAGACAGTTTAAACAATCAGTATTCAGTCTGTTTTTTCATTTTGACATTTTGGGATTTCTAATTTGTGATAACTGATACATTAGGATATGGAATATGTTTACGTAAAGTATTTTATTCTTTTCTAGAGTTCTTCCCAAATGGAACAGGTATGATTTTTTTAAAAAATGGGAAATTTCATATAGAAGGTAAAATACGGTCATAAAAAGGAAAAACAGATCAGAGATGGTAGAGATGTAAAAAATGTGCATTTCCTTTATCCATAAATATTCACATTTTCTAAACTTCACATACTCTTATCTTTTGACATAACATTCACTTAAAGATCTCAAAATCATTTTAGATGAAAACTGAGACATAAGTTCAAGTGGTTAATGGTTTTTGTTTTGTTGCGTTACTTATTTGTTGAACCCCAAATTCAGAGTTAGGTGTTCCTATTCTTTTTTTGTTGGTTAGCTCTTAGAAGTCAGGGAATAAATAATCAAAATTTGCTTAGTTCATCCGGTAGCTAGCCACCACACTATCTGAAGATGAAAAAGGTGATGATGATGTCAAGTGAACAGCACAAAAGAAATGGAATCTTCCCTTCCTTTTTCTGGGACTTAAACTGGTCTATAGTTGGTCTCTTTATAATCATTACCCTTACCTCTCACCATCTCTTCTGTGTGCTTTCAGTGTCTATGTATGTAAGGCAAATATGTACTTTATCTGTTAAACTGAAAGCTGCAATAGCAGGAAAAGTCCCTTTTTAAAAGATGCTGAAAATCTGCTGAAGGTTACAAAAAGTGTAAATTAAAAATAGCACCACACGCCCCATCTTCTTGTGTCCTGACAGTCTCAACTGATTTTCAGTTATAGTACCGGAACAAACATCACCTATATATACCTCCATCCCTACCACGTGAAGAATTCTGTAGTTCAAAGGAAAAGAACAAGTATGGTCAATCCCATTATCAAGTGGCTCAGAGGAAAGGAACTTTTTTCTTAGTTTTGGTACAAAATATCTCTAGATCTTAAAGAAGAGAAAATATTACAATAATTAGTATGGAGACACACAACTAAAAAAGCTATAAAAACTGGGCACCTTTCTCCATGAACGTGAAATGTTTCGTCATCAGAAGAAAAGCCTCAATTAATGGTGCTTATTTTTTAAGATAAGCAGATCACATGACCTGCCCGGCCTCCCAAGCCAGTACCTTTCAACAACTGCAGAAAACAGAGCTGTACATTTATTTCATGCATCTCATAACCATTAATTCGTTTCTTACCCAATATCTTGCTGATGTTGGAGTTGTGCATGTCGGGAAAGGCTTGAAGGATTTTCCTCCGTTCATCTTTAGCCCACACCATGAAGGCATTCATTGGACGTTTTATGTGGGGTTCATTGCTACCACGGCCTCTGGATTCTCTATAAATTCTTGATTCTGAGACTCCGGCACTTCCTAAAAATAGGGAACATTGCTTCGTGTGAGTGTTAAGACTTTCGGTAATTTTCTTCTTTGTATTGTTACTGAATATTTGTCTAGTGAAGTATCTATCCTACTCTATTGAAATATGAATATAAAAAGTACATCTGATAATAGTACTTCCAGTTCTTGAGACAGATGCTTGTTCGTGAAGTTTTTGTGATAAGCCCTGGATGGCAATCGTCGTATCTGTATTTTTAATCCATTTCTAATATATTTTTTCCTTTTTTTGGATGGACTATGGACTGTCTCACCATTTTCTTTCAAAAGGACACAAGAAATTTGAGTATGTAATCTTTGATGCAAATTGGAAAGAGAATAGTTGGGGCATACCAATAGGCACGCTGGTACTATGGAAATATTAAACAGTTGGAGAAGCTCACAAAATTGTGAAACACTGATCTCTCTGGCACGATGGATGACCGCCAGTGAGGATGTGTCTCTGCTACCTAAAGATGGTCAGAACACACAGTAGCCATGCCCTTTTCCCCTTTTTGAAGTAATATAAATAAAAATGTGGCTAAATAAAAATTTGAGGTTAAAATACAATATAGGAATTCTTCTGTAATGTGTTTGGCTTTTCTTTGCAATTTTGTGCTGATAAATACATGAACTACGCTGATGTATTAATGATAGCCTGCTCCCCAGAAGATCTCTGAAAATGGTAGGGGAAAAACAAATGAACAGTTATATTTCTGTGGTTTCTTGAAAAGTCCACAGCCACATATTTAAGGTGAGACAAATAATATATTCCTTCCCCTGACTTTTCTCTCTCATGTCTAAAGTCACGCAAAAAGAGACCCACTGAAAGTTCCTTTCCAGTCAGCAGGACTCATGGTGATAAAAACATAACCAAGAGCCACAGTAGAACCCTTGGGAGCTGCCCTCACTCCTCTAGGCTTCACGTGACTTTGTAGAATAGTTTCACCAGATTAAACAGCTTCCAGAGATACTCGAATTTAGGCAAAGAAAATCAGGAGAAGCAGAAGGAACCACACAACTGTGATACAAGTTTTCCAGGGTTATCATATTCCCCCCCTTCCTCTCTTTTCTCAATTAGAAGGAATGGGAATCAAACCAAATTACCCAGACTTGAAGACCTCTAGAGCAGCCAACGAAAACACAGCATACCTCGTGGTGGAATTTTTCATTAATTTCTCACTCATAGTATGCTCTTTGGTCTGATGAAGATTGGAAAATATTTTGCATACAAGCATGACTGAATTGAACAAATAACAGCAACACAATTGTGATGTTTTAATGCCAATTACTATGGGTATATTTTATCATGCTAATACAACTTAAAATTTATGAAATGTGTTATTACCAGTAATTGTCTTTTTATTGACAAAAATGAGTGCTAATACACGGCGACATCTTTCTGAAATGGGTTTGTAACTAGCAAATGATCATTTGCACATCTGCTTTTTCTTGTTCTTACACCTTACAGCAACATAAGCAATAAAATGAACATTATGCAACTTCATCAAAGCTAAACAAGCTCTTTACGTGTACTTAGGCCACATTTATCTTAGCCAAGTGAGGTAGAAAAGAGAAGGAAATGTTTGGCTCCAATGGGCCAGGAAAACACTGACTTTGGTTAGATATCCAACTGAATAAAATTCAGTTTCGATAATATTATCTGGCTACACCCTCAAGTTTGGCTCGTCTCTAGGCTAGTGTAGAACTGCACTTAGAATTGGCCCAAGGCACCGAGTAGACAGCTATGTATTTTGGGGAACTCAAGGCCATCTTGTCTGTCCTAAAGTATGCTTCCTAATGGTTTGCTCTGGTGCAGTCTTTTCTATATGCAGGGGACTTTCTCTACCATAGTAACAAATTTGAGGACAGTGCTCTCAAAATGCATATATGGCACCTGACACTGGAGGGAGGTTCCCAGCTGTGGTTCAAGGTAAGGAGAATAGTACTTTCTTCTTTTTCCCTCTTTGCTGTGCTATTAAAATTAGCGTGCCAATTTAGTTAGTTGTCATTGGGGATGTTTAGAAGGTTCAGAGATGACGCAGACAACAGAAGTCTCGAGGCATGTGAAGAAAGCATGAGGTTGTGCAGCTGCTGTTCCAGTTGGGTTATAAAGAGGAGGGAGGACACCTGACTGACTAGTAGACAGTATAAGAGCGAAGGGTTCCCAAATGCAAATATATAGACGCAGACACACATATACATGCATGTCTCCTGAAAATATCCACTTAGCCTTGTATTCTGGTTAGAGTTTGACAAATGAAAACTTGAAAATGAGCTTGTAGACACAAGTTTCTGAACAGTTTGCTTTGGGTACAAGAAATAGGGAAGTGAGAGATTAAGTTTGGCAGTGACTGGGAGTATTTGCTTCAGAATCAGGCCATCTTGAATCCAAGACCTGCCTCTGGTACTCACAGCCCTGTTATCTTGGAGAAAAATGATTCAAAATTCCCAGAGGTCCATCTCTTTATTTGGAAGAGTATTTATCTCACAGGTTATGCTAGGAATGAATGAGAGGATTTATGCAAAGCCCTCAGTAGATTACCTGGCACATGGGAACTGCTCAGTACATGGGAACTCTCATTGTAATGACCAGGTATAATGTGGCTGTATTACATACTTTTTAGTAGTTTTAACTGGGACTAAATAGACACGTCTGCACACTATCAGAATAGACATGAACAACTTTCACAAACCATCAGAATCTCCACTCATATTGAAATCCATCATGGCATGGCTAAATTTTCCTTCTTCATTCTGTTTAACTGCCAGTTGCTGAGTCAGACTCTCCAGTGTTGTTTTTTCCTTAAAAAAAGAAATTTATAATGAGAGCTCAATCTGGAAATTGTAATTATTCAAAGATTTTTTTTTTTCTTGAGCCATATATAATACATTAGCTTCTGGGAGGGACAGAATGTTGATTTATTCACCTTTGCACATTCAGTACCATAATTATGCTGAGGTAACTGAAGCAAATGATCAGCAGGGTTTTTGAAGGAACTCTGATTCTTAGAATCCCCTATTCAGTCTTGGCATTTGGGTTTGGTGAGCCTCAGGGGTGTGTGCCGGGATCCTTGGAGACAATCTTCCCAAATCATAAAACGTGCCGAGAAATTTCATGAAAGCAACCTGTTTTACAACATTTGGAATGCCTTTATTTTTAGCCAGACAGTAGAAGTATAGGAGTGGCATGGGGCCCAGAGAAAGTCTCTTCCAATAGTCAGGTGACCAACCGATAGAAACATAATTCACAGTAGTGCCCTCTGGTTGCCATCTCCCTAAATGCCATCTGCATTCCTCATGCAAGGGTAATGAAGACGCTTAAATATTCATTGCTAATTGCTTGTCAAGTCTCTGTACATTCGATGTGAGTGCCTGCTACTTGGACCACAATTTGATTTGGATTGCTAAGCCAAAATATTGAGTTGGCGAATTATTTGAGATACAAATACACCAAAATTAGAGCTGCAAAGACATCAAGTCATTTAAAAGCATGCAGTGCATGATGTGAATTCACGGAGAACATGGCATTATAAACTAAATTATTTTCAAGGAAAACATAATGCTCAATCTAAACCATGTGAGATATTAAACTACTTTCAATTAAGTAATTGGGTGATTTTATAAAAAGAAAAATCATACAATGGAAGGTTTACAAATTTTTCTAGCCCTTTCCATCACTGCTCTGAGGATAACTTGGTTCAAAAACAGTTTTAAGAAAAGTATCTATTGGATTTCATAAAATTTGCTCAGATTTTTTATAATTATTTATCTCATTTTCTGAGGAACACCATCATGAACGGTATAAATGAACCATATATACTGCGGGATAGCTATTGACACAATAAAATGTTCACAGAAAATAATCAACTACTTAAAATAATTATATTACAGGTAAAGGGGCCCAACTAATGTTCACACCAAGGACCATTAGGGTATTGATATTCTTAATATAGTACATGCTTTATCTCTACGAAATCTCTTACAGTATTACAATTGCATGCACTAGATAAAAAAATTCTCTCAATTTAGTGGCCTTGGAACTCCTATTCATCAAAGTCTGTATATGATTTAGTAGAAAAAATATTTAATTGTCCATTAGTATAAACACAGCAGGGAAATTGGAAACAAAGTAGTTGATATCAACTTGAGTTCTATAGGACTGTACAGTACAAGCACTAAGTTGAAATAAATTATATATTTAAAAATGTAGAACCTGATCCAATTAGTTTGTGTGAAATTGGTATTTTCAGCTGTTTTATATGCTCTGGATTGCTTTTGCTGAGAGTCTGCTGTATATATTCAGCTAAGAACAGGAGCACCAAGGACACCCGCTTAACAGACTCTATAGTAAATGTAGCTGTTAAAATAGAAGACAGTTACATTAACACACACATACACACACACACACACACACACACACTCCATCAACATGATCTGATCATCTCCAGTCAATGAAGATTTTACTGTACTATCTTTGGGGAATGTACTAGGCATGGATTGCCTCTCAGGTTTTGATTTAATGGTGGATAGGGCAATAAATGCTACATATTTTAGAAGGAGTTTTCCATTCTGAAGCAAAGTCTTTTTAAGAAGAAAAAATGAAATGAAGGCAATTGGAGTAGAAAAAGGATGAAATGTTGAGTGACTGCTAGGGTTCCGAGTTCAGCTGTATGGATCTTGTACCATCTCACCAAGAGACTAAAATTAGCAAATGATGGGCACAAAACTAACCATTAGTTTTTACAGTAAGTAACTTCTAATCATCTAACCCTAAAACACACAATACAATAAAATTAATTAGTTACCCAAAATGGAATTTACAATACTTCCCAAGAGCATGTCAGTGGGAGATAGTGGAAGTTAACAGGGTAAGCTGCATTGTTTTTGTGACTTTTTGCATAGCTGATTCTCAGACATGTGAACAGGGAAATGAGATGTGACTGAAGGAATCAGAGAATGTGTGGTGTGCCTTTAATTAAAACACTTTACAACAGCATGTAAATCAAAATGGTAACATTGGCACATTTTAAAAATCCTTGCTGACAATAAATTCAGAGGACTTAAAGGAATTGAGGTAAGGGGGCTATGCTAAAACCTAAGTGCTTATATGGTAAATACATGGTATATAAAAATACAATCGTTCCATGGCAAATAATTACTATATAATTTCATATGAAAATTGATCCTATAGTAAATGAAAGTTTATATTTAGTTCTTTTTTTATTTTAAGATTCTACTTACTTATCTGAGTGAGAGAGTGAAAGAGAGAGAGTACAAGCAGGGGGCAGGGCAGAGGGAGAAGCAGACTCCCACTGAGCAGGGAGCCCCATATGGGGATCGATCCCCAGACTCTGGATCATGACCTGAGCTGAAGGTAGATGCTTAACCGATTGAGCCACCCAGGTGCCACCCAAGTGCCCTATATATTTAGTTCTTATGTTGGGGTATATATAAATCTTCACATGGATAGTTGTCTAGATAACATACTGAAACATCAGAAGAATAAGCTGAATTTAAGAATAGTTCTCAAAAGTTTAAATTCAATCTATTTAGGTATATAGAAGGACAAAGAATCAGCCAAATGTTATAAAGCCCAAATGCTGGAACCTTGAGAAGATTCCTCTGATCCTACTCCTTCCAATTCCACTATCCCTGGCTGTTCCCTTCCCCCCAAAAGTCCATCTATGCACTATCATTCTAAAATTCAACCATTTAAGTTTCTGTTCCTTGGAGTAAATCTTTCCCTTTCTAAAAGCCTTTTATCAGACAAGGCAACATTACTCAAAAAGGTAATATTTTGATTCCTAAAGTTCCTATAATTAAATTAACCTTTTCTAAATAGAGGCAGCTGAGGGTGCCTGGGTGGTTCAGTGGATTAAGTGTCTGACTCTTGATTTCAGTTCAGGTCATGATCTCAGGGTTGTGAGATCGAGCCCTAACAGGGCTCTACGCTAAGTATGGAGCCTGCTTGAGATCGTCTCTCTCCTTCTTCCTCTATGCCCCTCCCAAGTCTCACCCTTAATTAATTAATTAATTAATAGAAGCAGCTGAAACAGAATGAATACAGTTTGATATTGGATAGAAAGGGGGTAAATGGGAAGATCCTGAAAATGGAAAACACTCAAGAGATTGAGTTTGGGGAAACAGAAAAAAGTGCTAATGGGCACAAGTGATAATTCTTACCAAAGTTAGACTCTTAGTCCCATCTGGCTCCACTGAAAAACACATTAGTCAAGAATTTGTACAGAAAAAGAACACCTCATGCTCCCACTTTAAGATCAGTGTTCTTGAATACAAATCCAGTGCAGCACTTTTACTTTACTGCCCTTCAATACTATCCAAATGCTGGTCTGAAACTGACAAGATTCACTGGTTTTCTCTCCTCTACCTTTTTTCTATCAGAAATATACCAAAATTAAAAAAAAAAAACACATTTAAAGAAATACTTGCTAAAATTCTGAAATGCTCTGAGTAATATCAGAGTAGAGGGTGCAAGCATATTAATTACTACAAAGTAGTCAAAATGAGTCTTGAGAATTTATAAATAAGGATCAAAAGAGATGACCTATATGCTTTCTCTCTTGAATACAAATTAGCAATTAGATAGCAATAAGATTTCCTTTGGAAAGATGATTCCAACCTGGCTAATCAAATCTTTTTTATTTTTTTTATTTTT
>CM052897.1:73857130-74399987 GCA_028534135.1 Potos flavus | reverse complement strand
AACGCATAATGTATTATTTGCCCCAGGGTACATGTCTGTGGATCCTCAGGCTTACACATTTCACAGCACTTACCATAGCACATACCCTCCTCAATGTCCATAACCCAGCCACCCTGTCCCTACCCGCCCCTACCCCCCAGCCACCCTCGGTTTGTTTCATGAGTTTAGGAGTCTCTTATGGTTTGTCTCCTTCCTGATCTCCTCTTGTTTCATTTCCCTCTCCCACCCCCCACAACCCCCCACCTTGCCTCTCGATGGCTAATCAAATCTTATACAATACTGTAGGTTCACTGAGATCAAAGGGCAGCATTAGGTAAAGTCTATTTTTACTTGAAAAATCTTGTGATCCTATATTGACCTGAGGAAGGATCCAAATGAATTGTATCCCATCTACAGAAGAAAATAAAGTTTTAGATCATATACTTTTTTTGGGTCAGATAAATGGTTCTAAAACCCAGGCTTTAAAGAAGTATTATTACTGTGCTAATATTCACTTAGGCAATTTGGCAGCTGGTCTTGAGCTCTGGAGCTTATTCAGTTGACTTGCTTAGTAGAAAACAACACATGTATTGTTTGTGCATGAAACCAGGCTATGGTGGGAATCAACAAGGAAAGCCAAGAAATACCTAGAGATGTAAACAATGAGTTGATTAGAAGTAGTCAGTAAAGATCTGTACCTTCTGAATGGCAAAAGAAGACCATCGGGATTAATGGGAAGAGGACATATAGAAAATAATGGGTTTGGGGGTCCAAAACATCATTTCTTAACCAAACTCTGCCATGTATATTAGCTATGCTACTTTAGACAAATCAATTCTCGTCCTTGAGTCCCAGAATCCTAATTTGTAAAATGAGGTTTAAATATAATGATAGATTCTTATCAGCTTAAAAAATTAAGGTGTCTATGCTTTTAATATTAGGGAAAAAGGTCAATGAGGGAAATGGAAAAAAATAAAGATTCTTCCTAACATATATGAATTACAGGAATAGTTAGTTTAATATTAGTATTAAGTAACTTGCTGTGGTTATGACCTTTTATTTTCTATGGCTAGAGTAGCAGACAAATATGCATTCAAAAGGAGAATTTGGCTAACAACTCTAAAAATTGTTGGAATTTTTTTTCATTCCTCTTGTCTATCATCTACAACAATATTTTTAATCTTTTTCATTTTTCATTTGATGTTCAGGCATGACGGTTTATAAGTCTAGTACATACTTAAATTGAAAACTTCTATTCCTTACTTCAACTCATACAGAATATAACTACAAATTCACTGTTTATAGAGGCTCAAACAAATATCCTGTGTTATTTCATAGAGCAGTCAAAACAAAACAAAACAAAAAACACACAAAAACTCTGTTTTAGAGGAGGTAGATATTCCTTAGTTACCTAATCCCAAATTAAACAATGCATGACTAAATGGTTCCTCTGTTACTCCTTGAAATTGGGATTCGGATAAGTGATGAGCTTTGCTCCCCAGCAGACACACATACACAAATAAGAGATGGGCTGTGTGTGGATCAGCTATCATAATGGACATCCCTGAAATAAAGCTCACAAAGCTATAAAACTCATAAAAAGCACATGCATGAAATGACAGAATAGAGTGTGACTGTCAAATGTTGACTCAGTAACGGTTAAACCTCTTCTGGCTGCACTTTTTTTTTTATGGTCTACTTCTATACTAATGACTCGGGAGGAAGAATGAAACAAAAAAGGTTTTTAACCCTCCAATTATGTGAACTTCACAGACCACCAAAGAAGATGAAAGATTATTTATAATGTCATAATGATTTATCAGTTGGAGATTTTTCTCATCAGCTTAACTAAAATGCAAAGAAATAATGCATATGTCCACCCCCTCAACCTCTTGGTTCCACCCTTGCTTATTGGGAATGCCATTTCCTAAAAAAAAAACCATCCACCCACATAATCTAACAGCACAAATGGGAGAAAAGGCTTTCTTGTAAATTGTATATAAATTATATACAAATACATTCTTTCTCTTTCTCTTTTCTCACACACAGGCACACACACACACACACACACACACACACAGGCGCGCACACACATACACACACACACACACATTTCCCTTCAAGACTAACAAAAACATAAGTTGAAGAAATCATTCACTAATTTTACTCTGGTCAAATGTAAATGTATCCAGTGGGATATTTCCAGATACATTAGTACTCTGAAATCTGGTATCCTTTAGGAATATTTCCATCAGAGGATCAGTCATAGAGATATGGGAACTAAGGGGTTGGAAACGTCCATAAATGACCTCTGGTCTACTCATCTACAAAATTATCCTTATTTAATCCTAATGTTTTCTTTTTCAAAATCCAGAGTTTCCCCTAGTCGAGAAAATCATGAATTAGAACACATAATTTTGTTCACAATCTAATTTCCTTTCATGAAATTTGGTAGCCACCTTCATGAAATGTTTCCTAAGTATAATTTCACCTAAATGTCTTAGAAACTTAGTTTCATCAGGCAATCTGGTCAAAGTGAAATGTACTGGCAGATCAAGTTTTCTTAAAAAGTATTGTGAGGTTGAAGATGGATGGAATAGTTTTGAAGGAAACACATAATTTCTATGAATTCAAGTCAATCCAGATGAACAATTTTTCTTTTCCAAGATAGTAGCATGACTTGTAGAAAAATTGACGAATCCCTATCTATGATTTTTAAAGAACTGATTTAAAGTAGGAGAAATATTAGAATGTTAATGAGGATTTTTTCTGATTTATGAAAGAAGAGAGAAATTTGAAAAACAATGACTTAATGTATGTTCCAGAAAAGACAGAGCCGGTGGTTACAAACTTTGGCTAAGAGCACGTAATAGAGGATGTAGTGACAACAAAAGCCAGTATGGATTCATTAACAAAAACAATATTATAATGACCTTAGTTTATTTTTCTACAGGAACTGGAATGAAGACCAAGGATGCTCAATGGACATAATGTTTTGGGCTTAACTCAGTTTTGGATTATGTTCTTATCAATATCCTTATTGTCATGATGGAGAAGTTGCATTGGACCCTGAAAAAGAAAGTTGAATGGGATGGGAAAAGCAGGTACAAAATGCCTGTCTTTAAATACCTTAAGAATTAACTTATTTAAAAAAGAATCGAGCCCTGCTATTTGTGAAAAAGGGATAGAATTTGGCCATATACAGTCAAGAGACACACCACTGACCAATGGCTATAAGTAATCAGGTGAAATATAATGAACCACAAAGAGTTGTCCAATAGTCAAAGGTATCTGTCCATTAAATGAGCTGCCTCAAGATGTAAAAAATTTCCCCCTTCTGGAGATTTTCGAGAATTGGACATAGTACTACTTATGTCTGGCATATTAAAAATACTGAAGAGGGAATTCAAGGCCATTTTCACTGTCTTTCAAACCTGCAATTCTATGTTCTACTTTACTGGATACTCCCTAAAACAGAACTAAAAAATTGTGACCAATATATAAAACTATACATATTTTCTCTATCATAAAACAACAGTTTTCTCCAAAGTTTTAAAGTTTCAAACCTTAAGGGCACTCCACTTGTAACTGAGAATTCCTACCATCGTTTTCTTAAAGTCAAGGAAGAGATTTCAAATTATGAAAAAAAAAATAGGGTTATTGAGATACATTTTGTGAAGAGACTGTCAAATTCACAGGGACAATCAGATTCACAGATTCAGGTATTTTGTGAAAGGCACAGTTATATGCCCAAATTCAACATTCCTAATTTAGTCCTTAAAACAGAAAACCACTGCCAGGGACAGGAAGAAGTCACTGAGGTCTGGGGGATTCATGCACAAAAAGCCACTCAAGGGAATCTGTAGAAAACGAATCAGTCACAAAGAAGGCACACATGAACATCGTCATGGCAAAATACTGGTCTTTGCTTATTTGTCGCAGTGGTGCTTACAGTGTGTACATGTGGAAACAGGAAGGCAGGAGAAGAAAAAACTAAGACCTGAGAGTTTTCAAATGTTTGTGCATGTGGTCAGTGTTCTACCAAAGTCTAAAAAAAAATCTTGTTATATTTCAAAGCAGGGCAGATAGAGATACTGCACTGAGTTAAATCACAAGGGTTAATATGAGAAAAACAGGAGGCCAACAAAGAAAAACAATAGAAATCACGACCGAGGCAGGATGTCCGGCAGGTGGGAGGGCTGCATAGATGTAAACACAAAACTTGAACACTGTCTGGTGATAACTGTTCTATAAACAATGGGTAACTCAGTTATTGAGCTACAGAAATGTATAGAATTTTTCTCTTTAATTTTTCCTTTTCATGGAATAAAAGCTATAAAACTGTTAGCTTTCTTATGAATGTAGCCTGAGTAGCCTGCAGTCACCTCAGTTAAATAAATATAATTGGACTATTTTAAAGAGTCATGGCTTGGTTCAGAATTGCTGGGTCTGACAAATAGAAACGGGAACATCGGAGTTATAGTTCACTTTTCAATTATCCATGGTTGTTTTAAGCGAAGGGAGAGAAAAATACAGATTAGAACAGATATTTAGAATCTCAATTTAATCAACAGCTAAAACTTCACATGTTTTATCCGCCCTGCTTATGAGAAGCAAAACCAGGAAGATGGAGAGTGTTCTTTTTGTTTTCCTCACTCATCCTTTAGTGAAGCGGCTGGTGGTGAAGGAAGAGAGCCCTGGGAAGGGAACAGACACAGGAAAAACAAAGAATGGGAAGAACGATGTACCCATTATGGAGATGGAGATTGCTTAAATGAGATTTCTGTAATAAAGCCTCAAGACTGTACTAACTAATACACATGACCAATGCTGGAGCACAAGCTAATCATCAGAAACTGGGTACTTTCTCGAAGTTCTTCAGCACGGTCCATTAGAAGAGAGACTGAGGCCCAAGCCACAGGACCTTGGCTTAAAAACTGATCTCCCACTGGAATTCCTGTAATCTTCTCAAATCTCATTTTTATTTTTAAAACAAAGATAGAATACTGTTTTGCTCATATTACAGTATGAGGTTGCAAGCTGATGTGAAATCACTTTGAAAAGGGTAAAGCACAAAATAAATAGCAATAGCCATTATTATTCCTATGATCCATAAGCAAGTCTTTCTCATTTGTGAAAAAAAAAAAAAGGAGAAGCGGTATGCTCGGAGAGATTCAATGAGACCCTTTGAAATACATGCTCAATTCGAAATATTTTTCTCATCGTTTTTAATCCATATTGGTAAAGTAGTTTGCAATAAATGACAATAGAGAATGCAACACATTTAGTAAATATAAGAGGTAATTGAAAAACAAATGTCTCTAATTATTTCAGTGCTTTAATGTTTAATTGTCTTGAAGGTAGCTATTCGATCTTGGGGATGAGGACAGAAGGTAAGGCAGAAGCGAAGGAAAGACCATTCTTAATAGATCAGGTTTTTAAAGAGAACACTTCTGGTCCAACAACAAAAGCAACTCTTATACTTCACTTACAGGAAATTTAGAAAAATCAGCAACGTGGGCCCGTGTATGCCAAGTTACAACCCTACTACCCTGGCATCACTCTACCATATTATTCTTCTAGTATTTTATCTACGCAACATAGAACTATACTTTAAAAATATCTGGATCATTCTCTATGTGGTGTTTTGAAAACTTGCTTTTTTCAGGAGTACTATTGTGAGCATCTCCTTGTGTCTTTAAATGAATAGACAATTTCAATCATCAGAGAGGCCTGTGGGTGTCTATCCGAAAGCCCAATTTGGCATGCCCTGTGTGTCTCATTTTATTGGACCATCCTGCACTAACCCCTCTACCAGAATGATGTAAAGAACACAAGACTCTCTGTTTGAAAACATGCACAGCTTTTCTAGGCTTGAAAATTAAACCATAAAAAGTTTACTGGAAAAAAAAAAAAAAACCTTTAAAAAGCTCCTTAAAAACTCACACCATAATTGCTCCCCACCAAGCGTGGGCACTTGCTAGCTGCAAGTAGTGGCACTGTGACAAATGTAGCAAAACTGAAAGCGGGCTATACTAAGAGAAAGAAAAAGTCTTCCACTGGCCATCTGTGAAAATAAGGCATGTGGCCATTAAATGCAGAGGCTGTAAATATACACAAACTCCATGAAGCAAATGGCAAAAAAGGACTAAACTTCAAGCTCAAACAAATCAAAATGTTTAATGCATAGTTACCACTGCTGGACGAAAACAGCTCTGATCTTTGCAGTCTGCAAACTCGGCATGTATTTCAATTAAATACCCCCAAAAAGAAAAGAAAGAAAAAAGAAAGAAATGAAAAGACACAGAAGAAAACCATCTGGAACAAAAGGCTATAGACAGCCCATACTCAATTTCTAGAAACAAACAGCCCCTTTAACTTGCACCAGCCTGTCGAGAATGTCGATTGAAATTATTGAAAGGCTGACATCTAGAGTGATGGATAGGTGATGACATAATAGCTATTTGCCTTTTTGTCATGGTCTTTGCAAACTGGCTGCTCTGTGCTGATAATATTCACTAAGGGGTTTTTCTCTCCCCTCCTGTCCCATAAGAAGTGTTCCCTAGCTAAGACACTCAGAATTGAGAAGGTTTTATGAATGAAAAACAAAAGAGAAGAAAACCCAAGGATCAAATGCCAACTTGCTCATAAAAGCTGGACTCGATTTCCTAATAATCAGTCGCCTAGAAAGCAGTTCTCTATCCATTTTAGACAAATTTTCAGAGTAGAGAGACTCCAATAATAAAAAGGCAAGCATTCAACATCGGATTTGTGTGTGTGTCTTAAAGTCATGGAAAAATTAACACATAAATGTAGAGATTAAAAAAATAGTATGTACTCACTTTTATAAAGCAACAATAATCTGTGTCACTGTAGTTTTTCCTAGACAAATTCCAACCAGCAGACTTAAAAGTTTGGGGTTTTTCAAAAATCACACACAGTGCTCACACAAACCCCCCCATACACACACTCCCCACTGTGCGGCAATGATCTATCTCACTTCCTCCGGAAGGATTTACCTAACATGCCTTCCTCCTTCATCAATTTTTTTCCTCTAACCACTGAAATACCTAGTTCTAATTCGACTTCTCTAATTCATTTTAGCTAAAGGCAACATCTACAAAAGCCATCCATAAATCATTAATTAATCGTAGTGTCTTCCACTGAATGCAGAGGCATGAATTCCTTCATATTCACTTTTTCAAAGTGAAACCTGTAATTCACAATTCCTCACATGCCTTGTCCTTATCTGAGGGAAGGAGCATGTGTTAGATAATGCTGAACTAGATACACTGTGTCAGTTTCTGAAGAGTTAACACTGCTGGCCCCATCCATCAGATGGCCAGCGAAGCATCAGGAAAGAATGATGGATGTAAAATTATTACAGGGCTGCCATCCGATACACTTACTGCCATTTGTAACTAATGCTGGGACTGACACACTTTTTTTCATTATTAAACATCCACATTAAGTCAACATTGGTCACTGTCATTTCATGTTTAGCACTCTGTTAAAGGGAAAGAAAGAGGTTGACAATAGCAGAAAAGGAGGAGGTTGTAGCGGAAGAGTTTCCAAGTGGCGGAATGATAAAAATTAACCTCTGTTTACAAATGAGTCTCTATAGTATGTGGTAAGGCTTCTTAGGAGTATGACTGACAAGTGAAAAGAGAGATGGCTATCATTGTGGAATTAATTATGGTTTAGAATATACCTCTGATTCTCTAAATTTCCCCCTTATTCTATGGAAATTTACAATGAATTTTCACTGAACCTCAGGAGGAAAAGTAAGGCACTGTGCCAGGTATTCTTACTTGCAGTAATAGAAGAATTCATAGCATGTGTAGGCATTTAGATGTCAGGTACACTGTAGGCAATTAATGTTTGCTTGGTGGGTGAATTCTCTACCGTAAAAAACAGACACACGCATCTGCGTGTTTATTTTTGTGAGTGATACCTGTTTTATATATGAAAGTAGTACAGGGGCGCCTGGGTGGCTCAGTGGGTTAAAGCCTCTGCCTTCGGCTCA
This sequence comes from Potos flavus, assembly GCA_028534135.1. NCBI lineage: Eukaryota > Metazoa > Chordata > Mammalia > Carnivora > Procyonidae > Potos > Potos flavus. The sequence continues at coordinate 74,391,982 of CM052897.1, read as the reverse complement.
GGTCATGATCTCGGGTCCTGGGATTGAGCCCCGCATCAGGCTCTCTGCTCAGCAGGGAGCCTGCTTTCCTCCCTGCTTCTCTGCCTACTTGTGATCTCTCTCTCTGTCGAATAAATAAATAAAATCTTAAAAAAAAAAAAAAAAAAGAAAGTAGTACAGAAGCCAGCCTTAACATGTAGACACATATGCAAGAATTGGTTCATTGGTTTAATCTGTCACCCAAGCAATGTTGGGGTGTGTGTGTGTATGTGCATGCTTACGTGCTCTTTACTTCTTTGAGAACCACAGACAAGGTATAAGGCCCTGAACATGTAATAGTACAAGAACGAAAGTAGTTAGATAGATGACAACAAATCTAACACAATCAAAACAAATCGGTTTCATGAAGAAAATATTTGAGAGCCTTGATATCATTTTTGTCATGCAGCTGTGGCTTACAATGGCCTTTTCCTACTCAACAGCCATTCTGGTCCTTTTCTTCTCTGCCAATATACTCTTTGATCTTAAGCTATCCCTTGATCTCCAGGAGGATAAGCTAAGGTCTCTAATTCAGTCCCCAAATATAATTCATGATCAACTTAAGGCAGTTTTTCTTGCTTTGACCAGTAATTGTCTTAAAGGTATGCATTTGACCCATTTCTACCCAAATGAGATGTTTATGGAAGTCTGCTTGAGGGGTGCAGTGAAACATCTCTATGTGAATAATGTAAGAAACACCCCTATGTGAATGAAAGAGGAATGAAACACATCTCTATGTGAAAGAGGACCGAAAATAGCAAAGAGAAAACTGCTTCTCCTTCCCAAGTTGGCCTGTTTTCATGTTGTTAGGTACAGCAACATTTGATGACCCTAAGGGAAAAGCTAAGAGGATCATGGAGATTTCAACCCTGATATCACTGAGCTGATGAACTAATGCCACCAACTGCCTCCTACAGAACTTCATTAAGTGCTAAAAATTAAGAGGCTACTGTATGTAGATTTCCTGACACACATAATGAAATACATGTCTAAAAAATACTACAGCACAGGCGTCATTCCCCTAGGATAATGACATTGGGGGCGAGGGAAAGAAGCAAGGAAACTTGTGGTCTATACCCCATTTCAGTCAAGTGCATTCGGTCTCTATTCTATTAATACCGCCTGGTGGTATCAGGACAAAAACTCAGGTCTGTATGATTTCCTGTTAACTATGGCTACCTTCACACATAAGGTCGGAACCTGAGTATGCCGTTGGTCATATGGTCAAGATTGTGCCACGTGGGTGTTAATGAAGCCAAGTGGGTGGTTTTGACAAACTAAATGTATGGCGGTGGGTCTTTCTGATTCTCCCTACCTGAGAAGATTTTTTTTTTTTATTCATCCATAACACTAATCCGTGAAGAGCTATGTGATAAAAGATAACATTATCCGAATATGCAATCAGGCTATAATTAACCTGAAATGACAATTATAAATAACACAGTGTCCCAGAGTTTCCAAGAAACCTGATATGCACAGTTTTTTGGGTATGTTGAAACACTTCCAAGAAAAGTAAAAAATGAAAAATCTTTTAGAAGTCTTCAATTAAAATGTGTTTTAGTAAAAATGACTTTCATTATGTGTTTTGGTGCATATTACTAGAAAACATTTGTCCCTATCTTCACACCTCTAATTGTTTTTACTACCAATTACAGCTTTTCAGAATTAAGACTTTCTGCTTGGGACAATCATGTTGGTCATTTAAAATGTGAGGAAAATACTATGTATGAGGTTTGTGTACTCAAGAAAATAGATCTCCACTGCAGGATTCCAATGTAGGGATCTCAGGTCCTGCCATCACCTCTCAGACCAGTGGGAAGCACCAGGCTGATTTCTTCTCTTTTCCCCTTTCCTTTCTCCCAGACCCTTTCTATCTGTTTCTTTCTTTTATCCGCCACCCCCCCCCCAACCCCACCCTTCCACCACACATACTTTCTGGGTTTAGGAATACTGTTTTAGTGAGAGAAATGTCCTTCTTTGGTATTCAAATGATGTGATAGAGTGCAAAAAAAATTTATCATATATCCTGTTTATGTCTTTCAAACGGAAGGTACTGATCTACCTACGCTCTGGCCATGGGTAAAGATGGGCAATTATAAAAATCTAATAAAAGGGCAGGTATTAGGAGAAAAACAACACAATATGTCCAGTGCTATCACTTCATGTGGAAGAATAAGCAGCCACCTTTGTCAGCTCAGGTATTAAAATGATCTGCTAGGCTTCCTACAAGTAGGTTCACACACATAAAGATGCCATGATTAACAGTCCAAATAATAATTTGATTTAAACCATATGCTTTATAAAGGAGGGGACATATTTTCTTGTTCAATAGAGTATCTCAAGTACAGAATCCTACCCCTCATTTGTAGCTGGTGTTAATTAAAGGATATAAATTTGACATGATCTCATACCCATGAGTTGCACATAGATTCAATCATTAATATTATAGAAATGGCACCCAAGCTAGTTCAGCAGGAAAAGGCAACCACAGTTAATACCTGCTCAGAGGGCTTCAAAAAACACCCTTTGGTTGTCAGGTATCAAGGTGTCATTCAGATCCTTCTGCTGAAAAGATTTACTGACACTTTACCAAAGTCTGCAATGCTATTACAATAATGAAACTGTTTTACTTCCAAAGTTTAAGATTTTCACTTAAAAAGCCATGAAAATATAAGACTGTAGTGGATGATGTAACTCAACTGCATTGAAAGGGCATGGTGACGAGATTTGGGGATGACAGCCTTCTTGAGACTGGAGACATCTTAATCGGCCAACAGGTTTTGGCAAGTATAACTCTAAAAATAGATTTCTAAAAAGTTACAACGCTAGAGAAGAGAAGGGGAAACTGAAGGCAGTAGTGTGGAACAAGAGGCAACTCTCCCTCCTGCAACGCAAATAGAGAAGGTGCTAATCAGAGAAGTAAAATAAAATCTGATGGTGGAGGAGGAACAAGGAGCGGAAATAAAGTCCCCTAACGATGGACAGCTACGGAGCAGAGTGAATGCAGATGGCTCTACTCCTGGTGCTTAATCAGAAGGCTGAGCGGAGTCACTGGAGCCGGCACCGAGTCATGTGTTAGAACAACAGCTGATCTGTATTAGAGAAGATTAACTTGCAGTGCCATGGTGGAGGGCCCAGGATTATTTTATGTACTTCCATTGCCTTACAAGCCGTCAGCACAATTATTGCCCTCCGATCTGAATGAGTGATCTGTAACCACAGCTAAACAGCATGCTGCTTAGGGGCCTAGGAGCTTCATGAAGATGAATTTCCATACCATCAAAGTGCTTTTAATGGGCTCCCTGATCCAACCACAAGGCCTGTTTTGCAAGTATATAGAACTCAGGATGAAGGCTTCCTGTCCAAAAGGATTTGGTCGGTTGTCACTTGACAATTCCCAGCCAGCACAGGGGAGGAAAGGGGGGGAAATAGGTAGAGTTGTCTCTGCTTTGGAGGATTAAAAAAAAAAAGAAAGGGTACAGATGCTTGCTGAATGCAACCAACTGCTGTATCCACAGCTGAATTCAATGCGCTTAACAAATAACGGCAATTTAGCTATGCTTGCGAGGAATAGCTTGAGTCACTTTGCATTAGCATCTGGCTGAGTGTTAAACTCATTTCTACATGGGGAGCAGAGAAAAGGAATTTCTGTTCAAGCATCCTTTCAAGAATGTTTAAATATTTGAATATAAATTCCTTTATGCTTGCTATCATTCCTTCTTAGAGCTGTCACTTTGCTTTTCCCCTTCCCTTCTGGTGCTTAGCTAGAGAAATTTTGTGCCCTCCTCGCTGCACCAGTATCACTCCTCTGCTGCTGCGTGCCTGCCAGGGATGCCTCCCTAACTGCGCTCCGCTCGCCCCTCCAGGAACAGAGCGGAATTGGAGGCATTTCTCCATCCTTTTGACCCACGTTTGGACCAGAGGAAAAGTACAGTTGTGATGGGATCACACATAGATTGCACCTCCACTGTGCAGATTGTGAGCTTCTTAGAGACTGCACATCGAATTCCATATAAAACCTGGGAAACCAGAAAGCTATCCAATTAGCAATCTGCTCACTCTGGACACTACTGTTTGACTTGAAAGCTTCCCATGATGGTTAACTTTCAAATTATTGCTAAGTAGCTGATCATTTTTTCCCCTCTGATTTACTGTATCTCTCTTTAGCTACAGGATTGTGAAAACAAGACCCAGTCACATTTTAAAATTTCAATTAAAAAATATCAAATAGGACCAAGATCACTCCTAGCATTCTGCAAGGACATAATTATTTTTCTGAGTAAAATACAATGTAGCTTAGACAAAAGAGTTTGGAATTGTTACATCTCAGACAAATTCAACAGTTTCGTTGGGCTTCGGTAAAATAATAATGTCCAAGTTTTAAAAGCACATTTTATTTTATAATGAAGTCAAAATTTCCAATTGTGCTGTCATCTAAACGTTGACAGCGCTCTGCATTGGAAACATATTATGACAGGCTCAGGATCCTAGTGACTTAGGCTATGAGCATGGGTATCATCCAAGCTTATGCTGATTAAAGAAGATTCAGCATTTTCAAATCCAGCTCATCCCCAAATACAAGGTAAGCATCTCTGTAAAGCGAAACTTTCACTCAGACTCAGATATTTCAAATGCAATTCCAATTTAATGCAAACTGATGGCAGAAAGGGGGATATTAATTGTCAATAAGGTTTGGAGATGGATAGAGGAGAATTATAACTCATCATTTCCAGATGGTTTTGATTAGGATGGGCATGAAGATATCTGTACTGACGCGGGGTAGGGGGAAGGGAGGGAGAATCCTCATTCTGAAGCGGTGAGAAGATGAGAAAACAAAGGGAAAAAAAGCATTTAGGCAGTTTAAGTATTTTTGGGAAGTCCATTATTTTATGAACTAACCTTTTCTGTCCGGCAGTTATTGAGACCTAGACTATTCACAACAGCTACCTTCCCATCAAGCACCTGTTGTTCCCGCCGAAGCTGCTCCTTCATCTGCCGAGCCTCTTGGATTGCCTTGGTGACAGCATCATGGTCATTTAAATAACCTGAAGATGTGACAGAACAAAGGCTATGTTTTGTATAAATGCATGGATAGGTTAACTTTTAACCACAAAAATCACGTCTTTTTTGGGGTGGGGTAAGGGTTAGTGTTTGGCATATAATACTTCCTCAATTTCATTAGTCTAAAATGAATGAACGAGTAATCGATAATGCCTGATTCACACAGTCCTACGTGAACGTGGGGCCAAGCATCCGTAATGCAAACCTAATATTTAAGGCAAATATAGTTGTTTCCACATGCTTGGAAAGAAGTTTTAAGTATAATTTTTAGATAAACTTTTTTTTCAGTTATCTGAATATTTTGTAGTGAAAAAATAAAACCTATATTTGATTTTTTTTCGTGTAAGGATCATTTGAATGTTGCCATAGGATAGAGATATTGACGATTATTACTCTAATTATTGACATTCTCATCGTATCGGAAAGGTCGGTTTAGAGTTTGCGTATAGCACTATTAGGGTTGTTAGATACAGAAGGAATAAATCATTATCATCTGAGTGAAAGAAGATCGTTCCCCCCCTCACCCCCTCCACCCCGAATCCACTGATGGTGAAGTAAACCACAGGTGGCAGATTTGCTATGGATACAAACTTGTAAGAGTTAAGGGGCCAAATTTCAAGCACAGAATGGAACCAAGCACCTGTGAATTGTATGATAAGAAATTGTGGCTACTGAAAACTACAGTCACACTTAATTCACACTCTTAATAAGATGGTCACATGACCAACTTACATCTACAGCTCCACAATCCAAAGTAAAAAAAAAAAGAAAAAAGTAAAAATATTTCTTTCAAAGAATAACAGGTGTAAGGAGCAACATTAATTTTAACTTAATTTTAACACTGGTCACTTATTTATTCGATGCACATTATTAGGATCGTCTGCACGACTTTAGGGTAGAATACCAATGGGAAAAGACTGTTTTGTAAATATTGAAAGGAAAGCTAATATATCATCTTTCACTCTCCCTATCTTTTAACTAGGGCATAAAATGGCATAAACTGAATCTATAATATGAAATTGCCCAGAAAAGGGACTTGTTTGTGACATGAGGCTAAATCTAACCAGATCCATTGGTGAATTGTGACAGATGGAGGGACTGTGAGACAGAAGGCAGGCACTAATCACACATAAAATGACCGGCTTGCCTCAACATGTTCCATGGATTCCAGCAAACTTTACACCCTAATCCATTTTTAGAACAAAAAACATCTGGGGCATAAATCCTCTAATCTGCCAAAACACGCTATTAAATCCCATGATTTGTTGAAAAACACTAAGATTAAAGAAAGGAAATATAAAATGGCTAACTGCCGTGTTAGGAAAGTGTTATTAATACTCTTTCTTTGTCTCAATTATGAATGTTCTGGTACTAAAGAGCCTTGTCTAATCATGTCAGATTACACATCCTCGCCGTATTGCTAGACACTTCTATCTGATCTGTTGATTGCCAAAAAACATAGAATACTTTCTTGCTGCTTAAACATTTCTATTGAAGAAGCTGGTGTCAGATTATTACAGCGCTTCAGTGCTGGAGGGTTTCAAAATGATCCATGTTTCCCCCCTCCCTCGATATGCACAGACTAGACCTCATCCTCTGATCTCCTAGAGACAGAAAGATAAGTTCCCGTGTAGGCGACAGCAAGAGGAGCCTTGAGAGCAACTACAGGTTTTGCTTTTCAGAGCTAAAGTCATTGGAACGTATTCAAAGAACAAAACATCCTTGCTCATTACAAATACAGTATGAATCGTGGACAACTATTTAGACCTAGGTCAAGCCTTTAGGGTTAATGTTTACTTTAAATTATGGTTGTTTTTAACCTTATATTATCCTCAGCATCCTGTCTCGGTTCTTCTGAACAACGTTCTTAATCTATTATTCTTGAACTGAATCTGTTCATGTATACTACTACTCTAGAAAGAAATACAGCTCATATAGGACAGTGATGGTCTCAGGACATGTTCATTTACTAAAAGATCTTAAGAGGATCAGCCTGATTTTCCTATGCTCTAACCCCTGTTTATGTACAACCTGGCATCATGCATTTTTGCAGTCTATTGAGCTTCTCCAGAGCACAAATACATTTTGAAATGGTTTGGCACTTGGCACTAAAAAAAAGTATGAATTCTTTATGTTTTTAGGTGCTGCCAAGATAACATTGTGCAGGAAAAATGATTAATATAGATGCAAAAGGGATGCAAATTATATGGGGGTGAATAACTGACAGACATATGTTCTGTAATGTCTATTTCCAGTTTGAGGTGTGTGTTCCTATGCAGGTGGAAATAGGCGTCCACTTTAAAATAAACCTTCTTGCTCTTAGAGACTCATGAAATTTTGGTTAAAATGCTCTATGAAATCTAACATTTGTATCTGTTGTGTTAAATTTGAAGGCCATTTATATATTACAGAGTTGAATCATAACAGGATTGTGTGCTGGTTCTTTCCATTTTGTTCTCATCACAGTCACTAAATTACCAATCTTGCTGATTCCCTCTCTCCTGCCAAATGACTTCAACTCCAATTTTGGAGAGACCAATAAGGCTGAGCTCTCACCTTCCTTTCCTGCCCCACCCCCACCCCGACTCCTACCCCATGCTAGCTTCAAATCTGTCTCCATTTCTGCCCATTGTCTCTTCCTGCTTCACTGAAAATGGTTGCCCCTCCTTTCATTCAAGGCAAATCCCCTCAAATTGTGCTCTAGATTTCTATACCTCTCCATTGGTCATTCTCTTTCACATTTATGTCATCCAGATCTGAACTTCTCCACCATCTCTACCGCTTCAATTTATAAGTACTTAAGGAGCTCCACCTGAGATGAGCAAATACAGTTTCTCTTTCAACTCTGGGTTGCCCTCTCTTTCCAACTGTCTCTCTTTACCTTCTAAGATTCATATCATACTCTCCCATCCCTTCCTCACTCTTCCATTTCTGCTACAATCTTGTTTCTGCTGCCCTTGCACTTTTAAATTGTCATTGGCCACTTGCCATGGCTTGCAGAATCCCCTCATTATAGAAACTCCTTTCTTCTTCATTTGTCATCATAACACGGGCTCTCCTTTCCTCTCTGCCTCCTGCATCTCCATATCCTTGCCTGGGATCTATTCTTCATCTCCTCCTTAGATTTGACCCATGGTTGCAATCTTCAGAAAAAGTTGGCACTTTGGAGTTGGAAAAACCTGAATTAAAATCGTAACTTTTCCACTTACAAGCTCGATAAATTGTACATGTGATTTTACCTTTTTAAATCTCAATTATCTTATTGGTTAAATGGAGATAACATTCACTAGGTAACATAAATGAGTTAATACAGTCTTGCATAATAAGTGGTCCATGAAAGTTATTCACTGTCAAGTTTATTTACATGATGGCATAGTGAAATAGATAGGGTTTAGGCACTGGGTGCAAATGGGTCTGGGTTTCTGTTTCTTGGTAAGTGTGGTATTTGCCAAATTATAACAATTTCATTGGGTTTCTGTTCCTATCAACTGCAAAATGAATGTTAGGTTGATGGAAGAATTAAACAAAAACAAAATAACATATCTTGTGAAGGAGTAGATAACACTGGGTACCTGAGGAGGCAGCAGAAAATGTTAATGCCTTTCTTTTCTTTTCTCTTTCATTTTCTCTATATGTTCACCCTCAGCAGTCTTATTGTATGGCTTTGACCGTAATGACAAAATCTTTGGATATCATTTCTTGTTGGTAGAGAGGTTCAAGGAAAAGGATTTATGCCATACAATCCCCCATGATTACCTAATAGATTTTATTCAGCCTGAATTATATATTTAGGCACCAACTGCATCATAAGATAGTATCAGAAGGCGGGTATGTGCTTAGGAGAGGTTTTGTGAGCCTCAATCTAAGGAGGGAAGTGGGAAGGCAATGGTCAATATGGCTTCCAGTTAGCACCTCAAATGAGATTTGGGAAATGTAGATAAGGGATCATTAGTGTAAGAAATCTGCAAGATTCTATAACTTTGTTGAATTCACTACAGTGTGATTTTTTCATGCCTTGGTGTTTCTTTTTAATCACTACCAACAAAATTCTCAAAATGAAAAAGACCCCTTTTATATATTTTCAGGGGCAGAAAAAAAAGGACAACCTGGAAATAACCTGTGTTATTTCATTTAATTCTTCCATCGACCTTATATTTGTCCCATTACAAAAACGGGAAATGGTATAAGAGGACATCTGTTCAAAGTTTATATTTTTTAAGTGGTTTATTGTTACTAAGTTCCATGGTCAGCTTAGGAAACTCATGAGCAATCTTAGGATAAAATTGAAACAGAAAGAGTTCTAGCTGCTCCACAAGGAAAGAAATAGTTAAAAGGTGGAAGGAAAAACAGGAAACCACTTGTAATGGGTTGAACTGCGTTTTTCGAAGAGATATGTCCATGGCCTAAACCTGGTATCTATAAATGTGACCTTATTTGGAAATAGAGTTTTTGCAGGTGTAATTACATTAAGGATCTTGAAATGAGATCACCCTGGATTTCAGGTGGGCCTTACGTTCAACAAATGGCGTTCTTAGAAAGGAGAGAGGGATCTGACGCAGAGACACAGGGGAGAAGGCCATGTGAATATGGAGGCAGAGATTGGACCTAAGTATCATCATAAGCCCAGAACTTATGACTTAAGTCATAAGTTCCTTAAGCCGGACTTAAGCCAGAACCAAGGACTACCAGTAGCCACAAGGAATGAGGTGAGAGGCATGGAAAAGATTCTCCCTCAGAGCCTCCAGAAGAAACTAACCCTGCTGACACCTTCACTTTGGATTTCTAGCCTCCAAATAGTGGGACAATCAATTTCTAGCTTAAGCGACCCAGTTTATGGTAATTTGTTGCAGCGGCCTTAGAAATCAAATACCACTTGGTCTAAGCGTGCTCGTAGAGTCAAGGGGTGATCCCAGGTACTATAAAGTATCTGCTGCCTGCCTCAAATCCTTCCTGATTTTTAGACACACCTATCTGTCTACCAAGCTTCTGTACTTGAATGTCTCATGAGTATCTGAAAGGCAGCGTATCTAGCATGGAATTCATCATCTTCCCACTGCCTTCGACTGTTCTTTCTACATCCCATATCCCTTCCCAGTGGCCCGTTCAGTTACCTGGGGCTCATCTTAGAGATCCCCTTCACCCCTGTTATACCATATGTGTAACAGGTAACTAAGCTGTGACAGTCATGCTTCCTCCTCAGCTTTCAAATGTGTTCTTCTTCATCCTCATGGTCCCCACTTTCACTAAAGGCCCCTCATATGTCACCTGGGCCAATGTTCTGACCTCTTAACTGGTTTCCTTATCTTTAGGCTTACACTCCTTGAATCTATCTCCTTTATCTACTTCCAGGTAAATATCTCCCCAAAAGTAATTTGGATCGTGTCACTTTACCTGATTAAAAACCCATCTCTCCATACCTTAGTGCTTAAAGGAGCATTTCATAAGATGATGAGATGGATTATTCTGTGAAAAAATAATTCCATATTCAAATAAGTGTGGGGAATACTAAATTAAAGTGAAAAAGATTTCTTCATTGCATAAATTCCCAAGATCTTGATAATGTTAATGTGCACTGTGCATCTTCAAGAGATAACGAAAGTATGCAGCTTTTCCCAGATATCCTGGAACAAGAAACCTTGTCATGTTTCCCCAAAAATGTCATTCTGGGATAAATTCCAAACACTTTACAATGACTAAAAGTCTCTTCACGATATTGATTCTGCTTATCTTTCCCGCGTCACTTCCTGCTAGTCTCTCCAGAGTTCTGTGTTTAAGCTTTGTAAGACTATTTCCTATTCCAAGCACTGGCCTGTGTCCTCCTACCCCCACCTCTGTCTCCCAAGCTTTTCTCTTTTACTGAAATACTCTTTCTTTCTAGCGTATTTGGGACTTTATTCAAATGTCACCCCTTCTATAATGACTTCCCTGAGATACCCCAGGCATGGTCCTTGGCAACCATTCGAACTTCTCATTTCTATGCTCCCTCAAAACCTTGTATATGCTTTTACCGTCACATTGTCTTCCATTTGTCTAAGTTTGTCTTTCACACCAGTCTTTGAACTACTTGAAGGTATTTTAAAATTTTTAATCTTTTATTCCTTTGGCCCAAGGCAGGGTCTGTTGAAGGAATAAATGCATATTTCTAAGTTGAAAAAATCTACCTTTATAATTCCAAGTTGCTTATCTATGTCATCACATCGATGGAAGTCTGTACCATAATTACACAGATTTACTGAACTCATGGATTTAACAGATGTATGAAGGCAATACAGATTCTTATTTACTATATATTTATTTTACATAGGGCTTTTCAGCGAGAAGTAAAAGTAAGGGCACGTGTATTTAAAGTTGTTTTCAACAAATACTGATTTTTTTCTATTGCTGAGGTCACTTATCATCATCAAATTTTTGGCACCCTGATATGTAAGCATTTCTTCATCTGCGAAAACTCACGAGAATTAATTAGATTATAAATGTGAAAGCAATTTGTAAACTGTAAAGTGCTATGCAATTGTTAGTTGCCAGATGTTGAATTGTACCCTCAACTTCCTGACAATCCACTGGCTTTCTATTAAACTTACAGTATATTTGTCCAATAACCTACCCTCATAGAAGTTTTTCTATTAAAATTCTAAACTAATGAAACGTTTAGGTAATATCCTCCCTCATGCCATTGTATTTTAAATTAGCAAGTTGTAGGCATAAAGTACCAAATTAATGAACTGGAAAATATTTTCCCTCATTCTATTGAATCAACGTGAATCTACTACATTTGCTGAGTAAAGTTTTACTTTACTTTCATGTGTTAATGCCTCTGAAGAATAAAGGGTAAGGATGATACATTTTAGTATCTTCCAAAGACTTAATAGAACAAGAGTGGAGGCTAGTTAAAGCCTCTGTCCAAGACTTTCATCTGCTTATCCTCCAAACTTCCATCTGCTCACCATCCTGCAAAATGTATGGCATAGAGAAGATATTTAATACCCATTTATTCAATGAACGAGTGAAAGGCTAGATGAATGACTGAGAAGAGCATCTAACGTGGAAAGCCTACCAATTGAGAGGCAACAGTTGAAAAGGGAGCATGCCAACCAGAGACCATGAATCCTCTGGCCTCAGCCTCCACTGGCTCTGAGTTTGGGCAAGTTACTAGGTCTTCATGTACAGTTGTTTCCTTGAAATTGAAAAAGAGGAAATAAACATAGAGTCACAGAACTGTCTACCCTGTGACAAGAACTTACTTAGAATCTCTGCGTAAGCACTTAGCCTCCTTAGGCCCCAGTTCCTTATCGGTAAAATAACAAGTTTTGACTGGATGATATGAATATCTGCTCTATCTAGTTTTGGGTCTATGATTCTAAAATTAGCTTCAGTGAGAAAGAGAGTAAAAATGCTTCGACAAATGTTAGAAGTATTATACATTATACATTTGGACAATATAGGTGAAAAAGGCCAATAAAAGAAAGAGAACATTCGGTCAGAAGATTCTAAACTTATTCATCATTCTTCTGAACTATTCATACCTTTTAAGGATTCCCTTTCTTTTGGAGCAACCTATCCTTTGCATACCATATCAAAGGCATTCTTACAGAATACAGTGTAATATTGGTCACCCACCTCAAAAACTCACTTTCTATATTTGTAGCTAATAGATATATAGCAAAGAGCCCATGTCATTAACGATAACTTAAGTTATCTTTTCGTTCACAGTTTTCCTTGGTTTATTAATGGCATAACACATTAATTCTTCTTTCAGGGGTGACCTTTACAACACCATTAATGCGCACAGCTTTTATCCAGCTACATTATTACTCATTTCAGTTTCAGCTTTCAACATCTGCATTTGCTGAAAAGAGAAAGTAAATTGTGGAGGCCTGAAATCCTTGGAAACTATGAGGGATGTGTGGATGTGTTATGTGGTGAAGGGATTTTTCAGGGGGAAAAAAAAAAACAACGAAGTGAAGTTTTAGTAGTGGAGAAAGTCAGATGATAAATGTCATTAAGTACATTCTTGCCTTTCAAAAATATTTTGTCATACTTAATCCCTGGAATGCTGAAGTAAAAAATCCTCATATGATAAAAATGCAAATCTATCAGTTATCTTGTTAAATATTCTGTTTCTGGTGACATTACAAAAGCAGCTCATAGACCAGCGCTGTGATATTTATGAGCCTTCATGTCTATTATGGAAGTGAATCATTCTTGCCAAATAAAATATTTTTTCTTTTACATACTTAGGACATGAAAGCAAGTCTTATCTTGGAGTCCATTTAGGATGCAGAGGGGAGTAACTGAGTTAGGCCATAACAGAGTGGTGCATAATGATTAAAAGCAGACATGTACCCCAACCTTGTTCAAACTTCTCGAAACTTTAGTTTTCACAGTGTCTGCTCTCACTGCTGTCCCACTGCCCCAGACTGGCTTCCTCTTGGCAAATAATATGGAATTTTGCTCTGTGGAGATTAAAGCATTTGAAATACATTCCTTCAGCCTTTTTTTTTTTTGTCCATCCCACAATTTCTCTGTAACTTTACCCCTTTTTCTCCTTCATTTTGTTCAGTCTCAGAAAAAAGACAGGCTTTGTTCCTTTCCAAGGTTAATCCTTTCTCATGATCTCTTCTTATCTTGTTCCGCCATCATCCGTGCTCTCTTTCGTATCTTTATCTGTCTCTGACTCTTCTTCCCCTTGACTTTATTTATCATATATATATATATATATATATATATATATGTATATATATATACACACACATATGAATGATTGTCCTATTTTAAAACCTGTCTCTACGCAGTCCTTTTAAAATAATCACTTCTCAACACCAAGCTTACAAAAAGACTGGTCTATAGATCAACTGCAGTTTCTCTCCTCATAGTCTTCAAATCATTGTGATTGAAATTCTGTGAAGGCATTCTCCTAAAACTTCTCTGTCAGAGTTTATCTTTCCATGAGCTCCAGCTAAATCATAAGGCTTTTCTTTTTCATTTTTTTTAACTTTTCTGCCAAATGGGACACCATTAAATAACCCCTTCTTTTTTGAAACTTTCACTTTCACTGTTCTATCTTTGTTCTTATTCTAACACAGCCACTTGCTCTTTACCAGTTTTCCCCCCTAAAAATGTGTGCTGGTTTTAAAATGTGCCCAACGATACTTTGATATTCCCCTTCCCTTGAGTTGGGCTGCAATTGTGATTCTCTTACAACAAACAGAATAAAGGTAGACTTTCAAGACTAGGTCATAAAAGGCACTGTGGCTGTCTCTTTGCTCCCCTTCTTGGAGCACCCACTCTCGGGAAAGTTAGTTTCCATGCAAGGAGCAGCCCTATAGAAAGACTCACAGGGCATGGAATTGATCCTCTAGCCAACAATCATGTGAGTGAGACATCTTGAACAAGGAGCATCTATCCCTAGTGAAGTCCATAGAGGACTTCATAGAAGTCCTCCACAGAGGACTATGGCACTGCCTAACACATTGATTGCAACCATGAGGCCTTAAGCCAGAACTACCCAGCAAAGCTGCTTCCAAATTCTGACCCTTAGAAACTGGTGAGATAATGAATGTTGGTTATTTTAAGCTCCTGAGTTTTAGGTTAATTTGCTATGCAGTAACAGGTAACTAATACAGTAGGTAATACCTATGATTCTTTATCCCATTTCTCTTCTTACTATATACACTCTTTTTTGCTGAACTTCCTTTTTTTGGAGGTGCATAATCTTTTCATTTTCTTTATTTCTTTTAATTCTAGTATAACTAATATATAGTGTCATATTAGTTTCAATATGGTAATTTACTAATTTTATACTTAATTTTAATATAGTGATTTAATAATTCTATACATTACATTCTATACATTTAATAATTCCATACATTACTCTGTGCTCATTGTGATAAGTGAACTCTTAATGCCCTTATATCATATATAATTCTACATCTAAAATGCTAGCACCCTTTTACATATCAGACTTATGTTTATAGTTTCCTCCTGAGTATCTCTACCTAAATGGCTCCTTGTGTTTCAATGCTTAATACATTTTTATATTTATGTCTTCCAAATCTGTTTCCACTCTGGTCTTCTCTTTCACAGTTAAGGGAGGTATTATCCTTCTTATTTTATGAATTCAAAATCCTAGACTCCTCTGTCTCCAACTTGAACTACACCAGGTAGGCTCTATTGAGGATAGGTTATATTAAGTCTTCTTTACTAATATCTCTTCAATCTATTCCTTCCTTTGTTTTATCATTGCTTATTTCTATTTCATGTAACTAACTCTTGTCCTGCACTAAAACAGTGGTTTCCCTGATTCTTATCTCTTCCTGTTGCCAATACTCTTCTTTCTTAAAGTTCTGATCAGATTGCTGTCTGGAGAAAAAGTCAAAATTTCTTAGGATAGCATTCAGTCAGATTCCATCTGCTCCTTTCAGTTTTAGCCCTGATCACTTTTCACTACACATTCATTCTATATTCTAGCCAAATCAGTGCATTTCTCAAAAATATGCTATTTTACTCTGGTTTTTTTCTTAAAGGCTAAAATGCCTAGGAATGTCTCTCTTCCTCAAGATTCCACTTGAATTAGGTTATCCCCAACTTAGACTTCCTTGATCCTTCTCAAATAGAATCCCAACAGTCTTCTTTTTGATACAAGGTTGTATCTATGCTCTGAAATAGCACTTACTTTGGCTGACTAGCACCATAAGAGGGATGACTTTTCCCCTAACTAAACCCTGAGCTCCTTGAAGGCTTGTCTGTGCTAGCCTCCTTATAACTCTATGCAAATGATAAACATATCAATAAATGTAGGTTGAAGTGTTTACAGTTTATGTGTTACTGAAGTAAAAATCATTGGAATTTTTAAAAAGTTAGCGTATAGAAGCATTTTCTAGTGTTTACTTTACCAAAATGACAATTATGGAGAAATGAAGCTATGTAATTTTTATAATACTTCGGTGTATTCAAGTAAATCTCAAGCAGAATAGAACTGAACAAACTTCATATCCTGACGGGTGACTGCTGATCTAAGTAGAATGTATTTTATCATTATGTACAGTTTGTACGCATCACAAAAAAATGGAAATATATTTCAGTAATGGGAAAGGCAAGTCACCTAACAACACCATTCTGGAAACATTGCTCTCTGTGATTAAGTCATTTAGGCCTCTTTTTTACAAACTTAAAAACATCTATTACATCAACAAACAACCCGTTCAATTAGCTTTTCAGGAGAACATTGTAACTTGGACTTCAGTTATAAATTTCATTTGCATGTTTAAAACACACCTACGAGGTTCATCAAATTGAAACTCTCCTATGGAACTAAAACCATGCACAGGGTATGCGTGATTCGCCATTAAAAGATGATTTCAGTTAATTGCCATAAACAGAAAATCAGGAAGAACAAAAGAAACAGAACTTACCTATTGTGCTAACTCTGGCTGAAGGACTAGCTAATGCTGCTGGGACAGAGGCTTTGAGGGGGCCTGCCCCACTGTTTATTCTCAGAGCTGGCATATGGGGAGAGGTGGGTGATGTGGGTGATTTGCCATCAGAGGTCTTGGGTTTAGCTGATAGGTTCAGTGGCTGTGCCACTTCATCCTGCAATGATCATTAGAACATGAGCTGTGATAAGGCAAGGCTGATCAAAAATGCCTAGAAAAACACAGGTATATAGCCTGTCATTTCCCATCAAATTACTCTACCAATCAGTGATCTTAACATTCAACCTGTACATTACAGTGTTGGTTAGCTGTCAACGATATCACTTTTAACTACATATTATGAAAAATCTTTAGTATAAAAGAAAGTACACGTGCACTCAACTATCCATAAAGTATATAACTGATGTCATCTCTAAGAAATAGTCTTGAGCTATTCCTTGTGCTATTCAGTTCTATTGAGAGACAATTACATAATTCATATAAAATTATGATGTAGGTAGGCTTTTTTCAACCTCCGAAGAACAGGGGTTGAGTCCCAAGCACCTTTGTACCCTGGTGCTTAGACAGAGTACCTGGAATATCCATGATGGAGGAATTAAATGGTGTGTACCTCTGAATTAGAACTCCTCTCCAGATTAAATACAAAAAAAGAAGGAAACTTTCTAACTTTCTTAGAAAATAATCTTTCTCCTAGGTTTCACAGACACAGTTTTGGACTTGATCTAAAAATGAAAATAAACATAATCGACATTATACCAAAATATACTATTTATTTATATGCGACACTGTTCTAAACACTTAGCATTATGTTTTTAAATCTAGATTTCTTTTCCAGATTTTCCACAACGTATACCACAATCAATACATTGTGGTATGAAGATCTTTACGTGGTTAATTTAGCACATATTGTGAGTTCCAATTGTTCAATACTTGAATAGGTCAAGTTTATGTAGTTTATCATCTATTTTATACCTTTCTATATTAGCCCTTGTGTAATTTCATACATAAAATTTATGTATACAATTATCATTAAAGTTTCTACCACATCATTTATTAGAATCAGATAATATTAACATTATATCACTTTTTTCGTCAACTGAGAAATTTATTTTTTGTGCTCTAAAATTATAATATTGTGTCATATGTTAAACCTTATTGTTTAAAATATCTACAATTTTACAAAGTATTATTGTAGAATAAATACTTAGTTTCCACTTAGCTACTGTTCTATCTTCATGAGTTAAGAGCATAAATATCTACCAGTAGTAGCAGGATAACTTGCTGAAAGTGGAACAATTTAGATTCAAATGGTATGATTTGATGGCATGGAAACATATATTAATATGTATAAAATTTTATATATTTATCTACCAAGAACCACTGAAATCAATCACTTTAAAAAATGGTAAAATGGCATAATGGCATAATATGACATTTATTTAAAGTTTATATTTTTAAAGTGGTTTGTTGCTATTAAATTCCATGGTTAGCTGCACTTAGGAAACTTATGAACAAAGTAGAAGAAATTACTCTTTAACACTTTTTTAAAAAAAAATTCTGTTTCCGGTTTCAGAAAAAAAAGAATAGCTATTTGAAAATCTATGAGAATTCAAATGGTAATCTGGGATCGTATTAGATGTGTAGTAAGTTGATAACCATCATATCAAATTTATATGGATTCATTGTCTTGGAAGAAAGGAAGGTAAGCTAATTCCACAACTGGTTCACTATATAATTAAGAAAAGTTTACTTTAGCATTTTAAAAATGGCAGGGGCAAAATTATTTCCTAGAATAATTTGGTTGAGCTAGTGAGCCATAATCCGTATATGTGATGTTAATAGTTGACAGAAACCCAGAAGTTTTGTGCCCTTTCTCCCCCTCATACCACCGTATGGATGGGTAGTTCGCAAATGCGATCTTTGATCAGAACCATCAGCACCACCTGGGAATTTATTAGAATAGCAAATTCACTACTTTAGAAACTTTGGAGGTGGGTTCTAGCAACCCGTTAAAAAGCATTCCCAGATGATTCTGATGCAGACTAACAATTGAGAGCTACCACCATATATAATATAAAGGGAAAAAATCTTTAAAAAAAATTATTAAGCTTCAAAACCTTTTAAAAAAAAGCTTCCTCAATGTAAGGAGGTAGCATTAAATAATACACAATGTTGGGGCACCTGGGTTAAACATCCAACTCTTGATTTCGGTTCTGGTCATGATCTCATGGATCGTGAGACCGAGCCCCATGTCCCATTCAGCTCAGCATCTGCTTCTCTCTTTCTCCCTCTCTTTCTGTCCCTCCCCCTGGCTCGTGCTCACCCGTGAGCTCGCTCTCTTTCTCTTTCTCTCAAATAAATAAATCTTAAAAAAAAAAGCATAATGTTATCTCAATCTTTAAAATTTTATCAAAGCATAATATATGCTAATAATAATAAATGAAAACATGCATATGCATAATAAACTAAATGCTACTGACATTCAGTAGGCCACTAATGATTAGGATCCAGATTTTCTTCTTGTTAATTCAGCCTAAATATCCAGTCAGATAGGAGCTTTACTGACTGTTTATTATGCAGCTGTAAATATTCTAGACCCTTCTTCCTCCATCAGATGTACCTGTTTACTACTTCCTGTATGAAACTACCGGCTTTTGTCACGACGGCCTGAAAACTTCCTTGGACAGTATTCACAACTCTTGTCAAAGTTTTGAGGGGAGACTTGGAGACATTAAGGTGGTTGTTTCACTTGACTGTGCAGAAAAAAAGAGAGGAAGGAATATATTCCCAGGGTTGCACGAGAAGAGATTTATGAGCGCAGAGGAAACAGAGCGTGAGTGTGTACGTGTAGGGGGAATGATGGTGTTGATGAAGATGATGCAGATGTAGGTGCTGATGGGATATGAAGCATATGAAATGTCATACACTTAGCTTTAAGCACTAAGAACTATTACATGCATGTACTGAAAAATGACTACCCAAAGCATTTATTAGAGCAAGAGACCCACTGGAACTCTTAATATTCTCCTCCATTCAAGGCAGCACAGATGTCTGAAAGCCAAAAAGTGCAAAGCCCCAAGGACATAATAGAGGTTGACAGTTCCCAAGTCATTCAAAATTGCCCTTTCGTTCTCTTTCATTGTGTGACCAGGCTAATGGTATATTAATAAGAATCCACATGCTTGATCCTTATAGTGGTAACTATATAAATAATTTTGACCCATTATATGATACTATTTCACAATTTGGTTCTTCCAATAATTTACTCCTGAGCTACTACACCAAATACCTATTATTCATCAAGAATACAAAAATTATAGTAGTTTTCCCATTATTTATTATTTTTTATAATAGTATTAATTATTAATTATTAATAATAATTAAATAATAATTATTATATATTATATAATAATATTATAATATTATTATATTATTAATAATATTAATATATTATAATAATATTAATAATATTATAATATATTATATATAATATATAATAATATAATAATTATTATATTATTATTAATAATAATAATTAATAATATTAATTATTATTTTTAATAATAGTATTATTTTTCATTTGACTAGATGAAAAATTTAAAACCCTAACTATAAAATGAAAGGAGGCTATTTATTTATGACCTGTATTCTCATAATTACAAATATGCACAATAAATGCCAAGGTAAGGTTTTTTCCTAAAGATTTTTCTACTTTGTTTTTTATTTGCAAGAACTTATTTAGGAGAAATCTGAAAGCTTAGCAAGATTAAACCGCACTCTTATAAATAAAGCAGGCATTTTAAAATCGTAAGTAAATAATTTTTACATAAAAGAATATAAGTAATTTTTAAGGCCAAGAAAACACTGGAAAAATAGCATTTCTCTGAAGTACACCAAAGCGATAAGGAAAGTAATTTCTTTTTAATTACTTGTCTAATCGTTAAAGGATGCTGTCATTGGAAAACTTTGCAAATAGCTTATTTCATAATTAGTTAATGTATACACAAAGCGATAGTTAGGAAGAATCTTATGTATCTGTTGAATAGTTTCAAAGTTGATCTGCTAACCTAATATAAATATAAGGTCAACATTTAAACTTAAGAAAATGTGTAAGCTAAGGTAAGTGAGTTTTAACTAATAGGCTATTACTTACATTTATAGAATTCATTATAATATTTCAAATCATTTATTTAATCTTCAATTCTATGAAGTACTTAATAATCTCAGGAGGGCAACTAAAATTCACTAAGTTCTAAAAACCCAGGCTGTTGGACCCATCATACGACATCTTTTTTTTTAGTTATGTAACAAATTTAATCTTAAATTGAAAAAGACATTGATGCACTGGAATTTCTGAAGTTCAGACTTAACCATGTAATTCCTCACATAAAAAAGCCACATAAAGGGCTATATACATGCAATAAAATGAAGTAATACACGCATTCACTATTTATACACTAGCTTAAAACTTAAGGCACAAATGTTGGTTTATTTTGGAGATTTTTTTGTGTGTGCTTCTCTGTTCTCTACACTACATAGCATCAGAAAGGTCCTTTGGTAGTGCTAAAGAGCTATTAAATTAGGCTATTTTTTTGAGAAAAATACCAAGGGTCTGTGTATAGTATGTCACAAAATACAACAATTTGTACAATAATGTGTAAGAGAATAATATTTCATATATATATATGTGTATATATATATATGTATATATATGTGTGTATATATATATATATGTATATATATATGCAAGTTTTAGGAACCTATTTATGATTATAGCTTCTCCTAATAGAGTCTTGTCTAATCTTAGTTGTCTGGGATAGAATGCAAAACAAGTATAATCTAAAACAAGTATAATCTAAACAGACATACAGTTTCAAGCATGTTCCACTTACTTATAGCTACTACGACTTGTCTAAAAGCAAACATTTCATGTAACATCAAGTTGTGGTCATGGTAATAGAAATACTGCAGAGGTGTAATGAATGCGTGTCCTACCCAATGAAAAGAAATAGCCCACACAGATAAATACTAAATTTGGATGAAGAAAATTACTTGACATAAACATATAGCCTTGGATGCACTGGAGAAATACAACTCTCATCACAAATGCAGAGTTATTCCACATAAACTTAACAAAAGCTGTAAAATAACTATATAAATTTAAAATCTATTTCATTTAGATGATTTTCAAATAATAGGTTTATACCAGGAAAAACACGTTAGTCTAATATAATTGTATAATATTCTTAATTTTAATGTGCAAAGACCAAATTGCTCATAGAAATCAAACAATTTATCAAAGAGAAATCATTCTCCAGAATTCTGGAGGTTGAGTTCTCTCTCCCCACTCCTTAGCCTTTCTTCATTTTTTTTTTTTTTTTTGCTAAGGAATTTTAATAGAGAACTAGAAAATAGGGATACCAGTATCCTAAGGAAATCTACTCCTTTCTCTCTGTCTCCTTATCCTTCACAACAGAGAATATATCCACATGCAGGACCTTGGACTACAAGGTGAACCACCAAGGATGAGCAGATGATTATATCCTCCCTATACTCTCGAATAAAAATTACACCTTTATTTATATCTTTACTCATTCTCATTATCAAAATTTTTCTTTAAATAGTTACCTAAAGCCATTATTGGAAATCAAATATTTATTTGGTAGTTAATAAATTTAAAGCATACGAATGGCAATCGGCAAGAACATATATATTTATGCAATCATCCATGCATGCATTCATTCATTCATTCATTCATTCTTTACTGAATGAAATTTCAACCATTTATTACTTGCTGTTATATGTTGGGCATTTAGAAAAATGCAAATCACCTGATATCTAGGCCTGTGGCTTTGAGGCTTTGGTTTTGTGTGGTACAGTAATTAAGGAGCAAAGAATGTATTTACTTTGTATTTAAGCCTGCAGTGAAGATATATGTGGCATTGTGTTTTATTTAAACTGAATTATTTGAGGACAGTTTGTCTATGGATTTAAATATATTCTTTCATTTATAAATATGATTTGATTCCTTAATAGCCATACAATGATTGAATCAAAAAATATGGAATTTCAGGCTACTTCCTCTGCACAATTTGAAAACTGGGATTATCCCATATTTTATCACAAATACTCATGTGAAGTAAGCAGCAGTAATAACATATGGGGAAGAGTAAAGCATTCATGAAACATGTTGCAAAATTAATCAGCTGGTTGCTCTCATCCTCTCTGGTGAAATAATCGTATTAAGCAGGGAAGTACACTACAGGTTGAATTGGATAATGTGCATTGTGGCTGCACCTCTTTTCTCTAGCTTGGCTTTGCATTCATTGTCTATTCCTATTGTTCACTGCGGGAACCCTCGTTCACCTTTTCCCCTCAAATAAGGCAATTCTTTCTACAGTTCAATAGAGATTGATTAGAGAGAAAAACTAAACCAAACCAAACCAAAACAACCTTTTTGGAGATCCAAAAGTCCCTGATCTTTCCTTCATGAACTTAGAGCAGAAAAGGTTTGCACTTAATGAGCAAGAGTCAAAGTAGTGTAAGAAAAAAAAAAAAAAAAAACAAAACTAACCAAACATCTTAAATTATTTTCTTAGCCCCTGAAGAATAAGGGATCCTACTCACGGGGCTACTCCAACTCCGCACTTTATTAGTAGGTTCTTGGTGCCTAAAAATCAAGTCTATTCTAAAGAACACATGGTCTTGAGGCCCCTTTCATGAACAAATGTTTGCTTTTGGTCTTACAAATTGCAAGATGCCTTGTTAACCAGGCGGATAGAGCTCCAGGAATTCTTTCATAGGTATGCTTTTGCTGTGCTAATGCTACTATTAGACTGGATTGCCATTTAAATGCAAGTCTTAAGTTATGTAGCTGAGGGTAATGTATTCTAGCTTCTTATTTAGCTTGCTTCTTTAAAAGAGGGCACTAGGTGTGTAGTTGGGGGACTTTTGCTTCATTGTGATAATTTCATATTGTTTTTACATTTAAATTGTTGGCCTTTAATTAACTTACAGGTATTCACACCGTCTTCATCATTTAATTTAACATGCTCCCTGCTCCTTCCCTCTTAACATTTTAATCCAGTATTTCCCTTGTTTTTTGCTTTTGATGATTTAATGCTTCTAAAATGTCAATTATAGCCACAAACACACACATATAGAGTTGAACACAAATAGAGCAAAGAATAAAGAGCATGGCTTGTGGAATATCAATAATATTTCACATCCTTTTTTTTTTTTTTTTTAGTTAAAAAACTGCTTTGAAACACCTAAGCCAAATGATGCCATCCTTTCTACACAGAAAGTTCTTCTGTGGTAGCCAGCCTCCAAGATGGCCCACCAATAATTCTTGCCTCCTGGCATTTATGTCCCTGAGTATTCCCCTCCGCCCCCCACAAGAAATAGGACTGACCTACAGAACCAAGAGGCTATTGCAGAAAGGACAATTTGACTCCTGGTGCTAGGTCATAAAAGACATTGTATGTCTCTACCTTCCTCTTTCTTGGATCAGTCGCTCTGGGGTATGGTTTCTCAATCTTAGCACCACTGACATTCTGGTTGAATAATTCTTTGTTGTGAATGACTGTCCCGGGCACTGAGAGATGTCTAGTGGTATCACCCACCTCTACCTCTGCTTGTGGCACTCCTGCTCCGGCTGCAGCAAGCAAAACTGTCTCCAGATGCTGCCAAATGTTTCCTGGGGGACAAAATCATCCCTGGAGGGAGTCACCTGCCATGTCACGAGGACACTCCAAGGCCCATGAGAGGTCCACCTGGTAGGAACCCGCGGCCTCTCGCCAACCACCAAGATGTGATTCATTAGGCACGTGGGTGAGCCACTTTGGAAGTGGATATACCAAGCACCTGTCAAGCTTTCATGAGATGGCAACCCCACATGAGAGACTCTTAGGTCCCTCCAGGTAAGCTGCTCTCAGACTCCTGACTTGCGGAAATTGTGTGAGATAAGTGTTCACTGTTTAACGTCACTAAATTGTGCAGTATTTTGTTAGGCGGAGATAACTTATTTATCCTCCTCGGGAAGAAGTATAGCCAACTCTTAAGTTCTTTCATGACTCCAAAGCATTTTTCACCACGACTTCATTATCATGTCTGGAAAAATACTTGTTTCTCATTCTTCAACCGTAATGCATTCATACATTTCGTGAATCTCCCTCAGTTTTACTTATTTGCTTTGCAGAGCTAGATGTCATTCCTTTTTACTTTTTCTTTCCAACTCTTAATACTTCCTCTCCCTTCTCTTTCACATTTCTAAATTAGCTTTTGAAACGTCCTTTAATTTTAGATTAATTATCTAACCTCTTCTTATTTTCAAAATGTGCTAAAAATATACTGTATGAATACAGTTTCTATATATTTACTTAGAAGAATGTCTCGTGAGAAGACTTCCACAACACCAAATGAAAACCCACTCACAGAAATTCTGCAGAGCAAATTTAATTTTTTAAGTGCAGAGTACATTTGAAAAGAGGAAGAACAGAAGGAATACGAATGTCAGGAATAGTATTTGATGAGAACAGTTATAACATGAGCCAGTATAAAATGTATGGTGTTTCAGATTCAACTTTGTTTAACCTCTGGTCCCTAGACAACTTCAAATTTCTAATAATAATGGTTATTTTGTCCTCTGGTGTTCATTACATCTGGATGATTGCTATTATCTTTTCAAATGATTAATAGTTCTTCTACCAAGAGGCTAAAAGAAAGCATAAAGCAGTAAGATTTGATGTTAATAATCATACCAGCTCTTTTTATTAACCTCTAAATGTAAACTTCCAAAAGCTTTTTAAAAATACTTCAGAGAAATTGAAGAGTCGGTCACTCCATGTATAGAAAGAACATAGTGTTTTCTTGGCACCACCTGATCCGTCCTTAAACACATAACTAAAAACCATTTGTCATTGTTACGTTCCTGTTAGTTTCCCTTGAAGATATGGGAAAAGAATTAATCAAGACTATAAAATTATCAAATGATGGAATGGATTCACGAAAAAATAGAGCAGGAGCCTTTGGAGAGATACAGCCTTACAAAATAAAATAAACTTCAAGAAAATAGAAGCCACGCTGATCAGATTCCACTACCACCAGCATTTGGGGGGCAGCACCTCTACCGGTGCCTGAACCTACAAAGTGAGCACCACAACCTCTCCTCCCAAATCTACAAAAAAGAATTATCCTGGGAGAAAAGGGAAAAGAAAAAGCAGGCATAATTATGCTTTATAATAATCTCATTTAATTAGGGGCGCCTGGGTGGCTCAGTGGGTTAAAGCCTCTGCCTTCGGCTCAAGTCATGATCTCAGGGTCCTGGGATCAAGCCCCGCATTGGGCTCTCTGCTCTGCAGGGAGCCTGTTTCCCCCTCTCTCTCTGCCTGCCTCTCTGCCTACTTGTGATCTCTCTATGTGTCAAATAAATGAATAAAATCTTAAAAAATAAAGTCTTATTTAATTAAATAAAAACGCCATTTCCAATGCCTACATATATGCATGTACATGTTCTACAGGGCACAAATCCTCCCTAGGCTGGTGGACCCACTATTACTACGTAATGATTAATGACAGTCGTGATAGTTAACCAGTGCATTGTGTCTATTTGGGAGACTTGAGTAAGGGCCAAATTGTCTAAGGCATAGAACCTTGGGGAAGGATGGACACACACGTGTGTGTGTGTGTGTGTGTGTGTGTGTGTGTGTGTGTATGTGCATGTATACATGCATGCGTGTGTGTAATGGATTTGTAGGTGAATGAGACACAAAGTAAAAAAGTTAGGGAAGACAAAAAAAAAAGAAAAGTTAGGGAAGACTAAGGCAGCACCCTGTTACTAATAAAGCACTGCATTTCATTTTATTTCATTAGTTGTTTTCTTGAAATGTTGATTGCAAAATAATCAGAGTTTAAATAGTTTAAGGCTTTATTCTTTAAAAGGATGTTTATGGATGATCTGAGCACTCATCCTTTATGGTAACAACTTTCTTGATGTCAGGCATTAGTATATTAATTGTTTTTATCACCCATATATGGCCTTGAGTAGAAAAAATACTAAATATTAACTACTAAATCGTAATTACATGGAGAGTTAAGATTAATCAATGACAAACTCTTGATAATTTCTTTCTTCTATTTTTTTGTTTCATAAAGTGTTTTAAAATTTTCACATGAAGTGTTTTAACTGTCACTTCGGGTAGTGAATGATAGGAGCACATGCAATACTGTAACGTATCCCTCCACATTTAAATCTCTTCAAATGAATTCTTCTCACTACTGGAATTTCGTAGTTCTTCCCAGTCTCCAGAGTTTTGCTCCCTTTTCTTCTTGCTCTCCCCTAGAGCTGAAGGTTTGGCATCCCTGGGAGACCCTGCTTTTCTAGTTAGAGATGTCAGCTAACAGAGCCATTGTCAGGCACTCCTGAACAATAGGCTGCCTATTAACTTAACTTGAAACTTTACTAGTTCACCACATCTAAACTAAGACTCTTTCCACTCCATTCATTGCAGACAGAGAAAAGAGGGGCAGTCACTGGAGACAAAGGGTAAAGTCCAAAGATAAGTCAGTCCAAAGATAAGCAAAGACAAAATTTAAATGCCAAACTCACTTCTCTCACTCCCACTTGCTTTAACCCAGACTGATTTTCACCCTTCAGACTAAGGGCAGTATTGGCCATTTTCCTTACTGTATAGAATTAGAAGACTTGTCCCATTTGCCCCGGTCTCGCTTTTTTTCCCCTCATATGGTAGGGTTATTCTTTAATTTATTCCAAAAGTATCTTTTAGGCATTATTCCCAACAGTGCTCGTCATGGGAAAGGAGGCATTTATATTCCAGTTGGTGAAGCAATATATAGACACTGAATGATAAAACAGTTTAGGCTATGGAAGTTGCTGTGAAATTTTAATACTTAAAGAAATATCATTGTGATTAATCTAAAAGATTGTCACGAAGGAAGTTCTTTTGAAAAAAAACTGTATTTCATTTAGTCTGGATGATTTAGACCAAGAGTCACTGTGACTGATTTACTAGTCTAGAACTGCGATTTGGATTTTAAATCTTAGATGCTTAGTTTAAATGCAATTTTTAAAATTTCCTATAAGGTTTTAATTCCTGTATCCTTGGATCCTCACATCACCTTTTCTGAAAACACAAAAAAGTTATCAAGGGCATGAGCTCTTGGTCCTATAAAATTTGCTATTTGGTATTAGAAGATTTTTTACTAGAAATAAAGATTGCTTTCCCATCCCAAAAATATTAATCAGAAACAATTATTTTTCAATTATGATCAACTAAAAGTGTTTTTCCTTTCTCCTTCTCTCATAACTAACCTATCAGGGAATGAATAAAAGAAAAGTCATAGTATATGTCTCATTGAATACAGGAATTATGCAACTTTCACCTGGGAACTTCTATTTACTCCAAAAGAAATGCTGACTTTGTCATGAAGAGACCTAGTTTCTCAAGAAGAAATAAATGTTTACAGTCCTACATACTATTTGTTACATTAATATTTGGGAGGAGTCAGTTACATATTACAAAACATATAAAAGTACATCTAGTAAGTTTAGTAAACTAAATATTAATACATTTTAAAAATAATTTGAATACTTTTACATCTGTTCATCTTAATGCTGATTTTCTAATACTGTTCACTTTACTTCCTGACATCTAAATAACTTTACTAGTTATAAAGTACCCATATACATTTTATCTTATTTTAGTAACACAGCAAGAGTGTAAGATGTCATCCATCTCACTTCGCAGATAAGCAAACTGACATTAGAGATATTTAAGAATTTGTCAATGGTCGTAACTTTAGTAAGCTTGGTACCTGAACCCAAGTCACTGGGTTCACCCAGCCTAAGCAACTTTCCAGAGCTGCCCCTCTACCATCTAAATATCAACAGGGTAAAGGATTGTTGAGCAATAATTTCTCTGAAAAACCGGACTAACAACTGAAATCTTGTAATTTCTTCTTCATTCTGAAGAAATTGTTATACCCTATTATGATAGGACCATGCAGAGCTTCATTTGGGTAATATTAGTCTGAACTCTTGCAAAATGTTTATAATACCAAATCATAAAATATTTTACCAAAACAGCTATAAGTAAATTCCAAATGTATTCACATAGCTACTAAAGTATATCATAAAAGAGTAAATATTTGAAGTAAACGGATAAGCATCCTCAACACTATTACTTGATACCTATTTTGTTTCGACGAAAAACACATGTCCATTTACATACATCCAAATGGTGTCCAGTCATTTAGAAAGGAACTAATAATGCAAGAAATGAAGAAGAGGATAGAGAAGATCTTTAGCCCACCTACCGGCTTGACCAAAGGCTATGAATCCATCCCAGGTTTATTTCAAATGAGTTGTGTCAAAGGTTACCCACAGGCCATTTGATAGTGATTTATAGCCAATGTCTGCAAATCTCCTTTCATTTTAATGATAACCTCAATAGAGTCATTAAGACATTCTTTGTCTTCGTGGCAGTGACCAGGAGGGAACTGCTGTCTTTAAAGAATTTTAAGGGGTGATAACTATTTATATAGAATGTCAGTTAAGGCCAGTTTTTATGTTGCACTCTAAAGGCAAAATATTCTTTTTCTCAATGTAT
Source organism: Potos flavus (assembly GCA_028534135.1). NCBI lineage: Eukaryota > Metazoa > Chordata > Mammalia > Carnivora > Procyonidae > Potos > Potos flavus. Next base: position 74,362,842 of record CM052897.1, on the reverse strand, counting down.
TGAAGATGCTTAGCTTGATTATATATTCTGCCTATCGATGTTGTAATATTAAATTCAAGGTATAGGCCAAAGAAAATTCAATAAAGATGAAAAGGCTTAGAATTGAGCATCAGGTAAGAGTCTGATTTTAATTATAATGATCTCAAATTTGTATTAAAGCTCTCACAGCATAATGATTCTTAAGTGTCTGTATTGAGTTAAGCATGTCATGAAGCATGAAGAATTGCAAGATTGATTTATCAGATATTCATTTAAGAAATAGGCAATTAAAATAATTAATGTGTAGTGAAACTCAGCTGTAATGCCTCATGTTTAATTTCTCCCAACCCATAACATTAAAGGAATAATACATTTCACAGTCTAGATGGCATAAAAGATTTTATATAGCAACTGTAATGATATCATTACATAAGAGTTTTGATCATATCTTTTAGACAGAACTAAGGAGAAAGAATAAGTGCATTTATTTTAGATCTGACCTTATTTTAAATGTTGCTTTGGGTCATGAGATTGCCAAATAAAATGAATGAATATTCTTGATTCTTGTAGTAAGGGATGAAATACATATATATATATGTGTATATATACATATATATGTATATACACACACACACACACACACACACACACAGAGATGTTTATACAGAGAAAAAATAAATATATGAGCATGTATATAGGTGGAATATTTCTCTGCCATATTTAAGCTAGTTTGGCATAAAAGAGAAACAGAATGATAAACTTCAAAAAGAGAGAAAAACGAAATAATCTTCCTGCCTAAAACTTCATTTGGGCTGTCAATTAAACAATGTAACAAACCTAGCCAATATTAGTATAAGCCTGTGCTTTTCATTTTAGCATCCACTTAATTCTTCAGCGTCTTAAGGGAGGCCATTCACTTGAAGATGAATCCTTACCAAACAAACCTGTGATGGTAGTCTATAAACCAGAATGCCAACTAATTAATTTATACCTGGCCAGAATATTGTTGAGTTTTTGTTGAAAAAGCAAATTTAACAAGGAGAATCAGGGCAGAAAGAAGGAGATAGTGGGTGCTTCATTTAGACCACAGTAAGGACATAGTAAGGATTATGCATGCTTCAACTACAGATCATCTCTCTCCAATGATCAGAATGTCCCCATTTCCTATATCCGGTGTTTCCCAACTAGACTGATGGGATAAACAATGACAAATTTTACTTTTAGGTTCCATAATCTTTCTGTGTACATAGTCATTCTACATAGTACAATGGCATTGATTGTGTCATTTTTCATAGGTACAATCCTATTCTGCTCATGCTGCACTGAGATTATCCTCCAATGATTCAAGCTACTGACCTTTGATACTTCCACCTAAGGGGCCCCAAACTCAGTCACATGTCTGAACATAACATCTCGGTTTACTTCCACTGATGTTTTGCTTATTTGTTTGTTTGTTTATTCTTTAAACAGAACTAGAGCAAGGGTTGCATGTCAGTTGGTAGGCTTGGTGCTAAGAATGAATAAGAGACCATCCCTACACTGAAGAGACTCAGAGTCGCACAAGGGAAGACAACTGCAATCAAGTTTTAATAAGGGCACTGGGATATAAAACAAGGAGTCTGCATCCGTGTGGAAGAGTCACATGTGATGGACTAGCCAATTCTACGTAGAGGTGATAGCTGAGATAGATCTTACAAGGCGGTGCAAGGCAAGAGGGAAAAGTGCAATGAAGAGGGCAAAAGGACCCCAGAGAGCTGGGGTGGCACAAACATAGGCAAAAAGCAGTGAAACTACATGCTATACGAGGAAGTGACTCCACATGGAGCACAAAACTGCTGGGATTGGGAGAAAGGCAGAAGTAACAAATCAGGCTCGCAAGGTGAGTGGGGCTGGATCACAGAACGCCTAGGAAGTTAGACTTCATCCTTTGGACATTTTTCCTTACATTTGTGTTCTTCTTAACTATGCTCCCAACGTTCTAGATGTGCATTACAGACCACCTTATTTCTCTAAAATTCATATGAAACCCAACACTCTGTTCTTTAATTCCTACATGGCTTTGTATAAGCTGTTTGCTTCAAAAACGTTCTAAGTAGCACGTCTTCTGGAAGATGTGCCCTCATTCTCCTGTTTCTCCCCAGATTGGGCTAGAAACTTTCCCCTGTACCTCCATATTATTCTTTGACCAGTACTTAGCCCATAGCATTTTATTTATTTTTTATTTTTTAAAAGATTTCATTTATTTATTTGAGATAGAGAGAGCACAAGCAGTGGGGGCAGAGGGAGAGGGAGAAGCAGGCTCCCCACTGAGCAGGGAGCCCAATGCGGGACTTGATCCCAGGACCCTGAGATCATGACCTGAGCCGAAGGCAGACGCTTAACCAACTGAGCCACCCAGGCATCCCAGCCCAAAGCATTTTAATTGTTAAGTTTGTTCATCTTCCCCATTATACTGTACGGGGTGTTAATTATTGTTCTGTTTTGATTCTACCATACTGTCTAGCATATCATAGGTGCTCAAAAAGTTTACTGAATAAACCTCAGTAAATGTTCTAAAAGTGACTTTTAAAAGTGACTCTAGAAACCTCATCTATGAATAACATAGTCATTATGCAGTTTTTTAAAAATTATATAAACCAGTGAAGAAACATATAGGTTTCAAGCAAACTGTAAAGTCTATTGCTTAGAAAATGTCTTTTTTCTAAGGAAGATATTCTCATTCCTTTTTCCAGTAGAAGATATCTCATGTAAATCAAATCATATTTTCTTAACTGTGTGTATTAAGTGGATCTTGTTTTTTAAAATAGGATTCAAGTACATTTTGAAAGAATATGTCAAAACCTTTCTTAAATATTTCTTTTTATCTCATTAAATTTCTAGTATTTTATATATGTCCAGAATTCTAGAAAATAATATGGTTACACCAAAAGGCCCAAAAGTTCACCTGACAATAGCTAAAAAATATATTTCTGAATTTAAAAAAATCCATATACAGACACATTCTCTTAGATCATGTGGTATTAATAATTTAACTGCCAAAATAGACATATAGTGAAAATTACATCACTGTGACAACTATGGTTTAAATTCATATTATTAAGATTAAGTTGTATAATATAAACATGTAATCTAGTAAACATTTATTGAGCGGATATTATGGGCCAGCCACTTAAAATTCAATGGGTAAAGGAAGTGTATCTAATATGATCAATCTCATGAAATTGATTTTTTCTCCAATTATTTTATTGCAAGTCCATAAATTATAGTCCCAGATATAACAGACCAGAATTCTAGCTCAGTGCAACTCTAGGAAAGCTAATAGAAAAAATCCAAGCAAAACCAAACAAAAATTACTCAGTGGTTCTCTTAAAATTGGATCAGAATTATCATTTTTTAGATAAATGACAGCATATTTACATGAAAACTGGCACTAAAAATTCCATCAGCTGACCCAAAATTCTTGTCTTGCCCTGTATTTATATAGGATTGACCTGAATATTGAGCTCCTGCTGACTTAAAATGAAACTTTGATCCTCAAAAGAGTTACATGGAGAAGTATAGAAAACACAAATCTGTACTTATTTAAGGACATTCCTATTGCTGTCATAATGCTTTTATACATACTTCACAACAGAATATTTTTCTTATGTTATTTTAAGTGCTACTGGAAATACCACAAGAGAAAAATTTTTGCAGTATTTCATCCTTTCTATTTTTGGTTTCAATTTCTTCTTCTCCTATTTATGAAATATCTACACTGCCAAAAGTCATCAAAATTGTACAACAAACCATAACAGCTCAAATTATATAATGAACTAGAAAAAATAAGATTCCTTGGATATTGAAAGGCCCAATTTAAATGAAAGTCTCATACAGAATCCCAGTACTGGAAATTGGTCTTGCAAAGAACTACAACAGAGTTTTAATAAAAAAATATTTTGTGGTTTTGCAGAACTGTAGGGTTCTTAGTATTTTCTGGTATTGGCAAACAGTTTGGGGGGAAAATGAATTTTTATCTCTTTGAGTATACGTTTTTCGCCCTCATATTATTTTGGTATTGTAAGACCTGTAAAATGAAAATTGTGGTCTTTATTTTTTTTCTAAATTTAGAGATCTCATCTTTCTCCTTTTGAAAAACAAAAGTCATAAAGGGTAGGTTTTTAACTGTTGGGTTCTGAAAAAGTCACTCAATGGAATCAGCTAGCCTGTGGTTAGAAGTCAAGGGCTAAAAGCTGTGGGATATTCCAACTGTAAGTCGTGCAGCTCGTAAGGAGGGGTGTGTAGTTCTAAGAATCATCCAATTACATTACCTACTAGGAGGTCCAGGACTAGAAACGGGCACATTCTTCCCATGAGAACTTTAGGGTACCTTACGATTCCGGTTAAGGGAAGCTGTTAGCTGTTTGTGACATTTAGGCACCTGCATTTTGAGGCATGCTCTCTTCTAAGCAGCATTCGCTTACACAAGTTCTTAGCAATACTCCATACTCTGAGCCAGTAAGAATGCACTTTCTAAATGTAATATTTCTAAGATTAAATTTTCCATGAGAAAAACTCTTGTGCAATATAGAAAAAATTTCAAATATATTTTCAAGTAAAAAGAGTCATAAAATTATTCCCTAGGTACAAAAACAAGAGCTATTCTATATGTTGAATGCTATTCTGTGTCTCCGATGTCCTCAACCCTTAAGATACGTAAGGTAAGGAATACATGCTTGTGAATTCCCCTGATCATATTAAGCAGCCCCTAGATAATAATTCATGGTCAATGTAAATTATACCACTCATGGTGTATCTGTTTAAGACATTTTTTTTTCACATTTAATACTAATCAATTCATAAAGTTTCTGGTCTTTGTTTAAAAAGCTGTAATTAAGTGTAACTATGTTTTTCAGCTGATTATCGCCAGTACAGAGATGATGGAGAATTTTGTTATAACTTTTGGATAGGCTCTGGATTAAAATAGCCTCTATTTCTTGGTAGGTACAATTAAGGCTGTTTCTTTATCATATGTGCATGAAAAAAATGGGAAAATATGTGTAACTAAAAAAGAATCTCACTTTATAGGATATAATCCAATAATAGAGATATTAGAACTTTGTATATAAACTCACTATCAGTAAAATAAATAGAATTTTAAGTGCATTAAAAATGTACATACTTAAATAAACCATAGAATAATTTTTACTAAGAAAATAATCACATTATTGATAGAAGTTTTATGGAAACTTTATAGAATTTTTTTTAAGTTGGTGGCATTGCATGTTTACTTGACAAGTGTGATTTTAACAAAGTTTTTGACTAGAGAAAGGAAGGAAGGAAGACGGGAAGAAAGACAGGGAGAGATGAAGGAAAGGAAACAGGGAAAGGGAGAGAGATTTTCAAAGAAAGTTGTCCTCTCAAAAATACTCAATTCAGGAGATTGCAGGTTTAACTTAATGATGAAAATGATGCTATTCATAATTTAAAAATAGTCATTTATAGTTATACTCATTTATAGTTAAGACTGTAGCACACACAAAAAAGATTGTAGCACATTTTTCACTGATTTTTTTTTAAGCTAGCTAAAAGTCTGCTGCATTTGGCAGATCTGTTAAAATCATACTGGGTTATGAAGTTTTGGGTAAAAATCAAAAAATTTTAAAAATATCAAAAGCAAAAATTAGATTAATTAGAAATTAAGGTCTGTTTTCCGATGTGGATTATTAACGTGGTCAAAAGACATTAAGTAAAATAAGAGTCCCAAAACTCTTATGATCACTAGTAAATAGTAATTATAATTTTTAAGGTGACTACATTGGAATCAATGCTCATGTGTTAGTGTTAGTACCAAAATAATCACTCTAAAAACTCAACCTTGCAATTTGCTTCATGTAGGTGGTGACAGGCACTATTAAGGGTGTTTGTTTTCTTACATTCCTAATGAAAAAAACCCTGATAAAGTAAACGAATCTGAAGAAAACCCAGGAAATATTTTAGGTTAAACCTACATTCCTGGCACTTGCTGCCTTTAATAGACTATACATAACTGTGTTTTTCCATCCATATCCCTCACCACATACCTCACTATATACTCCGTGCTCCATGAGGGCAGAGATTTGTCTACACTACGTGCCAGTATCCTCAGGTCCTAGGACTCTGACTGACACATCATAGGCAATTAATAGACATTTGTCAAATTCAAGTGTCTTGTCTCTCCAATGGCAAGGTTCAACATATGTCACTAAGGCTCAAATTCCGCAGTATTTCTAGGGAATTATTGTAGAGATGCTTAGACTATTAATTAATTGGCCCAAGGGATAAAAGAAAAAAAAAATTTCCTTTGCCTCAAAAACATAACACCCTAAGAAAGGAAGACAATGAATAGGTAGTTACAATTCACAGATTAATAAATGGTATGGTGAATGGAAAACCTACTATTTTTCTCTAAATTGAATGCACTTAGAATCTAGTTTAAACTCCTTAACAAGAAGTCCTATATGATCTGCTCTTTTTCATTCTCAACCTCATTTCTTATCATTCTCCCTCAAGTTCACTGCATTCTAGCTACTCCAGCCTATTTTCCAAGCCCTGAATTTATCAACCTCACTCACATGTTAGGATCGTTGCAACTGCTGTTTCTCCTGTTTGGAATAGCTTTTCCCCAGACCTTCGCAAGTACTTTTCTTTTCATGATTTAGGTCTCAGACAGGATTTGCTTTTTATCTCTGTCTCAAGAAGATTTTCTTGCTTATCCCCAGGAATTTTATCTTATACTATGTTTTATTTTCTTCACAGCACTTAACAATATATGAAATTATCTATTTGTTTAATTGCTCCCATTTTGTCTCTTCCTCTTACACTGCAAGATCTTAAGAGGACAAACTGTTTTGTTTACAGCTATAAGGGGTAGTTCTACACCCTGACTTGAACTTGACACACAATAGCCATGAATTAATACTTGCTGAATCAGTGAATGATAGATGTAAGCGTAGGGTGCTGAATGAGAAAAGAACAGAGCTAAGATAGGGAACAGTTCCATGCGATATTGTTTGGGGTCCTGATTAAACCAGGCCTGAAGTCAGAATAATTTTTCCTTATAATATGAGTGAATACATTTCCTTTCTACTTGATCCAGTTTGGGTTGGGTTTTCTATTACTTGCAACTGAAAGAGTACTAACAAATATAATTGTCTTTCAGTGAAACCACAAGCTGAAATCCTGGAAAGCTGATTACAATTCTGTTTAAATAAGAGTATTGTGACATTAGGAGTTACGCTGAATAAAATAATGCCACCTCATGGAGTGGTGGCAAAGTGACCTCGTGAGGCAGTTATTGTGTGTTGGACCGAATACCTTCGGACTTCCCCCTTACTTAAGCTTCTATATGTCTATAAATAGAATGTCTGATCTTTTTTGTTAGATAAATGACACTTTTGAATACTTTGGGTTTCAAACTTGTCTTCAGCTTAGAATGGCACATCTCTTTATTTTTTTTGACTCTTACATCTACATCTAATTACTGCGTTTTCTTTCAACTCTCCATTTTGTAATGTTTAAAAATATTGTAGAATGCTTTGTTCCCTCTAGAGAAAAATCTATCGAAAAAATATAACTAAGGAATACATATTTATACTATCTTTCCATCAATCTTAATCAGACATCGATATTTGCTGTCGTTTTAAAAACGTATCTATACTTTGGTGCATCTCTGTGAGAGAGACCACTAAAATTCTTCTCGTTTGTGAATAAGAAAGATGTGTAAACAGGTGTATTTGATTAAGTAAAGAGAGAATCAAATCTGAGGTCTAGAGGAGTCCTACACAGTTTCTTTTCTCAATTCTCCCCTGAAACTGTTCCAGCACACATATGGCTTAGAGGGATGGAAAGGGGTCAATAATCAGCTCAAACGAGGTGCCGATCATTTCCTTAGGATAGAAAACAAAGCACTGGAGCTGATTTGAAGTACATTTTAGGAACCTGAAATTATAAATGCTTTCCTCAAGAGAAAGGTAACTATAGGCATGTGCTTTCGCGTTCTCAGTCTCTGATACAGTAATGACTTATCCTTTCCAGCCATGATGTTCACTGACGTTGAACTAGATCCTCCTCCTACACAGGGACATCCTTTCCTCTTGCTGTTTTTCCTATCTATATTATTTAGGTTCTAACCGCCTGGTTGTAAAAGTAAAATGCTGTAATCACAGCTTTTTGGATGGTGAATCTTCTCTGGGTTGGATCTAGTTTAGAGGGCAACTTTCATTGAGAAAACATGATTCTGTGGATCTTCGGGTGTCTGCACGTGCTCAACAGCCTCTTGCTTTCCCCATGGTTTGCATTATTAAAAAGCTTTGACATGGCTCATCAGAGCTGGCTGCTGTGTTCAAGACAGCTTCCTGTCAAAACAGACTCAGTATACTGGGGAACGCAGGCCAGGCCAGTTGAATTCAAAGAACATTGCCTAAATCCTTCTGTCTACTTTGCCTTAAAAAAAAAAAAAAAAAAAAAATAGCCACAATAATAACTGGTCTCTTTGTTTTGTAATTTTTAGTGTTTTTATGTTGCAAATGTGACCAACCCCTCTTTCCCTGAGTCATAAGAATATATCACCAAATGATCTACTTGGACATTTAACACCACTGTGTTCAGAAAAGCCTCTGTTTAAGTACCTAGCTGTTTGAGATTCCTGTCAATGGAATACAGATGAAAAGGAAAGGAGGAGGCTCATCACAGGGGTTCTGTTGATAACACTTCATTTAACATATTTCAGTTTAGCAACATGGGACCGCAAAAAAAGAAAACTATTTTATTTAAAATGACAGGCCCACTATGTTATATTCACTGTACATACGTCTGACCCAGGAAGTGATGATAATGATAATGGGTACATTTCCAGTTCAACTCTATGGGGTGATTCTGCTCAAATGAATTCACCTCCTGAGTATGACACATCCATAGCACATCTCAAAGGCTCACAAAATGGTTATTTCGCAGATATTGACATACTGGAGAGAGAAGAGTGTTCAACAGCTTTTCAACAAAGCACAAAGCACCTGTACAGAGCAAGGTAGTGGGGAGACTCTAGCATTTAATTGATATGCCAGACAATGTTTAAAGCATAAGATAATAGAAAATGGACAACTTGAATGTGGTTATAATCAGCTGAGGTTAACGACCCCCTCTGTGACTGAAGTTTTAGGAAAGATGAAATCTGCAAAAAGTACCAAGTCCAACAGTTTCACAATGGATCAGTGATTTTATCTGATCCTACATTTGTAAATGAATGGCAGTTCCTTTCTTATTAATACTATTTTAAGCACTCTGGATTATTTAGAGATACCACACTCAGAAGTCAATTCCAGCCCAGTGTAGTCAAGAATGATTATTTGTGATCTTGATCCAAAAAGGTCTAAGAATAAGTCAAACACTACTATTCTAGGAACTTGTGCATATTGGAAATTATATCTCTAGCAACTACTACCACTCAAAACATTTCGTAGCCAGATGAAATGTGAAAAAACGCTAAATGAAGTTGTAGTCATACTGAATAGTGCTTTTCAAACTTTTCATCATGGATGTACTCCTAGTGAAGTCCTTAGCATTTCCTGGGCCATTTAAAACTTATGAAATCTCTTTCCTTTCTTGTGCTTTATCATTAAAGAATGCTTTTATCATATAGTTTGTGCTGGTAGTGGTTCAACTTAATTGTACTTACACTGCATGTGGACTTCTGTATTCAGCCTTTCCCCCCAACTGGCGTTGTAGAACACTATCTCAAAGTTAGCAAAAAGCTTTATTTCCCGAATCTCCTGTTAGAACTAATTTTTAATTAAGATGAATCATGATTATCCTCTGATTTCTCATGCTCCCAACATAATGCTAAATAATCTTGTACGTGAACCACAGGTTGTGACTCATGGTATTAAGCTATAAAATTCTACCCTGCAGATGCGAGTGTACTGATGTAATGCTTATTTGATAGCATGAAACTATGCGATTGGTACCATTACAGCAAAAAATAGGTATCTTAATAAGAGTCATTGGCAAGGCTGACATTATCACAAGCACCTGGCTGCCAAATCAGAAGTGATCTTCATTGCTATACTTGTGAAACGAGATCTGATAACAATAGGGTTCGACTTCTTGCTTCTGAACTTGAAGCAATATTTATAAGGATATTGCAGCTGAAAGAATCTGATTGTTGTGTCTGATCAGCTGGCTAGGGCTGTTTCTGGCTTGTTGGAAAATATTTCGTTCCCTTGTCATAACTCCCAGCTGCTACTGCAGAGCAAATGGGAACTTTGCTGCTAGAAGTATGTGAAAAGAACAAAAAAGAATTGATTTGGACAATCTATGTGCTGCTGTCGTTGACAGAGACACAACTGTGACCGAGGAGTATGACTAGGGTCAGAGCAAAGGTAAAAGAAAACCACCTAGGAATTCTCTCTTGTCATCAGCTTTTCAAACTAACTACTCTGTTGTTGCAGGCAATATACAAGTTTTCATCAACTTCCAAGAGACATTTAATAGTATTTACAAGTTGCTCTTATAATTCAGAGGTGGCCACTGTCACAATGGCAAATGACTTCAAATGTATAGTTCAGATGGTCAGCACATCTACGACATATGAGAATTCCTCGGTAACATGGGATTATAATGCTATTCATTACCAACAGTCATGTGAGTGGTATTTGAAATTGAGTAAAAATGTTTTTTCCTCCTAAGATAACTATTTAAGGCTGACCTCGATTCTATTATTTTTTAAAAGAAATAATTTATTCTTACAAAACAAATGTTATCAAGAGATTCATTACTAGCACAAAAAAGGCGATCTAGGTTTTTAAAAGACTGCAACAAATAATTCAGAAAGTCATTTATAAATAAGGAAATACGTTGGTGGGAAATTGAAAGTCACTAATACATTAATCCCTCCTGTGGCAAAATGATAAACTATTAACAAATCGATTTAAACATTTGTCGAGGAATTTGAACAGATTCAGAGCAGCAATACTGTATATGAGATTTAAGGACCAATACAGCTAAACAATACCTTAACTAAATAATTTCCCTTAATATGAGAGGTAGCGTTTCTGATATTTCCTTTAAACAAAATCCCTTGTACACAAAAGTTACTGATTTCATACTTTCATTCCAAGTTATTTACCAATGTTCAGCAATAAACTAGCTCTGAGGACACACAGGAGCTATGAGAGTATCTCTGAAGAGCGAAATATACTTCTTTTTGTTGGTTAATGAAAAGAATGGTCCTGGAGTAGAATCCAGAGGGGAAAAAACTAGTTTTTAAAGAGACAAGTGTACATGTATTCAAAAGGGTTTTCTCTAACACCTGAGAAATTTTAAAAACCTGCTGATGACCTTAATTTTCTAATTGTTGGCTAAATAGATTCTTGGCTTTTTCCCAATAAAATCGAGGCATTAAAAAAAAAAAAGAAAGATTAACCAATGACAGTGTGTTAGGTATTAATGAAAATAGTTCATAAGCAGTAAGTTCAAGGACATATCACTCAACATGCAGCACTACCCCATATTCTCCAAGGCAGATTTTGAAGAGACCAGATTTCTTTTTGTGTCTTTATGTTTACAGAACACAATTCCTGTTTGCAGTTTTTTAGAGGCTCATTGTGAACCCTCTAAAGGTTTCTTTATCATTTAATATTATAAATAATTATGTTCCTAGGCGGCAGTTCAAAGCTCCGTTCAGCACTCGCACACCACCATAGGCAGGTCAGGTGACCTTTCTCCAATTCTCTCTCCGGTGCTGAGGACAGACAAAGTGATATGTCTGTCATACGCCATTACCATTAGAACAGAATCTTGTTCTTTTATTACAACTGAACTCCGCCAGATTTCTCAGCAGGAATGCTAAGTGAAATCAATGTCTTGGATTTCCAGGCTGAGCTTGGAGGTCACAGCCACTCTATCATTTCTCAGCATTATCCTTTCTCGTGCACGCACACACTCCCCAAGTCTCCAACTGGCACACAGCAGATTGAAAACAGCATGCATCAGAGGACTCATGCTGTACAATTTTACAGTCTTTTGGAGCCCCCTCCTTATGATTCCCCCCCTTCCATTTTTTGCAAATTGCAAATAAGTTTTGTTTGTGTCCTTCTCTAGAGTTGTGAGTCAAAGGCAAAGGCACACCTAGGAAGAAGGGCAGGCAATAAAACCCAGAGAACATGGTCGATTTTTGACAGCTGCCAATAAGATCATTTTTCTTACATCATCACCTGGATGTGGCTGACAATTCCATTGTTCCAAACAATAAATAGCTCTTAAACGTAAACCATCAGTTTGGTTTACGCCGGGTAGATACGTAGTCACGCAAAGCCCATTAATAAAATAATTCTATTTTATAGTAAAATAGACATGAAAATTCACCAGTAAAACACACAGAAAATACCAGGACACTAAGAACAGATTGTTTAAAAAGATAAGTATAACAATAAATGACAGCTATTTTATATAAGTAAAATCGCTTTGTGAAGTGAAAATGTTTATAATGCCATGTATAAATGTCAGTTTCAGGCTACAAGATACTAAATTCACGTATTGAAATGGGTCCTCCTTATTTACTGTTGGTTGTATCTTTTTGGCCATGTTCTTCATTTAAATGACAACAATAATATTTATTGGTCTATTTTTAATGTGCTGAGCTAAAACACAAGCACATTTAAGACATCTTTTCTGACAATAAGAGTGGTCGTAGACAGTATTATAGTGGACACTGAGCAAAGAAGGGACATATTTTTATTAAACCGTGTTATTACCTAAAAAGAGGCACTTTATTGTTGGTCAAACTTCTTATGCATTTTACCCAATTGCAAATGGGAAGAAACACAACATCTACAGCTTTCTTAGACTTTACACGATAGAAAATTCATGAAGGCTAATTTTAAAAAGTTACTGAATTTTGAAGATAAATGATAAAATATGCTTTAAAACCATGTATAACCATAGGTATAGGAACATAATTCACTTTTTCACTCATACCGAAAAATGGAGGTATATGAAACTATAGGAAATGGAAGAAGATTCTCACTGAGATAGATAGCCTGTCTGCTCTGCACCTAGTCTACATGGTTCTATGAACTAGAGCCATAGAACTCATAAAGCGGTGTGCCAGTCTTGGCAAAGCCGACCTTCAAACACTTGGGTGTTTGCCATGGTTACCTAAGGAAACTATCATTGTAGCAACGCCTCAGTAAACCTTTGAATGGATGAATGAGTGAATGAATAGACCCATAAACGGCTGACTGACATCAGAAGCTTTATGATTATTTCAGTAAGTAATTTGGGAAGAAGATACTAACGATAAAAAGTTATTCGAGAGGTAAGGGAAAAAAATCCCGTTAGTCATTTACAAGTGAAGTATATACTCTAAAATCATAAAATGAAATGTCCTAATGCAAAGCATCATTATGAAACATGATGTGAAATCACATTAATAAATCAAGGTTAAAAAAAACCAGAGAATAATATCTCACAGAATTATTTGTGTGTGACAGTGACTTTGCTGCTACAGCTATTTACTTTACTCAAAATTAACCCGTACATGCACTACATTAAAACTGCTGGTCCATGAATGCCCCATATTATCACTGCTTTAAAACTGAATTTTATGTAACAAATGTTATAATTATCACCAAGTTTTAAAAACTATGTTCTACTGTGATAATAAAGAAAAGCAGAGCAGATCTTTGGTGTACATGAAGCACAGAACATGCAAAGTCCATTAATTACACAGCTGGAATAGATCTTAAAAGGGAAGTTTGTACATTTCGTAATGTCCCAGCAGTGGGGACAATAATTTGAACTACATATTTGCACACATATCCTGGTGAATCATGGTCTAAGTTCTTTGTCCAGGTTAAGTTGTACTTTCAAATGTATTTACCTCTTAATAATATGGAAAAGGCCTCAAGAGTTTTGTGGAGATGGAAGCCGGAGTACACGTTCCCAAATGATCTCTTCTCCTTCCCAATTCACCCTCTGAATTAATACATTAACTGTGAAAGGCATCTGGTAGGGTACTAGAGCAGGATTAAAAATAAATTCTTGGGAGGGCGCCAGGGTGGCTCAGTTGGTTAAGTGACTGCCTTCGGCTCAGGTCATGATCCTGGAGTCCCCAGATCAAGTCCCACATTGGGCTCTCCCTGCTCAGCGGGGTGTCTGCTTCTCCCTCTGACCTCTCCCCTCTCATGTTCTCCCTCTCTCTCATTCTCTTTCTCTCTCTCAAATAAATAAATAAAATATTAAAAAAAAATAAAATAAATTCTTGGGAGTTTTTTTTTCTCTTTCAATACTTCCTAAATTTTTTTCTCTGTGTATTTCTTTCAACTGTTGAGACTACTCTCACCCTGTTACACTTAAATATTTCCAATATGGCATTTGGGAAAGGGAGAACAGGAACAATTTTCTAGGTAATCCAGCAAAAGACAAAACACTGTTATTTTGAGGGTAAATTATCTGTGTCAGTTTTCTACTTAAGACTTTCTAATAGAAAATATGTGTTGTCTTTTCCCTGAGTAATCTCGGGGAAAAATACTTTATGGTTACTCTTCCGTCTTCTTTCACAGAGAGTTTAATACATTCATATATCATCATCATCTAAGGTCTTGAGATCTTACAAACACAAAAGCATTTCAAATTAAAATTTTTTTGCTTTTCTCTTCCAAGACGAAGAATAAATTGAATCCTTTCCCTGCCAATCCTTTTCCATGTTCTCTCAAGAAATGTTTCCTTGGGGGCGTCTGGGTAGCTCAGTCCGTTAAGAGGCCGACTCTTGATTTCAGGTCAGGTCATGATCTCAGGATCCTGGGACTGAGCCCAATGTAGGGCTCTACGATCAGCAGGGAGTCTGCCTGAGGATTCTCTCTCCCCCTGCTGCCCCTCCCACTGCTCGTGCTCTCATTTTCTCTCTAAAATAAATAAATAAATCTTTAAAGCCCAGAGAGTCGATCTTCATTTAAAAAAAACAAAACAACAATAAAAAAAAACTAATGCTTCCTTAGCTCCCCAAACAAAACTATTTCTAAATAGTCTTACTTCTAACACTATTATTATCTTCATATCTTCCATGAAAATCTCATTGGATGAATGATATATCTAAAATTATATCCGTACTGCCCCGCATTATAATCGTTACTGATATTTAAATAAAACATTTCCTGGATGCCCTGTCTGTACTCGTATTTTAAGGTATATTTCAGGTGCCCTTTTTTTGGGAAACCCCTCCCAGGATCTCTCACCGAAGGTAACATCTTTGTCCCAAAAACTTCCAATGCATTTATCTGTAACTCTGTAAGACTTTGTACCATAGAATATAGGTATCATTTTATGAGACTTTAGGCTACTTAAGTATAGCATATCTATCTTATAAATCTTTGCATCACTCACATTTCCTACTATAGCTACTCATGCATGCTTGTTGAATAAATGAATGGCTAAATATATGTGTTATTGATCCTTATTAATCCTACTAGACTCTTGTCTCCTTGAAGAGCCAGAGGTTAACCCAGTTGCAGGCACATAGTAGAAATTCAATAAATGTCACTGAATGAAAAGCAAAACTCTAAATGGCAAGACATGTAGCTTCTTCAAAAGGGTACCTTGGTTTTGGGTGGTGGGCTGTTTGTGCTCTTGTCTGTGTGAATGCTGGTAGGAGATACAGCAGCACCGAGGTTGCCTTGGGGTATGCCTGGGAGCTTTCCTCCTGGAGATACCTGCATTGCAGCGAGCTGGGCAGCATATAACTGCTGCAGGAGACAGAGATAGAGAGAAAGAGAGAGAAAAAAGACTGTCAGTAATAAAATAAGTGCCCCTCTCGAAAGTACCTCTATTCAGATGTGGTAGTTTTCCTGTGGGTGTTCTTGTTTACAGTGCTGGAACATTTAAAGAAAGAAGTTGTCACCTCAACTTTCATAACTTCCTTCTCTGGGGAGAAATGACAGATACCACCTATAAGGGATTTCAGCTTCAGGATGTTCAGGGACTCAAAACAAATAACAGTCATTCATATTTACTCTTTCCCAATGTCTAGGTAAGACGAGCATGTCCTATTATTCGGTCAAGACCTCTTTTTGCTCTATTTAAAAATGTATACACTGTGCTACAAAAGGACACAGCTTCATATGCAAACTAATTTTCTTAGTATCCATATTGGTTTAAGTGTGGTATACCTCCTTTTTTTGACTTGTTGCAATGGGCACCTGTAACTAATTTTTTTTTCCTAATCATTGGTTGTATAGAAATACAAAAAACCCATTGAGGGGAATGAAAGGAGAGTATCTGAAGAACATTATGTGGTCAGTCTACCTACATTGAAAAAATTAGCTGGATGCCTGCCAGAAGTCAACTTTATATCATGATATATAAACACAGACAAACCTGAAATTATCTTGAGGATTAGGGTTTTAAAAATACTGTCTGAAACATGCAATCTTCCACTAAGTCACCACATAGTAACTCTTATTAAATAACCAGAAAAAAATTCTTCAACAAATCAATTGAAAAATAAAAGAAAATTTCACTTTGATAAGAATTGTCATATGATATGGTATCTTAAACAAAGAGGTTGCTTTACGTTGAAATAGTCGCCCCCAAATGTTTAGGTTAATTCTCTTTTCGTCTCCATTTAGCAGTCTGTGAAAATTTTAAGATCTGGATGGAAAAGAAATTAACGTGTGTGTGTGTGTGTGTGTGTGTGTGTGTGTGTGTGTATTCAAGCAATAACTTCTGTAACAAAAAGACTGATACTAAAAAAAAAAGCTCTCAAAGGAAAGTACTGTGACATAGCTTACCTTGATTTTTCTCTGAAAGAAATTTCAAAGGATAAAACTGCTCAGGTTAAGCCAGAGACCCTGACAAGTGGGGTCTCTTTAGAAATGAAATATTGAAAACTGAAGGCAGGCATATATTTACATGAAAATACACATACGTTGTTCACAGTTTCTAGATACTATGGTCTAAATGAAACAGATCATTAAAACTATTGATAAAATTATGTTTTTTTAAATGACAACTAACATAAGATGTATTCCAGACAAAGAAACACCAGAGGAGTATATTTGTACTATCAATAATGAGTGTTCCTTCTCCCCAAGTTTGTGTGTGTGTGTGTGGAAAAGAATTGGAATAATTATATTCTTTATTTCAGTCTGTGAGAAAGAGAAATTTAAGATTTAATTAATAAGTCTTAGATTGCATAAATTAGAGTAAAAGGTTATGATGTCAAATACAATGACTGGGAGTTATCATTTTTTTTAAGTATCGGAATTGATCCATTTCCCACATTTGTGTTAAAAACCTTTGCATTTTTTCTATAATTCAAAAAAGTAGTATTTTTTATCCTCATCTTAAACTGTTTATAAAGTTACTAAGAAAATAACCAACATACCAAGACACCACTTTGCAAAGTAAAATTTTGTCCAGTAAAATATATGTACTGAATTTCATATACTGAATTAAAAAATATTTTTAAAATAGGCTGGATAGCTATATTATTATATATATATTATAAATTTATTGTAGTATTATATATTATATCCTTATCTTTAAAAATTATTTTAGTGGGCATTATTCCTAGAAGCTAACAATCTATATTACTGGTTTAGTATACACTAACTATAAGATTGTTTCATAATTACTAAAGAGTGACATGAGATATTTTAATATCTGTAGGTAAAAAGAAAAATGTGAACAAAATAATTATGTAAAATTTTAATTTGACTATTAAGGAATTATTTCATAATTTGAAAAAATATTGACTATTGGTGTTATTTAGATAATTAAATAGATGGACCAATCACTCAAAAGGCGATTCAATGCTCAATCTCTATAGCCAGACCCACAACTTCCAAAGAAGTATAAAAACTACTATTGAAAATACAAGCATAAACATACTCTGAAATACTTTATTAGAAGTACAGGTTGCAGATGGCATACAATTGGAATAAAAAATGTCATACACATTCTTTCCTCATTCAAATAAATGCATTATTTATAGCTTTTTAATTATGAAATTAAGGTTTATCTTAATTAAACTGTCCTAACAGATGCTTTTGAGTAGAAAAAACTTAAATTTGTAAAATAGATAGACCCATTTAAATATTTTTACAAGAACAGTATGGTATCACCCACTTTGCTGGTACTTTTATAGACTATAGAGATTTAAAGTAATTTATGATGAAAATGTCAGAAGCGTATTAGTGAATCAGAGTATGGTTAACATTAGGTAGCTCTTCATTCCTCTCAATCTCCCACATCCCTTTCCTCATATTTGGATTTCTCCTGCTTCACCAAGGTTTGGAAGTAGGAAATATCTATTTCTAATACATTTTATTTTGTGTGAATTATATGTGTTCCTTATATTTACATTATATTACAGAAGCATTAAAAAGGCCTCAAGTCTTAGAGAATCTAACACACTCCAAGTCTGCACAGGTAAAATAAACCGAAATTTTAAGACTTCTGGGTCCTAACTTGACCCAATTCACAAGGTAAGAGGAAATTTCAGTAGTTTTTTTAAAGAAGCTGACCATATTTCTCATAGCTGGCTACTATGTAAGGCTGGGCAACTAACCAAAAAGAAAAAAAAAATGTTGCTGTGACTTATTTTAATACAACCTCTCAAAAAATTAAGTTCATTTACCTATGCATGTGCGTGCTGACTAATGTGTGTGCTGACTAATTTTAAAACAAGGGAACAAAGAGATGATGAATATTTTATTTCACTTATTACATGCTCTTGAAGCAAAATAAAAAATAACAATAGTTATTTGTATTGAGTGAGATCTACAATCACAGAATCACTGGTTGACCTTGTTGAGATGGAAGGGTCATGGACTGTAGTGGCAATTGGACGGCCACCTGAATTACTTCTATATGAACTCCAGAACCCACTTCTATATGATAGATAAACCTATAATTGTGTGTGTATCTGCATCTTAACTATACAAATTTTTTAAACAAAAATCTGGCTAACAACTTTCTTTAAAAGATTGCAGATAAACCCAGAGTTAAATATAAGGTGCATTATGATAAATGTACTTTTATGAAAAAGTTAGGTTGTTCTAAACATCAGAAAAAAATTGGGAGGTCTTAAGCATAAAGAGCTAAAGCTTAAAGAGAGCACTCACTTCAGGAGGTTAACCAGACTAACAGAATAACTGTTTTTGTCTTGCAGAATAACTTTACTCTTATCTTGAAACTCTTGTGTTACAGATTTATTTTAATCTCTAAAACTCCCCAATTGCACAGATCATTAGGTTTTCCAATCTTTACATTAGTTAAAATATTGCATTCCTATTCCCTTTCCCTTCCTTCATTTCTACGCCTACTTCAGACAATGATTTTTTTTTAAGAAAACAATCACATAAAATTAAGCTGGAATCTATCCACTGATTACTTATGGTCTTCCCAGTGCTCATGTGTCCATAAGTGTGTGTGTGTAACTCACTTTTGTTTCAAATTGTTCCATAAACCCACATTTTTTGTCTCTTTAACTCTTTCAAGAACTCATGGTTTTCTACTTCTAGTGTACTTCTACTGAACCAGTTAAAAGTAAGGCAAACCTTAATTCTAATACCAGTTCTACACTAGTGATCTTGGGCAACTAAACTGAGCCACACAATTCCTTAATCTGCAAAATTTAGGATAAATAAAACTGACCTTATAGGGTTGCTGTGAAAAATAAATCACATAATGTGTATAAAATACTTGGAAAAACACATGGCACAGAATGCTTTATCAATAAGCAATAGTTATAATTATTAATTAATTAATTATACCCAGTAAGAAACTGACTAATGTGCTGACTTCCTACTATATACTCTGGACTGTGCCAGGTACAGTGGAGGATACAAGCAATGTATAAATATAGTTTCTTCCCTAAGTCAAGATTGATAAACATAAAACAATGAGAGTATAAGTGTACTATAACTGTATGCCACTTTTAAGAGTGTGAAGGGAAAGGAAATGAGTCAGTGTGAGCGGATTTTTCATAGAAGAGATGTAGCTAAGCTGAAGTAAAAAAGGAGGTGGCATTCTAGGAAGGGAGAAACATTTAAAGGCACAGGAGCAGGAATGAGGTAGCTTTTGCAAAGGGAATACAGAAGATGTGAACAGTGAATGGGAGAAAGGATAGTGACCTAATTGAGTGCATACCCCAGGAAAAGTAAAGAGACACCCAGTTTGTAAGCTAGTTCACCTTATAGAAGATCTTTAAATAAAGATAAAGAGTTTAAATTTAATATGTAGGCAAGAGAAAGGCACTGAATTTTTGAAAGCTATATATCTGATGGTTTTAACTAGAATAAAGATATGACAAGGTATCGGTCATGAGGTTATCAACATTTAGTAGCAATAATTTTATTGGTAACTTGAGTTGAAGTAACAGTTGTGGAAATGAAGATGGAAAAAATGATATCAAGTTCATAGCACAGTGGGCACATAAATGACTACAAATTAACTGGGGAAAAGAAAAATGAAACAGAAGAACAGGATGAATAGTATAATTTATAGAACTAATTTATTATTTATAGAAATTATTTATAGAAATAATTTATTTCATAGATATAATATGTAAGTATTCATGTATCACGTGTTATTTGTGTATATAGTCATTATTCTATCTTGCAATAACAGCTAAAACATATGTATTTTCTTCTTTTATTTTTTTTGAAAAAAAAGAAAAAGAACTAAGTCACACAAAGAGACTTCCCTATAATTCGTATTGTGATAGTGAAAATGCTAGAACCATTCCATCATGGGTTTCCCCTAAAGTATAGCTCATTAAACTTTTTTTTTTAAAGTATTAAGAGTATGATACAGTGTATCTACAACAACATAAGCTTGAATTATATTTATTTTAGTTAACCTTAAACAGTATCCACCTGACACCCCCCCCCCCCCCCGTAATGTACCACATGTACCAAAGCACTATTAGGCAGGGGGTTGATAGTTCCTTAGTAGGCATTCTTCCTGTTAAAGTATAATGGTACAGTGTGGGGTCAAAACAAAAATCTGATGGGATGATAAGGAACAGATATTTTAACTTGTGCTAATTAATTGCCGCTAATTTAGGGGAAAATAGTACAGTTGCACTTGGACAACTTGGCTTTTAACCCAGAGCTAAATACAATTGTATTTTCTTCCCAAGATAGCCATTTTTACTCAGCTATCCTAAGCTAGTGGCGGGTACTTCTCAGTGCAAGGGGTGGAGAAGTTCCACAAAAGAGACTTTTCAATTCTAAGGTAGACTATTTAATTTCTTCCTTGAGATGGTAAATCCTTGCCACTTTTCCTTAATAGGTTATTTCCCCCAAATTGTTGAAAATACAACCTCTCCCAGTGCTACTACCCTAGGGCCCAAATGCCATCTGGAGTATTTGGATTGAAACCATTATGCACTGACAAAAATATCTATTACTGGTTGGTCCCTCAAACCATTTACTGACTAGTAAACTTCTTGGAGGAAGGATTTTGTCTCTATTATTTAATGCTTTCTCAGAAAATCCTAAAGGCAAAGAAAAGTAGAAATGAATAAAGGCTGAAATGAACTACATAATACCATTAATTTTTAATGAATATAGATCTCTAATATGTATTTAATTTTTAATAATGGTAGTGACTATATGGAAACGAATTTTAAAAACCTGGGTGGAAATGGCATGTTTTTACTACTTGAGGAATTAGAGAAAAGACATAGTGGTGATGTTGATAAAACTTCCCATTCATCCATTTATTTCATTTACTCAAAGGACCAAAGAAACAATGAATTTCAAAATCTTATCAGCATAGGAACAAAACATAGCATAATATACTTCCTGTAGCCATAATCATAATAGTAAATGAAGAAGTCAATATGGAATTATGAACCAAAAAATGGATAAAGATTATTAGAAAAAAAAAAGTTAATATCTTTTAAAAAGACAATAGAACCAAGAGTTTAAGCACAGAGATACTCTTACTGTTTTGGAAAAGACAAATAGGAAATGCCTTCTGATAAAGGGATATACACTATTTACTCATTGGATCCTAAATATTTATTATTCAAAGAATAAAGAAGTATTTAGTAGGGCGTATAAAAGCTCTTCTTTAGGATCTTTCTTTGTTAGTTCAAAGCTAAATTTTCTGTTCGAACTGGGATCTATTATCAGGTCTCCCTTTTATGTGCCCAAGCAATCTAAATAAAGGCACAGGAGACAGGGAGGACACTACATACTAGCAATTACTCAGAACTAGTAGCATAGGACAGTGTATAGTTTGATCCAACTATCTTACCTTCTCTACTGCAGGCATGGAGTGGGAGATGGGGACACTCATATCTCACTGGGAAAATAGTCGAAATAAGTCATGCCCACCATTCTCTCTTCACCTCTACCCTCCCTTTCTCTGACTCTCCACATCTCTCCTCCCCAAATCACAATGTGTATCATACCAGACAGGAGAGCGGCATACAAAAAGCATGTAAAGGGAAAAAAAAATTAAAATCATGACTGAAAATGTTGGCTTTCTTAAATGTTCTATCATCAAACATACCATTTCTTTAAGTAAATTTATAAACATTTATACTGCCATTATCTGAATGAGGAGTGCTAACAGACTACACACCTGTTTAATATAATTTTTGCTAAATTAATTGCTTAAAATTATTTCTAGAAGTAGAAACATTTTCTCCAAATGAAATATGTCATTCTCCATGAAGGAGAGAAAAAAAGAGGTACATTATATAAATGAATTTTACATATTTTTAATATTTAATCAAATGAGATCAATGAGGTTGTTTAATTTACCCTAAGAATTTAAATAGGCATAGGGATGGAAGTTGAAGTCCTTTATCAGCCTTGGGGGTCAAGAAAGCCCTCACTCAGAAAATAAGTAGTAGTCACTTCTAAACTCACATATGCAAAAATGTATAAACCTAATTTTTCAAAAAGAACATTATAGAGGTAAAACCCCTCTGATTAATAGTCTCTTGAAGTTCAAATATACGTACAGAAATAGCAGAAGATTTTTATCTGAAGTCCAGGGACTGATAACTAGCAGTAAAAGTTAACATACACGCAATGTGTTTATTTGGAGTAGAGATTTTCTAATGTGTGTACTGTCATTTACCATATGATTTTAAAAATAGGTCAATGTGGACTCCTAAAACTTAAATCAGACCTGAAAGATGTACGTTAGATCTGATGTATAAGAAAAACATCTGTTTGTTTTTTTAAGGGAAGAAACAAGGAGTAACATTTGTGAGGAAAAAAATTCAGAAAGCAATTTCAAGGCTCCATAAGTGTTATCTTTATAGCTTAATTTCAGCTTCTTAATGTAACTTAAATGTGGAGTTTAAAGAGAAACTAATGTACTGGAGAAAATCTTTCAAAACATATCAGCATGTTTCAATGTGAATAAATTTGCATTGCACATTATTTTTTATAATGTTTTCCTCACAGGAAATTATCAAAGAAACTTGAGTTTAAACATGGACTTCTTTTTGATGTTACTCAAGTATACTGCAAGAAAAATAGGATAGGCCTTAAATTTCCTGGGTCCCAGGGCAAAAGTGCAAAGAGAAACTCACATGGCCAACTTATGAAAACTTACAATTTACAAATTAAGCTAATGCAGTGTTTATTATAACATTTCATTCTCCCATCTTGACAAACATACCTTCAAAACCCCTGAATGCAAATGAAAACCACAATGAGATACCACTTTATGCCTAGTAGGATGGTTATTTTAAAGACACTAGAAAATAACAAATGTTCGCAAGACTGTGGAGGGATCAGAACCCTTTTTGATTGCTGGTGAGAATGTACAATCGTGCAGCTGCTACAGAAAACAGTATGGTACTTTCTCTCAAAATTATACAGAATTATCATATGACCCAGCAAACCCACTTCTAGGGATACACCCAAAATAACCGAAATCAGAGACTGTAACAGGTATTTGTACACGCATGTTCAGAACAGCATTAGTTACAACAGCCAAAAGGCAGAAGCGAACCAAGTGTTCATCAACCGAGGGATGGATAGCAGTGGAATATCATTCAGCCTTAAAAACGAAGGAAATTCTGATACCCACTGGATGAGCCTTGAAGACATTATGTTATGCTCAGTGAAAGAAGCCCGTCATAAAGGGCCAGATACTATATGATTTCACTTTTACGAAGTGAGGTATCTAGAGTATTCAACTTCACAGAGACAGAAAGAATGGTGCTTTCCAGAGACAGGAGGGAGGTGGAGAAAGGGACTTAATTCTTTAATGGGTACAGAATTTCATTTGGGGAAAATGAAAGTTCAGGAGATGGATGGTGGTGATGGGTGCACAACAGTGTAAATGTGCTTAATGCCAGGGACCATACATTTAAAGATGGTTAAAATGGTAAATTTTATATTATGCATATTCTTTTTTTTTTTTATTTTGTTTATTTATTTAACAGAGAGAGAGAGACTATAAGCAGAGGGAGTGGCAGGCAGAGGGAGAGGTAAAAGCAGACTCCCCACTGAGCAGGGATCTGGATCCCAGGACCCCGGGATCATGACCTGAGCCAAAGGCAGATGCTTAACCAACTGAGCCACCCAGGTGCCCCTATGTTATGCATATTCGTCCCCCCCACCCCCGCCCACATACAAATGATCAGGAAGGCAGGCTTGAACTTAGATTCTTGATCTCTTTGGGGCTCCATGTTTAGACCCACAGCCTGCGCTCCCTCTTTCCCTTTCCCCAGCTCTATTCAAGAGAAGATGCTTGGCTTTTGCTCTAGATGGCCTAAAGTTCTTGTCTGTGACTGACCTGCAAATGTCTTCCAAGGTAGGGCCCAGAAGGGGATGTGGCTCCCAGCCCTGCTAGACTTGCATCTTTAAGAACGTCCAAGATAAAGTTAGATATTCCCCGGCAGAGGAAACAGAACATGCAAAGTTACAGAGTTAACCTTTAAATCAACCAACAAAATAGGTCTATATGTATTTATGATTTTTCTGTATACCACCGAGGGCACTTTTCAGAAAAGAGGCTCTCCCCTTCCCTTTTTAAAATAAGAGAATATGTTCCTGCTGCTTCTCCAAGGCAGGGTGTGTGGTTATTCTATTTTACAGCGCCCACTACTGGAGCACTGCTCCAAGAGCCTGAACAAAAAGGGATCTGGTTTCTTTCATGGGGCATCATGCTTCTGAGGTCCTCCTTAACGTCGCGTGTATTAGCGGGCTGCTCCATTATACTGCTGAATAGTATTCCTTTGTATGGATATAGCATATCTGTGTGTGCGTTCATCCAGTTGATAGACATTTGGATGGTTTCCAATTTTAGGCTATCAGGAATAACCCTGCTATGGAACATTCCTGTACAAGTCTTTGTGTGTTTTCATTTCTCTCGACTACTCATTCCTGGGACCGGATTTGCTGAGTCATTGGGTACACTCATGTTTACTTTTTTAAGAAACTGCCAAACTTTTCCAAAGAAGCTGAACCATTTTCATATTTCCACTAGCATGTTATCAAGGTCCCAGTTTCTCTATATCATCATCAATACTTGGTACTGTCTGTCTTTTTGATTATAACTATTCCAGTAGGAGAGAACTGGTATCTCATTACAGTTTTAATCTGCATTTCCTTAGTGATAAATGACACTGAGCAAATTTTCATGTGCTTCTTAGCCATTTCTCTGTCTTCTTTGGTAAAATGCCTACTCAGACTTTTGCTCTTTCTAAAAAATGGGTGGTCTTAGTATTGGTTGTAAGAGTTCTTAATATTCAAATTTGATTGTAAAGAGCAAAACCTACTAGAGAAACTGAGTGAGGGTCCAGTTTAATAGCAGTGTATAGGTATTATGAAAAGGTTCATAATGATAAAAATATAATGACAAGAAAAGAGTAGCACAAATAAACATTTTCCACTCATATACATTTTTATATGCCTACACAATGATAATGTTTTTATTCTTTAATTTTTATTATTTATTTATTTATTTTTAAGATTTTATTTATTTATTTTACAGAGAGAGAGAGAGATCACAAGTAGGCAGAGAGAGGCAGGCAGAGAGAGTAGGGGGAAGCAGACTCCCTGCTGAGCAGAGAGCCCGATGCAGGGCTCGATCCCAGGACCCTGAGATCATGACCTGAGCCGAAGGCAGAGGCTTTAACCCACTGAGCTACCCAGGCGCCCCTATTCTTTAATTTTTAAAAATTCTATGCAATCGAGGTTGTAAAGGACTATGCACTCGCTGTACACCATCAAGGAATACTAGCAGGGTCAAGCAAGCTCTGAAAGTTGATGACTTTTATTAACCACGAAGACGACTTCCGGAAAAAATGAAGACTAGATAGGGCTAGCTCTCAAGACTGAGACTCTTGAGGGTGAAAGGCTTAGTTGGGGTAGGGAGTAAATGGTTAGGGTTCTCTCCTAACTTCCGTGATGGCTAACCCCTAGAAGTGGGGTGGGGAGTGGGGGTGTGAAGCATTTCTCCTGCTGCCTCACTCTCTTTACCACAGTCCAAGGGGGAAGGTGCCTACTTGCAGGGGGATGTGGGAAGGGTTTTCACTTAATCTCCAGTCTAGAGTTCCAATTGGGGAGTTTTTCCCAAGGGAGAGAAAGCAGTGAACTAGAGTCACTCTACTAGGAGCTAGAGTCACTTGGAGAAGCAAGTTCAAGTAAGTACACACAACGTGAGGGATCCAGGATCTGCTGATATTTGAACACAATTCCTAAGGAAACTCGAGAGCAAGAAAGAAATATTTCAAACTGGAAAAATAAGTAAACTCAGAATTACTATAGATTTGTCCAAATGGGAGATAACTAATGGCCAGTATATCAATGATGCAGAATTTTTAAAATGAGCAAGTCGAAGCTGTTGGAATATAAGAGTTTCAATATCAGGTTACTTAAGGAAATGACTTCAGTGGATGAAGCCTCCAAAAGGCTGGAGGGCCACCTGACATCTAGAGGGGAGTTCTAGTTGGCAGGGGGACGAGGGAGGCGCTAGGGGAAAATAAATGTTACTCACTTCAGGAAGGGAACTTTCTGCCTTCCAAGAAAACAGGGGAGCCCCTCTGAAAGCATGTCTGAGGAAGCTAGGGGCTGGCCGGGATGGGCCTGAAGGCAGAAACTACTGTGATTATGAGCCATGCCCCCTTCAATGTATCACTCCTGGATGATGTGTCTTGGAAACTCTGGAATACAAGAGTAAAATATTATGTCTGGCTATAGTGCAGTTTTACCATTAAAAAGCTATCGTGAATACATGTGCAGACGCTACAGCCTTATCTATATAAAGCTGCTATTACCAAATGCTAATAATACACAGACAATCTTTATTCCTTTATTCCAAATTCAGTCCCACTCAGTGTGATACTTGGACGGAATGCGGAGCTATCAATGAGGGGTGGAGTGTTGATAGGGTGTGAAGATGGCATCTTGATAAAAATTAAAGAATACATTTGAACTTACTTAAATTGTAAGACCTTTTTCACAGGTATGATGCTCTCAAGCTGTTTCTGTCACACCGCAGAGACTGAAGCATACAAATAAGAAATGCTTCACATGTACTGGATTTTAAAAGGCTTTCTTCATCTTGCGATACACCAATAAATCTTGAATAGTTAGAAAAAACATTTTGACTTTTACAATTGAAGCAGTTCCTTAAAGATCCAGATATATTTGCGAGAGTCACGCAAGAAAACACCAACTGATAGTTTATCTCTCTCTCTCTCTCTCACTCCCTCCTCGTTTTTTCTACTCCACAAGCCATCTTCATGTACTGCACAGTAATCCATTACAATATGTTCCAACATCTGCCTCCCCATATGATGTATGACCTATTCGATTGACCCTTTTTATGCCGCTCCAGACTTTCTGCTCATGACTGTGGGAGGAAGAATGCTCTGCATCTATTCCTGAGGTCACTAACCAGTAAATACATCTCCATTTGGCAA
The DNA here is from genome assembly GCA_028534135.1 of Potos flavus. NCBI lineage: Eukaryota > Metazoa > Chordata > Mammalia > Carnivora > Procyonidae > Potos > Potos flavus. The sequence continues at coordinate 74,334,938 of CM052897.1, read as the reverse complement.
GGTAAAGGGGACACTGGCTGGAAAGCTCTGCGAATCTTTTATATATCAGTGACTATACTCATAGCTGTAATTAGTTTAATTTATGGGGGAAAAAAGCCCTGCTGAAATTCCTTTCAAAGTAACAGTAAGAAGAGAATGCTTGTTTAGCAGAGGGAAAAAATTCTATTTTCTGTTGTTACCAAATATTTTTATTTAACACAAGGAAGCTGAGTATCATAAGAAAGATTTTTAAAGCAATCACTTATCTTTGACTAAGTTCATAATTGGGAAATCATCGTTCATTTTATCCCAATAGATGGGGGGTGGTATGTAATAATAATCAAGACATTAAAAATAGAGAGCATTTTTTACTTAATAAAAAGAGAGATAGAGTGTTAAGTCATATTAAATCAGACTATATATTAGTTTGTATATTACCAAAAAAAAAAAAAAAAGTACTTCCAGATTGCGTACTTGCTGGAAGCTTGAAAATACTTGGCGCATATGGGAAGAGGCAGTACAAGAGCCATGATTTTTCTCAGGGACTATGAAGTGCCACTCACTTTGCTAGAAGTCTGCATGCTATTTCAGGGGTCACCATAACAAGTCTGTGTGTTCAGTGGGGTGGTTCGACAACTTGACAAAGATTAAGCAACTAGTAGTTTCAGAAGTCTAGGTATCCCTTGAAGTTTTCCTTTCTACTAAGTACCATATAAACTTATCATGTGGGGGTAACAATGTTACTACTAAAAATGCTTTCCAAACTTAACATTTATGTGATGAATTCTCTCTATTGCAGTGGGATTCCCCTACCTGCTGGCCAGTGGAAGCGGGGATTTTCCCTAAGCTCTGAGCCAACGATAGTTGACAAGCCCAGGGGTTAAAAGGCTTCAAGAGTCAAAGACTTCTTGAGTCACTCGTGACAGAACTTTCCTCTCCCTGAGGAAAGCACAGCTATTTAAGATTTTTTTCTTTAGTTGTTTTGTTTTACTGCTGATACTAACAGACAACACGTATGATGGGTTAAAATTACAAAGACTTCTTCCTATGGATTTCTCCCTTAGTTTTTCCTTCATTTTTCTGCTGTAAACTTTCATGATCGAGAAAATATTACATATTACATTAACGTCGGTTATTTAGGTAAAGTAAATTAGTCTAAACATTGGGAGAAATCTGGACATAGAATGATAATAGCAGCAAAAATAATCACAATAGCTAAAATGTATAGGATTCTTACTATGTGCCAGGCTCGTGCTGTCTCTCTCCGAAATTTAGGAAACAGATACTATTCCTATTTTGTGGAGAAAGCCATTGAAGCACAGAGAAAAGTAAAAGTCATTAGTCCAAAGGTACACAGTGAGAGGCAAAGAATAATTTAGAATCCAAGTCTTTTTACAGAGCTCGTAACTCTTAACCAATGCCTTGGGAATATCTTTCCTGGTCATTTAAATACAGCAGTGGGTTCTGGGGCTTTTGAACCCCAGAGTTCAAAACCAAAGTTCAGAACCCCAGAGTTCAGAACCAAAGAGTTGGACAAGCCCAGGGAGGGCAATTCTAATAGTACTGCTGACAGAGCCTGGGCTCTTATGATAAGAACTATATGACCGCCATTGTAGTACAGGAAAAACATGAGAAGTACCCAAGAGGACACTTTTTCCTAGCATTTGCATCTCCTCCTTCTTCTTGGCCACTGCCAGTAAAAAGTGTTTCAGTTTGGTTTACTTCTCAATTCATGGTGTTGGAAGAGCATGTAAGAGAGAGCTATGATATGGTCAGACAGATTGGGAAAGTTTCTCTACAAATATGATTACTTGGAGGTCAGAAGGATGAGATGATGCAACTATGTACATCGGGTAGGAAGAAGTACTCGCCGAACAACCTCGTGGTAGGAGAGAACATGACAAGTGTAGGGTATTGGAAGGAGGCCAGGGAGGCTCTAGTGCGGTGGCAGAAATGTTCAAAAACGTAGATGAGGAGCCATAACAGTTTAACAAGAGGAAAGACATAATTAGATTTGCATTTCCATAAGATTAGTCTAGATATAATATGGAGAATTGATTGGAAGCGTTTGGTTCACCAACACCTCCCTTTTAACGGAATAAGATGAACATAATCACTTTTTTACATGATTTAAAATTGATTCAAAATCAATTATAGATAAATCTGGATATATAATTTTCAACATTCTGAGTCTCATCCTTATCTCAATATTTACTCTTTCTTATATAATTTATACTAATAATTCAATCATATTAACAAACTTCATATTTTGCTTCAATTCAGTCACTAACCTTGATTCTTTTGGATCATTTAAAAAAGAATAAGAAAAATATATTAAAAATGAGCCATTTGCACTACTTAAGCCACGTATTACTCTTAAATCAATTAAAATAACAGAAACACACTCTAATAGTACTTGCATTTACAACATGTCTTGAATCATGACAGGCTTCCCTTTCAATTGCATGGGACACACTTCTCATATCATCAAAGTAGTCCAGAGAAATAATCAACAATTGTAACTTCTCCTTTCCTGCCTTAAATTGATTGATTCATTCAATATTTATTTATTGGGCACCTATAACTTAACAAGCATTATTCTAGATGCTTAGAACACATTAGTGAGCAGAGATCTCTACCTTAATGATAGGATTTTAAATGCTTTCCCCCAAAAAGACTTGCAAGACTTTAATCTTTCATTCTGTCTAGTACTTGTTTAACATTTCCCCATATGACACTATCTATTACTTGTGGTTATTATGATTGGGAAGTTATATAATCCATTATTCTTCATATTTGTAAATGAGTATTGCTTTCGAAAGAAGTAAAGTAATTCTTGAAGGTGCATGATTGAGTGATACATGTTTACAACATACATACACCTTGAAAACATTATGCTAAGTGAAATAAACCAGACACTAATGGAGAAATATTGCACGACTTCACTTATATAAATAGGCAAATTCAGAGACAGAAAGTATAATAGAAGTTTAATAAAAAGTATAATAGCGGGGCACCTGGGTGGCTCAGTTGTTAAGTGTCTGCCTTTGCTCAGGTCACGATCCCAGGGTCCGGGATCGAATCCCGCATCAGGCTCCCTGCTCTGCAGGAATCCTGCTTCTCTCTCTCCCACTCTCCCTGCTTGTGTTCCCTCTCTCACTGTGTCTTTCTCTGTCAAATAAATAAATAAAATCTTAAAAAAATGCCATTAAATTCTACACTTAAAAATGTTTAAAATGATAAATTTTATTGTTATGCATATTTTACCACAAAAGTGGAGTGATTAAGAGGGTGCTAGAAAGAAAAAAACAAACACTGTTTTCCAGTCCCACATTAAGCTTTATTTCTTTAAAATAATTTTTCTAATTTGTTCCCATGTGTTGGTTCATTTTGTACATTAACTCAAGAGAACATATTTAAAGGGGGGAACAAGTAATGGTATTTTAAAGTAAAGGAAGGTTGGAAATATTAGATTCTTTAAGAAAATTACTAAAAATTGTCCTAGGCTTTGGAAATAAATATAAATAAAAGAAAGAAGAGTATGTTCTAAATCACTCCAATTCAGTAATGTCCCTTTCAAGTTAATGGTCGCTCTGAAACAGAAGCTACAAGATCATGTCAACCCTTCATTGACTTTGCAAAAAATCACAGCATTTGCCAGTTCTACTGTAAAAGGTAGTTTTTTCTTCACTTTCCCCTCCTACTCCAAAGCTAGCTTCTTTTTCATATTCAGATGACTGTTTATGAGCTCAATCCTGTTTCAACTGTCACTCTTTACATCAAGGAAAGATAGATGGGACACACCAACCCCAACCTAAATGACCTTTGGATGTGACAAGAGTTTTAGGTCAGCCTTGCTAAATGGAGGCCTTGGTGTATCGAGACATGCCTTGGGGTGAAATTTACAGTGAATTTATTATCTCCCAATGCCCTTTGGACTGCTTCCCACCATCAAACACTATGGCAGCACTTGGAACAGGAAGAAATACATTAACTGGAATCTGATCGTTTTAAAAGGTTACAGCTGCCCAAATATAATTTAATTTCATACTTGCCCTTTGAGGGTTTGGTGTATATTTTCATTTTATGACTGCAAATGATAAAGCTCTTAAGATTCCAGGCAATAAAAAGAGGAAAAAAAAAGTATTTTAAGGGTTAGAAGTCTATTCAGTCCGTACTCAATGAGTGAAGTGACAAATTAGCTTTTTTAAAAAAATCTAACATTTCTCTTTTTTATTTGGACCATCTCTTACACTGTTCTGATCCTATACTTCTATATTTGGTTGAAATTAGTATGTGAACACTGACCTCAGATCTCAGGCAGTGAGAAAATAAAAAGGGTGATAAAGAAAACATGAAGATAAAGTCAACCTGATTTAAAGAGAAAATACTTTAGTATAGGGGACACATTTTTCAGTGGTGTTCTTTCTCATATGATTGGGAAAATTTACCCATTAGAGTATAACAACATGAATTGATTTACCATTGATCTTGTACTTCTATTGTGTATCACATTTCCACAAATTCTAACAAAACGTTCACAAAATCCTCTATAAATGCCACACCACAGCCTCATTAGCTTAATTAATAAATACTGTTATTATTATTTTATTAACAGAAAGTGGGATGGTGTTACTAATTCAATGGAATTAATCAGAAAAAATCAGAAGCAAAAATCAGATAAAATTACCTACAGTTTATTTTAGCCATCAAAACAAAACAAACAAGCAGCAAAAACCAACTTTTGCTCTTTCTCTTTAACTTGATACTTTACCAGATTTCCCAGTTCTTTAAATATCAGTCCAATAGAGTTTGAGGCAACATAGTATTTTGGATTCACTACCAATAATAAGAAAAGCCACATAGTGAAACTTTAAACTCATATGAACCAAATACAACTTCAAGTTGTGTGCACGTGCCCATGTGAATATGTATGGACACATATGCATTCTTTTGTCATTTTTCAATTTAGTCGATATATATTTCTTGAAGGATATTGAGCTAGTTCCTGTGAAGTTTACCCTTTAAACAAATATTTTAGTTTCTTTTATGAGGGTGCTCCTAACATGAACAACAAAGAAACATAAAGAATCAGCATTTAAGTATTGTAAAACTTAAACATATTTATATATATAATTATAAATACTAATGTATCTATATTGGCAAATTAATTTCATGTTGGTATATCACTGTTTTCTAAGCATTTTGCACAGTATTTAGTCTGTATAACAATTCTAGTGGTCAGATATTACTAACCCAGTTTATAGACTATGAAAATGTAGTCCGGCAAAGTTAAGGAACCTGCCTCAAGTAGCAAATCTAGTGGTTATTGAGACTCAAATGTCTGGATGATAATGCGTAATAGGACTTATTCTTTTATTCATTCATATATTTATCCCTCTTTCAATCAACAAATATTAATTAAAGGCTCATCTAAGGTGAGAACAATGAAAAAGTAAACATTATCCAGGAATCAATTCCCAGTTCTTTTAAAAAGGATTTTATTCTCATTTCCCTAATACAGAAATGACCAGTAAGCACATAAAAAGATGCTCAATATTACTGATCATTAGGGAAATGCAAACCAAAGCCACAATGTGGTATCACCTAACACCCATTTATATGGCTATTATCAAAATGAAAGAAAATAAAATAGCAAAACCACAAGAAAATGACAAATGATGGTGAGGATGTAGAGAAATTGGAACCGTTGTTCATTGCTGGTAGAAATGTAACATGGTGTAGTCTCTGTGGAAAACATGGCAGATCCTCAAAAAATTAAACCTAAAATTACTGTATGAGTCAGCAATCCCACTTCTAGGTATATACCCGAAACACTTGAAAGCAGGGACTGGGACAGATATTTGTATATCCATGTTCGTAGGAGTATTATTTACAATAGCAAAAGGTGAAAACAACCTAAATATCTACCAGTGGATGAACAGATAAACAACAGATGGCATATACAAGCAACGGAATATTATTCAGCCTTAAAAGGGAAGAAAATTCTGACACATGATGAACCCTGAAATATTATACTAAATGAATAAGCCAGACAGAAAGACCAAACATTGTATGATGCCCCTTTAAATGAGGTACCTAAAATGGGTAATTCATGGAGACACAAAGTAGAAGGGCGGTTACCAGGGAGTGGTGAAAAAGTCAGGAGTTACTCTTTAATGGGTATGAACTTTCAATTTGAGACGATGAAAAAGCTGTGGAGATGGGGAGTGGTGATGGTCGTACAACAATGTGAATGTACTTTATGCCACTGAATTTTATGCTAACAAATGCTTAAAACGGTAAAGTTTATGTTAAGTATACCTTATCATAGTAAAAAGTAAATCCATGGAAAGATTTAATAAAAAAATAAACAAAATTTGGGTCACAATCGAAATTTTAAAAAATAAAATTAAGAGCAGAAATTACATACTGAAGTCTTTACTCCAACAAAATCAGATGAGAAGTTAACATAAAAAGAAAGCCAAATGAACAAAGCATAAACAAAGAAACGCTGGAATTAAGGACAGCAGACAGAGCTGAAAGCCATGTTAAAATAGAGGGTCTGAAAGCATGTCTACTGGAATGGTAAGATAGCTCGCTCCTTTCAGCTTCAACTGCCCTGTTAATGGTCAACCAGGCTTCAAATCCCTAGGCAGTTGATGACAGAACTCCTTTCTGAGGCGGCCAAAAAGATCAAGGGAATTTGAGGGGTGATGATCAATTTTACTGGATATTAATTTTAGAAATTAAAAAAAAAAAAAAGATACCATGTAAAAGTGAAAAGGACCTTATTCAACAACTTTGACTTACAATCCTAAACCCTTTGGGCCTTCCTTCCCAAGAGAATCAGAAAAAGTGGGAATTTGCTAACACTGTAGATTATAATGATATTTTTTTTTAATTACAAAATTCAGATCTGATCTCTCTGTATCTCTAATGTCTCCATATGGGTATAAAAAATGAATTACAAATGGTTTGAGCGTGCAGGAGAGCAGCTAGCCAGGGGTTACCACCCACTGCTTGAGATAATAGGAGTATAAAGTCCTGATAGTAGACTATTAAGTAAACAAGGTGAAAAGCGGTTCTTTCCATTTCAGCTGATGCTAAGAAACCAATTGTGCTGTACTTTTTTAGTATAAAAATAATGAGCAGTGCTTCCCCATCTGTATGTTTCCTTTCCAAGAGAACTCACACTTCTTTCCCAATCTATGAAGCATAATTTGAAAACACACCAATTCTAATGGGAGAGTAAGTGAAAACAGGACTGTTTCAATTGTTGGTGTTCTGGTCTAAATGGAAGCCCCTACCATTGACATATTTGGCTTTATTAATAGAGAAGATGAATTAGGCTAGGCTCCTCTATGATCATTTAGAATGTTATGTATTCTATTTAGACCAAAAGAACAAGGGTCCAGATATTCTTGTCCTCTGATAGTTCCCATCCTTGCCATTTGAATATTCCTAATTCCAATTTCTGACTCGTCAGCTCATATGTGGTTTACTTCTTTAATTGTTTAGCCAACAAGCAAATATTTCAAAAAAGATAGTTCCTCCATTTTTTTCACTGTCATGGGAGACTAACAGGGTAGTTAAAGGCTCAGATTTTGATTAACAAGAGAGAAGACCTGAAGGAAAGAGAAGAGGGGAAGAAGAGCTAGAGAAGGATTAACAGAGGAGAGTAGCTAAGAATGTAGACAGGAAAAGTTAAATGAAGAAGGAAAAGAAAAGAAGACATAAAAGTAAAAACAAAGAGAAAAATTTCCAAGAAACAGAAACAGAAAGGTCAATTTTTAGAAATAGGTTCCTATTTTATAACCTTTAGCAGCCCCCAAGGACAATAAAGTAGGTACTATCCAACGAAGTTGAGAGTGTTCAAACACTGACTATGTAACTGAAGATGACAGCATTCTGATTACTGCTAGGAAGTTTTTAATGTGAAATTTTTATTTATTTATTTTTAGATAGCTCTTCTTTTCTCATATGTAAGTATGCTGTTACGTTGTCTATTGGGTAATCTAGCATCAGTCTGACCTGCTCATCTTTCTTCTCATCCCCTGGACCTAGAATGGGAATAATTAAAATTTTCTTGCCTAATTGGATCTTCAGAGCTAGCTTGACTATTTTCAAATTTCTAAAACATTTCTTTTGAATGCCTCAGATCAATAATTGCCTCACTACCCTTCTCTCATGTTTTCCTGGACAGCACATGAATAAATACGTCCATGAATCAGAGAAGTCCACTTGTAAGCTGCAAAGGCTCCCTTTTCTGGGGCTCCTGGTTACTTTCACTAGTGCTTCTGTTGCTTCATTTTTTCCCTTCCTCCATATATATATAGGTAGGACAGCCTAGAAGATGGACAGGAACATGCATTTTACAGATAAGAAAACTTGAGTCATTAGACGATTAAATGACTTGAGACCAAACTCCTACGTCACTTCAAGCCAAGTTGCAACTTGAACCCTTATTTGTTGAGCAATTTGGGTGGTTAGGAAGATCATAATAGTTAGATCTGCTACTTTGGCAGCCTTTGTTATGCCCTATTCGTTCTTACTTCCTTAAACTATCCATGTTGTAAAACTCTCCCCATCATAACAAACACTATAACTTTCCAGTAGCACATTGGCTTTCCCTTCAAAGGGAAAAGCTTGTCCATTTCCCAAATGATTGTCAGTACTGTAGAAGCTCTAGTAATTCATATGGAATGAAAAGAAATTGAGAGATTCTATTTATTTTTAAGAAGAATTGAAACATAGGTTTCTTGTAGTCCTACATGTAAAGATTTTCATATTGAAAATATATTTTATTTTCATAAAGACATTCTGCTTGCATAAAATACTTGAATAAAGATGGATTTCTCCAATCACCATACTCCTTTGTACTATAAGACATAACTGCTCTATCTCAGAAAATTACTTGCTAACTTGAACTACCAAATAACTTGTTAGGCTTGTTTCTGACAATGGGAAATACTTGAATTGAGGAAATAATGATGAGGATGATAGCAGCTAATGATAGCTGAATGCTTATGCCATGCTAAACATTTTGTATGTAGTATCTCATTTAATCCCCACAAGACCTCTGTCATCTAGGAACAATATTATCAAATTTCACATGTGAAGAAACTAAGACTAAGAGGTATTTAGTAACTTGACCAGAGACACACACAAATAGGGTCTCATTATGGAACCAAAGCCCATAACCCACTATACAATATATGCCATTTACATATGATTTATTTTAAGATTTATTTGAATATTTAAAAATATGTAAAATTAAATAAAATTTGGGGAACACATTTTACAGAAAGGAAAAAAAAAAAAAAGCTTAAGTCATTTAAGTTATCTAACTAGTTACTATGCCAGCATACCAGTATACTACCAAATGGTTACAATGCAAAGATTGAATCTATGACAAGATATTTTATGTTTTCATACTGTATTTGATGCTAGCTTGTATCTAAGGTGACACTAAAACATTCAAACTTAAAACTGCTGTGGAAGGAAACCAGATATAAAATGAATCAAATAAAGAAGGAATAAAAATGAAGAACATGTAAGGGCCTTAACTTCTTTTTTTATTATTTAGTGAAATGTCTTGGCAGAACTTCTGTATGTTAACCAGATGTGTTAGCTATACTATTTCTAATAACTTAAGCTTCCTTTAAAACTAAAGAACTAAATTTAGAGGGAACGTAGTCATATGAAAAATATTTGAAGGGCACATATTTGAAGTAGCTGGAGTTGTAGGGCACTGTATAAATTTCCGATGGAGGCTTGTTATCTTAAAGCAACTACTCTAGATGGATGGATAATATTTGCTATAGTTCTGCATCATTCCTAAAAGGAGGTAATCGCAATTTTCGATATCAGTATTACTTTTGTCATTCTATGCCGAAGAAGTTCTAGTAATGGGAAAAGCAAGAGAACACTGTTGTAATTTTCATGTTGGAGGCATTAATTATGCTGGTGTGATGGCTCGTTGTAGCAAATCATTTGGGAGCATACTTTGAATCTGTTCCTCCATTTCTTCCTGTCTACTTCCTATGTCTAAGAAGTGGCTGGGTAAGAAAAAGGGGTATGACATTAAGGAAAAGGTCAGGATTAAGAAATATGAAATAATTAAGGGTTCATTTCCCTACCCCCCCCCCCCCGCCCTTCTCCTCAAGCCTTCAGTTTGGCAGGACAATATGGAGAAACTTCCACAGGAAAACAGCAAATTTGAAATCTATGGGACTGGCTTAATTTTTTTATCTGAAGGAACCGAATAGGGCTCTATTTTCAAATCTCCTGAAGACACTTGCCAACCAAACACAGCTCAAAATTGTAATGTGGTTTTTCTCCTTGGTCTCCCTCTCAGAACAGTTCTTTCATGACTACAAAATCTTATCTGCATGATTACATAATCATCTTTGAATACTATCTTTCTTCTAAGAAGCAAATAAAATATCAACAAGACTTGTGATGTAAACAATCTCACTTTGAACCTTCTATGAACAAATAGATATGAAACAGCATGCTTCTCTGTTGTTTTGTTTTCTGAATTCCTTGATCTTTCAATAGCTTTTCACAAAAGAATTAATTCACAGAGCACAATCATTGAACTCAGAAAAATGAAAGCAATTCAGAAGGTTGCCATTGTTACTAATATGCAAATCCTACACATTGTTTTATTCATCCTTAATACTCTAAAAGCAAAAATAGCAATTTTTCTCCCCTCTTTTATACAAAACCATTTAAAAATAATATATATGAATATATGAGCTTATTTTTAGGAATACCATGGTAAAATAGGAAGAAGCTAGATTTAGCTTTCAGTTGCTAGGATTCCAGGTGATGCGCTTCTGTAATATCGGATTTAGCCAGGTCATCACTGAGAGTCTAAATTGTCTCATCAATAAAATTAAAGAGCTGGGCTCTAAGAATGGTTTTAAAATTTTGTTTTAGCAGCAAAATCTTTCATTCAAATAGTCTTAGCCAGTATAACTTGATCTATAAAACAAATAAAAATGAATGGTACCATTTGGGGTGCTTGGAGCCATTTGGACTCCTGCGAATAGTTTGAAATAACTGTTTTCAATGAATGGTCTCTGAGGTCCTTTCTATTTCAAATATACTTGATAGGACAGGAGGTTTTGTGGCTTTCTTCAAGTTCTATTCCACTTCCGTACTCCATTCATTCTTTCACATTTCACGCTCCTTTATAATCCATTAAGGATTCCTAACTCACTCATCTTTCCATTCCTTATGATGCTTAGCTTAAGCGCTTACAAAGAATAAATATTTGCTGAGTAAATAAAATTTCCAGGATACTACGGGGTTTATAAAAATAATTTGCTTCCACATTCAAGTTTGAAACCATAGGAATTCTTTCCTTAAAGGAAGTCATGAGAAGTTCATAAATTTTCTCAAATTTTTTTTTTTAAAGATTTTATTTATTTGACAGAGAGAGAGAGAGATCACAAATAGGCGTAGAGGCAGGCAGAGAAAAAGGGGGAAGCAGGCTTCCCGCTGAGCAGAGAGCCCAATGCGGGGCTCGATCCCAGGACCCTGAGATCATGACCTGAGCCGAAGGCAGAGGCTTTAACCCACTGAGCCACCCAGGTGCCCCAATTTTCTCAGATTTTTATGAGAAATAGTTTAGTATCTATAGACAACAGAGGAGTAGAATAAGAGTATATATTCTGCTAATATACCTAGAAAAAGAGTAAGCTTTGAAGAGTGATACCAGAAAATCTTTTTTTGTATTATTTATTTAAAAATGCATATTACATTAAAGGCATCTATGTAAATAACTTATTTTAAATTTTATAAGGTATTTATTTAGAATAGTTCTGTGTGGCTCATAGAGATAATTCATTTGCATTATACTCATGGAAAAATAGGACTCAACAAGAGGCATTATTTTTATTTTATAGATATAAATATTGAGATAAAGAGTGAGCAACAGCAAAATACAGAACATTATACTCCAAGTAACTTCTCATATTTTGGGGGGTTAAGTAAACTCATTGCTTTCGATAGAGTCTTGTGATGAGTCTTAAAATTGCAGCACACAGGGGAATACAATTATTTCCTCATAAATAAGATGATAAGCCTCAATTTTACTAACTTGCTTTACCTGCCATCCTGCAAAGTAAATCTAGGTACGAGAAGTCTGCCAAGTTCTAATTTGTGAGAGGGCTTTTTAGAAAGAAATAGTTTTAATTTCAGTTACTAACACTTATTAAACAACTAATAATACCAAGCATTTATTATTACCTAGCACATAATATTTGATAAATGGTCATTAATACTTTTATTGCTCTAAGCATTTTATGTATATTATCTCATTTAACCCTCACACTAAGATATCATTTATGCCCACAATATACAGACAAAAAATTCAGGGATAGAGAAGTTAGGTAACTTGCCCAAAGTCACAGAGGTGGTGAACAGCAGATCTTGAAGGCAGAGACGGTTGCAGGTGCCACACTTTTAACTCTTACGTTATAATGTCTCCAATTAAGCAATAGTGCCTCTTAAAATATTAATCTGTGGATAATACCTTAATAAAAATTTTTGTTTTAGTCTTTATGTTTTCTAATCATCCCCTGCTGAGAGACTAAATTTTGCTCTATATAATTAATTAACTACAAAAACGTCTGCCCTGTGTTTATCAGTTGTATGTAATGTAATTTACATGTCCTAGTTGCATGCTTTGAGACTTAGCCATGCACATAAGGGGATAATATTCAAGGATAATATTCAACAGTTTTCTGGTACCAACAAACACCAGAATTTTTTCCTTTTGAGGGGCATCTGTCTTCATTTGGCTTCTTTAGGTTCAAGATTTCTTTTTTTCTTTTTTTAAGATTTTATTTATTTTATCTTTGAAAGAGAGAAAGCAGGAGGAGAGGGGCAGAGGGAGAAGGAGAAGCAAACTCCCCGCTGAGCAGGAAGACCCACGCAGGACTCGATCCCAGGACCCTGAGATCATGACACTTAACCAACTGAGCCACCCAGGTGGTGCCCCTAGGTTCAAGATTCTTATTAGTCCTATTAAGGTATTTTTACTTATGTGAAATATTACTCCTAAAGTTGAGCTTGTCTCCATGAAAGTTTCCTTGACTAAATCAAAGGTTACTAGTAATATAAACTAAATTGACAATTAGGTTGAAGAATACATTTCTACTATAAATACAATCTGTGAATCTGAAGAAGGTTAGTTGCTCTCTCTTCATATATATATATGCCAAGACTAGAAAATTGAGTAGTTCCTGTTTTTCTTGATAACATCAAAAAATTTCACAATTTTAAAATTTCAATACATTGGTATCGTTCTTAGATTTGAATCTACTGTTGGCCTCGAGCCTTGCAATCCTTTTATGTATGGTAATTAGCCACGAAACATTTTAGAGCAACCTAAGTCTGTTTTGATTAAGAGAACACAGAACGCCAATAAGGAAAGGGCATGGACTGACTTGGGACCGGAAAACCTGGCGCTGACAAACAGTTCTATTACTTCAGTGTAGGCGACAATAGGACTTCAAATACAATTTAAAGTTTAGCATTGATTTGATTGGCCATTACAATAAAAATGGGTTCTGTGGAAAAGCACATGTGCTAATGCTTCTGTTAGCATGTAATGAGATACCATGGAATACCATGGATACCATGGAACTGCTGGAAACAAGGAAATACAGAAATAGCATGAGAAAGACACTGCTTGTAGTGTCTCCATTGTCCAAATGTCAAAATAGCTCCTGGGAACCCTAGGGGTGGTAATAACTATGGAAGTAGTTCCTACCAGCTCTTCCTTAGAGGAGATTCTTGAACACTGCTGGGTTCTGACTCTAGCCCATATGGGGTTGGAAAAGTCAGAGAAAATGTTGGCTGCACTTTTTCAGGCCTATCTGCATATGTTCTTTAGTATGCAGCATGTCTCTGTATATAATTTAATTGTTGGGTTTTTTGCCTCTATTAATACATATGCAAATGACTCACACTTGCAGCTGTGCTGTATTAATCATATGTGTGCTTCTGTCTGCCTGCCCCACAGGCTCAGGGTCGAAGGGAGAGGAAAAGAGGGAATTCACTCTTTTAACCTGCAAGGAAGCTCACTCATGCAGACAGAAGACCGACAGCAAACAGCACACCGAGGCTGCGACTGAAATGAGGAGCAGATCACCATTTTTCACCCTGTCTGAAAATGACGATGACCTGAAAGTTACACTGAATCGTACAGTACGTAGGTAGGTAAAGATGAAGACCACCCTTGTAAGTAATTCTTTCAATAAGAAGGTAAAAATCCTCACATCCAGATCTCTCCATATGGTTATTTTTCCCTTATTGATTTTCTGGGCATTTCTCTTGGTCAGACACATAAAGCCATGCTCAGTCACTTACAGTGCTCTGGGAAATAGGAAACATTTATCTGTGTCCTGTCATAATTATTGACCTCCTTTGGAGACTGGCAGGAGGTTGATAAAAAGATGAACTTCAGTTTTTCATCCATGTCTGCCTTGATGTTACTCTCTATCAGATAGAAGCTAAAGCCATTTCCACCAGAACTTCCATGTATCTTTGATAGCTATGAAAAAAGATTGATTTCCATTGATATTTTGTATGATTCATTCTCTAACTTGATCACGAGTCATCTCTCATTTTCTCAGTCCCAGAGAATGCATATTACTGATGGTACTGGTTACTGGAATGATAGCTCCACGTGATTTCAATTATAACAACTCGTAATTCTGAGTCCTTATTCCAAAAATATTATTACGGATTTAAAAAGTAATCCTACTGAATTCATTAAAAAGATTCACTAATTCAGTAAAAATTCTTGAATGACTGCTACTTGCTTATTTTGAGTAAAATATGACCATCCAAGAATAATTTCAGTGTTTTTCCCTTTGCTTATCACTATTAATCATTGGTTGGAGTCGACATTTTTGGCTTCCTATAGGTAGAACAGGTGGCAACCATCTTTTGGCCAACACAAATACAGTATTTATAAAGTGAGAAATAAATGGATAAATATTTCCTTCTAATTTCAAATCTTAAAAACCTAGCTAAAAATATAGAAATAGGATATATACTATATTATAACTATTACTATTAAAAAATTCATCTGCCCATTAAGTAAAATGAAAAATTCATGACAACGAATATGAGAAAGGAATGTTTGATGGACTGTTGCCATCGTTTGGTTTTATTAATTAGAAATAGATGATTCACTTAGCTTATTTTATCCAGTTGCAAACGTCCAAAAGATTCAAAGTGTAACTTCATTTGGCTTAAATAATTATACTCACTTTTTGATACTGAAATGAAGCTATGTTAGTTTTCTATATAAATCAATTCCTCCTCTAAAAAGAGACAATATCAAGAGGAAAAAATGTCAAGAGAATCAGCGGCTCTTAAAAGAAAAAAAAAGGTAGTCTGAAGAAAAAAAAAAGAAGGAAAGAGAGGAAAAAACATAAAAGGGTAAATCCAGTAAATGATATTGCTGATTGGATAGTTACTATTTTGATAATGCACCCTTCCATTATTTAGAAATCATTTACTTGAGTATTGTGTTGGCAAGCTGAGCCCTATTGAGTCAAAATACCTCCAGCAGTTCATATTCCTATATATGTGTATACATACATTAACAAACAATACAAGAATAATCTAATGATAGGATGTTTGGCCTTTTTTGTATATGGGAATTACAGTTACTTTAAAGGAATTACATAAACTGTAATAAATGTTAAAATACATTCTTTATGCAGCAGCCCATGGATATGATGAGATAAAGGGAGGCTAGAACAGAAGAGATAGAGCTAGAGATTTCTCATATACTAAGAATCTTCCAGGAGGGGCTGAAAAATATAAAGTTCCCTTTAAATGAATATCACTTGTCCTAGAAATTAATGACATACTGCTTTGTTATATTATTAAAATTATTATGACTGTTAGTTCATGAGAGTTTCCTCCATTTTGTACATACGTGTCAAGCAGCAGCTATTTGCTAGGCATTAATCTGAGCACTTGAGATACAATATCGAACAACAATAACAAAAATGACAGTCCCTGCTCTGGTGAAGCTTAGAGAATATCTGGAACAGACAGACAACATAATAAGTTAGATACTATGTTTGAAGATGACAAGTACTATAGAAAAAAAAAGGAAATAGGAAATGTGGTATCTCTGGGAGGGTTATTTTGTGAATTAAGCAGGTTAGTTAGGGTAGGCCTCCAAGAGATGACATCAAAGCAAATTCTTGAATGAGGTGAGAGAATGAGACTTCCAGGCAGAAGGAAGAGTGTTTCAGATAGAGGGACAGCTAATATAAAGCTCTAAAGTGGGAGCATGCCTCGGCAGGTCAAGGGACAGCAAAGAGCTTAGTGCAGCCGGAACAGACTGAATAAGGTAGTATGGAGCAAAACTATTATAAAAATATTTCTTTAAATACAGATAAAGAAAATACTGTAGTGCTAAACACGGTACTAGACATATAATGTTTTCCTAAGTTTATTTCATTACATTAGAATAGGTACAAAATTTCAATGGATATCTTATTGAATTCAAACTATTAATTATTTTTTTTCTTCCATGAGCAAATGATGCCTTTGGTGTTCTATTAATCTAGACTTGGGGACAATGAAGTATTCTTTTAAAAAATGAGTTTTAAGTTGCAACCTCAGGGAAATAGCAGTCGGCTGGGTGAAGGTGGTGGGTTATACAACTAATGTAGAGTAGAGAGAGCATCAGAGGGGGCCAAGATGAAGACGGAAGATCAGTTCAGGGCTAGTGTGGTAAATTAGGCAAGCAGTGAGGGTAGTCTGACCAGAAGGGTACTAGTTAGGATGGAAAGAAATGGATGGCTCCTTAACATATTTATTAGGTAGAATGAATAGACAGTGAATGAATAGGTATAGAGGAAGAGGAGGAAAGGATAGCTCTCATGTTTCCAGGTCAAGCAATAGATGGAATGGAGCCATTTGCTAAGACCAGAGAATGAGCACGTCTCGGGGCAAGAAAGAGAACTGGTAGGTTGCATTTTGTACTCAGTTTATACTGTCTGTAAACACCTACGTATTTCCTCTTGACAGCCAGCAAATAGTTGTCTACACAGATCTGAGTCTCAGGAAAGACTGAACGGCAAAAGAAACAGATGGATATTTTATTGTCAAATCAATTTTTATTTTATATATTTTTTAAAGTAAGCTCTACGCCCAACATGGGTCTTGAACTCACGCCTCTGAGGTCAGGAGTTGCATGCTCTGCCAACTGAGTCAACCAGGCACCTCAAAAAGAAATAAATAAAATGGTGCCTTGGCACATGTTAATTTGTATGCTTTGTAAACATAATCCAGATAAAGCTATTTTTTTCTCCATAAAAAATAAAACTAAATATATTACAATGCTTAGACTACTTCAACTGCTCCTATGGTACATAAGTAAGGTGATTTTAAAATGTAAGGTATATTTTATGACATGGCAAGGATTTCATTATTTTTATCCAGGAATGTGAAATAATATTTAAGTAATAAGTAGTGGCTTAATTTAAAACATGTCATTTTGGTTGTCTTTTAAAATAACTGTACTCATCTTTATTCTTTCTTTAAGGAAGGTCATGGTTTTTTGGTTTTACTTAACATTATATCATCCAGGTATGAACAATTACATGTCAAAGATTGTTTCAAAAGAAAACATAAACGGTAGGCAAACAAAGTCAATGATGAGTAGGAATATATTTATAGCGTCACTCCTTAGATATGGATGTTCAAAAAGAGAAGCTTGAATTAACATATATCTGTGTAAAGAGGGATGAAATAAAAATGCAGCCTCAAGTAGATAGCAGTCCTTATAAATCTGGCTACTTCTTCCAGCACTGTGATGCATATAGCGTATTTGTATGAGTGCCAATTAATCAGCATTAGTGTTATAATTTGATTAGCTCACTACTGAGTTAGCAAATGTCCTAAGAGGGGCAATGTCTCCAAAGTTAAAATCTCCTGTACTTGGAGAAGCAACTATAATTGTTTAAGAATCATGGATTTTGGACTCTGTGACCCAGTTTTCTTATTTGTCAAATGGAGATATTAGTACATAACATAAGGTGTTGTTATAAGAACGAAATGAAAGCCTTGCCAAAGAACCTAGCATAAGAATCTAGGACTAAATCTTAATAACTGGAAGAGAATCTTAGTGACTGAGAAGGACCTGGAAGTGATGGAGCCTACTCATGGTATTATTAAGGGACAGCAAATGGGGATCTGATGGAGTATAATTAAAAACAGAGTCTGAAGAAAATTAAAACTGGCTCAAACATTATACCCCACTGAAATGAAACTTCTCAGAAATAGGTATGCAAGATTGGGGTAAATGTTGGACAAGGGTTAAGATAAGACCTTCAGACTAGGTGTTGTAGTTAGCTTGTCTCTGGGGCAGGTCTGTGGGGGAAGGAGCAAATTTGATTGTCACCTTCAAGCAAAAAGGGGACTATTAAAAAGGGGACTATTGTAGCTCTGGGGAAAGCTGAAGTCAAGGTCGGGGATCTGTGAATATAGTGTCAGGAATATGAGTGGCAAAGTCAGTTGGTGTAGAAGTCCTGGCAAAGGGTAGAGTCAGTCCACTTCAAAGAAAAGCCAGATAGTCTGCCTACTGAAAGGTGTTTGCATTTGAGTACCACCGTGTACCATTTTAAAATCATGAGCAAAAGAATGTGTGTGTGTGTGTGTGTGTGTGTGTTTATGTGTATATATTTTAATAGTAGCTAAGGGCTTACAACAAAAGAGTTTGGGATTATTATTATTATTACTTTTTTTACGATTTTATTTATTTATTTGACAGAGAGAGAGCGATCACAAGTAGGCAGAGAGGCAGGCAGAGAGAGAGAGGAAGCAGGCTCCCTGCTGAGCAGAGAGTCTGATGCGGGGCTCGATCCCAGGACCCTGAGATCATGAGCCGAGCCGAAAGCAGAGGCTTTAACCCACTGAGCCACCCAGGTGCCCCGAGTTTGGGATTATTAATTTTCCTGTTATACCACAATGTTGGTTTACTGAGACCCTAACTAAAACCCATATATTTTGGGTACTCATTTATGGATACCATGCCACTTATATAAAAAAGAGCTCTATTCTACTTATAGATCAAATTGTGGTGGTGTCTTTTTCTTGTTTTCTGAAAATGAAAAAAGTTTATAAGGGAACCTGACATATGATAAGGAGGTAAATGAAGGATTTTCAAATATTTTAATACTATATCTATAGGAAAAGAAGTTTGGATTGTTGCCTAATGAAGCTACTTTCTACTAGAATCCTACGATGAAACATAGGAGAGGTCCCCAACTTGCCCTTGCTTCCTCTCACCATTAAGGGTGAAGGGAGACAAGAATGTCTAAACTTGCTTTGAAAATGGATATCAGAACGCTTCTCGTCCTTTCGGCTAAGATCAAGTGTGAAAATGGACATCAGAAATCTCTAAAACTCCTTTTTCCACATTCAAATATGTTGCTGGATATTCTTGCCACTTCCTTTAATTTCACTTTTTAGTTTTACCTATTGCAACCACTTTCCTCTATTGTCATTATTTCCCAGATGCCACTGCAAAGGATAACAAATGTTACATTACTCTAATTGTCCCCATGGCTCTAACACTTCCCAAGGTATTTCCAGCTCAGAAAACAAACACTCACATTGTAGCTTTTTCACATAAAATGTAGAACAGGAACGACTGTTATTAACCTCTGTAGAACATAGCATGTCTCAGTTCCTCGCGGGTTCTTCCTGTGAGACTCGACTGGGTTTCCAGAAACCCACGAGGTCTTCTGATAATCCCCCGTGCCGACCAGACATATCTGTCTCTTGATGCTACAATATAAAACTCTATTCTTCCCTATGGACTAAGATCATCTATCATGACAATGCACTTTCACGAATACAATTTAAGTTTACTAAGCACAACTGCTTTACATCTGGGTTCACAGGCATACTGTGTCTTTCAGGCAGAGGAAAATATGAAACTTCTCACAGGGAGTTTAATTCTATTATTAGATGATCTGTTACTTCTGTTAATTCCACAACTATGAAGCTCATAATGACAGAAACTCAGGAAGATTTTGCAGGATGCTGATTCAAAGACTTAAATAGTTAATAATGAAAGATACCTTTAATATAATATTAGTGATATTCTTTCCAACTCCAGAGACAATGTTTCTAAAATCACTTGGACATCTGGTAAAGTTACAGTAAAGTTATCACTGACATTCTTGGATATACGGGAATATGTATTCTTCAGGGCTACAAGGGTCTTAATTGGGATGTCTGGATAGAGTTACGCTCATTTAGGTGCTTGCTTTTTTGGTTTACTTATCTTTGCTTGCCCAACAGAGTTGGCATTAGCAGGAGAATAAAAAGACCTACAGAGTCCTTAATACTGGGTGTCATGAACATTTTTAAATTTAATTTTTGTTAAACTGCCTTGATTCATAACAATCTGCTTGAACGTCATGGACAGTTTTTATTCTTTTTATCTTGATGAGGACCATTCTATGACGAAATTATGTTACACAGTCATCAAAGCAAAACTAGACCCGTTTTTGCCAAATCATAGCAGGCAATAAAAATTTACAATAAGCTGCCTTTAGTACAGAAAACCGGGCTCTTAAAAATTAAAAGGATCAACATCTCAACTTTTGGTTGAGGATCAGTGCAAGGAAACTCAAAAACAAAAAAGCGTGAGACAAATACCCCTCGCCAGTTTTATTCTGCTTTAACACGGTAATAGCTGTTTTCAATATTTACTTCACCTTGGTCTCTCCTGCATTGTTTCCTGACTTACCTGCAGTTGGAGCGGGCCTAGGCCTGGTGTTGCTGCGGCAGCAGCTGCCATGGTCGTTGGGATCAGCTGAACAGGGTAAGGGTCACCTAAGTAAGAGAATAATAGAGGTGTCAGCACCTTTTATCTACTCTCCACCTGCAAATTAAACTCGTGCATTCACTCTTTCCAAAAGCCTTCTTTTGTGTGCCTTGCTGGGGCCTAATGAAAAGCTCTATTGTGCAGCCTTTTACTAACACTCTTTTCACAATTCTGGCTGAGAGAGGAATGTGAATAAAAGGCACAAGCAATTAAGGCGGAAACCTCATCCTTTTTTCATGATGTATTTAGGAAAATGGGAGGAAAAAGTGTGCATTGATCAGAGGGCTGCACTTTGTAACACACACACACACACACACACACACACACACACACACACACACACACCCCTAACAGTCTTGGTAGGAGCACACCAACTCTCAGCCCATTTAAATTATTATTATAAAAGGAACTTAACTAAACTTAATTCTATTTTAACAAACTAAAGATTTAAGCCAAATTGCTTATCTTTTGAATGCAATGTTATTGTCTCAATTCAAATGTCCTCTTAAATAATGTTTTGTGGACAAATTTATAGCAAAGAAAACATTTTATGCATTTTTCTTATATAAAATACTGGAATCCTTATTATCCTAGAGATAAATGTTTATAAAAACATACTATAAAGTAAACAGAAAATAGATGGTTTCTCCCTGAAGGGTTTCTGTTTGTGGTGAAAACACAAAATCTTAGTAATTCAAAATTAAAATTTTAATACACATGATCTATAAAGATATAGAGACACTCACTAATATATATACACGTAGAAGATTATAGGGTATGTTTTTGATGCAAATTTTTTTCCACTTAGTAAAGAAGTACATGCACTTTTTGTATAGAGCTCAATGATGTGCTAACAGGTATGTACATTATTAGTATTTGAAATATGACCATAGTAAAAAATAAAAAAATTATAATTATAAGAACAATTTTCTAATATATAAAACATATTGTTTTAGTAATCTAGCTTGTGAAAAACTTGTTCGATGGAAAATATAACTGAAAATAACTCAGTTAATACATTCATCCAAAAATATCTGTTGAGTATCTGCTATGTATCAAGCACTGCTCTCAATACTAGAAATAGAGTTTTAAAGAAGACTAATATGCAGAGGTGTATTTACTGGATATTTAACAAAGCTTAAGATTTGGGGTTCTGGGAAAGGCCCCTAGCCGTATATTCAAAGGATCATATGTTTTTGTGTTTGTCAGCTTTTTTACTTTGTTGTGATTTCTTTTTATAAATAAAAATTCTCTTTTTCACTTGTGTGTGTGTTTTTGAAAAATATGTATATAATTAAAATAATGATTATAAATAGATAATTATATATATTCTAAAAGAAGGGCCACAAATCGTATTTTTTACGCTTCAAAATACCTGAATCCACCTCCACTTGTCTGGCCTTCCCAGAACTTACAGCTTAATGGGAGAAAAAAAAAATAAAGATAATTCAAGGATTAGAAGAAAATACAATGATTGTTAAGATAGGGAAGTATATAACACTAGGCACTACACTGTGGGTGCCCCAAACCTAGTCTAAGAGATCAAAGGTGGCCTCGAGGAATAAGTTATGTTTAAGCTGAAATCTGAATGAAGTGAAAGCTAGCAACCAAAGAGGGAAAGGAAGAGCTTTCCTGGAAGGAAGACAATTTTCATGAAGACTCAGAGTCAAAAGGGAGTATTCCATCACAGCCCCATATAGCTGAGGTTTAGGGCACAGGTAAGGAAGTAAAGGTAACAGGGACTGGAGAGGGAATCAGGAGCCAGATTATATACAGCATTATAAACAATATTAAAGAATCTAAACTTCATTCTGTAGCATAAAGGAAACCATGAACGTGGAAAAAGGATGGATTGAGTAAAACCACTTGGCCTAGAGGTTGGAAGCAAGATCAATAACAAAATGATGCACAACTCTTGGGTAGCCTGGACGGCTCAGTTGGTTAAGCGTCTGCCTTCAGCTTCCTGAGAATCGAATCCCACATTGGGCTCCTTGCTTGGCTGGGAGCCTGCTTCTCCCTCTGCCTGTGCTCATGCTCTCTCTCTCTTTCTGACAAATAAATAAATAATTTAAAAAAAGATGCACAACTCTGTACAACACATAATAATGGTCTTCCCTAGGATGGTGATGTTGGGATGGAGAATGATGAGGCAAGTCAAGGGATAAAAAGAAGTGAAACTGACAAACCTTAATGATTGTTTACATATGAGAGTAAGAGAGGACTCAAGGATGACTCTCACGTTTTTCACTGAATAGCTTCTGAGTGGTACTGTTTGTTGGATTTGTAAACATAAATGAGAAGCAAGATTACCAGGTTGGGCCTGGTGGGGAAGGGGGAGGTGGGATGTGGGGGGTAAATAATTCTGTTTTGGACATTTTCAGTTTGAAATTATTATTAGATATCTGAGTAGAGATGTTGAGGCACTTGGTAAACATGTCAGATTTTAGGGGAGAAATTCACATCAGAGACATAAATTTGAGACTGGTCAGCATATATCTGGAATTTAAAGAAATAAGCCCTTATGATACCATTTAGGAGTTAACTCTAGGTAAAATATAGGTCCAAGGATTGGATTGTGGAATATACTAATATTTATAGTCATGGAGATTTATAGTCAGGCAACTAGCAGAAAAATGGGGGAGAAATTAAATTTGATGTTCTAGAAGCCAAGTAAGAAAAGATTTTCAGAAAGAGTGAATTTTTTTCAAAGGCTGGATTCAGTAATGTGGAAGTCATTGATGACTTCAAAAAGGGCAATTTCAGTGGAGTGGAAGGTGAGAAAACCTAATTGGAGTGAGTGTGATCAACAAAGGATGACTAAAAGTAAAATTTGAGGAAGGAAGTGCAGATCCCTGCCTTTCAAACTGAAGTTCTTGAAGAATAGCGTTAGTATCACCCAGGAGTTCCTCAGAAATGTAGAATTTCAGACCTGACCCCAAATCTACTTAGGTAGGCACCCTCTAAGATGGAACCCCCAATGACTCCTACTTCTCTCCTTGTATTTATGTCCTTGTGTAACCCTCTACCCTTGAACAGAAGCCCAAGTGATGAGAGATTACTTTTGAGATTAGCTTAACATGAAGACTGTGGCTTTGTCTCGTTTATCTTCACCCTATCCCTACCATCTCTGTCTTGAACGAAACAGCTGTGTTAAGACCTGCCCTATGGAGAGGCTCACATAGCAAAGGAATGCTGTCTTCAGCTAATAGCAAGTAATGAGATGAGGCCTGCCAACAACCAAAGGAGAAAGATTGGAAGCAGATTCTCCCCCAAGTCAAGCCTAGAGATGACTATAGTCCAGGGCAACACCTTGATCCCAACTATGTGAAAGACCTCAACATGGCTGTGTTCAAATAAATGTTTGTTGTTTTAAGTCACTACCTTTTGGGAGAATTTGTTAAAGCAGCAAGCATATATATACATTCTGAATGAGAATTTAAATTTTAACAAGAGTCTCGGATGATTTTTACTCATTTGAGAAGCGCTGGAATAGACAATTCCACCGAGGTGTTCTGCATTGGTTACTGTGAAGGACTTGTGATCAAGAAAACCTTACTTAAAAGGTATATACTTGTAAAAATTATAGAATGCTTCTATGCCAGTGATAAAGATCCAGTAAATAGAGAAAAAACTGATGATATAGGAGAGAGAGCAGACGACTGATGTTACAATGGGTAAGGTTTTATTTATCACTTATCATTTTTAACATTTAATCTAGAAAACACTATCTGAATTTATAAAGTTTAGATGTATAAAAGCTGAATTTGTATTATGTAATGTAGCCAAAATAACAAATATTAATGTATGACTATTAGAATAGGCAACTTAAATATGCTAAAACTATGTAATTTATTTATATTGCTCATTTAATCAATATAAACTTAAAATTAACTATAGCAAAAGTAGGGGCGCCTGGGTGGTTCAGTGGGTTAAAGCCTCTGCCTTCGGCTCAGGTCATGATCTCAGGGTCCTGAGATCGAGCCCCGCATCGGGCTCTCTGCTCAGCAGGGAGCCTGCTTCTCCCCCTCTCTCTCTGCCTGCCTCTCTGCCTACTTGCGATCTCTCTGTCAAATAAATAAACAAAATCTTAAAAAAAAAAAACTATAGCAAAAGTATAGAGGCTATGGTGTTCTTTGCAGAGATAATTCATTTTATACGATTTAGTTTCCCTGCTGTGAATTAATCAAATAACCATCACTTAAAACATCTACCATGTGACCAGAACTCCGCTGAGTTCTTTGGGAGACAAAACCAAACCAAACCAAACAAAAAAAACCTTGGTCTCTAGCTACTACACATCTATCTTTTCTAATTCAGTGCTGCTTATTTGAGTAGTACTGACCATCCATGAGCTCTATAGGAGTTAAGAGAGAACTAATTCCAGGCTTCAGTCTTTAGAGAATAAAGAGGAAAACAGAATGAACTTGAACTTGAAGATTTGCAGATAGAAGGGGAATAGATGTTTTAGATAGGGTGAAAGGCATCAAAACATGTGTATGACATATGGAGGAAATGGAGAGAAATCAGTTTACCTGATAGGTAACAGAATAAAGTGGAAGGAAAAGAGGCTGAAGTCAAGCAGCTGGGAAATTTTTCATACCCCAGACTGAAGGATATTTGGATACAACAAGGAAACTAATATGAAATGAAGTTTTAGCAAGTGTCATTAAGGAAGTTAGGTAATGGGGTGGTTTTAAAAATGACCGTGGATCTCTAACCTAAGTTGAGATTTTAACTAATGAACTTTAAGTGTACATATCATACTCAATTTGTTATTAACCATTAGATGCTAGTAATCCACAAGTGCTCAAAATACGTATGTAGGTGTTTGCTATCAATCCAAATGTGTGACTAAGTCTGTGTTGTTCAAGGGTCAATTGTATACATATGCATGAATAACTATTATGTTATACACATCCTATATGTGTGGGTATAAATGCATGTATATATATAAAACATTTATACATATGAATGAATAACTATTACATTATACACATCCCATATTGTAAATGTATGTACGTATATAAAACATTTATACATATGAATGAATGACTATTCTGTTATACACATCCCATATTGCATATGTGAGCATAAATGCATGTATATACATACAACATTTATACCAGCTAAATAATTTTATATATGTGTTATGGGCTGAGTTGTGTTCCCTCTCCCTAAATTAACATGTTGCAGTACTAAATTTGAAGATAAGCCTTTAAGAGGTAATTAAGGTAAAAGGAGGTCATTCGGGTGGGCCCTAATTCAATATGACTACTGTTCGTATAAGAAGAGATTAGGACTCAGACAACACAGAGGACAACCATGTGAGGACAGAGGAGGAGACAGCCATCTACAAGTCAAGGAAAGAAACCCCAGAATGAAATCTACCCCGTGGACACCTTGATCTTGGACTTCTAGCCTCCAGAACTTGTAAAAAAAATTTCTGTTTTTAGGCCACTCGGTTTGTGGTATTTTGTTATGGAAGCCCAAGCAAACTAATATAATATGTTTGCCATACACAGTCACATATCAGTATATTTGATGTTTAATTTTAAGTAAGTTGGAGAAAACAAAAGACTGGCAGCAGGAATTAAAAAGGCTGCAATAGCTATTACATATCTTTAATTATATATAGTTTCCAAGATATAATTATATAATCATAAGCAGGATATCAACTAACTTTCAAAGGTTTGTGTCTAAGGCACTGTTCAACATACAAACATACATAATTTGAAGCATGTCTACCTTATTACCAATTTTTCAGGCCCAGAATACCCAGAACTAGCTTGATTGAAATTTGCCCCAAGTTACTGGGAAATACAAACACAATAACTGTGAAAATGGCCAATACAGCAATTTAACTCCCAATTAAATTCAAAATATATTATATGCATGTGCTGGTGTCTGAAGTGAACACAGAATCTGTAGGACTTTGTTTTTTTAAATTATTTTTTAAGACTATTTATTTATTTATTTGACAGAGAGAGAGAGCAAGAGAGAGCACACAAGCAGGGGGAGCCTGCAGAGGGAAAGGGAGAAGCAGGCTCCCCACTAAACGGGGAGCCACCCCAGGACCCTGGAATCATGACCTGAGCCGAAGGCAGGCGCTTGACCGACTGAGCCACCCAGGCACCACCTGAATCTATAAGACTTTAAAAAACAAGGTCAAGGGTAGTTCTTAATGGCAAAATAGAAATTCAGACTTGTTGAGGAAAAAAAGGATCTTTTACTGAAGTAAATACTGTCATCTATTTGTGTCATCCCTTATTTAGCTGTACTAAAAAAATATTACAACACGTTTATTTTGTAAATACCTCATCAAGTACTTAGTAAAAATTAGATAATGGAAAATTCTGACTTTTAAAGTTCAACCGTGTGTAAGTTATTCAAATTGACTTTCAACTAGTTAAAAGTAGTATCTTTTACTTTCCTAAGTTTTAACCATTTGAACAGTTTTTCCCTAAGCCTTTCCAAAATTAATTTGCTTCTTATTTCAAAGCCAAGTATGGAAAACTCTAGCTCAAAACAAATTTTTCAAAAAGTTGAAAAATATACTGAGGCATATTAGTCAATTGTTTTTAGAATACAACCTAGCTTATAGTGTCTATTGATATAAATGATAGAGCTAGTACTGAATAACCCAGTAACCCCTCAGAAAGCATGTTAATTGCATTAATGTTAAAGTAATGAATATTTAGATAATAACTATTCCCACTGACACTAAGAAGGATTTATTTCTATGATATACGACAGAGTAAGAAAAACACTATTTTCCAACAAGGTGGTTGAGACTGAGGAAGATTGTCAAAGCAAGTATACTCTTACCCTGAGTCAAGGACATACACCCTTTCATCCACGGAACTAATATAAATGTACGAGAAAGTTTTATGGCATTATCTTCACTGAAATAGGGAGACTCATTCCTTTATTAGCCCTCCCCAGTTTTTTGTTTGTTTTGGTTTTGGTTTTGCTTCCTCGACAAATATGAGATTGCCTTCTCTAGGTGCTGGGAAATACAACAATTAATATCCATACACACAGACCCAGACAACCCCAGCCCTAGACGAGTTCCTGATCTAGTGAGGGGGATAAACATATAAGCCAACCCAATGATACAATGAGCAAAGTAGCAGGTAGTGTAGAAGGTACTCTGGAAACCTCATGAAAAGAACAACTTAACTTGGAAACAGTGTCAAGAAGTCTTATTTGTTGAAATGTCTCTTTAAAAATGACTAGGTTCACTACCACATTACCTTTCAGGATTATTTTACCACCTACTTTCCATGTTTTCTCTTTGCTAGAGAGTCCCACAATAAGCATCCACCATTTAGTACTAATTTGCTCTAATTAATCATCTCCTCAGATCATGACTTAAAACACCCTACTCTTCCCATTCTAACTTCCAGGTGGAGGGAGCTCTGTAGGAATCTAAGAAAAAATGAGGTCAAAAGGACACTATAGATCGAACTTTTGAAGAAAGGTGCTTTCTTTCAGCTCATGGGCCAAAAGATGAATTGGTGTGTTCCTTCTCCTTGGAAGGAGCCCCCTGCCATTGATAGGACGGTGCTAACCGTAACCACTATCCTTTACTGACCCTTACTTTCAGGGATATTTTAATATTCTCAGTGTATCTGATGCAGTAAGGGAATGGTAAGCTCTGCAGCTAAAGAAGTAGGTGGAACACATATCTAACAGGGTCTTGTGTTTCACTTTGAAGGCAATGTTAAGTTGTTGAAAGATTTTAACAGGAAAGTGACATAGTTCGATTTGTGTTTTAAATAGATCGATTTTGTGGCAAGGGATAGGATCAACTGAAAGAGGGAGAGACTGGAGACAAACAGACTTGTTAAATACTATTGCAGTAAATCAAGTGGTAAATGATAGTGGCCTGAACTAATCATAAGGGAAGAAGAGGAGGGAATGGATTGGGAGATAGACTTGATAACCAATTTGATGGGAGAAAAGAAACACAGGAGAAAAAAAAGAAGAAAAAGTTACAGTTTGGGCTTTTATTTTAACACATGGTTTAAAGAATGAATAATTTTTTACTCAAATAGTTATTCAATTGTTCCAACATCATTTTTTGAGTAATTCATTATTCTCCTACTGATCTGAAATGTGGGCAACTAGTATTTGTTGACTTTTAGCACTCTATTAAAATATTTTACATATATATATAAATATACATATATATTTCCGTATATATGAACAGATTTATGTGTGTGTATAAAATCTCATTTACTCTTCACAACTCAATACCGTAGATTATTATTCTCATTACACTTACACACACACACACACACACACACACACAAATGACTGGGATCTTAAAGTTTTTAAGTACTATAGACATTAGTACTTCAGTAAAAAAGTATTGTTTTAGAAAACATCATAGACAATTTTTAGAATATTACACAAATAGAGACTTCAATTTTCAAATAGGTATATTCATTTAGTGTTTGTTCAACTAATATGTATCTAATACTATGTGGAGGACACAAAGAAATCTTGCCTTCATGACACTTTCAGTTACAAAAGTAAGACCATACAGACACCAAAAGTGAAATAAAACAAAGCCACACAATGAAAAGCAAATGAATGAGAAAGAGTAATTACCAAAGTAAGGAAGAATTTACTGGAATTCAAATCACTGAAGAAAAGAATCGGAAGAAGAAAGGGCTGGGCTTGGGTTAGGTCTTGGGTTAGACCAGACCAGAGAAGTCCAAGGACTGCAGTGCCTGGTGCCCGACAGATAATCAACACCCACGGAATGAATAAATGAATGAGCTGAAAAGTAAGGATGAGAGGAACCTCTGGTGGTTTTTCAGTTCCTCTAGCATACACAGGGTATAAATAACGTCCCTGAGTTGTCTCTTCTTACGTCCTCATGCTACTCACTTGTCATTTCTTGCTCTATAATTTCCTCTTAATACACAACTATTTATAGCTCCATGTATACCCTATTCCGTCTCTTGCGTCTCAGACTTCACCCAGGCTACTTTCTTCTGTTTGGAATGTTGTTTCTGTATTTCTCCATCCCGACAACTTATAGGATTGCTTTGTTGTCCTTCATCCTCTGAATTTGACTTAGGGGTCCCCAATCCAAGAAGCCTTTCCTGACACCTTCCACCTCTCTTAAATTTGAATTCACTCCCTTTCCCCTGAAAGGGGATATGTCTGTCATATTACATCTGTCATTCTACCCAAACAAACTCTGAGCGTCCTAAAGGCAGAGATTATGTCTTACCCATCTTTAAATCCCCAGTTCTTAGCACAGGAACTGTTAAAATGCACAGTTCTGTTAAATACATAGCACAGGCTGTTAAAATGTTTATTGACTGAATAAATGAAGAAAATTTCTTTAATTAAGAAGTTAAGAAATATCAAACCCAGGAGACCATTCTTCCCATATCAAAAGCTTACAATTTAGTAAAAGAAACAGATTGTAAGCAAATAATTATACAAATAAGGAACAAATTAGTTTTTGTACAGGGTTTAATTCAAACAATAATGATGTATTAGATCATTTACCAATGATACAAAAGTACAATAGGAAATAGAGGGGAAAGAGAAGCCTAGAATTTGGGGATATAAGGAAATATGGACCCAGAAGAAGTAAAGAACCTTCTGTAAAATATTTTCATGTATCAAATAATTCTTTTATAATATTTCATAATCTGTCCCTTTTGTAAATTTTGATATTAAAGCAATTCATTTCTCAAATATTTAAAAGTAAATATTAATTTCTTAAACCTTAAAATAATTTCTGTTCACTAACAAGAAACCATTATTATGATGTCATTAAAGCACCTGAGCATGGTCAAGGTGTTTACCAGAAAAGATGTTATATATAAACAAGTGACCAGAACAAAATCTTTCATCAATGTGATTGTTCAAATTACCTTGGACTTTCTGAAATCCAAGCGAGGTGAACTTTTGCTTTTTATGGCAATAAGCTCAGCTATACCTCCTCCCTCCCTACCTTTTAGGTAAGTTAAATTTATAACAATTCCACTAAATCATCTTGTGGAATCCAAGTTAGAAGTTCAGAAAAACTGATACGGTATACACAAGTTTAGATAAAGGGGTTTCCAAATGCAGAAAATTGTAAAACTGTAAAGCCTTTATTGATTTGCTAGAATAGTATTAGACTTTAATACTTGAAACTCTTCATAAGGAATACTAATATTTTAGAGTAAACTCTCATAAAATAAGTAATAAATATAAATATTTCATATGAATTTTATTTGAGAAAGTAAAATGAATAATTATCTCTTGTCTGACTAAACATCTATTTAAAAGAAGATATTTTGAGGTAATTGTTAGTTCTTCACTGCTTTGTCACAGGCTAACTTTTTCAGTAAAGGATTTTTAAAAATAAGAAATATTTTTGTCTTTTAAATGGAGCATGGCAAATGAAAACTTTATTCTATTTAATTAATAGTTACCCAGTTGGCTAGAGATGATAAACTTTTTAAGAAATCCCTCTCAAAATAGGAAGACATTTTTGATTATAAAACATAGAGCATTCTTTCTTTACCTCTTTGCCCATAAATTAAATGAATTCTAGCTCTAATGAAAATTCCTGGATTAATTATTTAAGAAATCTGAGTATCCCTGAAAAGGTGACAATGAATCAAAGAAATTTCCTTTTCCTCCTGTATTCCAGTATTGCTACTAAAGCATCACTGAAGCCATTGCGCAATAATTCATTTTAAGCTGCTTGAAGAGAATCATTAATTAGGGAACAGCTCCTATATCCAAACCTACATTAGACTACTGTGTCTACATTTTGCTTCTGTGTCTTATGAGGATATAAAAGGCACAGAGAAAAGCACCCCAAATGGTCAGGCATGTGAGAGTGGTGATTTAGAAGGGGGGCATTGGTATAAGCCACTTAAGACCAAATCAAATGTTATTTCTTTATTTTCTAGTTTTAATAATAAGGTTTAGCAAGCATTTCATTTTTTATAGCCTTTCCACTTTTTTATCGATCATCGATGTCCTTCCTCCTGGAATGTATCCAGAGTCTGTGATCTGCAGGTTGAGAACAGGAAGTTTCCTAAACCCTGAAACAATAAGGCTATGAGCTATATGTTTGATGACTTCTGGCCAAGAGCCTTCTACTAGAACACTACATTTTAGACCTCTGAAAATTAAGAAATTATGGAATATCCCCTCCCCCTAAAAAATGAAAACCAAATAGTGCAAAGGTCTTGGTCAGACGTATAGTGGCCTAGAATCAACTCCTAAATTCTTTTCATTATGTCACATCCTAAGTGTTCAAAACAGACTTATACATTTAATAAATGATAATGATGTTATACTTAAATAATAATTTAAATTCCTGAGAAATGCATACACTATCCCATCTAGTTTTTACAATCTACTTATGAAATGGGTAGGGCAGACATTAGTGTAGCTATCTTAAAGATTAAAAAGCTAAGGCACAAAGAAGAAAATGACTAGCCTAAGGGTACAGAATGATATGAAATGGGATTGTGACTACCAAGGTCTTTTGATATCTTGTTTAATTTTTTCCCTAACAGAATTTATTAAATCCAGACAATTAATAGTTTTGGATTACAAATCTCATTGATGCTTATTTATAGCTTGACTCACACCAGCCAATTTTCAAAGTTTTAGACCTTCCATTAACTAGCTAGGAGGGCATTAGAATTTAGAGGCAATCTCTCATGAAAAATGTTCAAAAAGGAACAAATAAATGAAAGTAAAATGCCCTATACTGGGAATAGAACTGGTCACATGAAACATTCATTTGGGGCAAATATGTACACACAAAAATGTTTACCTTAGAATTATTTAACTGTAAGTATTGTAGACAAAATTAAATGTTCATTAGTGGGGAATGCAACTAAAATATAGTAATCCAGCTTAACGAGATATGATGCAGGATAAGTGAGATCTAAAAGTAGGGGAAAGAAAAGATGGCCATGATATTTTTTTATATTTGTAACATTTACCCTCACATACATTATATATTATATAGTATGTATCAAATACATAGTATATATGTATTATAGCATACACGTTACAACCTACAAATATGTTCACATCATACATATTACATATCTGTATCTATATATAAGTAGATATAAATATGTATGTCTGTTTATATCTATGTCTAGATATAGATATATCTAGAATTCTGGGAAAATAAGTACCAAATTGTTAGCAGTGATAACCTCTGGAGAGTGGGATTAAAGGAGTATATGAGTGTAGACAGATAACTTTTAGTTTCTGTTTTCTTTACTTCTACATTGTTTGAAGTTTGTGTAGTCAGCAAGTGCTATCTTTAATATATTAGGAAAAAATGTGAAGGGTTGTTATGAGCTGACTATATAAATAGGTTTAAGAAAATAGTCTTTGAACATAGAGCCAAAATAAATTATTAGGGAAACAGTACTATTTAAAAAATAGCTGTTTTTCTCTCTGCTTCTGCCCTTTCTGCTGCCTGGAATGGAGATATGGTAGCTGGGGAAGATACCCAACACTGTGAGACAGGAGCCACAGTTTGTGGAAGGTGATATAATAAATAAATAAGAGAACACCCTGGGATCTGCTATCACGGAGCTACCATAGGAGCAGTGTTTGGACTATTAGGTAAGTATTATTTTGGTCTTTTACAGTAGGTAAGCCTAATACAGTGTCTGATTCTATATAGTATTCCAAGAGCATGACTTGTTCAGTCCTCATGGAAAATATGCATCTACTGTAGAGTTAGAATCAAATGCTCTCTTCCCCTGTTTTGTTGACTACTTTTTCTGCTTCCATATTTTCCTATCAACCTCATGACTAAAGTTTGCCTTCTAATGGAGTTTACAGTGAAAGAGTATGCATACTGGAGAATAGAGACTTCGGTATCACTGACAGTTACATTTATTCAAGTAAAATAATGCATTGCTCTTCTGGACTTATACTTCAGTCTGATGACCTTAGTTCCAGCCCTCTACAGAGATGAGATTCCATGGTGGCCACAGCCAGAAAAATATGAATTTAGAATTCTGAGAGGGAGGCTGGACTACGGCAAATTCATATATAGTCAACACCACCTTTTGAGGCCTCTTGGCTGAGAGCATAGACACTCGCCAAACACTCATTCCCTTTGATGAATCTACATGATCAAGAATCAGGTCAAAAAGAAAATACTGACCCAAATGGGTTTATATTTAAACTGAATGGCATGCTCATGTTCTTAAGTGTTAAAAAAAACCAAGATGGATTAAAAGATTAAATATATATTTACGGTCTAGTAAAATCTGAGGAATTTATTGAAAAAAGGGCTTTTGCTTTTTTTGTTTGCTTGTATGTGTGTATTTTGTTGGTAGAACGTGTCTGTGGGGAGGGCTGGATCAAACACTAGTTACTAACATAGTTCAGTTATCGTCTCACAGAGTTATGATGCTTAAAATTAATTACATGTCTATGTTTTATAAACAATAAGGTACAACATAAGCTATTATTTTTATACCAAGCTGTGACACTTTATCATAATGAAGACACGTATATCTCCCTTTTCTCAGTGATGAATTTTGTAAAAACATTATAAACTTCTTTTTAGAAAAAAACCCCCACATTTTATTGACCTAGAACATCCTTCCCACGAGAATTGGAGGGTGGTTGACACCATAAAATTGTGGAATGTTATATACATTTCTGCACTCAGTTCTCTTTACTCTTTAATCATCTCATATTTTGACGCCACCAATCTTACTTCTTGCAGATAGGAATTTAAATAATTGGCTGTTTAGGTACACAGCAACTCTTTAAAAATACAGGTAAATATATACATACATATATATATATTTACTAATAAATATAAACATATATAAATATATATATTTACTAATAGTACTAACTATATATACTTATATAATAAATATATGATGTAATATAATATCTATAATTACTAAGCTCTACAACAAAGTCAGGTTCACTCAAAGTCATTGGTTCATAAGATGACCAGGGAAGAGGGTAAATAGAAGAGCTGGTCACAATAATTTTAAAGCACACAAACACAGAAGCCCAAATATATGATTATATCTTCTTCTCTCTGCTTATATACAAAGAACCTACAGTATGTGATCCTGACAACACATGTTTCCTATTTTGTCAGTTTGATAAAAGCGTACCATGTCAATGGTTTTTAGCTTGTGATTTGGTGATTGTTTCAGCATTGATTGTCAATGACCTGTATGTCAGCTGACACAGCTGACACAGTTAAATCAGAAATTAGCATGCAGTCTCCTAAAATGCCAGACACATGGACCCTTTACACAAGAGAGATATAATGGAACCCACATGATATCCCCATTAAACAATGAAACATGTGACATTAACCAAAAACAGGAACACATCAGCAAATATGCCTGAGGAAGTTTATGGTATTTAACTCCTAAACATTAATTTTATTGTGGTGTATGAGGAACTAATTAACTGAGAGTTTCCTTTTTTATTGGAAGCGGAAATACTGTTCAGAAAACTGATGAAGAATAAATATAGCATATTTTAAGTTTATTAAGCTTGGCTCATTGACTTCTATTTATTTAAGCTAATCTCATACGGCAATTAAATATTTCAATCAGTAACTTTATATGGCGATTTTATTAAGCACATTTCTGAAAAATTAATCAATGTGTTAAAATGCGGAAAGAGTATGTGAATATATTTCCAGTTTCATATAGCCAAATAATGACTAATACATTTTCAGTCACATGATCTTTTCCAACATGAGCTTTGATAAATATACAAAGGGAAAATGACAACAGAAAAAGTTAAAACTTGGTGATGACGATGTAAATAGTTAAGTTTGTATCTACATGAGACGAATGGTTTCCTTCAGCACTGTAATACTTTTCTTTAAATAATTCTCTTTTCCCAGTCAGAGGAAGCCTAGTTCAGATGTAGCAGAATGAAATTGATCCTAGATAGGATATGCAATGCAATTAATTGCCAGGTGTCGTTTCAGAATCCTTTTTTTTTTTTTGGAAACAGGATTTGTGTTTTGCTGGCACAATACTAGGCACTACTTCATATATAATCCTATTTAAGCTCTGTAACAATTCAGTAAAATGGGTGTTATTAATACATATTATAGATGAGGAATCTGAAGCTCAGTAAGTTGCCCAAGGACAATCAAAGTAGCAGAACAAGGCAAAACTTGATTCCAAGTCCATGCTCTCTCACTCTGAGTACCTTTCAACTAGTAATTGCCTCCTTGACACTGGGTTAATTATATCAAAACAAACAAAACAATTAAATGTTTGAGATCACATAGACACAGGAATCAACTGGTATAGACAAATTAATCAACCGCTTATCTATATAATATTGTCCATAACCCATAGGCACGAGATAAATTTTGTTATAATATTCTGTTCTGTGGTTGTAATATGATAGGTCAACACCAATAACTTTCTAGTAAAAAAGGTCATAAGAGGTTTTTAAATGAGTATAGACTAGACTAGGGCAAAAGTTCCTAAAATTTCTTGGATTCAGGCACTATCAGGGGCTCAATAATTTTTTCATGGCACCTGAGAGCAAAAGAAATACCTAAATGCTCCATTTTGTTAAGTAGTAAGGTCCAAAACCTAAGGGAGTTTATGTAGTGTCTGACAGATGTCTCTGTATTTTCCCTGAAATTTTAAAATATGCCATGTGCCCCTGTGGATTAGTAAAAGCATGCTGGTACCTTAGCACACAGTTCGGGAACCTTAGCACGAGGCACATGCCCATCTATGGGGAAAGATTCTATCTGTAGCTATGTGACACATTCAATTTGACACTTTGGGCTAAACTCTTGAGCCAACTCTTTTACAACTGTTTGTTTTATACTGTATGTAGAAAATGGGTTATTTTATTGGATTGCCTTCCTGTAGATTTTTTTTTTATTTCCACATAAAATGTGTTCCTGTCTAAAATTTCTAAGGCAGCTATTAGAATTATATGACTAGAAATTTTACACCCAAACAGAAAGGAGAGGGGCAGAGGACTGTAGTTATTAGTAAAAAGAGAAACACCTATACCTCTCATTTCTGCCTATAAACTATGTGTTCTGAAGGGACAGCATTTAACCTGGAGGGTGGGGTGCAAGGAGGCCATGTGTTATGAAAAGAGAACTAGAAATTGGAGTCAGTGAAAGTGGTATTAACCAAACTATGACCTTCAACCACTTTTATCTCAAAAGTCTCTCTCAAGTTTAATACGCTAAAACCAACATACACATTCAAAATTATTTTGAATTTTGTTAGATTTTTTTTTACCATGATGAGCAAACACAAAAGTGGGTGCCTTCTTGCCAACATGAAACTACTGTGTAGGTGTCAAAAGTGTGTGCCTTTTATTTCAAAACTATCTGCCTGAAACAAGTTTTGTGATCCACAAGTTGCAGCCTTCGGTTAAGAGGTTAGGATTTCAGTCAGATTTTCCAGCAGAGGCAAAGGGACTATGTCCTTGGACTCTTCAACCACCCAAAGTGTATTTGAACCAATTCATTTGTATACCATTTATTTTAGAAGCTTAGTTATTCAGTTTTAAAATTTATTTCAAGAAATTTAATGACAGTTTTCTGATTAAAATGAGCAGGTACCTACAAATACAATTTAAAATTAGAATTTTGGGGGCACCTGGGTGGCTCAGTTGATTAAGTGTCGGACTTCTGATTTCAGCTAAGGTCACGATCTCGGGGTCCTAAGATAGAGCCCTGAGTCCAGCTCAGCATGGAGTCTGCTTAAGATTCTCTCTCTCTCCCCCTCTCCCCTGCCCTTCACCCCCATCTCCGTTCGTGTGCATACATGCACATGTGCTCTCTCTCTCTCTAAAAAAAAAAATTGGGATTTTTAATTATCAATATAAAAACTGGGGTGTGTCTACATATAGCAACTTAGTTGAGAGTTTTCATAGAACTGACAAGTTAAATATACAGATAATTTTATTAATTTCTTCCCTTGAATAGAATGGTCTATGAATGGAGTTGATTGATCAAATCAGTGTTTTTACATAATTGTTTTCAAGTTATTACATATATTGAAAATATTCAATTTAATAATGCACCATTATTTTTACCTTCTTAGAAATTCAGAGGTATTTTTAGATATTAAGAAATAAGTAGGAAAAGGAATAACTAGATATGGATCCATGGAGATGTGTGGTTTCATGCTTGATTTCATTAATAGCAAATGCCAGAGGAGAATCTGAGATTCTGATAATACTACATCAATAATTGTGAATTTATTTACATATTCATGGATAAGAGTGGACTACAACATTCTTTAAAGCTTCTTTTCTATCTAGACGGTTTGTTCTGAATTCTTCAGCTGTACTGCTATTAATTTACTCTTCTATTGTTTACTGACATTCATTCTAGCAGTTAAGAGAGAATCTAGCAACTCCATTCTGCAGTCCCCATTCCATGCCATATTTCTACCATTACATTTCTCAAAGAGAAAATATCTTATGCCCAACTGAAAGCTTCTCTATTTGGCAAACAGAAGATGCTAACTCAATCGATGATGGTTAGGTTCCCCAACTTTTTTTTTTAAGATTTATTTATTTATTTTAGAGAGGGAGAATGAGCAAGCAGGGGGAGGGGCAGAGGGACAAGGAGAGAGAGAATGCTGAAGCAGACGTCCTGCTGAGTATGATGCCTGCCACAGGGCTGGATCCCAGGACCCTGAGAGCACAACCTGAGCCAAAATCAAAAGTTGGCCACTTCACCGAATGAGCCACCCAGCCACCCCCAATTTATGTTTTTGTTTCATTTTTTTTTTCCTGTTGAGAACATTTTAACTTTCTTGTGTTGTTCCAGAGACTTTTATTTTATTTATTTTATCAAGTCACATAGTCTAAACAGAAAAATTTATCATCGATACCTTCTGTGAGTGGATTGATGAAAAGCATTTGAGTTTTTGATACCAACGAATACATGTTTCATATTTACTTGAAACTCATATCAAGATGAGTTGGTCAGCCTCTCTCATTGAGAACTACCGAATAATACTCTAAAATAACTGATAAGCAGAGAAGTCACATATGGTGGACAGTAATAAGAAGGCCCATTAAAGAGAGATGGCAAGATTTGTGTCCTTCCCTGTCTCTATTCTTTCCTGAAATGTGATTAGGGAGGGATAGTCTGGACTATTTACTGATTCCACCCAAACTGACTCAAAGTCCTGGAGTATCAACAAGAGTGGTACTTTCCTTTGCTACTGGCTTCTCAGTTTTAGAGTTTGGCAGGATGCTAGTTTCAAGATGCCAGCAGCTGTAAAGGCTTTATTCTATTTTATTTCCAAGGTTACAAGAGAAATGGTATTAATTATAATTTGAAGCACCAAAGGTATAAATATCAAATGG
Source organism: Potos flavus (assembly GCA_028534135.1). Lineage (NCBI taxonomy): Eukaryota > Metazoa > Chordata > Mammalia > Carnivora > Procyonidae > Potos > Potos flavus. The sequence continues at coordinate 74,295,697 of CM052897.1, read as the reverse complement.
TTAATATATGAACAATTTTAGAAAGGGAAAAATGTCTCCATGCCACATCACATTAACACTGAACAAATCTAGTATGCCAACTCTGTCAAATTGGAGTGAGGTAGAGGTGTTCTTGACCTTTTCCAGGCCTAGAGTTACACTATTGTTCATACTCAATATGGTTTTCTCTTCAGCACAATATTTGCTAATGGGACTTATTTCTACAGTTGCTTAAATCTTTCTGGAAAAAAGAACTAGTCTATATGTATATATTGCAGGTGCAGTCTAAGGCAACTGATGATTTTTAAAAGTGTCTTTTTTTTTCACTTTAGTAACCAAGGTTACCAAAAAACACATTGGCAACATGTGTTTAATGTGAATAGTAATTCCTTAGGAAAGTGGAAACAAAACAAAACAAAAAAATATTTTATGATTAAAAACTCAGAAGTTAGTGTAGCAATAGAGTTTAAAATTCTGTATTTAGAATTTAAATTGTTCTTATAATTATTTATTTAGAATATAAATATAGCCCTTAATTGTAAAAACATGTTGGTGTTTCTGGATGAATCGATCTACAAAGACAGAATGATGTGGAAATAATATGAAATGAATAAATTCAGGATCCAGAGTGAGAACACTGTCTTAAAACATATGAAACTGAACTCAAGAGAAATATCTGCATAAAAACTATAAAAACTGCAAAGTTTTTATAAAAACTGCAAAGAAATACCATACAAGTGTGAATTTTTATAGTCCTGAGTTCAGTTCACTTTTATTTAGACTCTGTGGTTGCAATATACTCCTCTCAAATGACTTTGTGTATTTAAAAAACTATATTCCATTTCTTCAATATTATATGAGGAAAGGTTCAAAGACTGGGAATAAATGTTAAAATGTGAAAATTCAAAACATCATTTAGTAGGAAGCTTAGATCTGATTTCTAGGAACGCTGGACAGTTTCTCAGATGCAAAAAGTACTGAAGCATAGAAAGATGTTAATGGGGCAATTTATTAACATATAAATGAACCCAAATATACTGGATTTTACAAAATAATATTCTACACGAATAGCTAAAAGATGATAATATTCCATTGTTTTCAATTATGTTCTACTTTTATCAATGAAAATATTTCAATAAACTTGCCTTCTCTGTATTTTTTATGGCCAGGTAATAAGGTTCTACAAGATATGTTTCTTAACAGTCAAGTCTCTCTTTGGAATTTGCTATGATTTTTATTTAACAGATTATGGTTGGCATTTTGGCCATTTAAATTTTAGAAAGTGAAGTATTAGACTATTTCCCAAACTAACAGTATACATTTTCAATTTCAGTAAAAAAGAAGTCATAAAATCACAGACATCTAAATGTAATAAGTTATATAAACAGTTATCTTAGTGTAATTTCTCACTTAGTGTAAAAATATCCTTGTAGTGTTTGTAATGAGGTGGTCATTCCTTCATTCATTCAATCAACAGGTAATGGAATGTTGTACTAGAAGTTTAGATATAATAATGAGAAGACAGAATCAGCACCTGCCCTCATAGAACTTACAATTAAAAAAGAAAATACACAGGATCTAAAGGAACTAGGAGAAAGAGATCTAACTAGGTTAGGCAAGTTTTCTCTGATCTGAGTTGGAAGGCATTCAGATTATTGAGGAGAATAAACATGGACAATGTAAGTCCAGAGTCAAGGAAGAGTATGGTTTGGTCTAAGAACTGAAGGAAGACTACTGAGAAATTAGGCTGTAAATATAGGGAGGATATGGATAATAAAAGGTCAACTAATTCACATTAAGAAACTTGAGTTTGTCTTAAAAGGCAATGGAAAGCAATTGAAAAGCATATTCCTATCTTATCTTTGCAAAAACAAACTGAACATCAAAATTATATTCATATAAAAAAACACTGGAAATGGAAATTATGAAACTGAAATATAAAGAGCAACTATTGGCTTCAGAAGCACAGAAATAACCTAAGTTCTTTTAAATACCAACATAAATCCTTTTCTATACTTTCTGTGTGTTTCCTCTTTAAAATAAAAATGCTATATGGGTGATCTCATTTCTTGGTGTGGCAGGAATATTAAATTGCCTAATTTAAAGCCATGCCCTCCACCCACTCCCAAATGGAAAATCAATGGTACTTACTACATCCAGCCTTATAGCTGAAGCCTGGAGGAAGGAGGAATCCTTGCTGGGCAGCTGCAGCCAGTGTTCGTTGATCAGGAGGGAACACGGGAATCATTAATGGCGGCAGTTGACCTTGAACCTGCTGAACGTTATAGAGCGAATCAAAGAGACGAAGTTTTGGTGCTCCATGTTTCCCACCCTCCTTACTTTATGATAAAAGAAAACCATTTTTTCAGTTCAAATATACTGGCATGCAAGCTTGCTCGGACACTGGGCCTAAGGTCATGCCTTAGACGGGAAAATTAGAGTACACTATAGTTGGAAGGGGTTACCAATTTCACTTTCTAACCTAAGGAATGATTTCTCTAGATATCCTACATGAAGCATCACTACTTCATACAAGAAAGCTTTTTCTTATTACATTAATGTAATAGTTAAAAAATTCTCACTCTTAGATAGCACTAAAATCTCCTTCTGCAAATCCTGTTAGGGGTAATGCTACCTTCTAAAACAAACCTAACCAAACTGGTATCATCTTACACATAACTAGCTTTTCATTATTTGAAGATAATTGTCATGTTCATGTAATATTGCAATTTTTTGAACAAAGGAGCTGGCAAAGAAACTTAGAAAGTCACTAAGACTTTCCCCTTTGTTTATAGAAAGGTAACTAGGGCCAAAAGAGAACAGACTCATCCATGGCCAAGGAATGGGACAGTTAGATTAGGTCTAAAATCCAGTCCCTTGAATCTCATTCTGTGTTATACTTTTGTCTTCATCTATCTTTTTACAATCAATTGAACCACTCCTCAAACCACAAGGTCTCTGTTTTGGTTGCCATCTTTGGAATATACTTTAATTTGCTGATGTCACTCTTAGAACATGGGGTCCGCATCAGTAAATAAATAACTCAGCACAACGGAATCACTATCTTCTTTGAACTGAGCAGAGATTTCTAGAAATATAACCTAATATAGTCAATTCTGCAGCAATATGACATTAGTGATTAATGCAAAGGCTGTCATCACTAAAATAAGTAGGCTTCTCCCCCCCCAAATATTTAATTGAGCAAGATCGCCCTGGTGAACACGATTATTGGTTAGTGTTGGTCACTAAATATATGACCAAGAATTTAGGATCATACTAAAAATCACATATCTGACACTTCATTCTCCCTTACTCCTCCTTCTACACATTAATTAAGTCATTTGGAAAATATTTAATTAACACCTACTATGTACAAGAAAATGAGCTTGTCAGTAGGGAAACAAGAGTGAACAAGAAGAGCAAGACTCAGTGTAACATATGCCCATTAAATTACAGTGGGCACAATGATAAAAAACGAAGACAAACAAATATCCAGAAAGGATTGCAAATTCACTCAGTTCTGAATCCTAACAGCAACCCTGAGCCATCTCTCAGACTTGTTTTCCCTTTCTCTCATTGGCACTGAACATTCTTGGGGCACGGGTGATTCTCATAGTGCTCATCATTTCTCACTTTAAAAGTCCACCTTCAGTTTGTTCATTATTTCATCTTTCACAGTAAACCTCTGAGCTATTTCTGAGATTTTGGTTGTGAGTGTGCTCCGTGGTTTGGGCAGGGTAATGTCTGAGAGAAAGGTGGGAGGGAGCGGGAAAGAGACACAGAGACAGAGACAGAGAGAAAAATAAGCATTACGAGAATGAGAGATCTGCTTTCAGCAATGACTCCAAATTGGAAAGCATTTCCTTTAGCCAAAAAGATTTTAACCTATCACTGCCACCAGAGTGAAACTAAAAGGGAATGACAACAAAAAAGAATACAAAGAGACAGTGTCTTAAGGTTAGCTCGGAAGATTGAGATCACTATAGCCAACAATTTTTGAGCATACTGGAGGAAAGATATACCTTATGTAGAAATCAATGGAAAGTTATTGATTAAACACTCAAAATTAGAGAGTGCATATTGAGCAAGTTTGTAGGAATAAGTGGTCTAAAACAAGAGATAGACATCCGAAGGCAGAACAGCATGGGTGCTCATTTAGTGCAAGAAGGGCATCCCGAGCAGAACGACAAGCAAAGAAACAAACAGCGAACCAGCTCCTTTATGTATTTTATACTTTGTTGTTTGTAAGTTACCATATTATATACGGCACATCTCCTCCTTTCCAAGGTACCATCGGTTATACAATATACAAATAAATTTAAAAACAGCATTTTAGAGGAAGAAGAAAGGGACTTCAAATGAAACACATGTAAGGGTTATAAGAAGTACCCAAATTTCAGATACCTTAAAATTTGGAGAAAAAATACCTTCCAGAATTGTAGAAACAACAGTCTTGTTTGACTGCAGGAGTTCTTAAACTTGAATGCATATTAGAATCACCTGGTAAGCTCTGAGAACTTCTCAATGCCCAGACTGCTTCCCACGCCAACTGAATCTGAATCAATAGGGGTGAGACCCAGCCATGAGCATTTTTAAAGTTCCCCTGATGATTCCAATGTGCACCCAGATTTGAGAAGTACTGTCTTAAAGGCTGCTTTCAGTTACTGTCGACAAATCTTTTTGTCTCCTTCATGTTTTGCCTTGAGTTCAGGTATATAAGCAGTTGAAAGGGAGACTGCCTGACTCTTAGAGGTTCTGGGGCCCACAGGGTAGAACCAGATCTTAAGCTAGATGGCTCATAGAATTCCTCCTAATTGAGTCTTTTATCTGTTTTTATATGTCTCTTTTGTGAGAAACTTGTGATGGTGTCCTTTTACCTAGAGAAGAGCAACCAAATCCCTCAGCACGGTATTCAAGATTCTGCACAATTTGTCCTCAGTCTATCTTTCCAGATATGTTGCTCTTCTTCAGAGCCTCTACTCTTGCTTCAAAGGACCACGAAGAAGAGTTCCTTGCATACTCGGTGTTTTTCCATGCCTGAGTGTGTTCAAAAGTATTTTCTCCTCTGTTTTGAGTGATTTCTCTTTTCCTTTTCTTCTTGGCAAAATTCTACTTATTTTTCAAAGGCTTTTGAGACCCACATAATGTGTTTGCCTGTGAAGCACTTCTTTCTTGTGGTGCCAATTTTCAGGCAGAAAGAACTATTACTTCTTTTAACCTCATAAAGCTAATACAATATTTACTGTATTGAATAATAGTTACTTGTATAACTCAAGTCTCCCTTATGACCTATGAGCTTATTTAGGAAAGAGGTTGTAACTTATTACTGTACCTCTAGAGCTTAGCACAGCAGCCAAAACTATTATATATGTATTGATAATTCATGAATAAAGAAGAAGAACGAATTACATAGTCCCATCTCTTAAAATACATCTTTGTGCGCCAACTCCCAACGTCCACAAAAGGCCTCTGGATAACAGTTCCTTAATGACCAGAAAAGAATCCAATTTCACCGAAGAAGAACGACAGCATAAAGTACTGACTGCTTTGTGTTCTTATTTTTAAGGCACAGCTAAATAGTCTTACACATGATGATATGCCCATGATTCTTAGAATTATGTATGTATGAAAAAATAGAAGAGTAGTCCAGATATATTAGATATTTACTATGTATTTCTGTAATGGACAGATATGTCTGCCTATCATGTTCTAGTATCGTGTTGCTTAATTATACCTTTACAGTATGTTTTAATAGTAGGTAAAGTTACTACTCTATCATTACTATTTTCTTTTTCAAATATTTCCTGGATTTTCTTTTAACATTTATTTTTCCACATTAATTTTAGGATATGGAATTTCGACTTGAATTCATTAACCTGATGGCTTGACAGCCAATAGCAGGTCTTATCTTTTAATTTATTCAAATCTTTTTTTTGCTTCATAACATTCTTGTAAATTTTTGGTAATTTTATTTTTAAGTTTGTTTAAAAATATTTTTATTTCTAGGGTGCCTGGGAGGCTCAGTCGGTTAAGTGTCTGACTCCTGGTTTCGGCTCAGGTCATGATCTCAGGGTTGTAGGATTGAGTCCCGTGTCTGGCTCTGCGCTCAGTGCAGAGGCTGCTTGGGATTCTCTCTCTCCATCTCCTTGTGCCCCTCCCTCAGCTCCTATACTCTCTCTCTCTCTCTAAATAAAAATATAAAATCTTTAAATATATATATAAAGAGAGGTTTTCTTATTTTCTTGTTATTTTAACTAGCTTTTGTGTGCACATAGACTATTTGTGTGTGACAGTATTTATTCAGGTAAATCACTTAAACCCTAATAATGTAACTAATTTTTCAGGTAAAAATTTGAGTATTCTAAAGGATGTATTGTAATGAATTCCAGTGCTTTTAAAAATCTGTGTATTCTAAACCTTTTGTCTTATTACGATTATGGAAATGCATTTTGCTTTAGTTTTATAATTTGTTTCAGTTTCTAAATTTTCCAAGATCCACATGTATAGAATAACAGAGTTTTAAGGCTGAGAAACAGTAAAATACATACCAAAATGTGTGGTTAATCCACATATGCGACTAAAAATGCCTCTCAAAATACAGTTGCTCATTATTTGTAGAATCTTTATGTGCAAATTTGCCTACTCACTAAAATTGGTCACCTCCTTACCCCCAAATTTACTTGTGCAGTGTTCCTGCAGTCATTCACAGACATGCACAAAGGAGTAAGACATTTCGGTGGTGATTTCCCTATTTAAAATGCATATAAAATCAATAATAAATATTAATAAGGTGTCTTTAAAAAGAAACACACATAAAACAAGGTTATGTGTTGATCAGGTGATGAAAACGGTGTGACCAAAGGCTCCGAGGAACCTAAATATACTTTCCCCAGCAGTGATTGTTTGGTATTTGCTAAGCACTCATGCCAACTTTATAGAACATTATTAGTGTCAATAATGAGTGCCAATTGTATTACTGCTATATCTTAATTTTCAGTTTACTGCTACTGAAATTTGGTCACCTTTTGGGGGAAAAGGACACATCACATCAAAACAATATAATGTTTTCTGTATAAATTCTAAAACTAGTTTCTTATAGGGTTATTAATTCACACATCTTTGCAGTTTTGAATATTTCCAAATCCTATTCACTATTAACTTCGTTTATTTTCTTTGACTTAATGCATGAAATTTCTTTTAAGCTCCTAATTAAGGTTTAAAATGTGTGACATTTATAATTAAGTTTCAATAAAATTCTTTTGTCACAAAATTTTAGTCCTTTTAATAGGTAGCACGTTATTCACTGGTTAGAATAATAACTAGCACAAGAAATTTAAGAGGCTACTTCCTTTAAAATGACATATTATGTTTTAACATTTTTTATAATTTTACCATATAGTGCAATATCACCCTTGAAATCTTAAGAATCCGACACAAACCAGCCACTTTACCATACTTGTAAAAAACCAAGTTAATACTTATCAATTATTCATAGTTAAATTTTTTCAATTTTATTGAGGTATTCTATTGCAAAAACCTTTAGTGACTGCCTGAAACTAATATATCAACCAGATACTTAAAATTATTCATTTAGCTTTCAGTCACATGGCTCTGTTTATTAGTTTATTCATTCAATCAACATTTTCACTAAGCAGAAGGTGCAGTTTTTGGTAACCATGGATACAAACATGACTTCACATGAGATGATGCCTGCTTTCTAGGAGTTCTGGGTCAGTCTGGTGGGGCAAATGGATAAGTAATGATAATACACTCCCATTAATTCAACAACAGAGACTTGTATAGGATACTTTGGAAGCACAGACAGAGAGACTCCTAACAGCCAGGAGAAAGCAAGGCAAGCCTCATGGAGATAGGTACATGAGGTACAGGATCTGAATGGATAAGTAGGAGTTAGCCAAGCAAAGAGATGGGAGTGTGGGAAAGGAATTCTAAGCAAGGATGAGACATAGCGAAAGAAATAAGGACAAGAAAAAGCACTGTGTGAAGGGGATGCCATCTGGGATAGCAAAAAAGGTAAGAGGGAAGCAGTGGTGAGAAGGTCTACCTGAATCAGTTTGTGTATCAGAGTAAGAAGCATGAAATTCCCCATGTAGGCTCTGGGGAACCACTGAGTGATATTAAGTAGGTTCGGTAGAATACTATGATGGGTATATGGAGAAGGGATTTGAAAGACCAAGCATAGAGACCAGACAGGAAGTGAGCAGGTAGTAAGCTAATAGAGTCAACTAGACAATAGATTATGAGAGCTTGATCAGTAATAAGAGGGTTAGGAATAAGGAAAAAAAGCCAAGAAATATTTTTTTAAAAATGAGAGTTGTTGATAATGGGGGGGGGTGTTATGTATGTGTGGGTATATAACAAATCCATGTACCTAAAGTATTTAAGTATTTATATATATATTACATTATATATATAGAGAGAGAGAGAAAGAGAGAGAGTGAGAGAGAGAGAGAGAGAGAGACAGAATCAAAAATAACTCTCAGGTGTCTAGTTTATGTAACTATTTATACCAGAAAAAAAACACAGATGGGTAGTGATAGTTTGATAGTTTTCATGGAAAGATAAATGATTTTGTATATGATATGTTTGAAGTACCTAAATATAATTCTATTGGAGATATCTTGTTGGCAGACAGATAAGGCTCCAATCTGAAGGTAGGGAAAAGATCTTTAGAGGCTACAGTCTGATGAATTACCAGCTGATAGAGTGAACTAAACGATCTAGAGAGGGTCTAAAGTATAAAGAGAAGAGACAGCTTAAAATCATCTTGGTCACAACAATAACTCGAGGATGGGCACAGGAAAAGGAATCTATAAGTGGAGAGGTAAGAGAAAAATAAAGAAAATCATGAGTACAGTATCACAAAAACCAATGGAATTTCAAGGTTGAGGTAGTGACTAAAAGTGGGCATGTAGCAGAAAGAGTATTTTAGAGACAAAAAATAATATATTCTGGAATTGTTAATTAGAAGATAGTGATGAACCTAACAACATCAATTCCATCACAACAGAGAGTAGAAACCATATTGCAAAAGTTTGCAGTCTGAGTGAGGAGACACCAATGTAGACTATAGTCCGGAGAAGGTTCGAGGAGAAGTTAGGAGAGACATCTGACAGCAGCTACCTAGGGATGCATAGACTTTATTTAGGTAGTAGTGTTTTCAACACATATATTGACTGAAAGGAGCAAACAGAAATTGAGAATTTTGAATGTAAGAAAGAGAGAAACTAACTGGTGGACCAGAGTTCCAGAGGAGGCTGAAAAGCCAAACAACATGTAGGGATTAGTTTTGAATGAGAATAACAACCCATTCTCTGGGTGCTGAGGAATGGTGTTATTTGAGTGGAGGTAAGAAGCTATGTTTTAGACATAAGGAAATGAGAAGGTAAGGAAAATCAGGCCTGAGGAAAGAACTTTCCTGGAGTGCCTGGGTTGCTCAGTAGGTTAAAGCCTCTGCCTTTGGCTCAGGTCATGCTCTCAGGGTCCCGGGATCAAGCCCCGCATGGGGGGGGGGGGGGTCTCTGCACAGCGGGGATCCTGCTTCCCCCTCTGTCTCTGCCTGCCTCTCTGCCTACTTGTGATCTCTCTCCGTCAAATAAATAAATAAAATCTTAAAAAAAAAAAAAAGAACTTTCCTCATAGATGAATGCAAGGTTATATGCCCAAAATGAGAGAGATGCGGATTGAACAAGGGAGTTCAGCAGGGGAAAGGGAGTGTGGGATCGACATTGAAAGAAATGAAAAATAAAGTAAACCATGGACAATTAAAGGGATGATAGAGAACACTAAAGCCTTAGGAGAGACATCATGAATTAGGATACCGTGAGTCTTCCCTTTCCTGTGATTCTTCTCAGAGCCTGTCACTGTGGTTGAGCAGCAGAGAAGGTGAGTTCCAGCATTCAGAGGAAATTGTGGGAACTTCAGCAACGAAACGTCATGAGGAAACCAAAGTTGCTTTTGAGTAATGATGGGCTTTGGGTCCTATCCCAGGAAAAGAGGCCTGGAAGGCATTACTAGATGGGAAAAATATAGGAATCAAATAGCTAGAGGGACTCCACGGTATCAAGGAGCAGTTTGTGTGAGAGCTCGAACAACAGGAAGTTAACTTAGGGTGGTAGATTTGCTTAAACTGCATATACCAATGTTCAAATAAAAGGCAGCTACATGATTTAAGTCCTCGCAATTACAAATCAAATGTACAATCTAAAACTTTCAAATGTTCCTCAAGAGTTCAGTCAGATGAGTACTGTCGTGTTCCAGCACACATCATCTTTAGGGATCCGTTCATCTACAAGTGAAATTCAGCCACCTTCCGTGGGAGACACAGCAGCTGTTTAGAAGCACTCAGGGATACTACACAGTAGTTCTGGAGAAAATGAAGAAGATAATATCCAAATGAGATTCCAAGAGGGGTTTAGGTAGGCAGGAGATAATTACCCAAACTGGAGTAACCGGGATGACAAAGCTGACTTTCTACCATCAGCGAGAAGAGGCATGGGATCTTCAATGACCACGAACAGTTTGTGATTTTTCATTTCATAGACCAGAAAGGAGATTTGTCAGTTTATCCTATCCATTGCAATGGTCCTAAGGAACGAAAAAAGCTACACTAAAATGAAGAATAAAGGCGTCCATTTATCTTCCAATTAATCTACTGGGAAGACTAAAGAAAATCTCATCGAGAGATACAGGGAGATAAAAACAGTGCTAAAATTGCAATGCCCGCTTCTCACTTCCCAACAGCCACACTGGGGTTGTATCACCTCTAACTTCATGTGATTCAAGACAAAGACAAAGTAGCCATATTCTTTTAGAACAAAAATGAACAGCCATGTGGATTTTTTTTACATAGTACTCTTCTTCGGCAAAAAGCCACAGAACTTTTTTTAAAAATCGTTTCCAAGGATGAAAGTGACTTTGCCAAGCAAAGTGGCTTCAAAACAGGCCTCAAAAATACTAATAGAAAGACAGATGGTTCTACTAAGAGCTTGGCTGCCAAAGTTTAAAAAAAAAAAAAAGTAGGAAAAAAAGTAGGGGAAAAAAAAAAGAAAGGAGTGATGCTATTGAAGCTGACTGCAAAGTTATCTGATGACTACAAATACTGTTGTCCCATTGCAAGTGCTAACTCTGCCTGCAGGGCTGATAGAGCCAAACTACTAACTTCACCACATCTGATCCCCCTGTATTCCCACCCCTCCTAAATAAAACCTGTCAGTGCCAAGCCCCACAAAACAGCAGGAGCATGCACTTGATTCTGACTGACTGCTCTGCAGAAGCAAAATATTGCATTGAAGGACTCCTATTTAGGAAGAGATCCACAAGGAAAATTGCTTTTCCTTTCAAAACTGCCTGTCACAGTTTCTTTTTCTAATTCCCTCTTTCCTCCTCCTTTCTGTCGCCGAAGGGTCCCTGGGCCCTATGAGTTTAGATGATACAAACTCAATTTGTATAAAGAAGGCAAGAAACAGCACCACAGAGGTGGAGATAGTTTGCAAGGATAGAGAAATAATCCAGTCAAGACACAGTGCAATTTTCTTTCCAAACTACTACTGCAATAATACCTCCACTTTATTTCCTTCAGGGCAACTGTCATTTCTTTTTAACCAGATTGCTACTAGATATAATAGAAACTGAAATATTATATGGTCACTGACTCTTCCTTTCAATGGCTCATTTCACTATTGCATTTTTACTTTTGCATGATGTGTTTATTCTTGGCATTGTTACTTGCGCACAACCATTTTCCAATGATGTAGAATTAAGACCTCTGTCATTTCAAGGCCATGAAATTTCATTCTTAGTACTATTCAGGTTTCACATGTATGGTTTTCTTGTCTAATGGTACCAGTTATTTATTTTAGAAATTTAAGCATTACATTCTTATGAAGCAACATTTTAATATACATTAAACTCATATCAAGCAAAATGATGCATTTTTTATAAATATACAACATGCTTAAACAAAGTATATTTGCTGACTTAAGGAAAAATCTCTATTTTAAAAGTTGATAATCATAGAAACTTGAGGGTGGCAAAAATATGGTGTTAAATAAGAAAGCGATTGTGAAAGAGTATGGGAGGAACAGTCATTTCATTTGCCAAGGACAATTTTGAGCCGAATGAAAGAATTAAAAAGGCAATGATTAAAATATCTAAAATGATGCATTATTTAGGATTAGATTATCATTTGTTTCTTAAAGGCAATATTTTTACGTAGCTCAATAGCTTTACTTGATAAAACCAAAGTCTTCCTTTATAACCAACTCTATTTGTTTCCTCAAATGTGTGTGACTATTTGTATTACTTATCATGGCTCCTGACAACCAAACAGCCTAGTTCATATGAGCTCTGTTCGCATGAACAGAATCAGGCTTTGCAAATACTAATACAATCTTATTTTATATCATGCATTACTCTGTCAACTGTCATTTACATGCAAATGAAAGACAACATAAAATATAATGGCCAACATGAAATATAATATATTTTTCAATTATATTTCTCAGGACATCATCATTAGAAAACTTAATAAAATTCACTATTTATTGATTTCTGATTTATGATGTTTGGCTCGATGGCCTATAATAGATTATTAGTAATTTTTTTTTCTCACACAACATAAATCTCAGTTCAACATAAGTTCTTTAAAATATTACACCTCAAAAAATTATCATGTCGTGGAGAGGGTTAAACTGGAAGTGACTGCTAATGTGTACAGGGTTTCTTTTTGGAGTGATGAAAATGTTCCAGAATTAGACAGTGGGGATGGTTACAAAACACCATGACTATACTAAACACCACTGAATCGTATGCTTTAAAAAAGGGTGAATTTAATGGATTGTGAACTGTATCTCGATTTAAAAAAAAAACAACAAAATGAATAAATTTTTAAAAATCACATTAAAAAACATACAACTTCACTACCACCTGAAATAGGGTTAAATGAGCTTTAAAATAGTCACATCCAATATTAGAATAACGTTTTGTATTTTTATAAAGCTCTTGCACATAAATTAGTTCATTTATACTTTATCCTGCCTCTTGGAGATCAGTAGGTCTGGTGTTGTTATTTCAATCTTATTAATAAGGAAATTGGAAAGGAAAACAAATAATTTGGAGATTTACCCATAATCACACAAGCCAAAACTAGAGCCAAGTCTAGAACTTAAATTTTGAGTCTTCTCAATTATAAAAAAATCGTAAAACAAAAATATAATAATTTTCTGAAATAAAAATACTGATTTATATGAAAACAGTACAGAAACATCATCAATACTAATTCCCATACATTTGCTCAGCATAAAAAAGGGTCACATTTAAATTATCTTTAAAAATAAAATTCTATTATGTTTTAAGAGATTTTTATAGCAACGGTAGCATTTTGACTTTGATTTTCTTCTTCATATTACAATTTATTTTGCTTTGTATTTTCTGTCCACACTGTTTTTTAAATTTTCAATGTGTAGACATACTACCTTAATACTCTGAAAATTAATCAGAAAAACAGAGATGTAATAGAACATTATAGTGCCGGGAATATCATAGAATATTTAATACAGGAATTGCTACCCTAAAGATCCCTATAGATCTTAAATCTTTGTGGCCTATTTTGGTAGAAAATAGGAAAAAGTTCTTTGATATGGAACGAAAGAATGATTGAAATTAAAATTTAATTTTTTTCCATTCTGATTTTTATAGAAAGTATAAATAATACTAACATGTATTTCAAAGTTTCCTAAACTCATTACCAATTACTTTCACCTTTATTAGTTTATTTCTTGCTGAAATATCCTATGGAATGAGCATTGATGAATATGAATATTCATTATGGAATATGGAATATTCATCTATGGAATGAGAATTGGATTATGAAATATTTTAACATTTTCTATTTCTTGCCTGTGTTACTTTATACTTCCCTCTTCAGATTTAGGATTATTTCTGGACAGACCTTTTATTCTTCAACCTGTTTTCAAATTAGAGACAAGGAGGTGAAGCTGAAAACTTCACCTGACTTCTCCTCAAGAACTGCTTTTTCCTCAAAACCCAGCTTCAGCATCTCTGCCTTTTTAAAGACTACCCAAACTCCCCAGGCAAAATATAATCATTCATGTGTTGAGTGCCCACTTTGTGCTAGGTACTGCTCTCATGTCTAGGAATATTGCAAATAATAAGACAGACAAACACTACAGAAAAAATGAAAGAGGAAAAAGAAAGATGGGATGGAGGCTGCAAGTTTAAATATAGGATCAATGATAACAGTGCCATATGATCTGGAAGAACTGACACAATAAACCTCAGTAATCTGGGGGAAAGTGTTCCAGGCAAATGGAAGAGGAGATGCTAAAATCCTAAGGTAATAGGGCATCTGGGCGGCTCAGTCAGTTAAGCGTCTAACTCTTGATTTTGGCTCAGGTCAATATCTCAGGGTTGTGAGATTGAGCCCCTAGGGGAGCATGGCGCTCAGCAGGGAGTCTGCTTAAGATTCTCTCTGTCCCCCTCCCACTGCCTCTCCCTCTCAAAAAAATAAAACAAAAAACAAACAAACAAAAAGCCCTAAGGTAAGAGTGAGCATGGTGTGTTCAACAAATCATTTTTTTCTGCCTCTGCTCCATATAGGGATTTCACTAGGTTGAAATTACTTGTGTCTATCTCGATGAGTAAACTGCCCTAAGGGCAGGGCATAGAGAACTCATGTTGGTATCCACAATATCCAGCTTACTGCCTAGCATATAGTACACGTGCAATTTATGTCAATCACACCAATTATTTTAAAAGACCATTACTATTAGGAAGGGCTAGTCATGTTTCAGTCTCAGTTTTTTATAAGAGCAACTGGTTTATTAAAATATTTCTTTTGTATACTGGATTTTAGGCTTTATTTCATTTTCATTCAGGATTTAACATTTTTTCCTCAAAGTTAATGCCCTGAAACATGGCATATAGCCATGTTGCCATTTTTTACCCAATTCATTACCTTCCTCAGACCCCAGTTTTAGTGTCAGTTATGCTAAGGTTTCATGTACTTCATTATTCCTCAGAAGATGAGAGAAGTGTTTGATGTGTCCTACTTAAATACCACAAGAACTGCAGTTAGATGTTATTTATGATAAAACTGCAATTTTTTATTGCTCATATGGAATGACTACATACATTAAAAGATTAGGAAATTAGTTCAAATGTGAGACATTGTGTGCCACTAAATACAGTTGAATTTTTTGCTATTTGTTAGCCATGTATCAATACATAAAGCAATGTGACTAAAAGTTTTGGAAACACATGAAGAATACAGTTTATTTGTAGACATGAACTTGTATATGCAAAAAAAAAATTTTTTTAGTTCTTGACTAAAAATTCAAGTAAATAGCTCTATCCTTAAACTATGCATTATTTTTTTTGTTTAAGAAAATAAATGTAATTACAGTGCTCATATTTCTTTTATTCAAACTTTTCCTAAGGTGTAATTTCAATTTTTTAGCTAGCAGGTACTACACTGATGTGAATGGCTAATATGTGAGAGTTTGTTTATTTGTAGCATGCAAAGAGTATACGGAGTCAGTAATGAAAAACATTATATACTTGGGAAGAAGCTGTCACAGCAAGTATTCCTGCAAACAAAACCAAAAATAACATTTCAAATATCTCCCCCAAATGCAATAATATTAGGGCAGGTTAATGTCTAGTTCCATTCCTTAGGATGTGAAAAATCCCTGTTCTTTGAGTGATAATGGACACTGCCTCATAGTCTCTGTTGGAACTTGGTACTCAGATGCTTGTCTAGCTCTACCATAGTTGAAGACATTCTAGCAGTAAGCCACTCACTAGAACATTTGTCACTGAAAATAAAATGTGTGAAATTACCAGAAAGGGCATGTTAGATGTTTCTTAAGCTGAAAATGTGAAATATTTTTGTAATTGGACAATCCATTGAACAGAGTGTCATTTATATAATCAAAAGTTTTTAAATCTAGTTAAGAAGGAATATTATAAATTATTCTACTGTAAATACATTCAATAGGGGATTGTAGATTACTTGCAACAATATATGTAAGTATGGCTAATTTTACTACTTTGCTAAATTTACTTGATACTGTCCAGCAAAAAGCACTATAACTTGCTTATGCATATGACAATATTTAAATAAAGATGAATTATGCAATACCATTGGTATTTTGCCAAATCTATAGACTGCTTTTTCTATTAGAAAGACATTTTCTTTATGTCATCTAAATTGTGACAATTCTAGTTTTATATGGATGTTTGGTTAGATGAAAAGAGAACATGGACTATACGAATTCTTTCCATCCGCCTGCCCTTTATCAAAAAGTATTTGATAGATGGTTGTTAATGTTAACACCTATTCTGTTTCCCTAAGCTTCTCTCATGATTCTTTTTTCCATGTTGACTTTTGCACAGTTCTGTTTTCACTCATCCAAACTCCGAAAAACCTTATGAGATAGATCCTTCCATCACCTGCATTTTACAGGTGAGGAAGCTGAGGCATGCCTAAAGTCAGAAGATAGCGAGTAAAAGGACTAGAATTCAGGTTTTTAACCATTGTACTTTATAGCCACTCAAATAAAGGACATACTCATA
Source organism: Potos flavus (assembly GCA_028534135.1). Lineage (NCBI taxonomy): Eukaryota > Metazoa > Chordata > Mammalia > Carnivora > Procyonidae > Potos > Potos flavus. The sequence continues at coordinate 74,279,101 of CM052897.1, read as the reverse complement.
AATAAATCTTACCATAACAAAATAAATTATAACTTACATGAAAAATTTTAAAATCACAGATTATTTTGAATTACACAGCTTGAAAATAATTATTTCAACACAGAATTTTTTAGAAGTATAATGGAAATAATATTAAATATTAAATGTCCTAGAAATCTCTGCTGCTACAAAGAAGTAGATCCTAGTTACTAATAACCAACATATTTTTTGATGCACAGCCTCCAAGGAAGTTGAACATGAAAGAAGGGAAGGACTAGTAAGTTGAAAGTAGGTGGGGAGAAAGGGGGGGTTACATTGGTGGCAAATATAGATAACAGCACCCAGAATTCAAGATTAAGCTTTGGGTCCCTAAAAATCTAACCTTCAGATTCCTGCACTAATGCAGGACAAAAAGGGAGGATATACCATGACTGAAATATGAGTTTAAAAGAAAATATTGTAATTAAAGCAAGCATACTGGAATGTTTCTACAACAGCTTTGGTAGAAAACCACTGATGTTTCTCAAATTCCTCCTATCAGTGAGACGAGACCAGAGAGGGAGACAAACCATGAGACTCAATCTCAGGAAACAAACTGAGGAATGCTAGAGGGGAGGAGGGTGGAAGGGATGAGGTGGCTGGGTGATGGACATTAGGGAGGGTATGTGCTATGGTGAGTGCTGTGAATTGTGTAAGACTGATGAATCACAGACCTATACCCCTGAAGCAAATAATACATTATATGTTAATTAAAAAAAACACTGATGATAATGACGATTCTTTGACAAATACTGAGGGCCTATGATGTATAAGACTTTTCTGCAGGTACTTGAAAAACTATAGTAAAAAAAAAAATTCAACAGACTAAAATCCCTCATTTCATTGACTTTACATTCTACTACTATAAAATACTAATCATAATAATGAACTTCCATTATTCAACTATAGACTTAACTTGAGTGGGCAGTTCAAATCAAAACTTCCTATACGGTTAGTGAAACACCAAGCTACAAAATTAAAAATAAGTGGTCTCTGGTATGCACTGCCTCCTGGAATCTGGCAGAATAATTCAATACCATAGACCAGACATCACCAATTTAGATACTATAACTTCCCACAGATTAAGTTCAGCCAAACATAAACTCACAAAAAACTTAACAAATGCATGAAGAATACTAGCATGTGTAAGAGCAGAATCAAGAAGCAACAGATTTAGACACCCAAAAGCAGCCAAGTATTAGATTATTAGATGAAGAATAAGATAATATTCTTAAAAAGTTTAGTTAAGTAAAAGGTGGAATAGAAAAATAGTATCAAATAAAAAAAAAAACCTATTAAAGATGTTGAGGAAAATTTAAAAAATAATTAATAGAACTTTGGGAAGTGAAAAAGAATAACTGGATTTTTTTTCTTAAGATTTTATTTATTTATTTGTCAGAGAGCGAGAGAGAGCACATAATCAGGGGATGTGGCTGGCAGAGGGAGAAGCAGCTCCCTGCTGAGCAAGAAGTCCAATAGGGGACTCGAACCCAGGACCCTGGGATCATGGCCTGAGCTGAAGGCAGATGCTTAAACAATTGAGCCACCCAGGCATCCCAGAATAACTGAAATTTTAAACTTATTGGAAGATAGACAGTAATTAGATATAGGCGATGAGAGAAGTCATTAACTGGAAAATAAATCTAAAAAAATTAGCCAGATTTCAGTTCACAGAAAGGAAATGGAAAATATGAAAGAGTTATTAACTGTTACAGTGCTAGAAGGAGATGGTCCAACAAATCTTAGTTAAAATTTTAGAAGGGAATAGAAAAAACAGTAAGAGTAGGCTCTAGTCTAAAAATTAATGGTTGAGTGTGGTTCTGAATTTGAAAGATATAGACCCATAGATCCAAGAGGTAAAATACATACAAACAGAATAACTGAGAAGAAAATATTACTTAATACTCTTTAATAAAACTTCAGAAAAACAAAGGCACAGAGAAAATCTTAAAAGCAGCCAGACAGAAGTCATCAACCTAAGAATGACAATTAGTTCGACTGCAAACTTCTAAACAGTAACAATAGAAGCAAATGGAGAGATAAAAGAAAATAGCTGTCAATTTCAAAGTGTTTCCCAGTAACCAATCCGAAAAATAAATGCAAAATAAAGCCTTTTTCTTCCAGCAAAAGTCAACCATAAATCCCTTCATTAAAAGAATTTCTAAAGGATGTCTTCAGAAAAAAGGAAAAGTACCCTACAAAGAACAGTGAGTAAAGACATTGGCAAACATATCAATAAATAAAAATAAACGTTGTTCAATGAAAATAATGAACAATGTTTGGTTTAAAAAAGAAACAGACAGAGCTAATTCCAACAATAATATCATGTAGGAGTATTCATAGTTATGGAGTTCTAATATTATTTTATAGCCCAATAGGAGGAATTCAATATTTGTAAATTTCAGACACTTTTACCTCAAGTAGACATGTTAAATTTCCAAGGCAACCCATTAAAAAAACCAGAAATACAGTAGATAATATCTAAACCAATAAAAAGAAAAAATAATATGAGAAAACTAGAGATTAATACATAAAAAAGAAAAAAATACATACAACATGTGGTGTAAATAGAAAGCATGAATAAAATGAGAAACTTAACATTTAATCATAACAAATGTAAGTGGACTAAGCTCATAAGTTAAAAAACAGAGACCAACAGATGTTTTAAAAGATTTTATTTATTTATTTATTTATCTATTTATCTATCTATCTATTTATTTATTTAGAGAGCAAGTGTGGGGAGAGGGAGAAATCTCAAACAGACTCCATACTAAGTATGGAGCACGACATGGGGCTCGATCCCATGACCCTGAGAGATCATGACCTGAGCTGAAATCAATAGTCAGACACTCAGCTGACTGAGCCAACCAGGCGTTTTTAAGAAAATCCTGCTATATCTACTTTATAAGAGATACACTTAAATTATAATGCCAAAGTGTTGAAAAGGTATGAAGAAAGCTTATCAAACAAATATTAACCAAACAAATGAAAAAACAAAGAAGCTAAAGTACCTATTTCAGTATCATACAAAATAAACTTTAATTCTAAAAGGATTATTGTGGATACAGAGCTCTCAGAAATAACCATAAAAGTTTCATTTCATCAGGAAGATATAATAACTCTAAAGTTATATATATCTATTTAACATATTCCTGGAAGTCCTAGCCACTGCAATCAGACAAGAAAAAGAAATAAAAGGCATCTAAATTGGTAAGAAAAAGTACAGCTTTCACTATTTACAGATGACATGATACTATATACAGAAAACCTTAAAGACCACCAAAAAACTACTAGAACTACTAAATGAATTTAGTAAAGTCACAGGATACAAAATTAATATGCAGAAGTCTGTTGCATTTGTATACACTAATAATGAAGTAGCAGAAAAGAAATTAAGCAAACAACCCCAATTTACAATTGTAGCAAAAATAATGAAATACTTAGGAATAAATTTAACCAAGGAGGTAAAAACCCTGTACTATGAAAACTATAAAATATTGATGAAAGAAATTGAAGAGGATGAGTAATGAAAAGATATTCCATGCTCATGGATTGGAAGACAAATATTGTTAAAATGTCCACAGTACCCAAAATGATCTACAGATTTATGCAATCCCTATCAAAATACTAACAATGTTTTTCACAGACCTAGAACAAAGAGTCCTAAAATTTGTGAGGAACCACAAAGGATCTCAAATAGCCAAAGCAATGAAAAAGAGTAACAAATCTAGAGCTATCACAGTCCCAGATTTCAAGATATATTACAAAGTTGTAGGAATCCAAATGGTACGGTTTGGGCACGAAATAGACACATAGATCAATGGGACAGAATAGAGACACCAGAAATAAACCCATGCTTCTATGGTCAATTCAACTTTGTCAACTATGACAAAGGAGGGAAGAATAAATAACAGAGGAAAGACAGTCTCTTCAGATGGTGCTCGGAAAACTGAAAATGCAATAGAATGAAACTGGACCACTTTCTTATACCATAGACAAAAATTAACTCAAAATGGATTAAAGACTTAAAGTGAGACCTGAAGCCATAAAATTCCTAGCAGAAAACATAGGCAGTAATTTCTTTGACATCAGCTGCAGAAACATTTTTCTAGATATGTCTCCTCTGGCAAGGAAAGCAAAAGCAAAATTAAATTACACCAAAATAAAAGGCTTTTGCACAGTGAAAGGAACCATCAACAAAATGAAAAGAAACCTACTGAATAGGAGAAGATATTTGTAAATGATATATTTTATAAGGGGTTAATTTCCAAAATACATAAAGAACTAATACAACTCAACACACAAAAAATAATCCAATTAAAAATGGGCAGAGGACCCAAATAGACATTTTTCCAAAAAGACATACAGATGGCCAGCAGACACATGAAAAGATGCTCAACATCACTAATCATCAGGGAAATGCAAATTAACACCACAATGAGATATCACTTTATACCTGTCAGAATGGCTAAAATCAAAAAGACAAGAAATAACAAGTGTTGGCAAGGATGTGGAGAAAAAGAAACTCATGCAGTATTGGTAGGAATGCAAATTAATGCAGCCACTGTGGAAAACAGTATGGAGATTTCTCAAAAAATTAAAAGTAAAATTTCCATATAATCAAATAATTCCACTATGGGTATTTACCTCCCAAAAAGGAAAACCCTAAATCAAAAAGATATATGCACTCACATGTTAACTGCAGCATTGTTTACAAGATATGGAAGCAACCCAGGTACTCACAGATAGATGAATGGATAAAGAAGTTACACACACACATACACACACTGGAATATTACTCAGCCAAAAAAAGAATGAAATCCTGCCATTTGCAACAATATGGATGGTCCTAGACTACTAAGTGAAATAAGTCAGTCAGAGAAAGACAAATACCCCATGATTTCAATCATATGTGGAATTTAAAAAACAAAGCAAAGAGAGAAAAAAAAGATAAATAAAAAACATACTCTTAAATACAGAAAGCACACTGGTGGTTGCCAGAGGGGTGGTAAGTGGGAAAATGGGTGAAATAGGTAAAGGGGGAAAAATAAAGTTATACATAGCTAAAAAACAAAAACAGAAGCAAAACAAAACAAAACCCCTCATGATTTATAAAGAAACAATTAAGAGCTGCAAAGAGAAATTTATAATAAACCCTCATTATTGCAGGCCATTTTTAGTACAAATTTCTTAATTACTAATAGCTCAAGTGAAATTAGTGAAGACACAGTTAATTTGGACAATACAATTAGAAAGCTTAATCTAATGGACATATATAGAATTTACACCCAATAATTACAGAATACAAACACTTTTAAGGCAAACAGGACATCTATAAAAACTGTCCACACACTAAGCCATAAAGCAAGACCCAATAGATTTCAGAGATTTAGCAATATGCAAAATTATGATGAAAGCATTTGGTTTTAGAAGAGGGAGAAAACGTTAGTTTTTAAAAATTGACTCCAAAAATAACAATGTCTCTTTTTGAATGAGGAGCTTGTCTAGCTTCAGATTTATGAGATACGTTTTAGAAAAGACTGAAACATTTACCTGGGAATTGAGTCTGTTTCTATGAAAAATACAATTTGATTATTGAAATAGGATCCTTATTTTCTAAATGTGCTTTACCATTGACAAGTGGGATCATTAAAATTGCTGTTTGTTCTAATTAATGTGTGGGTGGTTGGCAGGAATTAGAGGTTATTTAATATCATGTAATGGTTAGCAATTCAAAACCTGTACAGTTTGAAGTCTGCACTATTGGGGAAAACAATCAAGAAGAATAAACTTAAAGTCATTATGGTTTTTTTTTAAAAGTCAACATCACATACAAAGCTTTTAAATTCTGAACATGTATTTTAAGCTCTTTGTACAATAATTTTTTTGTTCACTGAAACAACAAGGACTAAAAAAAATTTGTGGATGTTTGAAAAAATATACATGGTATATACAAACATGCTTTTCAAAAATTTTGAGAAAAGCTTTGAAATGAAATTAGTAAGATATTAGCAGTCAAAAAAAGCAAAAGTTGATATAATCATAAAATAAAATGTCATGTACAAGTTGTGTACAGATTTTGATAAAACTGAAGTTTTTGAAATTTTCACTAAAATGCCCATTTTTTAACTGATTTGATCTCAACACATTTTTCAAATGAATAAAAACATGCACAATACAGGCGAAAACTAGTATTAAATCAAAATGATCACATTTATAGCGATATAAAATAGTTCATAAGAAACAATATTAAATAATTATTGAGGTAGCTTTTACATAAATTTATAAATTCTCCAAGGGAGTATGCAAGTAGATAGGGAAACTAAGCCCTAACATTGGTGTAAATCTCTGTGTTAAACATATTTCTGATTATAGAAGAGGGGGATGCACAGAAAAGATTTTTCAACATTTTAGTTATTTGGCCTTGCGTGCGACTGTCCTCACTGCCAGTGGGATTATTATTCAATTTATTTCATTGTGTATTTAAAAAAATAAAACGAAACCTATCAGAATCCTGAAAACTTCTATAAAAATGTCTATTCACATCCTTGAATTAAGTTCATGACTGACCCAGTGAGTCTATCACTCGTTCTTACTGGGTCATTCATTTTTCTTTTTTTTTTTTTTTTAAAGATTTTATTTATTTATTTGTCACAGAGAGAGAACACAAGCAGGCAGAGTGGCAGGCAGAGGCAGAGGGAGAAGCAGGCTCCCTGCTGAGCAAGGAGCCCGATGTGGGACTCGATCCCAGGACTCTGGGATCATGACCTGAGCCGAAGGCAGCTGCTTAACCAACTGAGCCACCCAGGCGTCCCTGGGTCATTCATTTTTCAAAACTACTGTTTTTCATTTATTAGGCTCACCACGATTAATACTGTCTACATAGCTACTACTCCTGAAGCTCACATGTGGGTCTCAACACCACACATGTATTTAGCAAAACCTGATCCTCCTCATAGGGAGACTTCAGTCTGTCAATGGTTCATCCGAAGAATGCAATAACAGGAGAAAACCCCCCAAAGTTTTAGTCCATGCATTAACAGCAACAGAAAGCATAATAGGTCAAAATGAAAAGAAATAATGCTATTTCAATTTTATTAGTAATCCATTTTTACTGGACATTTTGTATGTGTTTGCTGACAGTTTTCTTATTAAATCTTTCCCTGTACTAGCCCTAACACCCCATTGGTTCGAAAGTTCTTTTCACCACGTAATTTTGAGTAGGGGAAAGAAAAGAAAAGAACTTTTCAGACAGGCTTACAGAGTTAAAAATATTGAAGTTAACAAGGGAGTTAGGAATGATGGGACTAGTGGTAGAAGAAAGGGGAAAGGGATGTGAGAGAAATGAATGCATGATTATGAATATATGCAGTATAGAGAAGGGAAAAACAAAGAAAATGCACTTTCAACATCTTCCTAGTTTCAGGGTTATATACTAAATGTAGAAGCAAGATTCCCAGGTTCATCATCTCTTTCAACTAGAAATGTACTCTACTCTTACTTCCATTTCTAAGCGACTATAGGTATTAAACAGCAAAATTTACATGTGATTTGCATTTTTTTTGTACTCGTGGTTTTGGTAAGTCTTCCAAACCTAATGACTGTTCCTTTGGCCAGCAACATAAATGCTATAATCACACAATTATTGTGCTGGGAACAGTTTAATTCAGCATTTTGTTCTCAACCACAGAACAATTACTCAACAATTTCGGTTAACCAGACTAGCTAGCTCCCTGGAAAGAAAGAGGAATATTCACAAGATCTATTGTCTTACATAAAGGCAGTTACTAGATCAGCTGAAACTTTCTAGTATTGCTCTGCTTGGTGCTTCTTTTCAGGATCTTTCCCGTATCTGTCCTAATGAAAATGACAAACTTGCAATTTGTTCAGTTCTTCTAATTACACATTTGCCTATTAAAAAAAAAGACTTGAGATTTTTGTGTGTCTGGAAAAAACAGACCTATAGATAAATGTACTTTAAAAAAGCATTTAATATAATGATGGTTAGTACACAGAACTGCAAATTCAAAAGTATAAGTTTAGAACTCTTCCTTCCAGCTATGCTGTAGTGCTTAACATGATGGTAAACCCTTTTGAGCTATGGGTGATCCCATCACTGAAATTACATTATTCCCTAACAGTTCAACTGGCTTAATGTAACCTTCACTCCATATTTTAACTTTTAAAACAAACGGAGGTGGTTTATGTAATCATGATGATTAAAGCTCTCTTTGTATTATTTTAATATTATTTTTACTTTTTTCAGAATCAAGAAGTCAAGGCCTAAACTCATCATTATAGAAATATTTAGAGATAGAGAATCAAATAATTTATGCATCTGGGTACAATTGTATGTATACTGAAGCTGTCATGTCCCTTGACTATTTCTGGTAAGCACAGACGACTATTACATTAGTCCTGTATCATACTTCATAGGTGTTGGAAGCTACTGACAGACAAAGCAGTCAATGGTGAAGTGGGCCAGTGAGTAGTAAGGGGGAGAGTGGATGAAAATAGGCTATCCTAAAAGAAAGAAGTCTCCTTTCCTCTCCCCATGTTCTTTTCTCTAGTCTCTTTGTTGTCTTTGCTATTTCTTTTTATTCTCTCACTTTTACTTTAAAAAGTGGGCAGGAAACAGGATAGAGAAATTATAACTTCAAGGTTAGAAACATCCTAACTTATGGTAAAAAGTACCCCAAAAACCAGAAAAAAGCTCGAACTTAAAGATAACTCTTTTATGACGAAGTGAAGACAAAAGAAGACTTGACAACTCTGGCAACTTAAAAAATTTTAATTGTGTCTGTTTATATATTTGGATGAGCAAATAAGAATAATGTAATGAAATACTATATTGACAAGGGATTCTTTATGACTGGCTCATTCACTCACTGAATTATGTTAGCCTACAAGGAGATCCTCAAACACATTGGTTTCAAATATTATTACTATTCAGTACCAAAACCTAATGATATAGATGATAGAGTGAACGCTATTATGTCTAATGAACAGAATCAATGTGCTCAATTATTACAGAGTCATATAGACTGTAACTCATACTAATACACAAGCCTATTCTAACTTAAGAGTCTCTAGATCTTCTAAAACGTCAGGCATAACACCTTGTATACAATCGTCACAGAATTACTTTTTCTTAGCATAAAATCCATTTACAACACAGCATAAGCCCCTGGTATAATTTCTAATTCTTTAGTCCAGGTATTGGAGTGAGCTATAATTAGAGAGCAAACATTTGTAGAACAGAGCATGGTCTATAAAAAAGAATGCCAAAATAGTATCAGGTTCTTCTGAATGAAAATAACTCAACTTAGTGCAAAATTTATGCTTAAAAATGAGCCAGATATTAAATTCAGAATGAAAAAAAAAATTGGCTATATCTTTGCCACTTCCTGGTTAATTTGGCCGAGGGCCAACTTTCCGATATTATGACCATCCTGTAGCCCCAGTAAGTGTTTTATTTATTTATTTTTGTATTGCATAAAAATATCAGCTTAAGAAGGGAAAATGTGAAATGGATGACATATTTTAGAACAGCTTCTCCCAGAATACAAAAATATTCCCCAACTCCAAACTGAAACAAATAGTAGAACTACCAAGCAATGCCAATTGGCGACTCTCTAATGCCATTCAAACTTCGCAAATACTGGGCTCTCAATCTGATTTTAATTATTCAAAAGAAAACTAGGAAATGATTCAAATATCAATTGCTTTCACAGAAATACAAATTCTCTTTTAAGAGAAGCATATGACACATCTTTTCTTTATCCTGTAACAGTGCAGTGATTACCTGCTCGTTCCTTCGAGTAGGGCAGTGGTAAAAAGGGGAGTTCCCTTCTGTTGTCCTCAAGATTACATTATGCTGCTTCAAAGTTTCTTTCTTTTTTTTATTGTTAATATAGGGTAGGAAAAAAAATGAAAAGAGATAGATTTACTATTGAAAACTGGAGGAGACAAGAACACCAAATAAGACACAGTTCACTCTGCCCAGGTGCTTTTCCATTAGAACAAATTCCAGAGACATTTAAAAAATCATTTCTGTTGACGGGCAGTCTTTGTGAAAAAGAGGGCCTCTGGTAGGAGTTTAGTGTCAAGTTACACACGAACCACTGTAAACTCAATTTGCTACTGAAGATTTACTTTACTGTTTGGTGTTGGGTATGTGCAGAGATGACTGTACTGAGGTGTGATGAAACAGCATTATGACATTTAAATGCTGTTATATAGGTTATAAATAGGCACTTGTCATAGTAATGCCACTTCACCTCAAAAAATGTCTAGGCCCACATGCATGGCAATTAAGAAATCACAGGGTTTGTTTTTCCAAGGTGGAATTTTGTGAACCTAAGGTGAAATAAGTTATGATAAAAATTACTGGGGCTTCTTAAATGCATGCCAACATCCAGCAACCTTTGGAAATTTACATATATATATATATACACACACACACACACACACACATATATATATACACACACACACACATATATGTATATATATCTCCAGTATTAAACTTAGCATAGAAATGACAAAAAAAAAAAAAAAAAAAGAAATGACAGTATTTCTTTTAAAAAGCACTTTTTTTTTTTTTTGGACGAGCTGATTCTGAAAGAAAACAACATTTTCATTGATCTAAACCAACTAGATTTTCGACAATGAATTCACAGAATTTTAAATATATCCAAACTCTTATATAATAAGTTTTAGACTGCATGTTCAGTCTGTTTTTCAGCATGACTCATTCACTCACAGAAGCCATGGGTGCTGTGGCTGGCTTATGGTAGTACTTTAAATTAGTAGGCACACAATAGAGAGCTTATACGATTGCAATGGTCCATATCCAGTAAAACTGCCTAAACAACCAGAATAATGGGCTCAGTCTCTAATAATTCAGAGGTAACCGCTTACAGCTGCATACCACATATGACCATCTCTACAATGGCTAAAATGAAACACTCGGGACTATTTCCTCTGAACCAGTGTTATTGGGTAGTGTTGGTTCACATTTTTTTCATCTTAACAAAAAAGTTTTGTTTGGTATTACAATCGGCCTGCCACTGATCACCTTTCACATTTTAGCCTCTGCCCTAGAATACTCTAGACAATAGTATTGGTTCCATCTGTGCTTTCCATTAAAACCTGATAATCCTTCAAGAACAGCTGGACCTTCAGTCCCCCACACACAAACTCTTTCTGTAGATCTGCTTGGCTACAATAATGTGGATGCTGTACTTACATCTTGCTTGCAAATGCCTTTTATATAGTCCTTTGGGGCTGTGAAGCAGAATGGCCTGACATCACCAATTCAACAATACAATGATATAGTTCTCATCTCAATTATAATGTGATATTTAGTCACCTCTAATACTGAGCTGCACTTAGAAAATTATTTTTTAGACATGTGACAACATTAATGATAAGCTTCCAACTATACTGTGTCATTAAATAATCAGGAAGTAACATCTTCAGTTAATCAAACAGTTTTGATATACTCTCAGTATTGGAAACACTGCAAATCTACATTTTACTCAAGCAATTTTTATAAGCACAGTAACTTCTTTTTTCATTATAAAATAATTTCGTTAGATCCACGTGACTATGTAATAAGCATTTTTAAATGGCAAAATGGGAGTGTCAATAAAGTTCACGAATGGTCTAACTAGTCTGTGTAAATAGTGGCCTCTCATGCCTCCCTTAGTTTCCATACCTCTCCCTTTATTTATTTTCCAGTAGTTGACCAAGGGTATCAGAGATCATCTGCTAAATACTGCCTAACTAAATGCTACCAGTTGGATCTCATATCTGCCATTTTTATGTGACTAATTCTACCATTGACTAGAAAAACACATCCTAATATACCCACAATCATGCAAATAATATACATACTAGCTCTAAGATCCATGGGGCAGGGATTGCATACCTCTTGCTTACAATTTTATCTTTACCATTGAGGTAGAAGGACTACCTGAAACAGTAGGTGTTCAATACACATTTGTTGAATGAATATACAGACGAGAGTATATACTATTCATTTAAAGATCAGGAGATTTGGTACAGTTCTTCCCTGTCATATTCCAATATTTTATGAGCATCTCTTTCAGAAAACTGTTTCCTGGTAGAAATCCCTAAGCACAGAATCTGCTTCTTTTCTTTTGTTTTCCCTTCCATGTAAACTGAAACAGCTCTTTCGTATATTTGACCTTTGTCGTTAAGTCAATATCCACATCCTTTTTTTTTTTTTCCCCAGGCCATTTAGATCTAATTTCTTTAACTTTCCTAATGCATAAGTATTCCCTCTTTTCTCCTCAATAGCCAGATTGGCTACAGCATTCTCCTACAAACATAACTAAATTGATACAGAGGAGTTTGTGTATCAGATACCAAGTTGTATATTCTTAATTAGGTTGCATTGTCCTAGATGCTTTTAGCACTAAGTTTTAAAGAAACTGACTGGCTTGATGGTTATCTGCTGCCCAACTTGTTAACTTCAATGGCTCAGGGCTGCTTCTGCTATGCTCATTCAAGACTAACATTCAAGCATTATCTGTTCAATTTTCCCTCTACACATACATTGCCATACTACTTTCATGTTTATTGACAATACTTCTCCAATTTACCTAGGTCATTTGCATTCAATTTTGATCTCTGTAGTTCTGACCACCTCTTCTCATCTATTTCTATGCTTTTATTGCCAGATAAAACTTAATTAGGGCATTCTCCAACATGTCATTCATGTTTTAAGTCTTTATCCCATCTGCCAATAATATATATCATATCACCCCGTATACAGTTTGAGCTTTGTCATGATAAGATTATGGAAGTATGGAAAAGGGAAAGGCATTGGTAAGAAAAGACACAGAAGACAGGAATACATGAGATGAGGATGAAGTATAAAGGATTTTGACCTATTACCTAGAGACAGTTAAATAATCTCCTGTACTGAGAGATACATTCAATTAAAAAAGATACACTTAGAGGCACCTTGGTGGCTCAGCTGGTTGAGCATTTGACTCATGATTTTGGCTCAGGTCATAATCTCAGGGTCATGATCCAATGGTCGTGAGACTGAGTCCTGGGTTGGGCCCCACACTCAGTGGGAAGTCTGCTTCTCTCTCTCTGGGTTGGGCCCCACACTCAGTGGGAAGTCTGCACTTCCCATTCCCCTCCCTCAAATAAATAAATAAATAAACAAATAAATAAATAAATAAAGCAAGTTTTTTAAATATATATATATTAGAGAAGATACACTTACGGCACAATGTTAACACTGAGGCTACCTGGAGGAAATGCTTTTTAATATTCACACATATGCATCCAATTTCATGTTAGATATCATATATTTCATGAGGATTTCAAATTCAGTACAGATAAAACGGTATAGACACTTTCCTTACAGAATCTGCTTCTAACTCATGTAATTGTGATCTCAAATTGGGTCAATTCACTGAGTAATTTTACTAAGTCCTACTCATCAATTAACTTTCAGCTTGGACTTTACTTCCTCCAGGAAGACTTCCCTACCTCCTAAATCTTTATTCATGCCCTCATCTCTTCCCAGTTTAAGGGAGGGAGCATATCCGCACTATTTCATTCATCCCATTGAGCTATAACTTAAAAACTTGGTTAAGAGACAGATCACACTGTAGAATATAAAATAAGTTCATCTTTGGCTAACAAATACGCAAGAATCGGGCTTAAGTGACAATCAAATTCTATCCCTTCAATTTTCAATGTAATACATAGGAAAAACATGGTCTTTGATTCATTCGCCCTATTGTACATTTAATAATTTATTTTTGTTGCTTCTTCTATGCCATCATTAGACAGTGAGATTAAAAAGATATGGTCTAATCAATTACCAAGTTGATAAATATTTATGACTAAATCCCCTACTCTTTATTACTACCTATTTCCAATGTTATAATTTAAATTCTCCTCATCTTTCTCCCACTGTTCATAGGCTTTGTTTTTTTTTTTTTTTTTTAAGATTTTATTTATTAATTTGACAGAGATAGAGAGATGGTGAGAGAGGGAACACAAATAGGGGGAGTGGGAGAGGGGGAAGCAGGCTCCCTGGGGAGCAGGGAGCCCAATGTGGGGCTCGATCCTAGGACCCTGGGATGATCTGAGCTGAAGGCAGATGCTTAATGACTGAGCCACCCAGGCACTCCAGTTCATAGGCTTAGAACTGGTTTCCATTCAGCTACCGGGTGTACCTAAAATAGAAACCTCTCCATCTTAAAACTCTTCAATAATACTCTATCCTAGAGTGTAAAGCACTAATTCCTCAACCTGTAGTGTAGCTTTCATCTAACTCCTACCCTGCTTCCTGCCTGTCCCCTTTTGTGCTTTATTACCATCTGAAGACTCCATTCCCTATATACTCCTCTGCTGTCAACATCTATCTCAGTGGGCTTCTCATTTTAGTCACTCTGACTGAAATAGTCTTCTCCCCATATAACTAACTCACTTGTATTCATCTTTTACCATTCAGCTCAGGGTGATTTCCTCCAGTAAGCCTTTCTTAGTTCCTGAATCCTGATTTTTCCTCTCCCGCACTCCCCACTTCCATCCCTTTCCATACTGGGTGTAGGTAACATTCTTTCCCACTGTTACACTCACCCTACACTGAATTACAATTACTCATCTTCTTTTCTGTTTATCAACTCTTCTGAGTATCATGAGGACCCAGCTCAAACTACAGAAGAACCAATCGAGAGTTCATAAAAGCGTTGAAGCATGGTAGAGAGTCTATCTTCTACGAAGATCAAACTGGGAGCAACGGGAAGAAAAATTTGGAGAGGCAGCTAGGCCAGAGGCAAGGAGGAAAGGAAGGTGTTGAGAGGACCATGTGAGAGAAGTTATGGGCATGAAACAAGGTAGTGGCAATTCCTGACCTTTTTTATGTTACACTGTCAAACGCTATTATTTTTTTGTCTTGTTTAGATCGTCACAATTCTAGCCTCCAAAATTGTCATATAGAATATAATTTTCTCTTCTTGAAAACTTGATTGGTTTTAGTCAGACTATACTAAATCAAAGAACAAGTCACAGAGTAGGCAGGCTTTCATTTTCTATTGTGTGAAAAAGTATACATTTCGAATGATCTGTTTTTTGAATATTTGGTACTGATCTGTAAAACTATCTGGGCTTAGTCTTTTCTGTGGGAATGTTTTAAACTATTAAGTCAATTTATTTAATGGTTATAAGACCATTCAGGCTTTCTATTTATAATTGAAGTTTTCATAAATTCTACTTTTCCTAAGAATTTGTTCTTTTATTTAAAAAATTAGCAAAAATATTCACAACATTTCATTGTTATATTTTTAATCTTTGCCATGGGTCAATTTATGTATTTTTTAAATTATTTACATTATTGATTTTTGTATTTTTTCAGTTTTTTTGAGGTATAACTGACAAAATTGTAAGATATTTAAAGTGTACAACATATACATGATATACATACACATTATGTGTGCGTGAGAGAGAACATCAACTCTCTTAGCAAGTTTCACTGATATAATACAGTGTTATCAACCGTAGTCACCATGTTATACATTGGATCCTTAGGCCTTACTTGTCTTTTTTTTTTTAATTAGTGAAGAATCTCAGTAAAGATTTGTCTATTTTACAAATCTGTTCAAATAAAAAACCCTTTGGTTCTACTGATTCTCTGCTTTATGTATTTGGTTTTTAGTTTATTAATTTCTTTATCACTTATCCCTTCCATCATTTTTTTTTCTT
Source organism: Potos flavus (assembly GCA_028534135.1). Taxonomy (NCBI): domain Eukaryota; kingdom Metazoa; phylum Chordata; class Mammalia; order Carnivora; family Procyonidae; genus Potos; species Potos flavus. Next base: position 74,263,324 of record CM052897.1, on the reverse strand, counting down.
TTTTTTTTTTGCATTTTGTCTATCTTACCTTCTTAAGTGGACAGTAACTTAATTTTCTTTCTTTACTGATAGGTAAGAACTTGATATTAAACAGAAGGTACTATTTCAGCTATATACCAAAACTTGAGAAATCAGAGTCATTACCAATAAGTTCTAAGAATGTTTAAGTTTCCTTTTACAAATTCCCCACACCCTCAAATTTCTTCTTTGCCTACAGGCTATTTAAAAGATGGCTTATGTTTTCTAAATATTTGGGGTTTACATATATTTATTATATTTCTGTTATTGCTAAGTTAGTTACATGAATTGTGAATTAACACTTTTAACACCTCATTCTACAATAATTGTTCAGACATGATTTAAGAGCTAACATATAATAATTTTTAAAAAATATATTGCAAATGTATGCTTAAGAAGAGTATCCTCTAAATATTAGATATAGGGTTCTAAAAATTTCTATTAGATCACGCTTTTCATTTTTTCCCAAATATTCCACATCTTTAATAATGTATCTACTTAACCTCCCAATAATTGGAAAGGACCTTATATACAATCTTCTACTATGATGGTCTACTTGTAGTTCTACCAGTTCTGCTTTGTATTATCTGAGAACATTTTATTAGATACATTCAAGTTTAGAATGGTAATATTTTCCTAGTGAATTAAACCTTCCATAATTATAGAAGGTTTTTATCCCTAGTAATGCTTTCTGGATTAAAGTTTATTTTTTCAGATACTGATACAGATTCTTGGCTTTCTTTAGATTGGTGTTTGCCTAGTATTTTTTTTTTTTCGTTCTTTGACCTTCCAACATTCTATTCACTATGCCATTCTGAATTCCCACTAGCAATTTATGAGAGTTTTGGTTGTTCTACAATCTTTCTACCTGTGGTATGGTCATTTTCTTTTTAGCCAATTTTGTATGTGTACAGGTATCGGACTGTGGTCTTAATGTGCATCTCTCAGGGACTGATGATGAGCATATTTTTATATGTTTGTTTGCCATCCTTATATGTTCTGGTTAAGAATCTTTTAAATTCTTTACATATTTTTATGGAGCTACTTCTCTTATTGTTGTGCTTGAAGAGATCTGGTTATATTCTGAATGTAAGTTCACTCTTGGATATATGTTTTGCAAAAATTTTCTGCCAGTCAGTCACTTACCTTTTCATTTTCTTAATAGTGGTAAAAAGTCAACAAACAGTTTTGGCATTGATGAAGCCCAATTTACTATCATTTTTTTTTCTTTTATAGTTAGTGCTTTTTTGAGATTGCTATTTAATAATCTCAGCCTGACCCAAGGCCGTTAAAATAATTCTATGTTTTCTAGTGAGTTTATGGTTTTATCTCTTAAATTTACATCTATGGATCCATTTTGAATTAGTTTTTGTATATGGGTGAGAGAATAGTTGATACCATTTGTTTATTTATGACTATCCAATTGTCCCTGCACTATTTGTTTAAAAAGATTATTTTTCCCATTGAATTGCTTGGACAAATTTATCAAAAATCAGTTGAAGATCATTTGTGTGTGTTTATCTTTGAATTCTCTATTCTGTCCCAGTGACCTATGTATCTGTCAATATGCCAATATCACATTGTATTGATTAGCATAGCTTGAAAATAAGCCAGAATCAGGAAGTGTAAATGTTCTAGCTTTGTTCATCTTTTAAAAAAATGATTTGAATGTCTACAAAAATTTTAGAATCAGCTTATGAATTATGACAAAAAACTAAGATTTTGATTCAGATGACATTAAATCTACTGATAAATTTATGGAGAACTAACACCTTGAAAGTATTGAGTCTTCAAATGAATGAATGTGGCATGCATCTATTTAGTCAGCAAAAGTTTTATAATTTACCTCAGACAGGTCTGAAATAGACTTCTTCAAATATATCCCTAAGTACTTAATTTTTTAATAAAATTTTAAATGCTTTTTACACATTTCAATTTTGTATTGTTTCTAGTATTGTAGACATTGACTCTATATCCTTTGTCTTTGCTAAACTCACTACTGTTTTTAATAGATTCCTTAGGATTTCTATATAGATGATCATGTTATTGGTAAATAGATACAGCTTAATTTATTCCTATCTAATCAACATGCCTTTTATTTATTTTTGTTGACTAATGGTATAAAGGATTGTACCTCCAGTAAAATAATGAATAAAAATATTAAGAGTGGTCAATCTTAGGGGAAAAGACGTTTCATTTCAATATTAAATATAAGGGTAGTTATGTTCTTTGTAGACATTCTTTATCCAATTGAGAAAATCTCCTTCTATTCCTAGTAAATGATTTTTCTGCATCTATTAAGATAACTATTCTATTGATAATCAATTTATAATAGATAATTACATTACTAATCTGGTGAATTGCCTTAATTTATTTTTGGATGATGAACCAAATTTTCATTCCTAATAAAAACACCATATAATCCTAATGTGTTATACTTTTAATATATTACTAGATTCAGTTTGTTAAAATTATAAGGAATTTTACATCTACATTCGTGAAGGATATTGATCTATAGATATTTTTCCTTTACACATCTTCATTTAATTTTAAGAAATATTTATTCCTCTTTCACTTTCTGAAAGAGTGGATAGAATTGGCATTATTTTTTGTTCCTTAAATATTTGGTACAATTTAGCAGTGAAGCCATCTGGACCTGGAATTTTCTTTGTGGGAAAATTTTTAACTGAAAATTCAATCTCCTTAATACTGTAGAGGTATTCAGGGTGTGTCTTTCTTCTTGAGTAAGTTTTCAAGGAATCTGTCTTTTGTCTCTAAGTTTTCAAATTTATGGGCATAAAGTTTCCCTTTATGTCTCTAAGCTTTCAAATTTATGGGCATAAGAGATCCTTGTTATCCTTTTACAGCCTATAGACTCTGCAGTGATGTCTTTTCTCATTCCTGATATTTCTAATTTGTGTCTGCTTTTTTTTCCCCTCAGCAGTTTAGCTAGAGGTTTATCAATTTTGTAATCTCAAAGAACCAACTTTTAAATTCACTTTTCACTATCGTTTTTCTGTTCTACCTTTCATTAACTGCTACTCTTTATTTTTTCCCTTCTGCTCCATAATTTGGGCTTCATTTTTGCTGTTCTCTTTCTAGTTTCTTAGGGCAGAAGCTTAGGTAACTGACTTTACATGTTTCTATTTTTCTAACATACACAATTGATATTACACATTTCCCTCTAAGCACTGCTTTAGCTATGTGTCACAAACTTGGAGTTCTTGATGATTTCATTTTCATTTACTTCTAAATATTTTCTTATTTTTCTTGTGTCTTCTTTGACCCCTGGGGATTACTTAGAAGTGTATTAACTTCCAAATAACTTGGAATTTTCTAGACATTATTTGCTCATTGGTTTCTAATTTAATTCTGTTGTAATCAGATAACATTTTACTGAGTGGGAGATGAACATGAGAGACTATGGGCTCTGGCAAACAAACTGAGGGTTTCAGAAGGGAGGGGGTGGGGGGATGGGTGAGCCTGGTGTTGGGTATTAAGGAGGGCACATATTGCATGGAGCACTGGGCGTTATACACAAACAATGAATCATGGAACACTACATCAAAAACTAATGATGTACTATAGTGACTAACAACACAATTAAAAAAATAATAAATTATTTCAATCCTTCTAAATTTATAGAGACTTTTCATGGTCCAGAATATGATGTTTGCTTAATTTTCTGTATGTACTTTAAGAGTCATTACTCTGCTCTTATTAGGTAGAGGGGTCTATAAATGTCAATTAGGTCAGGTTGGTGAATAGTGTTGTTTGATTCTTACTAATTTTCCAATTTTTCTTCAAATATTAAGAGAGAGAGATTTATTGAAAAGTCCAACTATAAATGTGGATTTGTATTTTTTCCTTTTAATTTTACAACTTCTTATTTTATGGAATTTGAAGCTCTGTTATTAGGTACACAAACATTTTATATTAATTTGATGAACTGACCACATTACCATTATGAAATGAATCTCAATATACCTGGTATTCTTTGCTCTGAAATCTACTTTATATTAGTATACCCATTTCATTTTTTTTTATTACTGTTAACCTTGTATTCTTTTCCTAATCCTTTGCTTTAACCTATTTTTATATTGAAAGTGGTTTCCTGTACACAACATAAAAATGAGTCTTGCTTTTATTTTTAAAAAAGCCTTCTTATAAGACAATCTCTGACTTAGTTTGTTTAAATCATTTACATTTGATGTGATTAATGACATGATTAGGAATATATCTATAATCTTGTTTTCTACTTAATCTTATGTGCTCTTTGCTCCTTTTTTATTCTCTTCTTCTCTTTTGGATTGAGTATTTTTATGATTCCATTTTATCTCTGTTATTGCCTGATTAGGTATTCCTTTTTGTTTTGTTTTAGTGGATGTGCCATGATTTACACATACCTATTTATTACAGTCTACTTCAAACAATGTTATATCACTTTATATATTGTATGAAAAGAACCTTTCAACTATTTACTTCTGTATGGAATGTATCTTTTTTATTTCTGGCTGCTTTTAAGGTTTCCTCTTCATCACTTCTTTTCAACAATTTGATGATGTTTCTTCTGCTTGGGGTTCACTGAGGTTCTTAGATACTTGAGTTACAATTTATAAAAGATTTTGAAAATTTTTGACATTATTCTTCAAATATTCTCTCTGCCTCTTCCTATCCTCTAGTGCAGCTCACCGATACTCTACTTTTTATCAGTCTTTTTTCTCTGTTTTATTTCTGAAGTGTCTTCTGCTGTGTCTTTAAATGCACTAATCTTATCCTCTGCCATTTCTAATCCCATTTAAATATATTTTTCATCTCAGATATTATACTTTTCATCTTTTTTTGTATCTTCTATAATTTCTTCATCATGTTCTTGAACATATGGAGTATATTTGTAATAGTTGTTTCAGCATCTTTATCTACTAATTCTAACATCTGTGCCACTTTGGGTTTGGTTTTTATTAATTGATTTTTCTCCTGATTATGTGCTATATTTTATTGCTTCTTCACATGCATACTAATTTTTGATTGGATAACAGACATTTTGAATTTTGCCTTTTTTTTTTTTTTTGCAGTCTTTTATCTTGAGGGGATTTATTCTAGGATGCCTTTTATTTACTTGGCAACAATATGATCCCTTCAATTCTTAATTTAAACCTTTGTTTTTTAGGTGAGGTTTAGAATAGTTATCTGCCTAAAATTAATTTGGTTCTACTACTAGGGTAATATCCTTCTTTTTTTTTTTATTTTTTTTTTTTAGGGTAATATCCTTCTTGAAGGCTCAACCTAATGTCCCATGTATTAGGAGTCTCTCCATTCTGGCTGGTAAAAACACAAAATGTGAGAACTGCGGATTATCATTTCTACTAGCTCTTTTCCAAATTTTTTTTTTTTTAACCTGGATTCAGTAGTTTACATACATACGCACTGATCACTATTCAGTAAAGACCTTACAGAAAAACTCTCTGCAGATTTCCAGAGAGTTAAGAGTCAGTCTGTCTTTTTCTTCCTTTTTCTATGCAAAGCTATCCCCTTCCCAGTGCTCTATTTTGCAAATATATCTACTTATCTGCCTCTGTATTCCTGAACCCTGCTGTCTGTCTCTTCAAATCAGAAAAGTTATCAGGCTGTGCCTAGTGTCCCCCTCTCCAGGCAGGGAACTGAGAGCACTCACTGGGCTCATTTCATTTGTTCTCTTCTCTCAGGGAAAACGGGACTGCCTATTGTCCACTGTCTGAATACTTTTGTTTCATGTATTTTGTCTGATTTTCTAGTTGTTTAAGGTGAGATGGTTAATCTGGCCCTTGGAAGAAGTCAAAAGCTGTGCATTTACTGAATTTCTAATTTCAATTATTAGAGTTTTCATTTGTCTTGAGTTCTTTTTCAAATATTCCTATCATTTTTGAGTTTTTGATGTTTATTCTTTCTTGAGATTTCATTATTTATTTCTCTAAGCATTTCATGCATATTTATTTTGTACTGTCTATATGATATTTACAATATCTGCAGCACTTAGAGTGATAGGGCTAAATACTTCAGTATTTCTGCTGGCTTTTGTTCTGTATGGATTGCTTCTTTGTGTGTTCTGTGATTTTTTAAATATTTATTTATTTATTTGAGAGAGAGAGAGGGAGAGAGTGAGAGAGAGCACTAGCAGGAGGAGAGAGAGAATCCCCAAACAGACATCGTGCTGAGTGTACAGACCAATCTGGGTCTCGATCTCACAACCCCGAGGTCACAACCTGAGCCAAAACCAAGAGCCAGACACTTAACCGACTGTGCCACTCAGGCACCCCTGTGATTTTTAAATTGACTATATTTTCTTTAATCTTCGTTTGTGGGAATCTTGAGGAATTAAATTACAGATACTTTCCTCCAGAGAGTGCTTGATTCTGTTAGGTTTTCAGGAGCATCACTGAACACCTAAGGTCCTATGGTAGAGTTTATTTTAAAAATAGTGGATATCCTACTTTTACAGGGTCCCTTTTATGGGAAAGATTTTACTTTTCATACTATGGATATCGGTCTTGGCCATGTGACTTGTTTTGGCTTATAAAATATGACAGGAAACCACAGGTGCAACTTTGAGCAACACTTTAAGGACCCTTGCCTACTTCTGCTATAACCTTCTCCCCTCTGTCATTAGACTATCATGTCCCAGGTCAGAGCCTGATCTTGTATGGAAGAAAATGTGGAACAAAGATGCTGTTATGGACACACAATGGACATAAATACAAGTGAAATTTTTATCTCTAAGATTTGTTTTGTTTTGTTTGTCACTGTAGTGTAAGTTAGCTAAGGGAGTCTCAGGTTAAATAAACTTCACCATCTCATAGGTGATCCAAAGCTTACTCTCTGAGCCTAATGTTAGTATTAGTATTTAACCCCAGGGAAAGCCCAGCTTCTATGGTAGCTTAGAGTTTTCTGGGTTCTAAACTCATCTTAAAGATTTTTTTTTCTTATATCTATTTCTTGAGATTTTCTCATTAATTCACATAAGGAGCAGAAATGCAATAAAACATATTTTCATCCAGAAACAATTTGTTTCAGCATGAAGAGTCTTTGAGCACTTGTTCATTCAAACAGGAACAAGTAAAAACCCCACCCACTATTTGGGATTGAATGAGTTGATGGGAGCAAAAGTTGAACATACACTCCTGGTTGAAGGACTCCAAAACACTCTTTCCCCTTGGTGGTGGCCACTGCAATTTTGGATGTTAAAACACAGAAGAGAGAGTAAAGAATAATCAAATCTTTCCTCTCTCTGAAGTAGAGAATGGGTTGATCGTTTCTATAAATATGTAGAGAAGAATTAAGTAGACAAATATTATGCAAGCCAAATTAGAAAGCATGAAACTAGATTATTCAGAAAATAGATAAGAGCCCAAATGAGTTCTTCCTTGTGGCTACTTATGTATCATTAAATGTTTTTATTAGGTTGACAGCTAATAAAAGTTTCAAAAGTTTCAATATCCCAGTCTTACAACTTTTTATGAAGAATTTAATGGTTTAAAAATTAAAATTTACTATTTTCGTTGAACTACTTTCACTTATTTTTTTAAAAAATATTTTATTTTAGAGAGAGGGTGAGCATGAGTGGGAGGAGCAGAGAGAGAGAGAGAGAGAGCGAATCTCAAGTAGACTCTATGCTGAGCACAGAGCCGGATGTGGGGCTCGATCCCAAGACCCTGAGATCATGATTTGAGTCGAAACCAAGAGTTGGAAGCTTACCCGACTGCGACTCCCAGGTGCCCCTACTTTCACTTATTTTATCTGTCATTTCATTCTACACAAATAGATGTTTAAAGCAAAGATGTCCGAAAGAAAATGTGGTAAAGCTCAGTAAGTGCCAATACGTGTGGCCCAGCAAACACATGTTTGTGTATCTCATATAGAACCAGCATAATCAAAACTCAGAAATAATCTGCATTAGCAAGAACAAACACAAATTGGAATTTTAGAATCTCTTGAAAATACTTTTAAATAAAAAGCATCCTTTTGCAGCTCAATTCTGTATTATTTTTATTAATGCTGTTTACTCCTGTCTCCAAACTTTTTCTCCCTCCAGCATGAACGTAGCAATGAATAACTCATATATTGAAAAATTAAACAAGCGAATTGTTAATCTTTGTAAACATAATATTAAACCCAAATACAGTCTTTACTTCCCAACTTGTGGGAGTATTTTGAACCAGCAATTAATTATTAATTCTCTCAACAATGACTACCTGTTTGTCATCAGTAAACCATTTTATCATATAATTATTTAAAATGCAAACAAGACTTTTAATAGAGATTAAATGCCAGTGAAAACATATTTAGGCCCTCCAGCAAGGATGGGTTTGTATAGACATAGAACAGACTTTTCAACATCCTGGTAATTGTTACTGGCTCTCTCCAACCATTACCACCACTCTTGGGGAACTCCTGGTAGGTAGAAACCAAAAGATTTCTACATTCTCTTTCAATTCTGTCTAATTTTATGTGTTATCAAATATTCCTTTCTCAATCTCAACACATACTAACTTACATCAATCTTTAAAAATACCAAAACTTGGTAGACTAAAATGAACACCCATGAGTATTCAAGTAGCAAATTACTGAGTAACAAAATATAGGGGTATTTGGATGAAAAAAAAAAATGAAGAATGACTTACCTCACGGAAGACAAGCTGAAAGCATAACCCAAGTCTCTTGCCTTTGCCTTGGGTTGAAATAGAGTCATACTGTCTAATTTTCTCTTTTACCTATATTAATGCATGTCTCAACCAGATTTTATTAAGCACCTGTATATTCAGGATTCCTTGGTTGGTGCCTTTGTTATAACATAGATAATACAAAACTTAAGGAGACTTATTGTATGAAAGATGAAGGTCAAAAGGTTCAATCTTTTAAAAGTTATCTGTTTAAGATAAAAACTCATTTTAAACAGAATTTATGCCCGAGTATATTTTCATGTCTAGGTCTCAAAAGATTCCTCCCCAAATTTACCATCTTTTAAAAAAGGTCAAATCCATTTTGATTCATATGCATCAAAGTTGGCTTATTTAATTAAGTGGTAGTAGTTACTAATTATATTTGGATATGAACCAAATGAAGCTATTTGTTCATTAAAACTAGAAGAACCATATTTTACTTTGACTGAAACAACACTTAAATATTAACTCCTGCTGATATCAATGGGAATCCTGAATAGAGTTCAAGGACAGTCTTTGGCCCTGGCAGTAATCCTAAATGTCTTGAAATGATAAGAAAAAAACTTGAGAAAGGATGTTACACAAACAGTAAAATTCAAGATTCTCTATCATTTAGACATGCATAAATTAAATACCAGTACTGAACTTAGACTTATTCTTAAGGAAAATGAACCAAAAAGAATGAATGAGTGAATGTGTATGTGTGTATGTGTGTATGTGTGTGTGTGTGTGTGTGTGTGTATGTGTGTGTGTGTGCGTGCTCATGTATGTTTGTGTATGGAGTAATCAAATAGATAAAGTGACCATATAGTTTAAATGTAAAAGAATTCACTCATCTTTTCTAATCTCACAGAAAAGGCCACAAAGAGTGCAAGCTTTGAGAATTTCTCACAGAAACCGAAGACCTTCTTATTATAATTTGTAATTGTCCATGGGTAACTGCACATTCATTTGAATTCCTGAAAGACTGAATCTTGTAAAGAGAACAAGATGGGCCCATATTAAAACTTTTAATGACTTTAGTAAAAAAAGGTGGAACTTTGCAGCCAGCTGGCTCCATACCGAAAGCCAGGCTGCACAGCTTGAACTTAAAGCTATCTTAACATAATGAATAAGTGCCAATAATTAGCATATGTAGTGTGAACAGGTTTGCTGGCACAAGCAAGTGAAAAACTCCAAGGTAAAGTTATTATTAGGGAGTAATTAGCTCTGTGAAGTAAATGAGTGAAACAATAGCTGCCAGCACTGACAATATGGCTAACATCTGACTATGTGGAAGATAACATTGTAAAGTATTGCTCCCTGAGCTAGAATCTGTTAATAACCATATGTTAGTGTAATTAATGCAGAGTCTTTCTGACCTGTTGTCACATAAGAACAATACTTTCTTGGAAACATTCAAACAGGCAGTCCCACACTCTGGGTAAGAAATAATTGTGAAAGTTGCTTACAAACAACTCTTACATCTTTATTTTTTTTAAGAAGAGAAAAAAAAAATCGGTGAATAAAAAGCTGAAGGACAGAGAATGAGACGAGGTAAAACTGTTTGCCGTCTGACATCCCAGACACTAAGAATTCGACTGCAACGGAATGGATCCTTCAAGGTGACTGAAATTCGGCATAGATCTGGACAGACTAAATTAGAGGGTAGACGAAGTAATTTATAAAATGAAAGGTTTGAGCTACACACCCAAGGCTTCATGGGAAACACACATGTGCACGCACATGGATCCTCTCTCTCTCTCACATGTGCGCGTGCACACACACAGAGACACACACACAAACACACACACATACACACCATGATATGGTTTGAATTCAAAACAATTTTGAGTTCCAATACTACTAAGCATCTTTTGCCGCTAATTCTAAACTCAGACACAAGGACTGCATCATTTTCACCCTTTTATTGTCTTCGAGGGTTAACATTATCTTGCACGTTACCTCCAGTAAGTATTGGTTAAATGTAAAGACACTTCTGGATTCTCAGTGATTTCAGAAATCCAACTAAAAATACACTGGGGAAAATAGGGAAAGGGAATTAAAATAATATGATTTCCAAGAGGCAGTCAGAAAATACTGTCATAAATAATAGGAAATAGAACTACATGACTCTTTCCACTAAACAATCATTATTATCTTTCTGCTCATTTTCTTCTATTTTATCCCTGTCCTCCTTCTTTTTAATAGTTCTCATCTGTGTAGTTTTTATTATTTTTAAAGTGCTTTCACGTATAATACTTCACAATAACTTTCTGTGCTTCCAATTCACTAATCTTTGCATTAGCACACTATTAGTTCTACTGGTTCACCAATCTTTCCATTAACGGTGATAAATTGACAGCCATATTTTGTTGAACCTGAATTTAACATTGAATGAGTTGAAAAACTGTCATTTTGTAATGACAAGTGCACTCTCTAGTGCAAAATATGCAGAATCGATTCTTCTCTCTGATTTTGTTAATCACATGTAAAAGTTGTTCTAAGAATTTACAAGGATATTCTCATCAAGACATTGCCTTAGGTATTAAAAGTGCCGAGACCAGTTGAATATCCCTTTCTTCCAGCTTGTATGATTCTACATTAACAATGTGAGGACAATTTATGAGGCACCTAGCAGAGCTGTTACTAGCAGCAAGACATATTGCCACAAGTGACAGAAACCTCAGGTCTACATTCCCCTGTGACAGTAATAAAATAATAAAATAATTGATGAGATCATATATTTATCTCTGAGATACACACGTACATATACAAACATACATACACACTCTGCATTTTCCTTCTTGGCAGAGCGGGAACATGAAAGCATTCATAGAATTTCTTAGTTATATATACTTGTAAAGAATTATTAATCATGTACATTTCACTATGAAAATTCAGCTAAATATATATGTTTGGTATATTTTTATAATTACGAGCTATTTTCTTCCAACATTATCTCAAGATTTCATATTGAGAATATAAAAGGCATGCTACTGGAACATTCTGGTTTGGGGCTAAATTTAATTTACCTCGAATATTCTACCTATTCCAACTAAACTTCTCAAGATCAGCTCATGAGGCAGAACACTCATAAACTCATTAATAGGCATTTCATAATACAAGAATAAGTGTGGTCATATTCATTAATTCCTGCAGAAAGTTGGGTCACTTTAAAATCGAAGCTGTATTAAGTGTTGATAATAAAAGAAAGGCTGAGATTTAACGGAAGCTTGTTAGTAACTTTTGCAGCCTTTTTAGAGGAGTGGGTTTCTTTAGCAATGTTTAATACTTCACAGACTAAAGTGGCCAAGTAAAAGAGCGCTGCATGTTTGAGATCTCACACATTCATCTTCTCACTAAACATCTGTTTAAGGCCTGTGTGATCTACCTGTCAGCACCAGTGATCCATAAAGTGTTTGAACCTCCTGTCACAAACCTCTGAGCTGGTTTGATCAGAGGCTTTGTGCACACTAATCACACCCTTTATCTTTCTAATGTTCGAGGGGGGAAACACACACATACACACACACATACACACACACACACACGCACACGCAGAGCAAGGCTAGCCTCTTCAACCTGACTGTAATTAATCTTTCTAAGAGGGAACCTGCCTGGTTTGAAAAGCAAAGATCTGATGGGCTGCTGCTCTTTTTGTATAAAGGCCTTATTTTCCTACCAGGCATCTTTATACTTGGGTGGTACCCTTTACAAACCACCTTAACTGTGGCTCAGTGACAGTGAAACAACCTTCAAGATCACCTTATGAATGAACCTGTTGGTAACTTTACGTAAGAAAAGAAACCAATAAAAGGGAGTTCTACAGGAGCTCCTTTAAATGATTCTCTCTTTTTAACTGCATGCAGGAAGAAAGGAGCCAGAACGCAAAGCGGTCCCCTTTTCATGTTCCTTGTGAGCTTCTCTCTCCACTAATAATCCCACTGCTACTTTTCTCTTGCTCAGTTGCACACAAACGTATGGAGAGCTGCAGGAGCTCCTAGAGAGAGAACATTTAACATCCTTTTTTTTTTTAACTGTTTAAAGTAATGCTTTATGCATCGTGCCTCTTACCACTATTTGCTTTTTATTGCTTTAAGTGAGATTAATGCCATGGTTGAAATAACTTGCAATGGCACTGATATTCAAAATGTAATGGACCATTCCCAAGGGACATAATCCCTTGTGTAACAGTTTAAAAACAATTTGGAATATAGTAAACAAAGGCAAAGAGGGAAAAAACAATATGAGTCAGCCATAAAAGTAGATAAAAGAGTACAAATTACAGTCATTTAACAATCTTTCCCAATTACTGGCTCTGTTATGAAATATTATGTTTAGTACTTATACACACTATTGAAACCAAAGGCCACATGTTATTAGAATGCACATAAGTCCCACGAATAAGATATTTAGTCAATTGATGGATAAATTCAACTAGTTATGCAGATAAATTCTTATAGCATTGGGTAGCACGGCCTAACGTAAAATGAAAGCATTTCAAGAATGTCAGAAGAATTTTAAAATGAAACCATGAAATTTACAATAAAACTACAAATAAAAACAAGTCTCTACTACAGGGGAACAAAACACATCACACTTTATGATATCTCTGGCTAAGTGAACAAAATTAAATTGTGTAATGACAAATTTTCTGAATATTTTTAGTACTAAGGAAAAATACATTTATTCAAAATAGGGCTAATATTTTTAAGGTAAAACACACAAAGTCCACATAAATAAGTTCAAATAAATAGTATTTAAAAATTTCCTATTGGTTGAAAGTTCTGTTTTAAAACCTAAAAACAATTAACAACTGGGAAATTTTATACTTAATAACGTGTTACATTAGTATTTTATGTCAATATAAAGTACTTACTAACATCTATAGATGTTGTAATAGTTTAGCTCTAATCAAATGTAATTATAAATATATTTGAAATTGTTGCAGAATGGGACAGAGGATGTACCTATAACTATGCAATCCACAACTAATATGGTTACAAATCACACTTCAGACTGCAATCTATGCTTAAAATACATGTATTTTAAGACATTCTAACTGAGCTCATGGTTTTAAAAATTCTCTATGAAGCCCAAATGCCTAAAAATAGAATCTAGATTTCCTCTATGTGCAGTCATGAAATAACTAACTTGCGTAGGGTTATAGGCCTGGATTTAAATTTTATTCTATTGAAAATATGGCCTTAGCCACGAGCTTGAACCTTCTCTTCAGTACTAATTAAAAAAAGAAAGAAAGAAAAAAAAAGCCTATCCATGGCTCATTGAGAGGTTTATTTTGTATCTAGAGTGGTGCTTTAGGTCACCCAATCTTTAGCAGGCACTAGATAGCAAGAGATGACCAGCACAGGACTGGACTTTTAAGATAACTTCTTTTTTTTTTTTTTTTTAAGATTTTATTTATTTATTTGAGAAAGAGTGAGAGAGAGGGCACGAGCAAAGGGGAGGGAGGAGAGTCAGAGGGAGAGGGAGAAGCAGACTCCCACTGAGCAGGGAGGCCCAACGTGGTACTGATTCCAGGACAGCTGGGATCATGACCTGAGCCAAAGGAAGCCGCTTAACCGACTGAGCCATTCAGGCAAGCCTTAAGATAACTTCTAAACACCAAAGCAAACTAAAGAAATTCCTGTCTGTAGAGCCTCTTAGTCCTGGCCACCCTGAGTGAACTGGTCTAGGTTTCAGGAGCATGAATCAGACTAAATGCGGAAAACTATAGCTTAGCTTCAGGGAGGATACAATGCTAGGAAACTTTGCGTCCTGAAAAAGATAACAGTAGGATATACAGAAAGCAATTCTATGCTAGAACTATTTTTTTTAAAGTCTTAAAATCTGTAGGATCATTTCATATTTTTAGCCTGAATTTTTAGCTTTGGACTTCTTTTTTGACCCAAACATAAAAAATAATTAAACATCGGTCTATTCATTTTAAGATTACATTTTTCTTTTACAAACTTTTTTTTTTTAACATAATGATACCTGTGTTTCAAAACAGACACCTATTCCACTGTTCTTAAGGCATTGGCTGAAAAATTAATTTGCACATATACAAATTTTCAAAAATGAACTTGAAAATGTTGCTGATTATAAAGACCCTTCATTTCATTAAAAGCATTGCTGGGTTTTAGAGATCCAAGTTTTGTTATCTATACCAGCCTTTTATAGATGAGAAAGCTGAGGACTTTTAATTATTTTTATTGATGTCTTTATCGAGCAATTAATATGCTTCCCACAAGATAATCAAATATATGCTGTGAAAATAACAAAGATAAATTCTATTGAGATTCTCCTTTTAAGAAGAGAAGATAAAAATTGCTTTAAAATGTGTAATGTAAGGTAGAAAGTAGTAAGATCATTAAAGAGATGTAGAATGGCAAATGATAAAAGAATCCAGAAGAATTTTTTGCTCTGGGAAGATTAGGGAACTATTTGTGGATAAGAGGAAACATGAATTGGTCTTAGTGTACGTGAACTTTCTTGACATAGGGAGAAAAGGATAGGTAATACAATTCCAGGTAAAGGAATCCACATGAGTAAAAACACAGAGGCCAGAGAGTGAGAAAGTGTGAAGAACAGAAGAATGGTTAAGATAGTTGGATCATCAAGTTCATAAAAAGAAATGAGAGAAAACCAACTTAGAAGAGTAAGGCAGCACCAAATGGCAGAGGGTCTTGAATGACAGGCTATAAGGAATCACTTAATCTTGTAAGTAGTTAAGAGCTGTTAAAGATTTTTGAGCAAGCCGTGAACATTAGGAGAGTTTTTCCTTAAGAAGACTGATCTGACAGCAGTGCACAAAGCCAACTGGAGAGTAAAGCTGACAGAGTTAAAAGAGTTAGGTTGCTATTGCAGGGATAATCAGAATAAGAACTTGAATTTGGGACCGGAAAGGGACAAAAAGAAAATATGTAAGGGATATCATGAAGGCAAATCTATACAGTGGCAATATTACACAAATGGAAGTGTGAAGAGGAAGACATCAAAAATAAATCCAAATTTTTGAAGGTAAGCGATTGGGAGACTGGAGATATGATCGTTAGCTATTTCTAGCCCACAAATTCATTAAAACTAGAACTTCTTCATATAATCCTTGATTGATAATTCAGTGACAGATTGCTAGTACATGGTCTTTCTGACACATACATCACATTCCATTTCAATGTATACCATCATCATGGATATCATTTCATAGAGCTGTAGGTTTGTTTAGTCTGACTAAAACGAAGAGTCATTTCTTTGCCAAGTCCAGAAATGTTTTCCACAGAGTATGAGGTTAGGAATAAATAAAATAGGTTCAAGACTCCCATAGAAAGTCTAAATACAGAAGTATCCTCTAAGTGTACCTAGACCCTTGGGATTTTTAGAAGAAATTTTACGAAAGAATTTTACAAAAGAAATTGAAAAATGTATTCAAATGGCAGTAACCTCATGGTTCAGATGTTCTAACAAGTGCCCTTATAGAGACAAAATCTTAAGAATGTAACTTAAATTCTATTGCAGTAGGAATAAATAGAAACAGCATAGGGGTTAAGGAATAAGGATATTACTCTTACATCACTAATTTAAACACGATTCCTAATGTAATGATACTTCTACTGGTTTAGAAGTTGTGGATAGTAACTGATGTTTCTGTGTCTGTAACTTATATATAAGGAGAGGACTAAATTAGTATAGGAAATAGTATCAATATAGTCATGTACTAATATTTTGGATATAAGATTGACATGGGAAATTGGATGTTTACTTTAAAAATGTAATGTATCATCATGTCACTTTAAGAAAATTCTGTTACTTGATAAAGACTTATACATCCCAAACAGAAAATAAACAAAAAGAATGCGCACCACACAATACAGTTAAAAAGTCTTCATATGACTTAAACTTAGCACAATCAATTAACATTTACCAAACATATCTAGTGTTTTTTTTTTTTTTTTTTTGGTATATTGTCAAACTTTAAAATATAGGAAACAAAGAGCATGTGTGTGAGGGTGTGTGTCTATTTTGTCTCTATACAAAAAAAAAAACAACAACCAAGTTATGCATTTGATATGCATTTCTAACAAATTAACAACGTTGGCACACATCTGCTATAGATCTTTGAGGCAAAACTGCCTTATTTTATTAATAAATTTGTGATTAAAAAGACACATGATGTATTAGGATATATTTCTATATATAAATGTATTTGATGAACATATATGCTGACCAACTTGATAAAGCTTATGAAACATACGATGGAATGTTAGCTATATGTCAACAAAACTAAACAGAAAAAGGCTAACAAGAACCTGAAGTAATTGAGATTGGAAAAACAGAAAAAATATTATATTGATAAAGTAATTTTCCTAACACAATAAGACAAATCCTAGCTCCTACTTCAAAATGAAATGGAACAAATCAATTCATCGGAAATTCTATTTCTTAATCTTCATTCTCTTGTCACATAGATGCTATTATATTAACTATCATTTATTAAGCACCTTCCGTTCGCTGGGCACTAATCTGATGTTTTAATTTACTTCTAATAATCATACACATCTGAAACAAGAATATCTTTATATCAGAAATGAGGAGAGTGACTAAATTGGTCAGGTCATACCACTAGTGACTAGCAAAGCAGCACTTCAAACTATGTTCTGTCTGCCTGAAGAGTCCTCGCTGTCTTCAGCACCCCCTCAGGTGACACAACCATGTCAGAACAATGCCAATACAATAGCTACCACTACCAACTCTATAAAAACTTAGTTCATCAAGAGAGCTTGTTTAAAAATCTGACTGAATTTGGGGCGCCTGGGTGGCTCAGTCTGTTAAGCATCTGCCTTTAGCTTGAGTCATGATCCCAGGGTGCTAGGATCGAGCTCCACATCAGGCTCCCTGCTCAGCACAGAGTCTGCTTCTCCCTCTCCCTGCCCTGCTTGTGTTCATTCTCTCTCTCTCTCTCAAATAAATAAACAAAATCTTTAAAAAAAACTGACTGAATTCATTAGATATTTTGGTATCGTATTAGACACAGCCCCAAAGTGATACATAAACCATTTTCCAAATGGTCAGGAATATAGTGTATGATAATAAAAACAATGAAAAATATGCAAAACTGATCTTCTAAAATTTCTTAATGATGAAGGCAATTTGTGCAGATTTTATCAGCTGAACAAATACAGATTAGGTACAAATGACCCTTAGGCTATGTCCACATGCTTAGCAGCCAAGATGTAAGAGACTCTATTGATTATAACCTCGGGACAAACCAAGCAGCCAGAGTCCACGTGGAGGAAACACATGATTACAATAATCATCATTAATTATGAACTTTACACATGCTAGTATTACCCAGAATTTACAGATGAATAAATTGGAACGTGAAGAGATCAAATAAGCTTTCTGAGTTTATGGAACCACTATGTGATGGAACCAAGACTTAAATGAAGTCCCCTGAAGCTAAATTCAGGGTGTTATCACCTGTATCACTCAATGATAATACTGTGTCTTTACAAATTACAGCTGCACTGAAAAACAACTATTCAGTCTGACCAAAGGTTGAAACGTAAATATATCTGGAAAAATAAAGCGGTTCTCTGTATTGACAGTTTTCTTGCATGTCATGTACTCATTCTTCTCTCTACTCAATACTTTCTTGAAGAAACAAGATATCTAATAATCAAAATAATTACAATATAATGAATTAGTAATCTTAACAGCTATAATACATTGAATTATGCTCTCCAAAAAGACATGTCCAAGTTCTAAGCCCTGGTACCTATGAATATGGCCTGACTTGGAATTAGGGTCTTTGCAGATGGAGTAAGTTAAGGATCTAGAAATGAGACAATCCAGAATTATTTTGGGCCCTATGCGTAAACCCTGGTGTGCTTATAAGAGACTGGAGATGGATACTTGAGACACACAGAGATCTAGGGGAGGAGATGACGTGAAGGTGGATGCAAAAACTGGAGTGATACCCCTACAAGCCAGGAAACCCGAATCATGCTGGGCATTCAACAGATGCTAGGGAAGAGGTGTGGTGTGGATTCTCTTTAAGAGCTTGCAGAAGGAACCAGCCCTGCCAACACCTTGATATTGGACTCTGGCTTCCAGAACTGTCTGAGAACAAATTTCTGTTGTTATAAACCGCTAAGTTTGTAGGAATTTGTTATGGCAGTCCTATAACACCAACACAATAGCCCTTCTAAAACGAGGGCATGCAAATTTTACTTCCCCAATATATGGTACTGAAGTATTAGAATTTCTTGCAGTCCTGGATGATCCAGAAAATCTAACATCATTAATTCAGCCCTAGAAGATTTCTGAGATGGTGACTGTATTAGTATTACCTGAATCATGAATGCTATGGCATTATGTAGTTATTCCTTACATTTTATGTTTACTCATAGTATTAGGGACAGATATGCATTCTCTCTCTCTGTATTTAAATTGATTGGAATGAAGACTATATATTTTGTGTTTGACTAGCATTGGCCACTTAACAGTATATATAGGTCAAGTTTTGCGGTTGATACATTTGCTCAGCCTTACCCTTTTTAGTACCTACGCAAATATTCCATAGTATGAATATACCATATGAATTTAAATAAATAATTCTCTAAAGTATAATGTAAAGGCAATAGCAACAAGCTAATTTTTATACCCTAAGTTACAAATGAAGTTAGAAATATTTTTTTTTTTAAAGATTTTATTTATTTATTTGACAGAGAGAGAGAGATCACAAGTAGGTGAAGATAGAGGGGAAAGCAGGCTCTCCACTGAGCAGAGAGCCCGATGCGGGGCTTGATCCCAGGACCCTGACATCATGACCTGAGCTGAAGGCAGAGGCTTTAACCCACTGAGCCACCCAGGCGCCCCAGAAGTTAGAAATATTTTAATGTCATTTTTAACAATGTCTACAGCTGTATATCATTTTCTATATAAAAGTCTGTCATTTTATTATCTCACAACATCACAGGAAGGGTGAGTATAGTAGAGTAAGATATTTTGAGAGAGAAAGATACCATATTCACATAACTTTTATTACAGTATAATGTTATAATTTTTCTATTTTATTATGAAGTTATTGTTGTTCATCTTCTATTGTGCCTAATTTATAAATCAAAATTTATCATAGGTATGTATATATAGGAAAAAAGGTATATGTAGGGTTTCATACTATCTGCAGTTTCAGGTATCCACGGGGGTCTTAGAATGTACTGCCCACGGATAAGGAGGGACTAATGTAACTTATATTAATTTTATATTATATGATAGGTCCGTAAACATTTAAAAGGTCAGACAGAAATTATATTTTTACTTTACTCTGCAGAGATCCCATTATTACTCTAAGTACCTTAACAATTTTTATGACCAATAACAACATTAGTAGTTATCCACTAAATACAGCTATGCCAGGTTATTGGACACAGCTGGAGGCAAGATGCCAATTGTGATGAAGCAATCAACTGCTCCCATATGGTCCTTTCTAAAGAATGAATTTCATACAGAAATATCAATGGTGAAGCAAGCAGCAACTTAGCATAGAGTCCAATAAGTAATGTTAAAAGGAAGGAGTAGTCATTTCTCTAAAGAAATACTTGGCCTCAAAGAGTAACAATTTAGTTAACAAAGAACTTTAATCTCACTATCTACCATCCAAACATGCCTATCATTAGTAAACATCAAATAAAATTTGGACTTAGTTTAAATAATTCCTGGTCTCCAGAGACCTGATAATGTTTCCATAACTAAAAATTGACTTAAATTCTTCATTCAGATGATTCTAGGATTTTCAAGTTTACTAATATTTTGAATGCGAAGAAATGGAGGAACCTTAAGGTAGGCAATACACAGAAGGTACTGGGACCTACTGAGAAACTAAAATTCTGGTAAATCATATGACTTTGTGTGTTTATGTACAAATTAATTAAAGATTGAGAAAGTATGCTAATACCTGAATTCTATTTGACTAAGGACAAAGTTAAAGCAGAGATGTAAAATCAACAAAGACACTAAAAGCTAGCATTCACGATTATTAATAAAAGAAGAGAAAAAATTAATTTTGAATAGTTAGTTAAGGGTTTTATCAGACAACTCTTTTGTCCACTCTTCTGGACAAAAGGCAGGCATGGTTTATCATTTCACATGTACGATTATGAAAAAACGTGGTATAAGGAATAACATTGGGAGATGGGGTTGTGATCAATTAAGCCAACTCCTTTAAACACCATACTAATGTACATTCTAATACATATGCTACAAATTAAAGCTAATTACATCAGTTGTAAAGCAAATACATAATTCTTCTGCTTTTTTTGCTCCTGCTCTACTCCCCTCTAGGGGGGATAAACAACCAAGAAGCAAACAAAAACCTTTCTCGGAGGCCGATTACTCAAATTTCAAGATTAGAGTAATGATATGAAGCAGAGGAGGGGAAAATTGATTACCAACAACATACACTTGCTCTAGTGCTCTACCAATTTTGAGACACACTCACATTAAAGTATTTGATTGTTTTATCTTCACAACAATGTGAGATACTAACATTTCTTACCTACAGAGGAAGAAGCTGAGAACCAATGACATTAAGTGACTTGTGCAAAGTCATACAACTTGAAAACTGGAAACTCCCCAGTTTCTAAACCCTATGATCTACGTACAGCCCATATAGCCTTGTAAGGAAAAAACAAACGAACATTCCCCCTTTAGTCCTGTTTCCCTGTGCCCTCTCAAGGCACTCTTCCTTAAATTCCATCACCATCCACACACAAAGAAATGCCTTTGCAATCTATGCTTGGCTCTCCCAGGTCTTTTGGATTTTCTGTCACCTTTTTGCTCAGGTTTTTCCTCCCTCATTTTCTTTGGCCCTTCCAAGATTTGAAATAGCTACAATTACTGCCTCAGTTTATCTTTATAATAAGTGAAGCTATATCACTGGCTTTTTCCATAGGATTCTGAAAATCCTAGTAATGTGTGAGCATTGTTTCAAAGGTGTTAATAATGCCTCCACTATTTTTGAGCAGAATAGCTAGGATGTTTGACCCTTACCTAATGGTAGTACTTTCGGGTCCCTTATACTTTGCATAAAGATATATTAGCACTCTAACTGAACTGTAATAGGCCCAAAAAATTCCAATTATGTTAGTTATATACACTGTTATGAATGACTACTTGTGCATAAAATATTTAGAAAATATAATCTATATTTCATAATTTTTAGTCAACCCTCAACCTTGATTTTTCTTTCTTTGCCTCAGTCATTACCCACCAATGATAAGCATTTGTATTCTTAATTACTGCTCTTTCACTTTTAGCAAGCTATTAAATTGTGAAAAGAAAAAGGCCTGTAGCATTTCTCACCATCTCATTTATTAAGACCGGCTCGGGACTACATAAGGGGAGAATTACATTTCCTATGCAAGCAGGTGGGTATGTAGGATTGTATAAAGAGAGCCTCAATGAACGAGTCCCTATGAGTAGGAACAGATCATTATAACAGATGATGTGGGCAGACATCCCACTGACATTTAGTACAGCTTAACACAGCCAGAATGGAATAAAACTTAATAGTGGTCAAGGTGGAGAGAAGGGACAAGTAGTAATAAAATAAGTGCAGCACATCCTGAGGTGATTTTCTGTTTCTCCTTCAGGTTAAAGCAGCACCATAAGGAAAAAAGTCTCATAAGTCTGTTATAGTTACCTGAACAGTCAGTGGCACTGGGGGAAGATGTCTGTCTAACTATGCACATCTTTCTTTGGTTGGCTTTTTCCTTTATGATTTCAACAGGTGAGTTACAATGCTTACCCTATTGTCAAAATGGTTGTGACTAAAGAAAAAAAGAATTAAAATTTCTTCAATATGTCATTAGCATCTTTAAAATATTTTAAAATGACACACATCCAGCTCAAGATACTCTCATTTTTAAATCTTTATGCAAATACATCAATAAAAGGAATAAATAATAAATGTGTGCTTACAGAGTTGAAATTTCAAATAAAAGTCATATGAAAACTTTAGTGTATTATCACTTCTTAGTGCTACTGAAGTCACTAATCAGAATAATTGGGAAAAAAAAAAAAAAAGAACCACGGTAATTATTTTGGGATATACACATTCCTCACGCTTTCTAGAATATTCTCAGTGAAAATACATAAAAAATTCAAGAATTATTCTTTTATGTAGGCATTTCAGTTTCATTCCAAGGCTGTAAAATGCTTAAAGATAAGAACCAAACTTCCTATCCTAATCTTTACATCTAGAAAAAGAGATCGGACAAATAGGTTCAACATCTTAGGGTCCATAATTTCAAGGACTTGGCAGAATTATATCACAGAAGGTTAATCTAAATTGAACTGGGATGGTTGCAAAATATAGTGTTTTCACGAACCACATTTAATCCTTTCACCTCTTCCTGTGAAAACTCAAACAATTTTGAATTCTCCAAATCTGTCTTCATTTTCCAGGTATATGTCATCGCCTATTTGTCAGTATCAAAAACCTCAGAAAACATTAAACTTAGTGTTAGTTCGAGAGCTTTAAAAAATATTTCTATTCTATTTTCCTTGATCAAGTTTCAAAATGAAGAAAATCAAATACGAAAGAGAAAGAAAGAGAGGAAAAAATGGCTGTTAAATAAAAATGTAGGAAGGAGATGGGCCAAAAGGGAATGCTAACTCCATGTGGCTCTACATACGGTACTAAGAAGCTTAGAGAAGAATAACTCTATTCTATTTTAGAAAAACAGAATTCTGAGGATTTAATCAGATAAAGAAGGAACAATGAGGATAGGATCATATCTCAGCATCAGAAGCCATTAATAATCTTCGCAAAGTGGATAAAGTGATAGCATTCATGCATTTGAGAACTTCAGTACTCTTCATAAATAACATAATCCTGATTTTCTTTAATTTAAAAATAACCAGAGAATGTCCACTGATTGGCTTTATCATTACTTTTTTCCTGTAATAGACCCATATAATGCTAATCTATGATTATGACTGTACAAGAAAATCATCAGATACCTGAATTGTTTCACCACATGGATGAGCAGATTTACCAGATGAATTCAAGACTATTGCTCCACAACTCAAAGTGGGATTTTATTTACATGTATGAACATTGTATCCTATAGTGGCCATGTAAGAGATAAAAAAGAATATAATAATGATAGTACTGTGAGAAATGAGATTCACAAGATGCTGTAAGAAGTGAGACTCTCCCACGATTAAAAAAGATTATTAGCATTTTCATGCTACCAGGGTACTAAACCTTTTTAAAGCAGGTATTTACAAAAATATCTGATGGATAGTTATGTCTGTATTGTGCTCTTTCTCCTAAATCCTGCTAAAATGATCTGTTGTTAGGAATGAGTTTGTGTCAGGAGCATGGGAATAATTGGGGAGAAAGCAACTGGATAAGAGTGCAAAAAGACAAAGGTATGAGGTAGCAGAAGACAGGTTAAAAAGAAGGCAGTTTAAAGTAATGATGCGTTGATGGAAGGTATTGTAGACCTCAAGATTGTGCTTGTAATGCATTTAAAGGCAGTAGCCTTTTTTAATCACAAAAGAGACTTCACTCAATGTCTCAGGGGATAAAGATTTTAGAGAAAGATCTTGCTTTCCTGTTCTCTTGCATGAATGAAGCATTTGTTACAGGATGAAACAGGAAAGGAGTGTTTTAAAACAATAGGACACTGCAAGAGAAAGATTTCAACAAATGGTAGAATAGGAGAATATCAAATACCCTAAATGGGGAGGCTGGGAATGGGCATCATTTTATAGTGGAAGAAAAAAAATCAATGGCATGATGGGAAAATATTTTCCTTCGCCAAAATCTTCATTTCCTATTTTAGGTTTTTAAAACATCTAGAAATTAAGAGGTTCCTTAAAATATTTTAGTTTTACTTTGAAAGGTCCTCAGCTACTATTTATCAAGAACATTTCTCTTGGAAAAGCAGATCAGACATTATTTTCATGCTAGAACATCGTTTTTGTTTTCCTTATTTAGTTTAGAGTCTAATGATATGACATTATAAGTTTTTATCTAAAATGGATCAAGCAGAGATACTAGGTCATTGTAAAAATTATCATTAAAAAACAGGAACTATTTTAAACCAATGAAATATATGTTTAAAAAGTTTTGTATATATGCCTTCTGAAATGATATACTGATAGTTTTAGTGAATCAAAATGTGATTAACATTTCCTAATTGTTCTATCCTAAGTGATGTGTCATTTACAATTTCTATGGAAACATTCAAATATTGTTCCAAATTTCTTTAGCAAAAGATTTAATATCTGTTTCAAATTCCAGATAAAGTAACAAACTCAATTTGATGGGCTCTGCAGAATTACTGCTCATTTTATTTTCAGGACTGCTTATGATCTTGATTTATTTGATATAATTAACCACAGCTAAGAGACTAGGGTCTACATCTAATTACTTATGGGAATTTGGCGTGGCTCTTATTATTTCTGGACCATATCTTCTCCTTCTACCAAAGAAGAAAAAGTTGGACCAAGTTAGCTCTGAAGTCTATTTTTTATATTAATTATTTTATCGATCACAGAGTTCTAAGTCAATACTACTCAAAGTGTTGGTCTGTGATGAGGTCAGGAGCTTGTACAAGTTTGTAATCCACCAAACCACTTCTTTCGTCAAGAAAATATTGCAGTGAAAAAGCATGTCAGCTGAATTAAAGTGGGTTTAGCAAGCTCCTTATCTCATTAAAGACTTTAGTAGTTCAAAAACTGGTCTGAGGGCCCAACTGTCCTAACATTCTTTTTCCTGCTCACTCAAATGATTATCTTTGAGGATACCCGAAATTTTTTACAATGATGCAAACATTAGTAGTCTTCAGTCTTACAGCAATTAAGAAGAATGAAATAATTTGCAAGTTTCATAAATATACCCCTTAACCATGCAGTTGGTTGTTCCCTAAATAATTAAGAGACTTACATTACATTTGGCCTCCCAAGACACAAGTTCAAGCCAAAGAAGCTTGAATTAACCATAACTATGGTTCTTGTGACTGTATCTAAAACTGACCCTGACCAAAACAAACAAACAAACAAAAAACCCAAGTGTCTTTATGAGTTTTGAAACCGAAACAAGTTATTTAAATAGACAACATGGCATTCACAGAAGAGGTAAAATCATTGGGGGTATTTCTCTTATTAAGATCCAGAAAGTACAGAAGAACAAGTAACTAGTGTGAGTAGATAGATAAAATATTTAAAATATGAATGTCCTAGAAAATTTAGAGCAGGATATACATGCACCGAATATACAAGCCTAATAACGGAGTACAAAAAAATCTGTCATTTTTAGAAGTTCCTATTTGTGGAAATTACAGCCCAGTGAATCTGTATATTCTTTCATTAACACAGTCTCAAAATTTAAAAGAAGCATACCCCTATCTTATTTTATTATATAATCATGCTCTTTAAGTCAGATATAACAGAATATTTTAAACATATGTTTTAAGTATTAAATATTTACACAAGAAAAGAAGAGGGGGAACGAAAATTGGGATTCTTTCTCAGGGTAAAAATTACTATCTATATAAAGTGGATGACATTTTCATTGTTTAGGTGCTTCTAAGCATCCATTTGGTCAAAGGCAGTTGCTTACATAGATAATGGTGGAGTTCTTTAGTTACGCGTTTTCAAATTTGGATGTTTCACACGAAGGGCAAATTTTAACAAAATGTGTGTAAATTATTTATCCATTGATTCATTTCGGAAATATTGACCCCTAACAACAACGCTCTCTCTTTCCCCCCTTTGCAGTTATTTGCTTGCTGAATAATTTTTGTCTCTCTTCATACACATATACCACATTTCTATATACATTACTTCATTTTAAATGTCTTTCAGTGCTTCTGAGTCTGACTGATGTAAGATGTTATTTTGAACATGCCAAAGCATCTAAACGGCCCCGGTCTTTTCTTTTCAGCCTGCATTCCTTGATAAGTGGCAGAGCTTCCCACTTATCAGTCACTCAAAGTGACTGTAGCTGTCAGTTGTGTACAAAGCGCAATCAGTTTGGAAGCGGAGACACCAGCATTTTTCTTCTCAGCTTGAAGCAAACACGTTTTGACTGCTAGTCATTCAATTTTAAAGCATCCTCAATTAGGGGCGGATGAAGATATAAAGAAAACACATCCTAAACACCTCCACCAGGCAACAGAAAAATTTTATTGTTATCTCTTGATTTACCTCACGGCAGCACCATCCCTCCTCTTCTCCTGACTGCATGACACGGGTGCTCATGACAACACACCCTCTATCATGGAAAGATTGCAATAATATATTATACTAACGCTCTGTGAAACCTCTGCTGGAGCCTGTTTATGTTTTCTTTCGCTCTCTGCGCCACTTGCCTCACCCCACAAAAATTCAAATAATTTATTTTTAAAATTAAAACGATCTTTTAGATTTACTTGGCTTATGAGTGGACAACTTTTTATTCAATGAAAACAAGAAATCCAGTTGCCTAATGAGAATAAAGAGGAGGAGACTTAGCTAGAGAAGGAACTCTGGGAGAAAGAAAATAAAATTAGAAGGGTAGAGGAAATGACTAGTGGCTCTGTCAGATGGTCAAGCAGCAGGTGTAGACACAGATATTGGCAAAGTATGGGAAAGGAATACAGAGGTAGAGAGGGAGTAAAAACATGTATTCAAAATGAGATGGTGGTTGTGGTAGAAGAAAAAAATTTAAATGTATATTTTGGTAATGAACAGAAAAATGAAAGGAAACAATGATTCAAAAAGATATATAGAACCCTAAGTACACATATGCATATACATACACACTCGCACAGTTTATACACCTGTGTTAATATAAATCTCTCGTTTAATATGTGTATGATATTAAAATTAGCTCATTACTGTACCTCTTTTAGTAAACATATGTGCATGCTACGAAAGTTCATTAGTCCACCTCTTCTCATTTCCCATTTAGGTATAACAGATTGCTGACATCAGATAATTCTTTTTAAAGATACTTATTGAATTCCCCCATTTATGAAAGAGCACTCTCTTACCTGGTTTATTATAGAAAGCAAAACTGAATTACTTTTTAAAAAAATCCAGCCACATTTGCCAGTTTAATAGGTTTAACTCAGTTTGATAAGATCAATTACTCTTATTTTCTTGGGATTATCTGAATTAAATCACTCATTGCTACTCTAATAAGGAGAGATAGGAAGAAGGTGCCTTTTAAGTTACATAGTACTCAACTGTCAGGATCTCAGATTTTCTCTCTCTCTCTCACACACACACACTCCTCAGTTCCACTGTCTATAAAATGGAGATAATGTCATAACCTATCTGAATTCTTGTGATAATTATATGAAATGACCTCTGCAAAGTACCAAGTACTTAATGAGCAATGGGCTGCTCCTTCTTACCAGTATAATACAAAGTATAAAATGATTTTTACAGACCATATACAGCACTAGGAAATGTTGGTTATCTATTTTTGATCGTTATCAAAATCTATTCCAATCCCTTGAGAAAATTATCGTCCTGCTTATTATTACATATACTACAGAGTGGGTAATGTCCCCGCATTTTATTCACTCATCTATTCAATAAATATTTTAAAGTTCTTATTATATGCCAAGAACTATTGTAAGTACTTTGGGTATAGCAGTGAGCAAGACAGATCAAATCTTTGACTCCACAGAACTTATTGCCAGGTGCGTATTGTGGTAGCATTATGGGGTACAGCAAACCAAGGTACATATAAGGGGGGTGAAAAGGGCTCTGAAGAAAAGTAAGCAGCACAAGTGATCAGAGATGACTAGGGGATACAAGGACTATTTCAGATTGGGTTGGCAGAGATGCCCCATCCCACTACTTGAGGAGGACCTGAATGAAATGAGGGTATGTGTTATGTGATGAACTAAAGAAAGCATTCCAGGCCATGAGAAATACGAATAAAAAATGTCCTGATGCGAGAACATTCTTGGCATATTCCCTGAAACCAGGAAGGACAGGTTTCTAGGGCAGAAGGAAAGAGACAGTTCGAGAGGTTGGCATTCAAGTAGAGCCCAATAGATTAACATAAGGAGAGTGAATTTATTTTAAATGACATGATTTTGAGCATGGTTGCAGCATAATTAAATTTAAAAGATCACACTAGCAGCTATGTGAAATGTCTACTTACGAGGTTAACAGAGGAAGCTGGATTACCAACTTGGTGAGGAGGCTACTATAGGAGCCTAGGTGAGAAATGATGGTGAGTAATGGTAAGAGAAGTTGGTCAATTGATAGATTGAGGGTAAAAACCAATGCTGATGGATTAGTTGTGAGGTATAAAAGAATGCAAGGATTTAAGGATAGTTCCTAGGTTTTGGTCACAGCAATAAGGCATATGGTCTCATACAGTTGGATAAACTGGGAAATAATGAGTTTTGGAAGCATAATTAAAGGTTCTGCTTTTAAAATGTGAAATTCAGGTACTTACTAGTTATGTATTTAAATACGCTGAGTAGGCAGTTGGATATTTGACTCTGAGGTTTAAGAGAGAGATCAAGGATGGAAAGATACATTTTCAAGTATTATCTTTAAAATAGTACTTAAAAAGATTAGATGACCTCACTTAAGTAGTAAGTCAGATGATGGAGAATTACAGCAAGCTAGCCTTTGAAGGATGAGGAAGAAGCCACCAAAAGACACTGAGGATAGAGAATAGAGAGTTTTTTGTTTTTGCTTTTTTTTTCTCTAAAGCAGATTGTGGTCTTTTGGAGGCCAACTGAAGAGTGTTACATGAAAGTGAGAGTAATCAACTTTATCAAATGCTGCCCTGTGACTGAGAATTTACCACTTCTAGAATACTCGTTACAGAAGAAGCATTTCCAGTTTTTTTGTTTGCTTTTCCTTCAAGGGAAAGCTAGACTCATAAAGGTATCCTCAATGTACTATTTGGCTTGTTTCCTATTTTATTTTACTATTAGTCTTTCTTTTCTAAAGAAACACAAAAATACACACACACACGCATAAAGTAAAAAGGTTCTTTTTGTCAATAAGTTACATAAAAATTTACCAACTTTTTGAAATAAGTCAATCAGAGAAAGACAATTATATGATTTCACTCATATGTGGAATTTAAGAAACAAAACAGAGGATCATAGGGGAAAGGAAGGGAAAATAAAATAAGACGAAATCAGAGAGGGAGACAAACCATAAGAGACTCTTAATCACAGGAAACAAACCAAGGGTTGCTGGAGGGGAGGTAGGTAGAGAGGGTAATTGGGTGATGGACATTAAGGAGGGCACTTGATGTAATGAGCACTGGGTATTACACACAACTAATGAATCACTGAACTCTAATACTGAAACTAATGATACACTATATGATTAATTGAATTTAAATAAAATAAAGTTTTAAGAAATTTACCAGTTTTCAAGTAGAAATTAGTCCTCCAGCTAGAGAACTGAACCAAATTTGCCATGTACTAGGAATGCCTGGAATGTAAGTCTTGACTCATGATGTAACTACTCTTCATAGAATAATTAATTTTATGTTAACACTCTGTTAATTTCATTGGCATCTAATTTTCTTCCTATTTGTCAACTCTATTCAAAGACAGGAGATAGAAATTCTTTCTAAAGGCTTTGTAAGCAACTCCCTCCTACAGTAATTATTTTACCACATTAATGAATGTGTAAACTAAGGTAAAGTAAAATAGATTCATTTTAGGCCAACATATTGACTTCTGGCCTATATTTCCATCTGTTGTTGTTAACTTGCTTTGTTTCGTTTTGTTTCCCACTATTTGATAATTATATTCCCAGGGTTTTATCTAAGCCCTGATGGGCCCTGTTTTGTTAACTGATAAGATATGGAGTACAGAGCAGTAAGGAACAGTGTTCAACTTTTTCCACAGGTAATGCTGTTTGGGAAAAGGTTGTAAAGTCATGGGAAAGACTGTCGTCAGTCTGCTTTCTGAGCCAGTCTCAGTGATTCCATGATGGCCATACTGGATCAAATGAACCCAGACATCACTTCAGAAATCATACTGTGAAGATCAGAGTAAGAAGCGCACATAAATGACACAGAAATAAGATAGAAAAAGGAAAACAATAAGGAGGCTTACTTGAGATTCCACATAAAAGATGAGGAAAAAACATCTCCTTCCATGAAATGCATTGTTTGTTTTCAGTGAAAAGCCCAAGTCAGGATGAATGCATTCCAGAACCAGATTACAGCTTCCAAAAACTGTTGTCAAAATTACTTCAGCATAGTCATCAAATATAGTTACTTAAACTAGGGTCTCAGTAATGATATTAAAGAGTTTAAAATATCAGGGTCAGAGTTTAAAATTCTACATAAATATAAACTCATATTATTTGATAAATCTATCAAAAAGAGAAAAAGGATGGTGATATTCCCCATATCTATGTTCCTTGGAAACACCAAGGAAACTAGAAAATATACATTTACAAATCTTAGAACTGTGAAGTTTGGTTTTGGAGCCTCAAGCTGTTCCTTTCTGCCATAGCTCATTGTCTTTACAAGGACTCCTTCATTCCCTCATACTGGTTACTGTGTCTTGAATATTTAAAAATAAATTTAAGAATAATAAATTAATAAATATTTTAGAAAGGACGGAAGGAAGGAGGGGAGGAAGGAAGGAAAGAAGAAAGGAAGGAAGGGAGGAAGAAAGAAAGAGGGAAAGAGGGAGGGAGGGAGGGAAGGAAGGAAGGAAGGATTTTTTAAAAATGATGTCCTGACTTCTAACCCAGGGTGACAGACTGATCATGTGCATTTATTGCATTCTTTCCTGAGATACCGTTAAAATGATAAAAACAGACAAATTTAAAATCCTGTATCACATAAAGCAGGAAAGAATAAGAGATTTACACAGGCAAGAAATTTGACTAGAGTTTTGGAAGAGGAAAATTGTTGAATGTTAACTCAAAGCATGTGAAACAAACTAGAGTATACATGGAAGGAATTAAGCAGAAATGGGGCTTAAGTTGCCCTTAGAACCACCAGAAAGTATTGGGACTTGACAGTCTAGGTACGAGAGAGAGCAAGAGTGAGACCTGGATTGCAAACAGTGATATTAGTTGAAAGTGGCTCCATCAGTTCACCCCTACCCCAGCTACGTCACACTCCCTGAACAGAAGCTGAAGAGTCTGGGAAAACTTAAGATAGTTAGCATGAACATTGGAATTCCAGAACAAAGACTTCTGTATCCATACATGTAATGTATGGCCAGCTTCTTGTTTTCACTAAAGCAGTGTTACCTTGTTGATAAACCTCAGTCACAGGCACAGCTCCCAATCCAGTTTTTCTTATATTGCTTTTAAATCTGAATGGGTAAGTAATGATTTTTTTAAATTTGAGCGGAACTTTAAAGCTGGAAGAAAAACATCAAGATAAGCAAGCAGGTGAAAAATGGAGGAAAAGAAAATTTAAGGAAATGAGAATTTAACTTTTTAAAAACACCCTCAAGTTTCAATTCAATGAGAAATGACAAGAACAGGATTAAACAAGAATAGGATTAAAAAAAAAAACCAAAAAAACAAAAAACAAGAATAGGATAACCTGAAAACAGAATTATCAGGGAGCAAAAAGAAGTTTATGGAAATTAAAAAGGTAATTTCTCAAATACAGATTCAATTAAACAGTTCAGAAGACAAATTTCAGGCAATCCCCTAGGAAGAAGAATCAAGAAGCAGAGACAAAAATATGAACAATAAGAAACATATTTATTAGTTCAGAAAAATAAAATAAAATATCTGTGTTGCAGGAGATGCAGAAAGAATAGAAAATAAGGAGATAAAATGGGCAAAGAAAAAAAAACCAAGAGAATTTTTCAAAGCAAAAACCCACAACTCTTGGGACTAAAAGTTTCTTGGAATTTACAAAACAATAAGTGAAAAATATCTGTATACATTCTAGTGAAATGTCACAGTAAACAGAAGATATTAAAAACTTTCAGAAAGGAAGGATATTGGTCACCATCACCAACAAGTCATATCAACCTCATATTTCTTGTCGATATTAGAAGATGATGAATCAATGGATTTGAAATAGAAGGAAAATGATTTCAAGCTTAGAATTTCATTTTCAGCTAAACAATCAAGTAGAGAGCTTAAACAGGATATTATTACATATCATATATTTAGAACATTTTCATCCCACTTTATATCCTGCATCCCCACGCTGCTCCTTTTCTTTCAGGAAGTTTTTTGATGTGGTTCTAGAGCAAAATAAGAAGATAAACCAAGGAGGACAATATAGGAAACAGGGATTCCAACTTTGGAGAGTTATAAATGGACATCCCAGAATGTTGGCTGGACCAACTGATCTAAATGAAAGCAGGGCAGATGGCTAGGAAGCAGGTAACAAGAAAAGTGGGGTTCTAGAGATCTGATTTATTCTTGAGAATTTATGAAGTTATAAGGCAAATCACGTGAGTAACATGAGGGGAGAAAATAAGAAAAGAAAAGGCAATTGGAAAGCACAAAGCCACAACAAAAGGAAATAAGAACTATCCCTTTAAGACTCTCCAAAAAACAATACACAGATTTGTATTTTAATGTTAGGACCATTTTTTTTTTATTTTCAGCTTTTAAGATTAACCATTAGGTAAAGCACAACAGGTATGTGTGTATACATACATACATACATACGTACATACATACATACATAAACACATGCATTATATATATATTTTGAGTAGACATACAGGTAACGAAATTGGCAATTGAGGATAAGAGAACAAGAGATTCCATCCTCATCTGACAAGGCAAGTGTGAAGAGACTATATATAATTGATTGAAAAAGAAAAAAAGTTGTAAGTAAACTATTTAAAGCTTAGAAGTACCTATCAGAAGAATTTAAATGACTTATGTAACTACAATGTAAGGTGAGAGGGGGGAATAGGAGAGGATGTCAGGGTGTAGATATGAGAATTCAGCCAATCTTCATTTCTAAGTTAATGATACTTAAAGATTGTAAGTCAGAAATAGCATTATAATTATATTTTTATATACAGGAGTAAATACTAAGAAGTTACTAAAAATGAAAACTCAGAAGATTTTTAAGTGGGTCCCTCTGAGTAAAAGGACTGGGCACAGTACACAGAGGAGCATATAGAGGATTTGGTTCTAGATAGTTGCTTTCCCTACTCTCTTGTACGCTTAGCCATGTGACATGTGTTATATCAGGAAAAATTAAACTATATATGCATATTAATCAATCTGTACCTTTATCTACGGAGACAGGCTTATCTAGACAGTGAAATACTATGAATAACTAAAATTCCATCATTGGGTAATTGCCAGGAGATGTATAAAAATGCTTAAAGGATTTTAAAGTGGTTCTCTCTGAATAAAAGCACAGAGAGCTGTAGGTAGCACCCCCGATCTTCTAGGAGAGGTCACCTATCTTCTCAAATGGATCTTCTACTTCCATAAGTACAAGGAAGAGCTGGAAGTCACCCTTCAAGCTACTTCTTTGTATCTCTGTATTTTCTCTTCCAATAATCTATCTGAAAGCCTAGAACTGTATCCTGTCCTGTTGTGGTATATTTTATTGCCTACAGCAAAACGCTAGTCAGAGCTCAAGGAGTTAATGCATTTCCTTCTCAGGTTGAAATGCTACCTTAATTGCATGGTGTTTATTCTTGGCATTTCCAGTCTCCTAAAGAGACAAGGTTACTTTGCAATCTCTTTGTCCTCATGTACGTGTGTGGAGTCTTGTTGAGGGGGGTAAAATGCTTCCAACTTACCACACTCAGAGAAAGAAATCATAAATCAGCAGGTCAGTCAGGTACTATTATTTCACCTTTCATGTTATTATGTTTTCAATACAATATTTCAATGGATTTTGTTCTGCATAATAATTTATCAAGAATTACCAAAACTCTTAATGAGCTCAGAGAACTTCAGCTCCAATAAAATGAAACCTTTATCACAAATTGGTTGAGCCCATGACTGCAACTTAATCATTCAATTGTACATAAGTCAAGTTGTATTTTTATTTTGTAGGAATAAGTTCCTAGGGAAAGAAAACTCATTTTGAAACTTCGGGCCATTAAGCCTTAAATGGTAGAATGTCGGTGAAATAAAAATGAACTGGGCCAAGACTTGGGAAACTTGGAACCCAGCCATTGTTCTACAAGTAACAACTTCTGTGACATTGGGAAAATCGTCTAACCTTACTTGGTTTCAGTTTACAAATGTCAAAATGAGAGATAGGTCTAAATAAAGGCTTTCTAAAAATCCCCTGTAGTTCTAAAATCATATAAATTGCTGGAACACTGAACTTACAGTTTTCAGTGACTACTGCCATGTGGATTATATGCTTTTTTCCCTAGAAATTCTCCTCTTGCTGGAAATGCTCATTAAATTGTTCATCATCAGAAATACAGAAGGAACAAGTTTTTCTCTCCAAATGACCTAGACAAAAATTTTCAGCATTGTGTGCTCACTACATGTCAGGTATGATTCCATTTAATCCTCAAACTAACCCAGTGTCAGTTATTAGAATTCCCATTTAGTGGATGAGAATAATGAAACCAGAGGGATTACGCAATTTTCCTAAGATCACATGGCAGATGAGGTGTGAACATGCAGAGACTGAATTCAGCTATGTCTAATTCCAGAGAACCTGCTATCTTAATTTTAATCATTCAACACAATTAAAATTGTACTTTATACAGTTAAAATTGGTCCTATACCACCTGAAGAGCCAAGCTCTTCCCTATATACCATATAATGTACACTGGCCAGTTAAGAATACAAAAGAACAGAGTTGTGTCCTTTGCTCTACCCTTAGCTCCAGACAGAATCAGTGACCCAAAGCTACTACTAGTCTTGCAAATGTATACCTTATGAATCAGAAACAATGACAGGGGATTGTTAAATAGCAAATCTTTGCCCCCAAGAGAACACAATGAACAACAGACAATTTGAAAAGTCTGTTAGAAGGGAGAATGCAACAGATTTGTGGAATGTCTTAAGAAAATTCAAACACTGAACTTTCAGTATGGGAATCATGACAAATACACATTTTAAAAGAAATAAAACATCTTTAAAATTTCCCTTAAAAAATATCTGAAGTGGATTTCATACTAGAGCATGTTATTGGACTCTAACCCTATTAGATGCTAATAAGAACCTAAAATTCCATTAAGTATTATTGAAAAAGGGTAAAAAAAATTTTTAAACTAGGACATGCTTCCCCCACTCATTCCCATAGCTATAGAAACCCTGTCCCGTACAAAGCTTCCAGATAAAAGGGAACTTGAGTCTCCGGGGACATTCGGTTTGTTGCCATAATGGAAGCTGAGTAGAGGTCACTCATTCATTTACTTTAAAAGGTTTTGGTAACAGTGGATGAGGTCAAGATGAACCACTGGTTTAGGATCATTATTGGAAACATAAACCACCTAACTATTCCTATTAGAAACAGGTTGATTTAATGTAAAAAAGGGATTAGTAAGAAAACAAAAATTGCTAAAAGATGGGTACTGTTTAAAAGAAAATAAAGGTAATCTTTGAAAAAATCTAAAGATATTTTTCTCTGAAATATTTATAAATTTCATCTCACATTTAATGTGCATTAAGATTTAGCTAGGTACAGTAAGCAGGAATGTAAAAATATTCTATTTTTTTCAGGACAATAAAACACTGCTGAATGTGAGAGAAAGAGGACAAACTTCTTAATGTTGTTAAAATTGAGAGTCTCAAAAATAAAACAAAATAAAATAAAATAAAATTGAGAGTCTCATAAAGAAACTGACAAGTTCTTGGGGGAAGATTAGATATTTTCTGATATTATGACATGATTTTATTTGTAAAATGAACCGATTTATGATTTACAAAGAAGAACAGAAAACTTTTATTTCTTCTTTTGTCCTAATGAGTTACGTGAACCAACCTAGATGAAGACTATAACTCTACATAAAGTCATTGCAAGAAAGTAATGCAGATTGAGTTTTCAATCCAATTAGAATCAAGCAATTAGAGCTAAGGTTGCTTTTTAAAGAGAGAAAAACAGTTCATAAAGAATTGATCCTGAGTGATTGAATAAAATTGGTGAATTTGCTAATTCTTACGGCATTTTCTCTTTGAATGTATAACTACAGAGTAAAACCTACTACCACTTTATTGATCTGTACTTGAAAGAAGATAGAAATAATAGGCCAAGAGAAATTTTAAGTAACTTGGGTCATTAGAATATGTGAATGTTTGTGTATACACATACACGTACAAACTTGTTCATACACTTTTAAATCGAATGACATATACTTCAAATGTAGTAAAGATGTCTAAATTAACCTCCCCGTTAAAGAGATCTCAGTAAAAGAATGAGAGAAATGTTGGGGAACATCATCCTCCCGTCATTTAATCCAGCCATCAAGTGTGAAAATTTGTCCTGCTCTCTTACCCTGCCATCCATCTAGCAGATCTGTCTACCTTTTCCCAACATTTGGGCCAAGTGTGTATTTGTAATTCAAACCGAAAGCCTAAAGGCAGCCTTAATTGTGGGTCTAGTAACATTGTAGTCCACTATTCTACCAATAAAGGAACTGGAATGCATTGTTTTCTAAAGCTCAAAGAGACAATGGTATAAAACATGTAAGAAAATGCAATCAGGATGAACAACATAAATTGGTGTGCTTATTTCTACAAGGTCTTTAAGCTTCATATTTAAGAATGATAAAGGAAGTAGATCAAATTCAAAATATACTGGGTAAGTACTTTCAGATACCAAGTAAATTTATTTTATTGTAAATTCTCGTGTAAGCGTTGCTTTTGTGTGCATTGAAAAAATAAGTTTTATAATACTATATGTTATGAATTTGATTTGCCTTCCACCATAGCAGATTTGATTTTTACCTTTCTATTTCCTTGTCAGATGCTGCCATGGAAAAGGAGGAAGGGGAAAGAAGAAAAGGGAGAGAAAACATTCTCAAAAAGAAATGTGGCAAGGATTTCCACGAGCAAAAAAAAAACAAAAATGGATCTGTTCCACATTTTTAATATTCTATTTCTACACATGTCCCTATAGCGGTCCTTCCCATAACTGTTTGAACAATCTCTCAATGGACTAATTTAAATATATTGTGACTTTCATAACTATTAAGTATTTGTAAGACTGCCCCAAATTAACAATTTATAAATATATTTTAGAAGACTGCTTTTAGTTAGTGAATATACTAGAAGCTATGTAAATGAATTCCTTTCAGATTGCCAGTCTTGCTGGATTCTCAAGATAAAATTTCAAAAGGATGACGAATTTTTCCTCTCGAACATCTGCTTCAAGAAGACAATGTTACATAGGGTGGATTCATAGCTTCATGAATTAGATTCCTTCTCTTGCTGGTAAAAGCGAGTATGTATTGAGTACCTACTATGTGCCTTGATACTCCATCCATGATTTCATTAAGTCCTCATAAATACTCTTATGAAGTAGGTACTTTCGGAAAGGGAATTTTCAGAAGGGGAAAATTTTTTGTCAAAATTCATGCCCCCAGCAAGTGGTGAGGACAGGACAACCCTGATGATCTACTTTTATTACCAATATAGCTGCTTTGTTCCATCTTCATTGATGCTCCTCATCATCACGCATTTCCATTTAAGCAAAAGAGGCAGATTAAAGAGCCAGGGCTCTTTGTCTCTCCGGGCAACATGAAGGGCGGAATTCTACTTGAGTACCAAATCATTAACCTCAACCTCAACCCTAACCTCAACCCTTCTCACACGTGGCTCTTAAGCACAGAGTAAAAAGTTCTCTCTGTCACTGTTCTCTAACAAAAGTTGCTGTGCCTTTTTGTCTTGGTTCCCCTGCACATCCCTCACTGAGATCACTCACAGTCACATTTTAAACATTAAAGAATAGAGAAAATGAAACCTTTCTAACATTTCTCAGCAATAATTTCCTTTTGGTAGAGGATGAAATTGACTGTCAGCTTGCTCAGATCGAATCTCCCTGACTGTAGGGCCTGTGCCAGTCACCATTTGCAAGATTCTCATGGCATAGGAGGTAACATGGCAGGAATTAAGTAAGTGGAAAGTAATTTTTACTTTGGGGGTTATTCCAGTTAGGTCATCTAAAAATTAGAAACAGAATATCGATATAGATAGATGATAGATGATAGATAGATAGATAGATAGGTGATAGATTTTTTAAAATTGGAAATATGCATGAAATGATGATTTCTGACCTGGATCTGTTGCTGAAGCAAATTGATTTTGTGTTGTTGCTGAAGAAGCTGCTGCTGTTGTCTTGCAATCTGTGGAGAAATTGCACATGAAAAATTTAAAAGTATATTGTAGTCCCAGGGGGAAATTACCAATGTTCTCTTGCTCCAAGTTTGATTTGATACTAATTAAGATGATGAAAATAGATGTGCCTGTGCCCCTACAGTACCAGCAATTCATCTGTAAGTAGGATCAAACAAGATATTTAGTTTTCGGAACAGTTTCTTTTGGCCTAAAACAAATGAAGCCTAAGACACTCCAACAGTGATCCAATCCACTATGAAATGCTAGAGTGCCGGAAATCCCTCTTCCTTCCAGGCAATATGTTAAGAAGGTACAGCCTCTGTCGTTTTTAGCTTTTTTCTACAAAAGAAACTATTGCATCAATGGGAGGGTTGTTGCGACCTGGAAGTTCAGGGTGGCGCAGAGTATTGCATTGTGTGAGAGGCTGTATTCCTCAGTGAGGTTTCAGTATTTGTTTTTGCTTTTTTGCTAAACACTGCCCTCGTTTCTGCCTCCCACAAACTTCTGAAAAGCCAACTTCTCAATGCACTCCATCACGGTTTCTGCTCCCATTCTCCACTAAAATGATTCGTAATAAAAATCGCCAATGTCATTTTTAAAATCTTTTTTTAAGGTTTATTTATTTATTTTGGTGGGGGTGGGGGAGGGCAGAGGGAGAAGGAGGGAGAGAATCCCAAGCAGACTCCATGCTGAGCATGGAGCCTGACACAGGGCTTGATCTCATGACCCTGAGATCATGACCTGAGCTGAAATCAAGAGTCAGAGGCTTAACTGACTGAGCTAGCCAGGCACCCCTAATTTTTTAAATTCTAACGTGTTTTTTAGATTTCACCTTTTGTCCTTTCATCAAAATTCAACTCTCAAGTTCTCTCCCTTGATCCTGAACTTTCTTCCTTGGCTTCCATGACAGTACATTTTGCTGGGTTTGCTCCACCCTCAGTCTGTTCCTT
The DNA here is from genome assembly GCA_028534135.1 of Potos flavus. Lineage (NCBI taxonomy): Eukaryota > Metazoa > Chordata > Mammalia > Carnivora > Procyonidae > Potos > Potos flavus. Next base: position 74,223,414 of record CM052897.1, on the reverse strand, counting down.
TTCAGTTACCTTCAACTGCTCTGTCTAGCCATTCAACGTTGTAGTTGTATCCCTACTCCTGAATGTGTGCCAAGTACTTATGAATTTGTTTCTCTAGCCTCTGCCTTTGCTTTCAGCTTCAGACCCATTTTTCTAATGACATTCTCAAAGGTACTTCATATTCAACAAGTTCAAAACTAAACTCAATTATGGTTATTGTCATGCTTTCATTTTATCTTAGGGACAGGGTTTTAAAAAATCATTTTTTTTCCCTAAAGAAAGAAAGGAAGGAGATGGTAGGAAAAGGAATATCACTCTTTTCCTTAAATGGGGGCCTTTCCTCCCACATATCAATATTTCAGCTGATACTTAAATATTTTTTATCAGCACCTTAAGTATTTATCAACAAACTGACCACTTCATACCCCTCCACACTTCCTCCTGTTCCAAGCCACTGTTCTCTCTTGCTGGGTTATTCTAAAAGTCTCTAAAAGTCTCCTATTGTTCTGCTTCTGCCTTTGCTCCCTACAGCCTGTAATATATCAGTATCTAGAAAGATCCTTTTAAAATATAAGTTGTGTCATGTTATTCATCTTTTCAAAACCCTATGTCTCACTCAAAGCAGAAGCCAGTGTCCACACGATGCCTGAAAGACCCTGTATGATTCGGTCTGCTCTCTCTCTGGTTTCACCTTCTCCTGCTCCTCCCTTTGTTACTCCACTCTGGCTACTCTCCTCTCCTGTCTCTTGAAGATGCTAAGGATGCTCCTCTCTCCCAAGGATGCACCTGCCTCTGGGTCTTTGCACTTGCTTTCCCCTCCATCTGGAACCTCTATTCCTAGATAACTGACTGCTCACTCTTTCACCTCCTGCAAGTCTCTGCTCATATGTCACCTTGTCAATGGGGTCTTCCCTGAACACCCATTTTAAAAGAGTCTCTCTCTCTACCTGGCACCTTCATTCCTAATTCTCTCCTTTATTTATATCCCTTATCAACATCTACTATATAGTACTGATCTGTTTACTACCTTTTCCTCATTAGAATTCAATACATTAGGAATTTTTGTCTGTTTGAGTCTTTGCTATATTCCGGCAGCTAGAATAGAACCTGGCATCAAGCTGGTTCTCAATATATACTTACTGAATGAAAAAAATGGAGAATGGAGCTCAGAGTCCAGTGGAAAGGCTGGTCAATGAACAAGTTCATTAGCATCTCTAAGGGCTATAATGGGAATATTAGAGTGCACAGAGTAGGGACACCCTACAATGAGTAGGGAGTTTTAGGAGGAGGGTCAGAAGAGTAGTTCTCAAGAGAAGATATATCTAACCTGAATCTTAAGGAAAAAGTATTAAATGCCCTTCAGAGATTTCCCTACATCCTGATAAGAAGATCAGTGACCACAAGAGTGGCAAATTATGCATGCCAGCACTGCATTGTAGAGAAGATCTAGGGGAGTAAAATAGGCTCTAGAAACCTGACCTGAAGCCTTTCACAAAGGATCTTCTCTCAGGCTTTGTAGGCATCATTGCTTAGCATCTTTCCAACACAGGAGAGGAATTCTGGAAGAACCTAGTGATTTCTAAAATTCCAAGGATAATGTCAGAAAAAGTAAAAAATTCTAGAATCCCTTGATGATATGTGGGGCCAGAATGTGAAAGAGAAGAAAGAGGACTTTGCTCTATTAGTGATTGCTCAGAGTTTTCAGGACAAATATGCCCTTAGGCCCACTGAAGTAGTGATTCTCTACAAAGAAATATCCCTATCTGACCTACAGTTTCAGAAGCTTCTAGAATTTTCTAGAATTCAGATGTTTGAAAGCATTGAGAGTTAATGAACAAGAAAAGAGTAGTGTTTTTCTAGATTGTCACAGGTGAGCATTCTGAACTCTTATCATGGGGGCAAAGCAAGAGAAATACGGGCCATATTCAAGAACAGGCCAAATATATCTTTAAGGAAAATGATGAGGTATTTCATTAAACACGAAAGCATCATCTTTCAAGCAGAGACAAACCACCAATTAGGATAGAGTAAACTGAAAGGGGTTCTCTTCAAATGTAATCTGAATATTTCTTCTTTCAACTCTGCTAGTTTGCATTTTGAAAACTGTTAAGAAGGTTTTATAGGGATGTGTGGACACACAAATACCCTTGACTAAATAATGGTCTTCTTCCACTTGGGAAGGTGAATGGACAGAGCCCAGAATATGGGGAGGCAAAAGGGAGTTAGCCCCAGAAAAGATGTATCATGTCTGTATATAAATTCACTCTATGACAGCCTCTTTCTTCCCTTCCCTTTGCTACTAATTTTAAGTAATAGTTCTTATACATTCCCTCCATTTTCCTACTACACATTCGTCAATTCTTACACCTCATTTCTACTACTAAAGTTCCACAGAAGCCAGTTTTAAAAGGCCAACAGTGAGAAACTAAATGACAAATCTAGTAGCTTTGTTCTTCTGGAATTGTTCATTTTCCTCTCTCTACCAGCTATATGCCAGTACCTCCCAAGGGTCTACCCTTAGTTCCATTCCATTTTCTAATGATATCACCATTATTATAATTTAGGGCTTACAAACCTGCCATTCCTTGCATGAAACACTCTGGTCCCAGATATTAATAAGGCTGTCTCTTGTATGTCATTTAGATCTGAGCTCAACTGCCAGATCCAACCACCCAATCTAAGAAACGTTGCCTTGCCATACCAGTCAATATTTATTAAATAACTCTAATTACATTTCATCAAAAAACTTATCACTGTCTAAAATCATTTTGTTCATGTCTCTTTTCCTTTGTTGATCCTCTCTCTCTTTATACTAGAACTTAGGGGCTCTATCTTTCTGGTTAATTGATGTAGCCTCAGAAGTTAGCACAGTGCCTGGCACATAAGAAGTGCTTGATTATTATCTGTTGAATAAATGAATGAAACTTATCTACCCCAGTGGTTTAAACTACCTTTTCTACATAAATAAACTAAGAAATTCAGTTCAGTCCTCTTTTCCAAACTGTCCATTGGTATTTCTAGCTGTTTTTTACATACCTCCAGTTGGACAACCTGCCAAGAGCTCTAATTAAACATGATAAAACCACCTGCTTTTCCCAAGTGCCCTCCTCCTGACTTTACCCATCACCCAGGCTCAACATCTTTCCTGATTCTTTTGCCCACTCAAAGAATTCAACTAATCATTACTTTCCCACCTGTTTATTCTTTTCTTTTCTTTTTCTGTGGTCATTTAGTTTAGATTCTAAACTATCTAGTTTAGATTCTCACTCTTTTTTTAATTTATTGTAGTAGTCATCTAACTAAACTTCCTGGACCATATTTAATTTACTTCACTTGTTGAATCTTACTTATTCTTCAAAGCTCATACCAAGGACCTGTTGAATGAAACCTTTCACGGTATCTCTGACTGGAAATGCTCTCCTGACACACCATGATTCTATTTGGTACTTCTCTCATGACCTATCAGAATTTCACCTTGGTTATAATTACTTCCATGTTACGTACCACTAAAGTAGTTGATAAGCTTTTGCAGATCAATGTGTTTTTGTTTGTTTGCTTCCTTTGTATTTTGCTCTTTTATTTATTTATGTGAGGTGGGAAGAAAGGTTTCGTTGATCTTTGTGTGCCTAGGAGAGTATCCCATAAAGAGTAGGCAAAATGATGTCTAAGGAGTTTGTGTCCCCAGCTCCTACTCACCTGTTCTTGTTGCTGTTTGGCCAACTCCATTTGCTGGCGCTGTTTCTCAATCTGAGATGCAGCCAGTTTCTTCTGCTCATCGTGGGCAGCCAGTAGCTGCTCTCGCAGACTGGTCAGCTGATTGATCATACCCATGAGCTGCCTCTCCTTCTCAGCTAGGCTTTCGGGAGTCCCTGAAAATAACATGGCAAGAAAACACACAAGAAAAGGGAAATGAGAAGAGAGTGATTATTCGATGACAATGATTCTATTGTACAGAGAACTATCCTAAATAGAAGGTTAACACACAGACACATGCTTACTTTCTTTCAGATTTTTTTTAACTCCACAGTGAAAACTGATGGCTACTTCCCCTTTATAAAATATCAGAATGAACAAATATTTTGACTGTTTTTTTTATGTACGACAAGTAATAATCTATAGTTTTTAATTTTTACAAGTAAATCAAAAAACGGTTGGGTGAGCATCTACTATTTCAGTGTTCTGTGCTGGGATCTGACAAAAATAAAAAGAAGACTAGAGCACAGCTCCTTGCCCTAAGTAGTTTTTTATCAAATTAAAGAGGCAAGACAAAAACATGAACATTTAATAACCATAATTACTAAGAGATCAAGTTATTATTATCAGTAATATGATTCTCCTTTTCTCAAAAAAAAAAATCTTAAAGAATTAGAACCAAGGAATTCTACATTAAAAAGGGGAAAAAATCTATTAGCCAATCAAATTTTAGACAGTTTTTTCATATGCCACTCAGAGGCGCTCTTCAAAAATAGGATATAACTAGCAGGGAAAATATTCAAGATTGAGAATATAAATTCAGGCTCTCATAAAATAATGAAATATGGTTGAAAAACTAAGAGATCACATTATAGCCACCAAAGATTATAGTTAAATTCAAGACTTGGAGAAGAAGTCACAGTAGTCATTTACAATAAAAAACATGCTCAGGATATTTAAAACATGCTATGAATCTTCTTTGTTAGGTTAAAATACTTATTTGATACACCAAAAATGTGAGCTGTTCACTGAAACAGGAACAATATCACTTTTAATTGTTCTTTTAAAATTCACCAGATAGACAAGACCCCTATGGTAAAGTACTCATAGCAGGAGAGAACATACTTTTTAATTACAATTTTCACTTTAATATAAGACACTAAGCACTATTTTAATAATGCATTTGCCACCTGTATATGTAATTAGATAGAAGGATCTGTTATAACTCAGTCACCCTTTCCCATCCCACTGTATTTCTAACAATTTATGCTGAAAAAGCATGTGCTTTTTAGGAAGTAGTAGCTATAGTTAGTGGCTTATAATTTTCACAGGCCCATTTGAAATGGAAATAAAGTTTCTAATATAATTTAGATAGGCTCGAGAATAAATATCTAGAAAAAATTATGAGTGAATAGAAGTCAAGAATCATGCATTATATTCTTTATTATGAATACCTAGCATTATTCAGGGCAGGTGCCCAATAAATTATTGCTAACAACTCATTACACTTTAGGTATTTGGATTCCATTGAACAGAAGAACACTTATTCTAAGAATAACAATATGACTGTTCCTATTAGAATTCTAATAACAAATAATCTAAATATATACTGTGAAGTTTTTTAAAGAAAATATTAAAGTGATGGTACAATGTACATCTTCACGCATCATTAGAAACCACATATCTAGGAATACCTACTAGGAAAAGTAATACGTATCAGGCCTTGTAATCCTCATTATCTTCACGGGATTATTTCACTTATAAAAATCTAGCCCAGAGGCACCTGGGTGGCTCAGTCAGTTAAGCATCCAGCTCTTGATTTTGGCTTAAGTCATGATCTCAGGGTGGTGGATTGAGCCCTGCATCAGGCTCTGTGCTGGGCGTGGAGCCTGCTTAAGATTCTCTCTCTCCCTTTCCCCTTGTCCCTTACCCTTCTTCCTCCCTCTCTAAAAAACAAACAAACAAATAAAAACAAACAAACAAAAACCTAGCCCAAGAAAACTACAAGATAAGTATTTAAAAATGTTTTAAATGAAATATTAGAAACAATCTCAATGTCAAATGGGAATAATCAAATAATTACGGAACATCTAGATTGTAGAGTATTTTTCACCCATGAAAAACCTATTTTTTAAGAATATTCAATGGTATGGGAACTTGTTCATGATATAAAGCTAGGTGAAAAAACTGGAAATGAAACATTTGTGAAAAGGAAACCTACTGAATGCAAGAAAATTATGTATCTGATAAAAGGTTAATATCCAAAATAAATAAAGAACTCATACAACTCAATAGCAAACAAAACGAAATAAAACAAATAAATAAAATTCAATCCAATTAAAAATGGGCAGATAAGATAAATATTTTTCCAGAGAAGACATACAGAAGGCCAGCAGGTACATGAAGGGATTCTCAGAATCACTAATCATCAGGGAAATGCAATTCAAAACCACAATGAGATCTCACCTCACACCTGATAGAATGGCTATTAACTAAAAAGAAATAACAAGCACTGGCAAGAATGTGGGTTTTCGAAAAGGGGACTTTTGTGCACACTGTTGGTGGGAATGTAAATTGGTGCAGCTATTATGGAAAATAGTATGAATGTTTCTCAAAAAATTAAAAATAGAACTATTATATGATCCAGCGATTCCACTTCTGGGTATTTATTCAAAGAAAATGAACACACTGACTTGAAAAGATATATGAACCCCCATATATAGCAGCATTTTTTTTTTTACAATAGCCATGATATAAAAATAGTCTATGTCCATCGATGGATGAATGGATAAAGAAGATACAGTGTATACACACACACACAGGAATACTATTCAGTGATAAAAAAAAAGAATAAAATTTTGCCATTTGTGATAATGCAAACAGACCTTATGGGCATTATACTAAGTGAAATAAGTCAGACAGACAACGACAAAGACCATATGATCTCAATTATATGTGGTATCCGAAAAAAAAAAAAAAAAGAGAGAGAGAAACAAACAAAAATCCAATCTCATAAATTCAGGAACAGATTAGTAGTTGCTAGAGGTAGGGATAAGAGGTGGATGAAAGGAATGAAAGGGGTCAAAACGTACAAACTTCCAGTTATAAAATAAATCGGTCCTGGGGATGTCATGTATAGCATGGAGACTATGGTTAATAATACTGTACTGCATATTTGAAAGTTGCTAAGAAAGTAGGTCTTAAAAGTTCTCATCACAAGAAAAAAAATTTGGAAACTGTGTGTGATGATGGATGTTAATCAAACTTATTGTGATTATTTCACAATATATACAAATATCGAATCATTATATTGTATCCCTGAAACTAATACAATATTGTATGTCAGCTATAGCGCAACTAAAAAAAAGAAAGAAAATATTTGTATAAAAATATCGATGTATGCACATATCTATATTTACAGAAAAAAAGACTAGAAAAAATTTATGTATTAATAGTGGTTATTTCTAGGTGATGGAATTATAAGCCATTTTGACATTTTTATAGTTTTAAAGAAAATTTTCTATAATTTTATTATTATTTTCATACTTAGAAAAATATATTTCATGTATAATATGTGGAAATGTAACTTAAAAGTTTAAGGTGGCATTATCCATTTACATAACTGGTGTAATACCAATGTGTAAAGAAATATTCTTGTTTGCTGATGAGTATAAGCAAATACCATTTTGACATTCAGTATATAAAAGATTAACAAAATCCTTTTGTCTTCACTTATTTATATTTCAATGATTTTCAGATACACACTTTGTATATTTTAAACTCTCTGAGTCTTACAATGAATACTGTCTCAGAGTCAATGAAATTTTAAGGTTTATGCCAGCCCTGAGTTTGTCCTCCAGCCCTAGTCACTTACTTATAGATGCAGAACAGATATCTCTGAGTGCAGATCTCAGTTTTAAAATTCAACATGTATAAGGTGGGGCTCTGCATTTTCCCCATTTTTTAAGGCACTATCACTCAACCAACATTCTAAGTTAGAAATATTAACATCATCCTCAATTCTCTTCCCCACTACCCATCCTCCTGTATGTATTATATCAACAAATCATGATAATTTTTTCCCTCAAATAGCTTTGTGGCAGTTTTAATTTTAATTGGTCAAATTATTTCTACAATATTACTATGTTCACATGAGTAAATAACCAATAATAACAAAAGGGTATACAGTGAAAGATCTCTGAATACTCTTCCTTCAGAATAATAACTACAATTATTATTATCATCATACTCTTGTAAATGTAGATTCAAGCATATACTAGAATATTTCTATACCAGTTTACCAGAGCTGCTGTAACAAAGTACCATAGATTGGGTGGCTTAAACAACGGAAATTTATATTTATTGGCTCGAGGTCCAAGACTAAGTTGTCAGCAGGTTGTTCCTTCTGAGGGCTATTAGAGAAAGAGCTGTTCCAGACATATCTCCTTGGCTTGTAGATGGCCATCTTCTTCCTGTATCTTCATGTCATCACTCTATACATCTCCAAATTTCCTCTTCTTATAAAGACAGCAGTCGTATTGGATTAGGATTCACTCTAATGGCCTCATTTTAACTTAATTACCTCTATACAGATCTTATTTCCAAGTACAGTCATGTTCTGAGGTACTAGAAGTTAGAACTTGAACACATGAATTTTTAGAGGGACACAATTCAGGCCACAACAATTTCCTTTACACAAAGGACACCATAACATAAATGCCATTTTAACAACCGAGCCACCCAGGCGCCCCTTAAATGCTGTTTTAGAGTATGTAGGGAGAACTCTTATTCCAGTCGCCCTTCCTCATCTCCACTGACATTTTTCATCTTTTCATGAATTGCTGTAGCAACGTGGGGCCCGAACTCACACCCTGAGATCAAGACCTGAGCTGAGATCAAGAATCGGACACTCAATGGACTAAGCCACCCAGGCACCCCTGGAGCCTTTAATAGAACTTCCTGTCACTAATTTTTGTCTCTACAAGTCTATCCTCAAACTGGTACCAAAATTATCTTCCTAGAAAAACAAATCTTCTCATGTAACTACTGTTTAAACTCCTCCACTTGTTCCTCATTGTCCTTGGAATAATTAATATGTCAATTCATCCTTAAGAACGAATAAGGTCCTTCTAATTATGATCCAGCCTTCTCACTTCCTTTGTGCATCCTAAATTCTAGCCACAATGACTTCTACCATCCTCCACAAAGGACACCATCCTTCACAAATGTCTTACCTTGGCCATCCCCTCTCTAAACATTCATTCTTCATGTTCCAGGTCATGTGTCTTGTTCTTTAAGACTCTTATACTGACTCTCACTGATAACAGTTGTTCTCTTCTTTTGGAACCCACACAGTGGATATCTTTATTATGCTATTTAATCATTCTGTTATAAATTAAGCTTATTTTCACCTTTGTTCCCTAAAGTCAGCAGAGATAGCTGTGACTGCAGCAGTTGTAAATTACCAACTCTTATACCCTCATTACCTACTAGAAGACCTGGCATATAGCAAATTATCTAAAATTTTAATGACTAAGTCACTTCCCTTTAAACCACTTTCAGGTTTAGGAATGCCATATAGCCAAGAGAAATGGGGAGATGTATCATCTTACATGAGTTACACAGAAGTTCTGGTTTGGACTTAAAAGAGTTGAGTCAAGGAACTTAAGTTTTTGCAAAAGAAATTTTCCCCACTTTTATAAAAGTACTAAATTAAGATGGAGTAAGCTCTATAGCTTCATCTCTAAATTATCATGGTCTTCATAATAATTATCTCCCAGTGCATGGGGAGGGTCCAATAAGTGGTCTATGAATATTGGAGAAACTAGTTAAGAGTCACAAAATATTCTAAGACTTTAAGAGAGAGAGAGAGAGAGAGAGAGAGAGTGTGTGTGTGTGTGTGTGTGTGTGTGTGTGTGTGTTTAAACCACATCACTGGAAAACCCAGGAGCCTCCCAAACAAAAAGAGGAGCTACTGTTTCTTCACTCAGATTTAGATTTTTAAGAATCATACAAGTATCCAACGCTATGGGGGCACGATCCTTTAACTATGGTCTAGTTCAAGAGATTCAGATAGCTAATGGTATAAGTTCATGTTTGTGTGTGTCACCAACAGTAATTTATTTTCATGTTTCATTTCTTTGCACTCTTAAGTGTTTTAATCTATGCTAGTCCTGCTTCGATTCCCTTAGAATAAGGGATTACTGAGGTAAGAGGCAAACATCTTCTGTTTCAGTTCTTCCTACTGCCTAATAACTCTAGGCATGGTAATCATTTGAGTGACTGTTGTAGTCCTTTAGGTTCTACAGAAGTACAGGTCAGAACATTCCTTAGTGTAATGTGACACAAGTCATGAAGGGAGGGAACCAGCTTCAGTTATCCCCCTCTCAGAAAGAGATATCACCATCCATATATTGTTATATTCTTTCATCTTCCTCATTTTCCGTATCTAATTCAGTGGGAATCCTATCAACTCTAGAACATATAAATTAGTCCATGAGTCTCTATTTCCAGTACAATCTCTTAATCCAGGCCATCATAATCTCTTGCCTTCACTATTACGATGGTTAGGTTTCTAACCATTCTACCTGCTTCCAGTTCTCTCCTACTAGAAGCTATTTTCCAAGCAAAAGTTCAGAGTGATCCATTTAGAAATGTAAGTCAGATCATGTCACACACCTGTATAAAATCATTTCATAGCTTTACACTGCAGAGAATAAAATCCAAACTCCTTACCCTAACAAAACCCTGAATGATCTAGCTCTCACCCTCTCTGGTATCCTCTCTTCAATTTCTCTTTTGTAAAAGTGCTTCAGTCACATGGCCTTCTTTGAGTTCCTCCACTATCAATACACAAAGTTTAAATGTGGTCAAGACCATTTTTAAAGTTGCTCCCACGTTAGGGTCTTTGCTCTCCAATTGTTTCCCAAGGTAAAGTCTTGTCCTAGATCAAGATTTCTCAGTCTTGGCATTGTTGACATTTTGGATTAGCCAGTTCCTTTCCTGCGGACTGTGCTGTGTAACATTTCCAGCTAGATGCTAGTAGCACTTCCCACCTAGTGATAATAACCAAAAATGTTTCTAGACAATGCCAAATTTCCCCTGGTAGAGAACCACTTCAAATGATGGACTTTTCTCTTTCATTCCTTTTGCATATACCCAAAGAGTTCCTTCTGTGTCCCTCACACTATTCTAGGTGTTGGGGATACCACAGTGTCTAGGCTCGATAAAAATGTCTCTGCTTCAAAGAGCTTACATTTAAAAGGAAAAGAAAATAAACTATCAGATCCAACCAGATAGTAATTTAAATGTCAACTCCTCAGACTGCCTCCCTTGAACAATGAAATTAAGGAAGCCACCATCTCACTTTCGGCCACATCATTTAATTTTTATTCTGTTCATAGCAGTTAACACCATATGCTGTATTTTATTAACGTAGTCATTTATTTATTGAATCTTCCATAGAGTATATGCTTTATGATAGCAGAATACTAGTTTGTTTTGTTCAATGCTGGATTCCCAGCATCTACAAAGAAATGCCTAGGACAAACCAAACATCCCATCACAATTTGTTAAATAAATAAAGTAAACTTCATGAGAACAGAGAAAAGTCCTTGATTGACTGATAATGTACAATTCTATGCATAAGGAAAACCCTCATCAGGAGGACTCAAATTGAAAATGGTCTTGAACACATTTAAAATAATAATAAAAAAAAAATCCGTGGAAGCTGACATTGCCCCCAAATCGTTTTATTCCATTCAAATGAAATAGATATATAGCTTGAAATTAAATGATCAAAATCAAAGTAAACTGCTAGGAGTTATTATCCAAATAAAGGAAAGGTAAGAGTAAACTCACTCGAGAAGAAGGGAAAAGGCCTAGAATTTTGACACTAAAAGTAAACTGGGGATTATGTTTCTTCCTTCAAAAACTTACCAAAAACTTAATTCTTTGTTACAAAGCAATGGCCAATCTTTGTCAGGTTTTTTTTTTTTTTTTTTCCTTTAGCAATTGGTGTTACTTAGAGTCAGTGTTATAATTTGGACTAGACTTTTGTTTTAATTTTTTTAATGGAAATACTGTTCTTCTCAACTGGTACTCCATTTGAAGAATCTAAAAATCATTTGGTGTCCTGCCTTTAAAAATTCTGCCTAATGAAAGAGGCTCTACTATACTGTAAGCCTTAAAAGGGCAGAAACCTGTCTACTCTACTTGCTACCACTCTATCTCCAGAACATAGCACATGGCAAGACAGCAATATTTGTTAAATGAATTAAAAATATAATGAATAAAAACTAACTTAAATTAGTCTAAATGTACAAGTAAAGCTTCTTTCAGTGGCATTCTTTTTTAAATTAATATATAATGTATTATTTGTTTCAGGGGTACAGGTCCATGATTCATCAGTCTTATATAATACCCAGTGCTCATTACAACACATACCCTCCCCAGTGTCCATTACTCTTATTGAACAAAAGAGAAAAGGCAGATTCCCTAATTAAAGGTATTAGTGGCGTCATTCCAATTCATTAAAGGAGTATTTGTTGGGTTAGCCAACTTCTAAACATGTATGAATTGGTCTTTCTCGTCAAGAATAAATTTAATCAAACTTCGATAAAATTTAGTTACCTACCCTTTACTGCTATGTAAATAGACTGAGAGGCTGGAGTCAATTAAAATTATATAAGAAATACTATTATTTATTACATGACAGAAAAAAGTAATTGATATTCTACCATACACTGCCAATACTATACATATTCTTACATTATAGATTTCTATAAGTATTTTGAAAAAACAGTGGTTTTTGTTTTTTTGCTTCAAGATCTTAAAAAGAGACCTATGGCCTGGATTTAAATATATCTACTATAGGAAGCTTTCAGTTGCCTTATAAGTAACTGACATAAGAGTGAAATGGAACATTTGACAAGTAGCTATGATCTTTACCGTTGTTATCCTATGGTTGATGCTCTGCTTCTGAGATATTATAAACAAGATGTGTGCATTATCACTTTTGTAGTGAAAGCAAGGGTTTTTCTTGTTCCTTTTTTTTTTTTACTCTATACTATTTCTTACAAATATTTGCCTTTAATGGAAATGATAATTTTACAAACTTTTCCCAAGATTATTCCATCCACCTCCTTGAATATTATATTTAAAATGTAAAAAACAATTGTTGGGTTTTTTTGGTGGTTGTTTTGTTTTGTTTTTAAAGATTTTATTTATTTATTTGACAGAGAGAGACACAGCAAGAGAGGGAACATAAGCAGGGGGAGTGGGAGAGGGAGAAGCAGGCTTCCCGCTGAGCAGGGAGCCTGATGTGGGCTCGATCCCAGGACCCTGGGATCCTGGCCTCAGCTGAAAGCAGATGCTTAACTGACTGAGCCACCCAGGCGCCCCAAGGTTTTTTGTTGTTGTTTAAATCACGTTAACTTTACCACATTTACAGACTTTAATGTAGTCAGTAATAATCTTCTCAAAACATGGCATTTTTAAATGGTCATCCTTTCATCAAGTACAAACTGGGTCCCAAACTTTGGGCCAATGGTAAACGAGTAGCATGCAAGGGAAAGGTAAATATGTACATAAGCTAGCAATACAAAACAGTGTGTGTGTGCTAAGAGACAGATCTAAGCACAGAATAGAATATCCTGACTGCATCTCAGAGGGCGCTGCATCCAGCTGTGTTGGGTCTGGAAATGTTTTCAAGTTTTAAAGGATTTTAGAGATCATCCATTCCAACTTTACTGAGGAGAGACTGCCAAGCACCACGCAAAGAGCACAGGCTTTGAAGACAGGCAGGATTAGGTTCACATCTTGACTCTGTCACAACTCAAGTATGTGGTTTTGGATAATTAATCTCTCTCTCTCCTCTCTCTCCCTGTCTCCACGTCTTCCTATGTAAATTGGGAATAAAATGACTCTGTCACAATAATTTTGTAAGGAAAATGCTTACAAGGTGCCTGTACGTAAATGGGCATGTAATCAATAGTAATCTGCAACTGTTTTTTCAATGAGCAGAGGAGGCAATAAACCAAAAGAGTTAAACTGATTTCCACAAGTCCTTGGAAGAATCACGGCAACATGACACCAGTTTTTTGTTTTGTTTTGTTTTGTTTTTTTCACTGCACCATGCTTCCCTAGGAAGAAAAATGGTCATTTAAAAGAGGAGAGGGTTTTAGGTTAGTTCCATCATCTAATAATTTGCATAGTGTAAGCTTTGGATCCATATCTTCAAGAAAAAAAAATAATGGTTTTAAAATTATTTCAATTTTAGAATCTTCACATCCCTTGCACAAATGAATACTCATTAAATGAATGAATGTATTTTTAAATGAGAAAAAAATGTTGAGGAAGGCATATTTTCATTTTCAAATACAGAATCAGATTTAATATGTAAGAATATCTGTTTAAAACATGCATTACTGGGGTGCCTGGGTGGCTCAGTTGGTTAAGCATCTGACTCTTGGTTTTGACTCAGGTCATGCAATGAGCCCTTGACTGGGCTCCACTCAGCGGGGAGTCTGCTTGAAGATTCTCTCTCTGCCCCTCTCCCTATTCACTCTTTCTCTAAAATAAAATAAATAAATCTTTAAAAAATTTAAAAATAAATAAAACATGCATCATTAAGTGCCTTCTTTGAAAGGTATATAAAACTTCTTAATTCGTGGACTAGATCATCAATACAGAAATCAATGAGATCCAGTGTCTGACCATTCTCTTTCCATCACTTACTATGTTTAGACACTGGCATAAAGCCTCTGGCATTCTGGGACAGAGTAAGTCGCTGATGGGCAGAAAAGAGAAAGTCACTTTTTTGCTTTTACAGACCTTGCCAAACTTACTTTAAAACCTTACATGCTATGGACTCGTAGTCTTTCTCTGGTTCTCAGACAGCAGTTTTTTTTTTTTAAAAAAGTGAACACATTACTCATAAGCAACCACAGAGGAACTATAAAACAAGCTTAGTAGATTAAAAACATTAAGCATTCACTTTATTTAGAAGTAAATGACTATATGTTATGTACCTTCCTCACGGCTGACTCTTGCAATGAACAAATTTCAGATGCAATGGTTCCCTCAAAAAATAATCAACATTTCCAACCCCTTTATAAAAATGTGGAGACATATTTTTTAGGTTAAGGTGCAAATGAAATAAGTCACAAGGTAATTATTAGCAAACCCTGTGCTTCTTAAACAGTTTTCTTGATTTTAAAAGAAAGGATTTAAAACAGCTTTCAAAGTGTTACAAACTCTTACATATCTAAACTAGGATTTTAGAATTTTAAAATTCTAAGGATCCCTTACTAGATTTATTACCTGGGACCTGATTCT
The DNA here is from genome assembly GCA_028534135.1 of Potos flavus. Taxonomy (NCBI): domain Eukaryota; kingdom Metazoa; phylum Chordata; class Mammalia; order Carnivora; family Procyonidae; genus Potos; species Potos flavus. Next base: position 74,208,405 of record CM052897.1, on the reverse strand, counting down.
GATTCCATACCTGCTTGTTTACAAATTCTTTAATGTTATTTAAACAGGGTTATGTCTTTCAAGCCACATACTGAATCCACATATCTCCTTTATCTCAAAATGTTATGTCACCTACCAGAGGATCTACTTTAACCCACATGTGAATCTAAAATCATGTATTTATGCTGAGTTCTAAGAGGCCAAAGTGTCACTGAATAGGTTATTTCCTCGAATCTGTTACTGGCATTCTAGAGCTGTCGGGTGTTTGCCTTTATGTTTTGTCTTCTAGAAAGAACAAAATTATAGCTTTTAAAAAAGCCAATTTTTTATTATACCATCTGCAGCTGGCATTTTTCTTCATACCGGATACAATACTTTCCCGGCCTAAATTAATGCCTTCTGAGCAGGGTGAGAAAGGGTCGACCAGGGATACCAGTGGGAAAGAAGCCAGGCTCTGAAGAATTCTTTATATAAGGCAGGTGGAGAAACTGATCTGGCCTCACCTGAGGGACCCAGACAAGAAACTTCTCAGAAAATGCCCTCCTTTTCTAACTTCACCAAGAAAGAAATATTTGCGAGAATTCTGCAGGCAGATTTTTTTCGTCGCAATTCTATGAAAAAAATTTGAGTCCATAGAATACGAACTCTGCAATGACTTTATTGAAAAGCAAATGAAATGTTTAGATGAGTCAAAGCTGCCCCAGGTCCCCAGGTACTGTGCTCAGGTGAAGTGCCAATGCAATGACCTTTGGTGTAATGGAACTTCCTGTGAGCTAAACAACGTGTGACATTCCCGGTTGCCAACGGGAGGGTAGACACCGTCTTGTCCCCCTCTCAGGAACTAAGAGGCTCTAAGAGGTATTTCTTCACCTCTCACACAACCGTTCCTCAGTGCTTCTGCTATTGGTAACAACAAAAAACTCTGTAAGCCGACCAGTCGCACAAGATTGCTGACTGGAGAAGAAGAAATATGTAATTTCTTCAGGCAGCTCATCAGTGGATACGCATATATTGATGGTTGACCAAGCTTTACAGTCAAACAGTTTCATTCTGCAAAACTGGATCTAGTGTCCTTTTTGGATATTTTTTAGAGGGCTGTTTCAAATGTAACTTTAAAACCTAATTACTTTGCATTTCCAAAGTACCAGACCATAAAATGGTATAAATTCCAACAGGCAAGTTAATCTAACAAGAAAAATAATTTTATGCTCTCAGAAGTGGGTGACCTTTACTAACCCACATTGTTTCTTGAAAAACGAGATTGACTTTAAGTGGGTATGACAACTATTTACAGATAGCTAAAATATCCAAACCAAATGCTATTTATTTTCCCTATTTTTAAAAGTTTATCATTTTAACTTTTTAAACAGTAATAGCAAGAAACACTTCTTTGAACTTTGCCAAACTATAATATTAACCTTTGTCCAAATGTCCACCTGAAAGTAATTCACGTGCAACAACTTGAAGCCAGCAATTAGGAACTGAGCTCTGCCCTCACTTGGCTATAGTTGTAGATATTCAAGAATGGACACACTCACGCTCGTGCACACACACATACACACACGCTCATTCGCTCACACATTTTCTGGAACTAATTAAAACTTAAATGAAAACTGACCAGTGTAAACAGAGGAGGAAAGTTTCAATTGACAGGACTTGGTAAATACTGTAAAGGCTGTACATGTGCTAACATATGCAAAGAGTCTATTAAATATATTATTCTCAATTATCGTTAATCATCTATTAGTTGAATAAGTTCATATTTCCAGACCCCCCCTAAAAAGCTCACACTTATCTTTCGGTATCTCAACCCAAAACAGCGAGCACATACATGAGACTTACACCTTTATTTGCTTCATAAAAAAAAAAAAAAAAAGCAAAAAAAAAAAGCTGCCAAACAGCTAAGCCATTGTTCTCACATAACTTCTTCTGAGGTGGCATGAAAATCACATTCCTGGGCATGGCATAATCATAGTGTCTGACCCCCCAAGAACCATTAAGTCAAATTCATTTACCCCCAGAGGGCTGCACACTATTGTATCCTTTCCACTTTCTCGCCACCTATGAACAATGGAGAGTAATTGCTACTGTCACGGGCAGTCAGTAGGAAAAGTAAGCCAGCGCTGTTTTCCCAGTTTTCTGCCAAACCTATCCAAGCACCTAATAACCATGCCCCCAATAGAAGAAAGATCCACAGTTGCTTTTTAAATGCATCAGAAAACAGCTTTCTGAACAGAACCAGAGGACAATAACCAAACTTATGCTCTGAACGTGAAGCTTAAAAAACTCGAAATTAAAGACGGGACTTCTTTTGACCGTACTGCAGCTTCCTGAACTAACCCCACAGGCAAGCCTGAAAGGAGAGCGGAGCTGCTTTCCTCCAAGCTTATCATCACTGCTGTGGCTCCTTTTAAGTCTGACTTGTGAAGAAAACGAGGGAGGGGAAAAATGTTTGTCCTCCAATGGAATGAGATCACAAGGCTTGTAACAGGCGGTCTCTGCTCCACTCTCAGTTATCACCTAGGTCAGAGGAGAATAAAGAACCTTGGAGAGAACACATCCTGTATCTCGGGTCGAAATGGGTTAAAAATCCAACATAATAATATAAAGGATCTGCTGCCTCAGAAGAGAAATTTCTCTGTTCTCTTTAAACTTGGTCTTCAAGCTCTTTAAGGCATATAAAGTATTATCTGTTTGAATTTGATTCAAATTTGATTTGGTTACTGAACATGTTGATTAGCACCCATTCGTTCTCTCACCACCAAGGCAAACTTAATCATAACTTGAATATATGTAAACTTCAAACAGAATGGATGAAAAGTGAAATGCTCAGTCCAGCATTTTCTGGAAGTTTCCAAATGCTGGGATGCTAGTGTCCTGCCTTTCTGCAGGATGCTCCAATGTAGCACAGCCGTAAGAAAGACAATTGCCTTTTTCATCGGGAGAACATGTGCCCATACATACATATGCAAAAAAAGTTATTTATACACATATTTCTACATGTATATTAATATAAATCTGGTGATATTTTAAACATATTCAGCTTCTACCAAAAAATATAGAGTAATATATAACTAAATATTTTAATATTGATGAATAAGTATTTTTTTCTCAAAATTAATCCTTTAGAACTCAGAATCAAGTGTGCTATTGGCAACAAATAGAAAACCATAGACTGCCTACTACGCTTTGAGAAAACACACTTTAAAATGAACTGAAATGACCATTTGTCGGTATTTTTTATATGAGAAATTTTATATGAGAAATTATATGAGAAATTAAACCTCCTCCCATTATAATTAGTAAAAGTTTATTAAGATATGAATATTCAGTATCACGAAGTCCATAGAGCGGTTTTCTCTTAGGTGTACGTAATGTCGGATTCAAATAAAACCAAACCAAAAACGTTGTTCTCGTTAGTAAAAAACAACCTTTTTTTAAGCTTTCTCCATTCATCATTTCTAGTTTTAAAGGTAGATTATGTACCTCCACACTTCTAATATGTAGGATGCATAAAATCATCTCATAATGGGCAGTTTTTAACACTGATATAAATACATTCCTACTTACAAGATAAATCAATTAAAAATTTTTTTTTTAACGTGAAAACCAAAGCCTTTTGAAGATACAATGGGGTGAATCTGTTAAAATGACATTCCATGTATCTAATAAGGCACAAGCAAAGAGAAAACAAGAACCTTGATACATCCACTTTCAAGTTAGAAAGAAGAAACACCAAAGACAGAGAATGCATTGGACAGGAGGGGATAGGGGGAGAAGCACTGAATCACCGTTATATTTCAAAATATAAATTTCATTTTCGCACATTTTGCATCAAAATAATTACAGATATATTACCTTTTATTTCACCAAAGTTCCCTGATCCCATTGCAAGAAGTTTGTCTTTCCAGTCCTTTGAGAGTAGCTTTTCAATACTGGGGGTTTCTAAGTAAAGAAAAAAAATAAATAAATGTAAACAAATCAACATGACTATCTTTACAATGCAGCTCATTAAAAGTCTATCTGCTAAAAATAAGGCCATCCCTATCCGGGGCCCCAGTTCATAATGACTTCATCAACAAACTGATAACAGGGGGGGAAAAAAAGAATGTGTCTTGTCACCTGCTGTTTCAAAATCATTAGCTTTTTCCTCTTGCGGAACAAAGCTGTACTAATTTTTTATGACAATGGGTACATATAAACCTGCAGTTCATTGTTTTTCAATTTGGTGAACAAATTCCTGCTGTAATAGATGCTTGTCAATTTCAGGGTGTTAGTCTGCAGTCAAAAAATAATTATGTTGATAAAATGCAGAGCAAAAAAAAAAAGGCAAAGAATTAGCTCTTAAATGTGCTACATGTAATTATATCCCTCTGTGTGTTTACAATTACATCCACTTTATAATATGTGTTTAACATCGTATGGTGGTAAGCACACTGTGGAAAGATTTGCCAGTACCGTGAACACTAAAAAAAAAAAAAAAAAAGAAGTTGGTATAAAAGAAGCTTTACAAAGATTGCAAAATCTAGAAAAGTGAGTAATGCCTATAATGGAAACCTATCATTTGCTTATTTCAGACTTGTCTCACATTCTTTTAAAATGCCCAGTATTGAGACAGGGCACATATATTTTAAAGAGCAAGGTTATGCTTTAGTCTGATATTTGTTTCTATATATCACATGGTTTTTGACCTCTTCTTTTGTGTTGAATTTTAATGTATAAGTAAACATAAATGCTAATAAAACTCCCAAACATTAAACTCAATTCCAAACAATGTAATTGTATATTCTTGTCAGCATTTAGATGGGTACACAATTACAATGGCTTTCAATCCCACGATTAGCACTGCATTCAGTGAGAAAATAGAGTGTACTAAAAGATAAGTATCTCAGTATGTTCCATCTAAATAACAATACCCACACTTATTATCTGGATCTAAGACATACCCTGCCATTCTCCACATTGGTGTTTATGCGTATTTGTGCTTGTTCAGACATTTGTTTACCCCCTACTAGGAGCATAAAGGGAGTACATGTTAACTTATCAAAGGGACCGTCTGGCCTAGAGACCATAAGATTATTAGAACCGGTTCATTTTCCCCACAGTAAAATGGATTTTAAGGCATCATCATCATCTTTGGCTAATGCTATCTACTTCTCTCAGTATTCCATCTTACAGCCATTGGCTGTCAGAGTCACAAAGCCCATGTGGGGTTTTCAACAAAGTGGAGGTAAAATTTCCTTGGAAAAACCATGACAATATGGAATGTTTTTTTTTGTTTTGTTTTGTTTTTTTTTTTTTAGATGTCAAAAACTTCTGGAAAATAAAATGGTGAAAGGCTCTCAATGGTTATACTGCTTTACATAGTCTGTAGTCTATACATATGGTGCATACACACACACACCCCTACCACAATTACTGTGTACACATTTACTATGCAATTTACTACAGAATGTGTAGGATGTATTTTTTTCCTTTGTAACAAGGTATCTCCATTTCTTAGATTTTAAGGAAGACAGATCTTAAGAAATTACTTTTCCCTAAAATATCCCTCCTTCTGTACCACAGTGGTTTTGAAAATGGTAATGACAATTCTGAGTAATAAAACGGCTTAAATCTCTTCTTACTGTAATCAATATTTCTGTTCGTCGAGGCTTTAAAAGTAACTTTAAAATACTTCTGCACGGATTTCCAATGTTTCTACATTCCCAGTAAACACTTCATGAGTGAAATCATTTTTTAAACCTTATCAGAGTAGGTCAAACAAACACCACTGTTTCTTTTTTCCAGCACTCCACAAAAATTCTTGAGTAGCATGTAAACAGGGCACAGCCAATACGGTATTTGCAATAGAGTACTGTCAGTCATTAAAAGCTAACAAACCTTTGCAAAGCAGGAATGCAGCAATAGAAATCCATTGTGCACTAACAATAGGCCCCTGAACCTCCCGGCACCAAAAGCAGACCATTTTACTTTTAAGGCTATTGTCTGCAAAGTCCATGACAAAGCTTTTCCCCTGCAGCTAGACAAAATATTCACTGTAGTGTGCTCATAAAGAAACAGAAGTCTTCTGTCTAAGTTGCAGAGTTAAAGTAACAGCCGCCAGAATTCTGAAACCTGCAGAACATTCCTGGCCTCTTTATTAACTTACATAAAGATAGAAGGCTCCTATACAGAGTGACTTTTTTTTTTTCAAGTACCTGACTTTGAATAGACACTACAGAAAAATGAGTAACTTCTTTAAGACCAAATAATTTGGAAGATGTAAAATCAGAAACATATCTAACCCAGGGATGTCATGACTGTGGATGAATAAAGACACTAATATTTGCAACTTGGATGAGGCATATATTTTAAATTCAGATTCAATAAAAATGTATTGAGTAGTCTATGCGCCAGGAACTGTGTTAGATGCTTTTACCTGTCTGTAGTCTCTCATTTAATCATAGCCAATACCTGAAGACTCAGATTGTGTTATTATATCCATCACACATGTTAAAAACAAAAGCAAAAAGCAAAAAAAAAAAAAGGACTTGTCTGAGGTCTCACAAAATGTAATGGGCAGAGTTGACTTTTTGAAGTAAGATTTTGTTTTTTGTTTTGTTTTGTTTTATTTTGCCTACAAATTCCGAACTCTCTTGTCAACAATGAAATGATAATGATAGCTACTATTTTGAGGGTTAAGTGCTAAGCAGTGTACCAGGTCCTTTACATGTGGTATCTCAAACTTCTCATAATAATCTTCTGAATTAGATATTTCCCTAAGCTTTGGTTTCTTAAGTGGTAAACAAATGCACCAATATCTAACTCAGAAGATTATTTTGAGAAGTTGCCCATGGGGACCTAAGTTCAACCTAGTGGATCCCAAAGTCAGGGGGACCAAAACCATATCATTTCACCCACTTAACCTCTCTATCTGAACTACTATGAAATAAAGAGCTTTAAGCGAATCCACATCCAGTATTCCTCCAATGGCTACTGTTGTAGTTTGTCTCCACTGGTCCTTCATGAAGAGGGGGTTAAAGAAAGGATTTCATTGTGGATGCTAATGAAGACGGTTAATGATGAGTTCACAAAGGTCATAATGAACACAGTGGATGCACGGGTACCAATTTCTCTGAAAATGGTAAAGAACCCAGAGAATATAAATGACTAGAACTGTAAAAGACCAAATGGCAAAATCCCAATATTTATAATACACCTGTTCATTAAATGTGTGAATGTGATTAAAGTGAAATTTGACACAATTATGTAAGTGTTGCTTCAGTGTTTACGGACTAAAAAAGATAGTAGTTATCTATTAAATATTCCATTTTCTAAAATGAGATGTGGTTTTTATAAAAATACATGTAGAATTGTATTTTATACTGTGGGTATGTATAGTATGTTTGTGGACATACTTATTTTCCAAAAGTTCAAATTCTGGATTATCCATCATTTTCACATTAAGATATGCCACAGTTTTACTATAAGCACCTTTAAAGATTTTCCTGAGAGTTACTTCTCTCTAACATTGAAATATCTCAATTACCATCAAAATAAAAACTAGTGCTCCCTATATTAAAATAAGTATGCGAGATAATAGTAGCTCTTATTATTTGCATAGTATTTCAGTTTATATCATGCTGTCAGATACGACAACACTGTCAACAGTATGCATTGTTATTACACCCATTTTGCAGATGAGAAAACTGAGGCTCAGAAAGATGCTTTTCCCAGCATCACCTAGCCAGAGAGTAGAACAGAGGGAATATAAAACCAGGGCCTTTTAATTCAGGGATCTATTCCTTCAGGGGAAAGATATATGTGTACATATTTTAAAATTAAAAAAAAATAAAATAAGTAGTAAGAAATAAGTTATAAGATAAATTAGAGGGTGATGACAGATATCCTTATCAGTCAATCCATTAATATTACGATGACTCTAATTGGATTACTTTTGTCTCTTTCTGCTATCAGGACCCTTTTGATATGTTTGCGTGATTTTCCTTCCTCACCCTTGCCTCTTTTGCTCACATATGTTTCTTCACATCAATGCCTATGGCAATCCCCACCAGTGAATGGCCCCCCCAACTGTGCCAGCCATTGTTACAACAGCATCCTGCCTCTTTAGGGCCTGTTCATTCCCTATAACTCTCACTCCTTTTTCTCTTCAGTGCCAAACACTCTTAAGACTGACTCTCTCATCTGGAACAATGAGACCTAGAGACTCATGCCAACATATTGTAATTCTCCAACAAGCTGCCAGTGCCAAGAATTAAACCACATTCGCTCCAGTGCAGTAGCTTTACACACAAGCTCAGGTTTTTCCTTTGTGTTTATGTAGGTTTTTTCCCTTAATCTCCCTTGAGCTGCAGTGGCAGAGCTCATTGAAAAATCGAACAAGCAAAAAATATGTATGTGTAATAATTTGACTTTTTAAACAAAGTCCCCGGAGTTAGGTCTTACCAAATCTACCACTGTTTATACTTTAATTTTGTAGCTTAACCTAAGCTGTGTTATTCCTGACATGTGATAGGGTGCACGTTTAGGGATGGGAGCTGTCTTTTGGAAGGAACAACAGTATGTGTAAACTTCAAAATATAGCAATACCTCTTCAAAGTCAAGAAGTAAAAGCGTATGTCGATTATTCACATCGTAGAATCAGAATTTTAAACCTGTATGGATCTTTAGATATCATTTAGATAATCATAAAAGTAATTTACTAAATAAAACACACTGGACATAAATGGAACACAAATTATTTGGTTACTTAAAACCAAAACAAACAAAATAAGCATTCCATTGTCAGGTTAATCTAATCACATTTTACAAATTTACATTTCACTTCTACAAGATTTAGATCTATTTATGGGCTAAGAGACTGTCAATCTTTAAATGAATTATGGATTATATAGTGTTATTTAAATATCAGACCAAGGAAATCAGTGTTGGGAGATGATGGTTTTGCTCACTACAATTTGGGTTATAAATAGTCTAGACCAAATTCTTCATTTTACAGACTGAAATTGTAAACTAAGGTTAAAAAATGCCTAAGATCATAAATCTAATTAGTGATAAAGCTAGGACCTGAAGTCGAACTCCTAGTTCCGTGTTCTTTTCAATATGCCACACACAATAACAACTTCTTTTAATAGTCAAACTTTTCAAAAATGAAATGTTGGTCCAGTTTTATTCGCCTCATGTAGTTTTAAACAATTAATATATGAGAGTTGATCTGGGCGACTGATCTCTGTTTGAATTAGGTATTGTTAACTGAATATTGTCCCCTCGCAAGCTCTCCCTTGATGGCCAACATAAAGCTGCAGAATAAGTACAAGTTAGAACACTTGGCCAAATACACTTTTTTTCAAAAAGCAATTACAATTCAACGTGTTGCTATTTAATTATTCAATTACTGAGAAGAAGATTATTTTGAGGGGGAAGATTGGGCTAAATCTAGAAATCATATATCTGTAAGAGTTTAATTCATGTTGACGATATGCACAGGCCTAGACAACATTTTGGGGCAAATACTAAAATGTAATGGAAGTAATGTAAAACTTATATATCTGGAAAGTTGTTTGTCCGCTGAAGACCACAGGGCCTTGTAACATTCCCATTAGCCAAGCACTACAGCTAGTCTGCCACGGAAAATGTCAAGTTCTTCTAGGAAACATTAAAAAATAATACATACCACAACACACAAGAGAAACACATCTGAAATTCCAGAGCATTAGAATTTCAATAAGCCTCATTTTTATATGTAATTATCCTAAAGTGAATTAAGCTTCACAAATACTTTACTTTTAGTGGTGCCAAAATACTTGTTTGTTTCCACTTGAAAGTTAATAAGAGCTTGTTAACAGAAAGGGAAAAAAAATTTGGCCTGCTGACTCAAGTTTTAAAATGTTTAATGTGCAATCAGTTTTTGGAATATTGCAATAATCAACACTTACAAGCTTAAATTTTCTTGTTGCACAAGCTGAAACTATGAACACACCTGCCCGATTATACTCAATCTTATACCATATTTTAAAAGAATATTTTTTCATCACATGATTAAACATGTCATAATCAATATGATATAATTGCTACATCTCAATAACCTTGGGTTTGCTCCTCACAAGATGGCTCTATATTTTCTACGTTAAAAAAAAAAAAAATCATTGAAAGAGAGACTTAGGAAGCTATATGGTTTTATTTACTCTATCACTCAGAAAGTTAAGTATACTTTCATGCAACACTTTGTTTTGTCCTTGTTTCAAAAATTAGATGCCAGCAAAAATAACATTAAGTAATTTAGGGGCAGTATTTCAAAAAAGAGCTGCAAAGAGGTATTCCTCATGCACAAAATCTCACTAATGTTGTGCTACTGAACATTAAAAAAGCCTTAATGTCATATAATCTGACTCCATCACTTACTAGTTTTGTGACCTTTGGCAAGTAGTTTAACCTCGCTTTGCATCAACTGACTCATCTGTAAATGGGAATAATAACTGCACTTACCACATAGGATTGTCAAAACAACTAAATGAGATAATTTATGTAAAGCTCTTAAAACACCGCTGGGCACACAGTAACACTTAAAAATGTTACTAGCATTACAACTGCAACTTAATATACGACCACCCAAAAGAACTGTTCCAAAACTCAAATGAAATATATATGCATATGCTTCACTTTGCACATCACTAAAACAACCCAGAATTCAAAAACCTCATTAAAAGATGATAGTTCTGTCTCTACATTTTTTATGGTAATGACCCACAACCCTTAGTTTCACTGATTATCTACCATCCCTATAAATTTTTTAGTTGGTTCGTGCCAATAAAGATGATACAGAAAAAGGCGTAGTATCATGAGGGACAAGGGAAGTTGTCACTTCTATGAGATTAATGTATGAACTGTCCCCAAACAGCACAGATACACAAAAATACTCAACTAATCTTTGCCTGATTTTTTTTTTTTTTGGGGACAGTTGTCTTTCTAACTTTCCGTAGGCTCTATTACATCCTCAACAATGGCTAAAGCTTTTAAGCCAGTGCTGTTGACAAGTGAATGGGAAGGACAAATAGCTTAGTAGTGCTCTTTCCCCAGGGTCACTCAACCAACGGTAATAGTTATTATTTTTATTTATTAGCACTGTAGCCCTGTCCTCTATCATGGCTAACTCACCCCAACCCCCATGACAGCAAAAGCATTTTAACTTTTAATAAAAATGAGAGGTGCCACACTCCTGTGTAAGGCTCTTTCAGCAAAGTGCACAGCTAATGAATATTGTCCATTTGTATCCAAATAATTTATGATGTCAGCAAAGTGTGGGTGGGGAAACATGAATTAAGTTACAGTCATTTGTTACAATAAGAGGGGTGACAGTGGAAAGTAGGAGGAAGCCAGGGGTTACTAAGGCAAGAGGGGTAGAATAGAAAAGCAAAAGTAATGTGATAGAAAGAAATTTGGGAGGAAGATGTTCCTGATTGTATGTATCAGTAATAATCAACTTAAAAAAGTTAAAGCATTCCCCCCCCCAAAATTTTTTCCTGACTACGTCTTTCTATTTTATTCATCAAATAACCAACTTTCTTAGACAGCGATGACAACAAAACTTACGTTTTGTATGAATACTATTTTCTCAACTGTGGATATGTGAGATAGAGGAAGAAAGAAAAATAGAAGACAAACCATAAGAACTAAGTCATAGCAAAAGGTATATGAGAATCAGGCATATTTAACACAAAGTCTTAGTTTCACAAGACAAATTTACAAACAGGAGTTTAAGACAGCTTAAACATATCACAGCTTAGTAAAGATAAGAATGCATGGCTTTAAGCAAATTATATATGCCTACTGATAAATTTAAGAAAAGAATTACCTAAGTATGTATTTGAATTATAAATGAAGCAATTATCCTACTATAGAAGAGTGTATTCACATAATCATCCATTTAATTAGATATCTAAGACCATGATGAAAATGAAAATTAATGATCGTATTTGTACAATTTTGTTGTTGTTGTTGTTTAAAATTGTGAAAGTGGGCGGTAGGGATGATAAAGGAGATACAAAGAGCATAGAAATAGAAAACCACTTAACATACATTAGAATAAGGATTCCAATACTTTAAAAATATGACAGAATGTTTTACCACTGGAAGTGAGAATTAAAGCGCATACAGCCTGATGCTAACCCACTACACATCCTGAATCTTCTCTATCACAACATATGTGAAAACAAATCGCAATCTCAGCTTGCCAGATGCCTGAAAAGATATGAACAATAAAAACTGACATGATTCGTATGATAAATCAGAGATTGTGATATGCAGGTAGTTGAACAGTTGAGCTGAAAAGCTACTTACAATTCAAATTATATTTTTATGTTCTAATACATAGCATCAGATTTTAAAATTAAGAAAAATATCCCCTGATTTGCTTAAAATCATATATCTAAATTTGCACATATCCTTCTCAACCAAAGTAGTCCATCTGCCTTAACAACTTGTTATATTTGGTCTCTCGTAACCTTTCATGGATTTTGGATCGCGTCATTTTTAGAGTAATTTTAGATGAGAAAATACAATACTTTTATTTCCAAATTGGCATTTACTGTTCACAAGCTTAGAGACTATCTAATCAACAACAAAAGCTACAGTCCTGTGTTAGCTGTCATATGCTATGACCCCACCCCCCACCATCGCCAAATACAAAAGAGCCAAAAAACATCAACCTGTAAGAGTTCTCTTTAAGAAGCATTTTCATTTAAGAAAGAACAAGTGGGGGGGAAAAGGACGAAAAGAAAGAAACAAAAAAGAAAAAAGTCTGGATAAACAGAAAAAGGGAAAAGCATAGTTTGTTTTTCACTTTTCCTGTATCACCGGAGACTTGGCATTCTCAATGTCAAAAGTCAGTGGGTATAAAAGTGGGCATGGAGAATCTATTGGTATATTCTTTAAATTTCTTTATTTTTTTTTTTAAGATTTTATTTACATATTTGACAGCAAGAGAGACACAGTGAGAGCAGGAACATGAGCAGAGGGAGTGGGAGATGGAAAGCAGGCTTCCTGCCTAGCAGGGAACTCTATGTGGGGCTCGATCCCAGGACTCTGGGATCATGACCTCAGCCAAAGGCAGACGCTTAACGCCTGAGCCACCCAGGCACCCCCTTTTAATTTCTTAACTGAAGTAATGTACAAAATGATTATCTTTGCTTTTAGTGGTATAATGTACTATTAGAGCTATCAGACTACTTTTTAAAAATTGGATTTTCATTAATTTGCACAGTTTTCATTATTTTGCACAGTTCACACACGTACATACACTCAGAAGATCAGGAGACGTTATACTCTTTTCATTTATTTATTCATTCACTTAACAATCATCTGTTAAGCTGCTACTTTGGCACAGTGATAGGCACTAAGACCTGGCCTCCGAACCTCAAAAACTTCACTGTCTCCTGGGATGGATGGATAGACTAACAGCGACCAGACACTAAACGTTTGACTCAAATTGCTATGGTGTCACTGCGTTTCTCTTTTATTGTTTCATTTATTTAAGGAGAACATGCCTTATTTTAATTATTACATTAATGAATGGTAAATAAAATGTGCTGAGAGACTTCTTCCTAAATGCTACTTTTGTAGTATTACCATAAAGAGTTCAAAAATAGTCTGTTTATCAATCAAACCCACTATAAAAAAAATCTACTAAGCAATACTTTCCAAAAATAGGGCCAATTTCTCATCTTGTCTGTAATTAGGAAAATAATATGAATTAAGTCACACTATCAATGTAAAGTTAAATTAAAAGATCAGTTTATGGATAAAAATAGTAGAATGGTTTAATTCAACAAAGAACAGGTACCGTATATTTTTGCAGGCATGGGGATATTAACAGGAGCAAAACAGAAGCGGACCCTATCCCCTTGAAGTTCATAGTCATAGGGCAACTTCTTTAAATGCAAAATTCCAGGGCCATTGGAGAGTGGCTCTTTCTGCCCTGGTTGAGTCACAGGAATCTGCACTTTCCTAATATCTGAGGTAATTTTTTGATGAGGAAATTTCGATTTGGGGTATAACAATACAGATACAGACATTCTATTACATTTTCAGAAACTTGAAAACTCTTTTCAAGTGGTTAAGATGTGAAGTAGAATATATTGAATTCTTCTTACGAAAAGGTAAAAGAATTTTACTAACATAACAGTGTCATTTGAGTAATAATTTAAACATCATCAACAAAAAAATTCAAATATGTTCCAATAGTTTTCTATTTCACAACTCAATGAGATATAGTAATTCAAAGGGGGAAAAACGTCACAGTAAAATGCAATAATGAAATACCAGGAGCTAATATATGCTTTATTTATTAAAAAGGAGGACAATAGAGAATTATTATTACTGGAGTATTGGGAACAAAAATTTTATTTAAAAATCTTAAATAAGGGATCATAATCATGTGACCACATGTATATTCGTGTATGTATATTCTTCAAAGTAATGTACTACACACATAATATGAGAGGTACCTAAGTTTACGTAAGCAGCAAAGAAAAAAGAGAAGCTCCTAAGATGTTAGCTAAATGACAAAGGCATCCTCTTTTCATGGTTGAGAACTAAGGTTCAGAGAACAGTAGAAGAACATTGCAAGCAATATGGTAAATCAGAGAAGAATGAGTGGGATAATATCCTGACTATTCATTTAAAGGAACGGGAGGACAGCAAATTATTAACACTGGAAAGGATGTTAATGCTAGAAAGGAAAATCATCTCTACCTTGAATATAATTAATAGGAATTTCTATAGCACAGAAGCATTGCTGTTTATTTTTCTACATTCTTTTTTTTAAAGATTTTATTTATTTATTTGAGAGGGAGAGAGAGTCAAGCAGGGGGAGCAGCAGAGGAAGAGGGAGAAGCAGACTCCCCGCTGAGCAGGGAGCCCTATATGGGGCTCTATCCCAGGACCCTGGGATCATAACCTGAGCTGAAGGCAGCCGCTTAACCAACTGAGCCACCTAGGCTCCCTTTTTTCTATATTCCTAAAAATATCAATCTATAGCATCTATAGAATCATGTCTCAAATCTAATAACTGAGAGGAAAACATTTGAAAGGACAGAGAAATATCTAGGGAGAGAGAAGAGAATAGAAAAGAGAGATCTATTGAATACCCCTTCTTTCTCTTGTGCTTAGCTTTCCTGAAATAATCATTGAACAACTTAACTCCCATGTATGTCATAAACAATAGAGATATATATCCCTTAAATCTTCCTCTTTCACACACACATATATTTAATATCAAATTTATGATATTAAATTATCTTGTAGATACCTCAACAGCAATGTACCCGAAGAGAAAAAGAAGGTGGGGGTGGGAAGGGCTCAAGGGATGTTCACCACACTATGATGTGGATCTCATGCTTTCCTAATGACTCACTGATTTAATAGAACAAAATTAAGAAAGGTAGGGAAAAAAAAACTTATTTAGAACAGCCTAGGGATTTTGGTAAAGTACAATGACATGTCGGCAATTAAAAAATTAAGATATAGGTCAATATTTCATCCCCAAAGGATGGATGAATCCAGTAAAGTGACAGACCACCCAATTTTCTGACCTGAGGGTCAGAGAGCAAGTTTTTACAAACATGGGAATGGTCTTTCAAAAGCCACAAAAGTCCCCGTTGCACAGGTCAGAAGTTCAGAAGTGTTCATATCTATGGGAATTTTCCCTGAGGGACACGAAAATCCCAGGAAGCTGCTATCAGTTCTCACAAAAAGGTGCAGAGTATGTTGAATCCCCCACAGGGTCCCTGTTACAGGACATCAGCTCTCCCATCGAAAGAGAACACCAGGATGAATCCTGAAGGTGGTTACAAAAAGCCTTCACTGCTCTCAACTATTTGGAAAATCTTGTAATTCCTCTGGGAAGAAGATTCACATTAAACTGAACAATGATGGGGCACCTGGGTGGCTCAGTTGGTTAAGCAACTGCCTTCGGCTCAGGTCATGGTCCCAGGGTCCTGGGATCAAGTCCCACATTGGGCTCCCTGCTCAGCGGGGAGCCTGCTTCTCCCTCTCACTCTGCTGCCACTCTGCCTGCTTGTGCTCTCTCTTTATATCAAATAAATAAATAAAATCTTAAAAAAAAAAAACCCTGAATAATGATGATAAATTAGAAACATATTTAATCATTTTTATGAATTAAAAGTGTTTCAATAATAGTAGCCAAGATTTTCGGTTAAATTACAAGCATAACAAATAAATCATTCCAAGTATTGTAGCTGTCTATAATCCTATTTGCCAAAGGCAAATAATTTGTTGCAAGAAATTGGGTAAACTAAACTTGTGTTTGCAATAAATTTGTAATAATCAAAACTGATCTTTATTATTTCAAACAGGTTAATGTTAAAAGGTGCATTATCCACTTAACATTTATGTTCATGAAATTAAAAAAAATTAAGTGTTCCATTTCTAAAGAGAGAAAGGAAAAACATCAATGTTCCATGGCAGCTACCAAAGAATGAGAGAGAAATCACTTTGTTTGATGAGGGGATTAAATTCTTTATAAGAATATTTCTAAAATTTTTAAATTACATTAAAGTAGATACATAATCTAACAGGTTTCCCAATTATACAGTAGGTGTCGATTTATTATTCTGGTCCAGAGTTCAAGATGTAAAACCTGGGTTATTTATTTCTCTCTTTTCTTCTCAGCAAATTGTTCAGATTATAGCGCAGCACCCTCAAAATTATAAAGCAGCAAAGCCAAATCTCAAAACATGTGAAGAGTTCTGTGCCAAACGGAGCTGTATAAAAACTAAAAACCAACACCTTTAAAAAATACTTGATTTGAGTTTAATCGAAACTCTTGTTTTCATACATATTTCAGCCTTTCTGTGTGTGTGTGTGTGTGTGTGTGTGTGTGTGTGTGTGTTCTGTCATGACACATTAAGTGCCTAAAAAATAATGATCAGTGAGATTTCACAGCATGGAGGGGAAAAATGATAGGAAAAAAAAAAGTTTATTCCACACTATCTGAATTACATTTAGGTACTTCTCAATGGGGCTACTACCAAATCCTTTAAGCCCACCAGCCTCTTACCTACATTAAATTAATGAGGCATCTCAGACATTCATTCTTCACCAGCAGCTCTAGACTCTCCAGTTGGACACCTACAATTTACTAAATTACAAACAGTGACCTAGGGGAGACATCTGTTTGTTATATACAATATTGCATTATAATCTAAACAAAAAGAATATTTGGGAGATTAAGATGATAAGATATATGTTGAATTACATTTTCTGGGGTTAATAGGGGCCGGTCTATGATTCTGTGATCTCTTTTCCCATACAAGTTCCTATTTTCTCATCAGGAAGCAAAGGCCTCCACAGATCAACATTATGAAATACAAAACTTATGAACAATCCAATACTACGAGGTCTCTATTATGCCATGATACTCACTACCGCCATACAATACTTTTATTAAGCCTCAAATACATTAAGCTTGATTATAATCAAATTTTTTATAATACCACCTTCTTACTAATGCTCATAACACTTGGCTCCCAGGGATGTACTTATAATGAGATGGCCAGGTGTATTTTCCATTAAATGCCTCTGCTGGAGTTTCTATAGTGCTTTTTCTCATATATTTCAAGTTAAATGCTCCTCTATTTTTATGTTTGTTTCACAATAGCCAGTCCCTTTTCAATGATTAATTTTCTATTCAAAAACAATTTGCTTCTTTTTCCTTTGTCCTGTCGTGGTTTTAGAACAACGTCTTTCCTTTTCGCTTGTCCGCTGCAGAAACTTCTCCCCTCCCCCCCATCACAGTCTCCAACTTCTTTTTAGTGACATATAGTCCAAAATATTTAGGCGCTCCCCCCAGCAGGAGGCTACTCAATTAACAAAAACAAAGCCCTGAATGATCAAGGCTATAACCGAGCCAAGAAGTACTGTGGCCATTTATATTATATGACCTCAGCAGTCTCTTGATTGAATTGCAACCCAGCATTAAATCAAACACTATGTGTTGTGTGTGTGATTTTATAAATGCTGGGTGTGTGGGGTGGAATCAGGGAGGTGAGAGGGGTGGCAAAGAGATTATAAATACTCTCAGGAAAAAAAAAATCCCGATTCAGAATGTTTTGGATTTTTTTCTTTTTTTTCTTTTTTAACATGCTCTATACTTTGTTTTGGAACTAAGATACACTTTGTGAAATGCTCTGAACTAGTCTTCCAAGGCATGTTTAAACAACAGAAATAATGGAAGCATAATTGATTGCAGCTGGGAACTGTCACCCTATCAGTAAGCAGCACCTAACTGGCAAATACTGCAAGCTTGTTACAGATTCCTTTATGAATTGGGCACTGTAAGAAGACTGGGCATTCTTTATACCACACACTCAAATCAAAATCTTCACTGATTTATTTCTCAAATTTTACTAGACTAGCAACAGTAAGTGGTTAGTCTGTTGGCCTCTCTCCAGTGTGTTCGGGCAGAGAAGGTAGGGTGCTTGTTTCATAAAGTTAAACACATAACAGGTTTATAAACATGCTATATCTTTCAGTCATGGAGGAGATATTCAGTAAGAACAATCTTCTCGGTACATGAACGTTCACAGGAGAAAGGAGGAGAAGTAAAAATAGCTTATTCAGAAACCCATTTTTGTGAATCCAATTACTATAAATTTATCCATACATATCATATTCCAATCAAGAACTACCAAGATTCAATTCTCATCTAGAAGCAGGCTTTTAAAGCATTCTTTCACTTGATTTACTTCACTTAGACTTTCCCCAAAAAGGAGCAAAGAAAAAAAAAAAGGAAAAAAAGGAAAAAAAAAAAAAAAGAGAAAAGAAAAATAAAGAAAGGAAAACTAATAACTTCACATTAACTTACTAAAAGAAAAGCTACAGTAAGTCCCTTTTCCTATTTTCTTATATTTGTGTAGCTGTTAGACATTTCGCAAAGGAGGGAGTACCAGCCAGCCTTTCACAACAAAAGACCCACTGTCACTGAGCCAGTCCCAGACATGGTGGAAACCAGCCCACAGGAAAAGGCCTGGCTCCAATGTTAGGCCCCGGCCGAGTACAGTCACTATATTCACTCAAATTGGCAACAGGTCTCAGTGTTCCTGGCTTTGAGCTGTGAACAAGGGTCGGGATTGAATAACCAATTACACAACCGCTGACTGAGTTTATCCAAGGTTTGCAAACTGCTATAATAGCCCAGTATTCAACCAACTGTTTTATCCTTTTCCAGATATAGTGTCATATCTCCCCTTGTGCTCCATTTACATGTCACTTTATTACATACATCCATTAAAAAGGTTAATACAGTGTCACACTCGATGCCTACATGTTGCCTTACAGGAGTTCTGCTTCTCTCCGGGGCACTTTGTATAGACACCTTTCTCTGTCTTTCACTTTCTCTCCGCAAGTTAAACCAAGTTTCTGTCAAGACTACAGAACAGTGGATGAAAGAACAGTAGCCAAATGTCAACAGTTTCAAAAATAAGCCTTATACTAATGGGCTGTTTGAACCCACCTTGGTATATTAAAAATGTGAAAATTCTGAAGTTTGGCAGTTCACACTAAGCACCCAAATGTAAGGGGCACATACAAATTTGTCCAAACGTGTGCCTCCCCCTTTGCCAAGATGGATGTCTCAAAGTTCAAGAAGACTTACAATTTTCCTGCATATTTGCATGCCTGCCTTTAATACAAAGTGGTTATGATGGAAATTTAAAAAAATAGAAATAGAATTTCAAGTACTTTTGCTAAATCTCTACAAACCAGAAATTCCTGAACGAGTATCTTCCAACTCAATAAACAGAATAGGGGAAATGGTAGAAATATCAGGTAGTTATGAAGGAGCTGGATATTTTTTTTTTTTTGGATGCCTTGATATCTGGCCTTTTATTTATCCCATGGCGGTGTTAACTGTGTTTTACACAGTGTAAGCTTATCTTCTCCACTGAGGCTTTTTATCTTTAAAATCAATAATACAGATCCCTTCTAGAAATCTAAGTGATATGCATTGGGATATATAAAAATCACATCAACATTTAATAAAAAAGCTGGCTGGAAATAAGAATGACTGATATTATACAAAATCATTTACATCTTTAAATATTTGGAGGTATTTCTTTATGTATAATTAAAATAAGAGGAAAAGTACCCTTTAAACCCACAATAAAAAATTTTATATAACCACATATTATAATAGTAATAGCTAAACAACAGTAATACTAACAACTACTAATGGAGAGTTTAAGCCGTGTTAACTTTTAAGTGCTCTATATATCACTCTATTTAACTCTTGTGAAATCCTATTTGTAGTTGCTTTAGAGCAGGTACTTTTTTGTAGCCAGAGTCTTCCTCCTTCATTTACAACCTTAGACATCTTGTAAAATTACTTAACTTCCTGTGCCCCAGGAATGAGTATATACCTAATATGCCTACCATCTAGGGCTACTGAAGGCATTAAGTGACCTTCTCAAAATAAAGTGTCTCAATACAATATTTTTAGGTGTTTGTCATCATCGCTTTTATCCACGTCTCCATCTTTATGGGTAATGTACTGCTCAAATAAGCACATCTCAAGCAGCTCAGTGAGTGACAGAGCTCATAATAACCTTGTGCTTCTTCAAGTAAATCATTATCTTCAAGAATTCTACATGTTCGAATGGCTTATTAATAACACCAGTCTTCACATATTGAACCTCTATGTTTAGCTATTTGCAAAGTGAAAGTAGCAGAAAGACTATTCAAATAAAGAAGTCCAATCTTATTTCTGCTACTCAACACTGTTGAGTTCCTACTTTCTTGACCCTCACCTGCAACTAGGAATAATCAGTTTGCCAATCCAATGGCAGTGTGGATAGGAGGAAAAGAATCTATTCTGAAAAACAAAGCAGTACATTTTAAATATAGACTCTGCAGCCCTTTCATTGTTACCAGGACGTTCACTAAGTTGTAAGTTGTTGCTGATCTTTTTTTTTTTTTTTTTTTAAGATTTTATCTATTTATTTGACAGAGACACAGCGAGAGAGGGAACACAAGCAGGGGGAGTGGGAGAGGGAGAAGCAGGCTTACTGCTGAGCAGAGAGCCCGATGCGGGGCTCAATCCCAGGACCCTGGGATCATGACCTGAGCCGAAGACAGACGCCTAACGACTGAGCCACCCAGGTGCCCCTTGTTGCTGATCTTTTAAAAAAGGGGAATAAAACGTGATGTTTTTACATTATGGCAGGTTTTGGAGATACAAAGATACCAGCCACGAAAGTCATTATGAAACCTAATTATGAATATAAAACATGAAAATGTTAATAAGAATCAATACATTTGCAGGTAGCTGAACAAATCTGCTTCATTACTTCGTTATCAAAGGTAATATAGAAGAAGAAACTTCGGAGTCAGAACTAGGTACAAATCTTAGCTCTGTTCTTTCCTAACAAGTGGTCTTAGGCAAGCTATTTAACCAGCTTTGGTTTGCTCACTTTTAAAAGTGAAATTATGATGCCTGTTTGCCTTACAGGAAGAAAGTGAGAAAGAGAAAGAAAGAGAGACAGAGAAAGACTGTTACAGTGTCCAACACACATTAAGTGTTTCATAGAGGAAAGCTGCTATCAGCATCTTCACCATCTTCATCAACATCATCATGTTTCCCTTCTATTGCCATTGTGAGCAATTTCATTGTTCAGCAGTATTCCAGAACCAGTGACCCCAAGAAGTCATTTGTGTGTTTAAATATATGTTTTCTTCAGCAAACTGATACTTTGATCTGGGCCCTATAACCAACAATGGCAGGGAAAAGGGCAAAAAAAAAAAAAAAAAAAGAAACTCTACTCTTAAATATTTTGGCAATAATTATAAATGGAATTAGCCAGAATATTTACCAAATGCATTTCATTCAAATGTTGGGATAATATGAAAGCCTGGCATTGAAAAATAACATTTATATTTTTTCCTTTTTTTCTCTGAATTTTTTAATCACGGAAAATTATTAATGTTTTGATTACTATTAGAATTATACTCTGATAGCATCAGCATAGCAAGCAGATAAAGTGAAGGCAGATGAGAAATTCTTCATATTCTATCACCCTGAGGAAAAGAGCAATTCTGCATTGAGGAGTCCTCTGTCCTTATACTGAGACTTCTTCTTCAGATCATTTTCACTGAAGAAATAATAATAATAATAATAATAATGTCAAATATTATACCAGCTAACTGGAGAAATATGAAGAAAATAATATTATATAATCTAAATAGCTATACATTTAACTAAAAGAAATTTTTCTGGGATAAATCTTTAATCTGAATCTATGACTTTATAGGAAGATTTTCCCTGGTGGGATGCTATCTTAGAATATGCAAAATTCAGCCACCTATCTCCTTTTGTGTGTATGCAAAATAGAATTTTCCTTATAACAGCTTCTGCATTTGTAATGGCTATGAAAAACCTATATTGCTTATACAATGAGAAAAATTAAAAGACCAAAGAGACAACTTTGCAATCCCCAATCAATTAAACAAAAGCTCTAAATATCATGAATATCATATAGTTTGGAGCCACATTAGGCATTGTCTCTCTTCCCTATTTTGGTTATAATAACAATAATGAAATTATTCATATTTATTGACTCTTTACCATGTATCATGTGTAGTACTGCAGTTCATATAATTATTCATTTAATTATTAAAACAACCTTCAGAGGTATGTACTATTTCTGTCCTCTATTTTACAGAGGAAACTGAGATTTAGAAAGGTTAAGTCATTTCTTAAGGACACATGCCTAGTGAGGAAATAAGTCAGGATTCAAATTCCTATCTGTTGAATTTCAGTTTGTTTTCTTAATCAGTAACCA
The DNA here is from genome assembly GCA_028534135.1 of Potos flavus. Taxonomy (NCBI): domain Eukaryota; kingdom Metazoa; phylum Chordata; class Mammalia; order Carnivora; family Procyonidae; genus Potos; species Potos flavus. Next base: position 74,185,573 of record CM052897.1, on the reverse strand, counting down.
TACTGACTCACCCAACCTACGAACAGTAACATAGGTGACATATTGCGTATTTAATTGAGTGCGCATAGCACAATACCACTCTGAGCTCCTGTTGGTGATGATTTCTGAGTTCTCAAGGGTATCCCTGATTACCTGTGCTTAGAATAAAATCTAAACCTTTCAAGGCCTACAGACAGAGTCATATAATCCTTGGCCTGTGTCCATATCTCCAGTCGTTTGCTTCTGCTCTGCCTGCATCTACTAGGCACTGAGGCCATCATGCCATTTCTCCAACTAGCGAAGTATAACCTCGTTTCTGTGTATTTCCACTTTGAGTTCTGTGTTCACTTTATTTCAGTCACTCTTCCCCCAAACTTCACATGACTGACTCTTCTTATCCTGAACTCATATTTCACCTTTGCAGAAAGGCCTTCCGTGACGTACCGTCTAATGCAATATAGCCCTGTTATCACTTCCAGTCTATTTCTATCAAATTCCCTTTATTTTTTATAGCACTTATCTCTAATGGAAATCATCTTTTCTATTCATTTTATTTTTTTTCTCTTCCTCCTCATTAAAATATAAGCTCTAGGAGAACTAGGACCTTATCTGTCTTGCTCACTATGTACTTCCATTTCCTATACTTAAGCTTGGCATAGATCAGATATGTAAAAAATACTTGTTGAATGAATGAGTATATGAATTTCTGTCAAACTCTTAGAGGTCCTCTTTGCTTTAAGATGACTCAAGGTTATGTATGACTTGGAAGTCATTCTTGTTGTGTGGGAAGACCATTCTTCAAGTTATCCATAATTAGAGTATAAAATGAAACATTTTCATTATCCAACTTTCTTAATTCTCACTCATGGATGCTATATGTGAAAAGAGTTTCACTGTGATGATATAGGGAGGGCTATACTTATTATCTCTGATTAAATATATCACAAAAGTAATCGGAACAGCATAGGTTATGGGGAACTAATAGCCATATGATTTCCTTGTCTTGTGAACGATTCAGGGCTCACCTTTTTCTAATTTTGGATGGATTTTGGCTTTTTCTGGACACATCAATTATGTCAGAAAGACATAACCAATGACCATAATATCTGTCTCTGTTCCCAAGTTTCTGTATGCACATACACACAAATACACACACAACTTCCTACTGCATAGACATTTAACTTACGTCTACGAGTAAATGTTTTCTGAAGGAGCTATAAAACTGTGACAAGTATTTGTGTGAATAAGGCAAAAAAAAATACCCTTCATTTCTTTACTTTGGAGTTACATTACACAAATACTTAATTCATCTAAATTAGACTATGCTTATTTAAAATAGGAATTAAAAGAAAAATAAGTCAAAAATTAACAATTTAGGTAGAGTGGATGATTCTGTTTGTCACTGCCCTCAGTAAGCTGCACTAACCTGACACACATAATTTGAGCCTGCTTGCTGTTCCCTCTGTTGGTTCCTGTTTGCTCATCCCAGTTTGAGCATCTCACTCTACCAAAGAGGATTTCATGTTTAAAGATACATACATTTCATTCAATAAGAAACTCAAGTCAACAACGTCCTTTAAGACTCAACCAAAGAAACAGAAACATGTTGCAATAATTTGGTGGACTGACCAAATGACTATGGTATCATAGTCTCCATTATGGCAAATCCCGAGGTATTTTGAAATGTAATTCTAACTATCCTTCCCCCTGACTTTAGAATCTAAATCCAGTTTAAATGTTAAATACAGTCTACTGTATTGATTTAAAAGATCAATTAAACACTGAATCTGTACTTTACTATGTGCATATAGGCAAGAATAAGTTGTGTATTTCTATGTGATTATATTTTCTAAAAAAAATTGGACATAATATCCCAGTCTTTACAATCTCTTTAAAAATCAACATGAGTTAAGAATTGAGAATAGAAATGTCTATTGTTCATTAAATAACTTACATAACAAATATTTATTCTATGTTATTCTATGCCCATAGTGTGTCAATCACTATGCTATGGACTGTGGTTACAAAGATGGAAGCTATATTCCCTGATCTAACAGCACAAGTTAGACTCATAATTACTAGTGTACCAGCAGCTATGACAGAAGTTTGTTCAGGATGCTATGAAACACAGAATGAAGCTGTCTAACTCAGGGAAAGAAGGTTTCTAATGCAAGAAGGCGTTCTAAGGAAAACTGGGTTAACTAAGCCACATTCTGAAAGCTAAGAGTTTTCCACATGAATGAAGAGGACAGTATCACAGTATCACTGGAGCAGGGGAAGTAATATGGGGAAGGGCACAATAACAACAGAGAGTCTAGCAAGTTGAAGAAATTCAAAGATATTTGATATATCCAGGGCATATGCATATCGAAAGTGGAGAGAACTAAAACTAGAAAGGTAAAGAGAGATCATACCATAAAGGACCCTGAATACCAAAATAAGATGATAGGAAGGCTTTGAATGAATTGAAGCAGGAATTGATAACATCAGACCCCTAAGTCCCTCTCCTTTAGCAAGAAGGGCTAGGGAAGCCAAATTGTATGCTATGTTTTTATGCAGTGACCTTGTGTTGCAATTCTGTTGCTCAGAGGTGTAGATGACTGGAGGGAAAGAAAGAGAGAGATGAAAAGTTTCATATCTTCTCCATAACAGACTGGTGAGGCTCACGGCAAAAAACCCCACGTGTCTCAACGGTTTATGAAAGTAGAAAGGGCTCGAATTGGTGTCTGAAACTAGGGCACTGAGGGTAGAACCCACTCTCCCCCTCCAACATACACACACAAATGAGAGCAAAGTATCTTAGATGAAAATGGTCAGAGGAGAGTACAATCTAAGTGCACGCAAGAAAAAGAAGATTATTAAGGCATTTTACCAGATAGGAAAATAACTGTACTAGAGAAATTATTCCAAGTTTATGTCCAATGTGTGGCCTTATTGCTTCCAGCATAAGATAATTTCACAGTAAAACTTTTCCATAGTGAATTATAATGTTTAACTATTGTGCCTCAAAATACAAAATGGCAGTTTTCATAAATAATCATTTAACAATATTCTCACTTTATAGAGGTCTTAAGAAACACTATTTTAAGAAGTGCTGAATTTTTCCTCATGATACTTTAACCACAAGAGCAAGTTCATGAGCAATCATTGCAAGAAGGAGGGATTACGCTTATTACAAAATCATCTGAATCCAATAAAATCACTTAACTTTCTCTGAATGGTCTCAGACTCCTCTGAAAGTTTTGAGACTCGCTAGTGTGGGCCAACGAGAACTTTCACATGACAAAAATAAATGTAGCAAAAGAATTTTAATAAATATTAGTACATAAAATTAAAAAATAACTAACCACACTTAGTTTGGCAGTTTTAAAAATTAAGTTCATAGAATATCATGAAGATACCTGTGACTTTAATACGCATAACTATAATACAGTCATATCCTTTGCTAGAACTGTTTCTCGTCCATATGATGAAGAAAAATTTGACACGAAATGAATTTTGAGTAAGAAACACTGACCTAAAATTAATTGCATGAGAAATTCTTGTTATTTCAGTTTTCTGGCAACTTTTTTGACCTCAAGCATCTGGCTTTAGGAAATTTCCCACAAGTATTTTTTTTAATCTATGATTTTATATGCATGGATGTACATAAATATAAATATATGCATATATGAGTATATATGTACATATATAATGATAAATAACCTAATAACCCAGTACGTTATGTTTTAATTAGATAAAAGTTCTGTTTTTGAGCATGATTATGAGCGTATGTGTATGTATGAGTTTGAAGGATAATGTTCACTACTGACCATTAATAGCTGTCATGATGATCCAAGCAATTTTCCCCAAATCAATGTTTAAAAAAATTTAAAGTTTTTGTTTTTAATGAAGATTAATATGATCATATTAGGATCACCTGCAACATTTGGATACTGCAATATTTTATATACTAAATAGAGGTAATACATCTAATAAATTACATAATTTAATTCAAAGCAGCTTAATCCCTTGCTGCTTTGTGTCAGCAGAAACGGCAGTCATTTTTCCTTGATTTTGAAACAATTTTGAGTTTTCCTATTAAAAGACAATAGATTGCATGTCATTAAAGAGAAAAAAGAAAACAGCAAGTCATAAAAGTAAGCTCAACACTTTATTAGATATTTTGTATTTTTTTTATTGTAAGATTAAATTCTAGCTTTCCAGAATCTTGCAATATAGCTAGAGATTTATAGCTAGAGAGATTTTTTTTTTTTTTAAGTAAAGCTGATATGCCTAAAGCAAAGAAAAAAAAAAAGTACTAACCAGGGGGTCCTGACCTTGAGTGTGATGAGAAATAGAGAAGAAAGAAATATGTCAGGGCTAAAATTAGTCCAATGCTCTTGAATAGTGCCGTATTTATTTTAAATCAGCAAAGAAAATTAGAAGAAGAACGCAAAACAGGAGATAGAGTGAGAAAGCACCTACAATACATAGAAAAGTTCTATTTGGCAATAGCGGTAGGTAGCCGTTGAATAATGATTCAACTTGATTTGACTTGATTCAACTCTTATTTCAGAGGCCTAGGAAGTTGGTAATACTGAGTGCATTTGATGAAGTGGACAACATAGAGCCATAGGAGTATTTTAAATATGACTGCAAAATAAAAAGAGTGCTATTTGAAAACCCGAGAGGGGCACAATAAGGGTAGGGAATAAAAATTATCACAGGAGAAATAAGGTAGAGACTCTGCTTTAGACCTGAGGAGATCAGACCTGAAGACTTGGGGCTGGGTGTGCACAAAGTGAAGAAGAAATTCCTGAAGGGAGAGATGGTTCAGGGAAGAATGGTGGTACTGCTACTCATGAAATGGAAAAGTTCTTTTTGCAAAGAAAATTATTAACCATTTGTATTCCACCTACTGGTTTTGGCAGCCATGTTCCCCTAAGGATTCTTTTGCTTCACCCCAGAGTGTTACATGTTCTATGAAGGCTGAGATGACAGTACCCATATTTTGGATAGAGTGGAAGGCACCAAACTTAAGAATAAAAGTAGCTCAACTTTTCTGCACTTCTTTTCTTTTGTGCTTTTAATGGAAAGCGCTGTTGTTACTGTGGAGGACTGATTTCCTTCCTTCCTTCCTTCCTTCTTCCCTCCCTCCCTCCCTTCTTTTCTATTTCTCATCTTCCGCTTTGGCCAACTAGCCATGAGCCTAAAAGCTGCCTCCTTTCTAATCTATGTGTTATGATACTGCTAACAGATGACGGTTACTATAGATAACTGCCGAAAGCATGGAAGTAAGGAAAACATGCACGCACAAGGTCTGATTGTTAAAAACAGCCATGACTCCTTCTTCTAAAAGAAAAGGGAAAACAAAGCATAGTTTAATTTCATTACCACTGTCACTCCTGCATTTAAAGTAATTCAAAAATTACTTTGAGCTGATGAAAAGTAAAAGAAGGAAAATGGTTTCAGGTGGACTATTAATAAATGAAAGAAATATATCAGCCAAAGAAAATGGAACACTTAGAGTAAAACTTTAAAACTATTTGAATATATTTTTTCTTCTCTTCCTCTTTCTTCCATTCTCTTCCCCTCCCCTCTTCTCTCTCTCCTCTCGTATTTTTTTTTTCCCTATCCGCTCTTTAAAACACAATCAGTCTTTCTTTGGGGAGTACGTTTTTTCTTTATTCCTAAATCAACACAGTTGGGAGAATTTTAAAAACTGGAGCTAAATTAAAGGCCAAATCCAGACACTACTTTTATTTAGGCTAAGTTAAACTGAAACAATGAGTCATGATGATTGTTAAACTGACAGAAAATAATAACTTTTTAAGGTTAAAAGAAACTAAAGGCCAATTATACTAACAAGACTGGGATTGGTGAGACTGAATATATGTTTTTTGTTTGTTTGTTTTTTTATAAAGCAGACATTTCCACAGCATTACATCTAACACATTCGAAGCATGCAACAAACATGAAATGTCAACTTCATTCTAATCTCCATGGGCGTATCATGAGGTATCCCAGTATGTCTTCAGTTTTCAACATTAAGGAAAGGTTTAGAATGGACAATAGAAGTATAGACCTAAAAGTTTATACATATGTATGCTTTTTAAAAAGTAGCTTAGAATCACATTCTTCTATATAAGCTTAGATCTTGTGTCATCTTCAACCAGGTAAACGGAAGGACTGAGTAGATGGGGTTCATGCTTTCTCTAAGAATTTGGTAGTAAAAAATATAATTCTCTAATAGATAAAAAAAAAAAAACCCCTTAGAATCAAAACATTATGGACAAAATCAGAGAGATATATATGTAAAAGCAGAATGGCTCCTCAGGTCCTTAAGAATTTAATGTAACCTGTTTGAAGGTATTAACATATCTAAAAACAATGTCAGTCAGAGAGGAATTCTAGGCATCCAAAATAGGGAGGGAGAAGGGAAGGAGGACTGAGACCAGATGAATAGAGGAAAGGATCAGAAAAGTAGACTCAGCCAAAACGACCAAGGGCCTGGACACATTGGCAAAGCCATCCCCAAGGTGGAGATGGATGCCTGAAGTTATAGCCAACATAAGCCAGTCCCATCCTTATTGTTGTAGGTGCCTTAGCTATAAATATCTAATTCCCTCATTCTAATAACATCCTTATCAACATCTTTTTTTAAAGATTTACTTATTTTTTTTTTAAAGAGAGAGAGAGCATGCTCATGTGAGTGGGGGGAGGGGCAGAGGGAGAGGGAGACGGAAAGGGAGAGAGAGAGAGACTCACCAGCAGACTCTCCACAGAACAAGGAGCCCCATGTAGGACCCAGTACCACCACCCCAAGATCACAACCTGAGCTGGAACCAAGAGTCAGACACCCAACTGACTAAGCCACCCAGGCTCTTCCTTACCAATGTCTTTAAGACAATTATTTGGATTTCCATATGAATCTACTTACGGGAAGAGAAAAAGGTTGTTTTGTCATAAGGATTTTCAGTATTCTGAACTTAGTAGTAGTTATTCTTTATTTTAAAACTACGCATTTAAGTTTTGGTTAAACAAATCAATCTTTTAATAGTGGAATTATTGGATCATATGGTATTTCTCTTTTTAATTTTCTGAGAAACCTCCATACCATTTTCCACAATGGCTGTACCAATTGACCCCACCAACAACAGTGCACAAGGGTTCCTTTTTCTCTACATCCTTGCTAACACTTATTACTTCTTGTATTTTTGATTTTAGCTATTTTGACAGGTGTAAGGTGATATTTCAATATGGTTTTAGTATTTATCCAAATAAAATAAAAATAATAATTCAAAAAGATATATAGGCACTCCTATGTTTATTAAAGCATTATTTACTATATCTGAGATATGGAAGCAACCTGTGTCCATCGATAGACGAATGGATAAAGACATGTGATACACACACACATGGATATTATGCAGCCATTAAAAAGAATGAGATCTTGCCATTTGCGACAACATGGAATGACCTAGAGGGTATTATGCTAGATGAAATAAATCAGACTGAGGAAGACAAATACCATATGATTTCATTCACATGTGGAATCTAAAAAACAAAACAAATGAGCAAACAAACAAAAAGCAGAATCAGACCTATAAATACACAGAACAAACTGCTATCTGACAGAGGTGAAGAGGTGGGGGGACAGGCAAAATGGGTGAAAGGGAATAGGAGATACAGGCTTCCAGTTATGGAATGACTAAGTCACAGGAATAAAAGGCATAGCAAAGGAACTGCCATCAATGATATTATATAGCATTGTATGGTGACAGATGGTAGCTACACTTGTGGTGAGCCGAGCATAACCTACAGAGATGGAGAATCACTATGTTGTACACCTGAAACTAACGCAACATTGTGTGTCAACTATACTAAAAAAAAAATTAATTAATTAATCTCTTGAGCTTAGATGAAGTGAATCTCCTGCAGAAAGACGGATCTGCTCTCAGTGCCCTGGTAAAATCAGATTTACAAGCCTGTAAGCTCTCTGATCAGCAAGTTAATGAATGCTCTTCTGTAAGGCGCCTTGAAACCCTTCTTATGAAGAAAAGCACACTGTCATCCCTGTCAGTCCTCAGTTCAAATGTCACTTCCTTAGCAGACCTTTTCTGATCATTATATCTAAATTAGCTCATCATAGTCACTGTTTATGATACAGATTTATTTTCTTCATAGCACACACTATCTTAAACGATCTTATCTGTCTACATCTACTAGAATATAAATTCTATGAGAGCCTACCTTGCTAATCAATGTGTCTCCAGCACCTAAAACAATGTGTGCATTATAGAAAATAACTTTTAAATGTTAGTTTAATGTTAAATAAATGAAAGACAGAGGAAGTATGCCTGGTTTCTGGAAGTATAAGCAGCAGCAATTCGATGAGAAGAAAACCTTAGTCATAGTGCAATCCTGAAAGATGCACCAATTTGAGGAGAGAAGGGAATAATTAAATGACGTTTTTGGACTAGATGGAATTAAGAAAAAATGTAAAAATAGTTTTAGCTTATTACTATTTAGAAATATAGAAAATTGGACCAGATGCTGAGCGATTGAGTTGAACAGAAGTTCACTTTTTTTAGCCAAACATGAGTTTACTATGAAAACTACTCTTCTGTCTTTGCTTTTGTCCTTATTCTAGCAAACAGACAGCAATAACACTGCAAGCAGAGAAGCAGAAGACAGGATATTAGTCCATAGATTAAGTAATCTATGTAACACAAGTAACACAAGAAAATCTAAGTTGTACTTAAAAATTTTCATTTTATTTTTTTCTTAATTTCACAGTAAATTTATCCAAATTTTATAAAATTTTGTGTTACATATTTTGTTATGCTTTGGTGGCATGGGACTGACAGCCTCCAAAAAGGCCATTAAAATTCATTTCTTCAACATTTAACATATATTTAGAGAACCTATCATGTACTAGACATTGGACAAGTATCTGGAAACCCAGTAATGAACAAGTGGGGCACACTCACCACTTTCATGGAATTTATAACCTAGAGGATTGCTGTAAGAAATAACGAATCTTCCATGACCCATTATTTTAGTCTTCTTAACAGCCTAACTCAGTCAGAACTTAATTGCTGAACAGTTAACACCTGAGATTTCTGAATAAATTTTTGAAATAACCTAACAAAACAAAGAGACAAGAAGTAATGGAAAAGAGCACAGGCTTGAGACTGGTTCCTGCCTTGGCTCTTCCACCAGTCATTGGATAGTTTTGGGCAAACTCTATATCCCTGTAGGCCTCTCCCTGGAGATGAAGGACTGGATGACAGAGCTCCATCCAGACCTATGGGTAGCTCTCTGCTTTATTCGGTTAACACATTACACATTTATGTATGAAGAGAAATAAAAGGGGGACATGCAGTGAAAACTGGTCTTGTGTGAGCACAGAGACTTCTCTTGATTACCCAATTTTGAAGGAGTAGTGCAATACTTTCTTCAGGACGTTAAAAATTTGTCATCCATTTAATCAAAGCTTGACATTTCCTCTTTGGGAAAGATCACAACAACTAACAAGTGTTTCTGATACACACTTTTAAAAACGTTTATAGCGAATTATAGAAAGTAAATTCTATGAGGTGGCTGTTTCCCAACCTGAGAGCTTTTACTGAACTTAGACATTTGGACGGCCATAGAATTCACCATGTTTCAATACTTAAAATTAGTCTGTAGAAGCTGTAAATAAAAATCTGCTTTCTTCAAAACCTGATTTTTCCATTTCCATCAGTTTGTTGTTATAGGATTAGTATCACTGCTGAACTGGTGTCATCTGTATTTAAACTAAACATTGAATTATTTGTGGAAAAAAATAACAAGGGATGGATGTTGCACAGTTAAATAAAAATATTTCAGTGAAGAGTCTAAATCATTACAAATAGTAAATCAAATAGTAAATTCTGATGTTTATTTTGAAAGGTTAAATTTTATCTAATGACCTTACTTTCCCAAGAAAGAATTATATAAATAAAAAATACAGCTGAACAACTTTTTGTTTTGTTTTTGTTTTCTTTTCATCAATTCCAAATTCGCTAATTAGAAACTTATGAATAAATCACTTATACAGATAATCATGTTTATTAATGCTACCCATTTTTAAAAAGTGCTCCTAAAACTTTGACATGATTTACAGTTGGGAAAAAAAAAAATTAGAATGTACAGGAAATGCTTTTTAATGTAAAGAATGGTATAATTCCTTAACTTTAAAAAGTCCATCTAAATCTACTAACTAGTCTTTCCAAAATTAAACAAGAATAGAAGAATTATAGATTTTTTCATGGTGTTGTTAAATTAAAAAAAAAATTCTCCCATTTTTGTTGGCATTTTCTTTTCTTGTTTGGGCCAGAATTACAAACAGGAAAGCAGACTATGAGGAAATTTTAAATAGTGGGAAAAACACATTATTTAAGCTCCTTTGAATTTAAAATAAGAACAATTTTTTTCGAGTTATCAATTCAGTGTTTTATTTTAAAAAGAATCATTAGACCATTCTTTCACTGTTGCTTACCTAATTCTTTTCCCAAGAATAATGAAGTCTTACTAAAATAGAATACAGATTTTAAGAAATCATTGGTTTATCCCACAACAGCTGGCATTTCAATCATACCAGAAAGACATCCTTCCACTTAGAATATTGAAAAAAATAAACTCTACACTCTTGGTAACAGGTTTGAGGCACTAAGTTCAAGTTAATGTATACAGTTGTTTAAATTATCAAAAGTCCTTATTTTAAACACACATATTCTCTTTTCAGTGATTATAATTATTACTTAGATCTTGATTAGCAACTAAGGAATTCTGAGGAATTTCTGGGAAAATGACATGAATGGAATGAGGTACTATTTTGGAAATGACTAATTTATTTCAATTCAATAAATATTTAGAAAACATCTATTTTTTCAGGTGGCAAAAACTTAGAAATCATAGTGCTCTTGTGGAAGACCAATGTTCCTATTATAGCAATCAGGATTTATTTTCCTAGAAGAAATTCTAATAGGGTAGATATGCAACTCTAACCCCTAAAGTATGTCTAAAGTATAACAAATCCACAAATCAAATACATTTTTAAGGTAAGTAACTTTTACTGTTTTCAAATTCTTATTAATATTCGTCTGCATTGTTTTTCACTTGTCTTGTCATCAGGTAAGCCATGACTAACATCAAAGGTTTAAGAAAAAAATAATAAAATTAAGAAAAACAAAATTAAGAAAATCATTTGTTAACATTTTTATCTTCTGTTTTTACAAATTAGTAAGATCATTCTTTTGGCTTTAATAGGAAAAGGCAGGGTTTACTGTAATCATAGTTTGAGAACCACTGATGCTGCCCACATAGTTCCTGTAAGGCAAACCAAAAAATGGTCAGAGGAGACTATTTCTCCCACGAGTACTTAACCAAAGTTATATAATTTTAGGTGAATCACAGAACTTCTTTTGATCTCAGGTGCTGGAGCGGAGCGGTAGAGGATGTCCCAGATCGCATAAACTCTAGACACCTTGTCGTGGTAATTTGTAAAGATTAAATATTCATTCTAAATTAACTGTAGGTTTATCTCAGTAAGATGAATAGATAAAGCAAGTATTTGTTGTATGAAAGTAAGTGCTATGATAAAAGTACTTAAGGCTTTGAATCTATGGATCAGGAGCAGATCTGACATTCTCAAGTTCCAATGTGGTCTATAGTATGCGCACATTTTAAGAAATGTGAAGAACTTTTATCTCACTTTTTTCCCCATTATCAACTCTTTTGTGATTATTTTACAAAAGCAATTCAAACTCACTAATTACAAAATAGGATCCAAATCTGGTGATTATTTTAAGCTTAAGAGGAAGAAGTTTTTAAGAACTGAAAGTGTCCCATGCCTGACTCAGTTGCTTTGTGAAACACTTACTTCTTGATTCAAGACTTGTTCAAATAAGTACTGAATAATGAACTAATTATTGGAGATGCTACGAGGGATCATCATTCTCTTTTCCTCTAAGTAATGCCCACTCAGTTTTTAGGAGTCAGCTTAAGCACAGCCTCCTCCAGAAAGCCCTCTTCAAGGTCTCAGTCTGATCTGGATATCGCTGTGCATGTTTGCATCCCAGGGTTACATTCAAAGTATGTTTAAATAAACAAAAATCTAACACATTAAACAAGTGGCACTGCAGACCCAATAACTAAAACATGGCCATGTTTTAATTGCCAAACATTAAATTATTGGATGTTGGAGATGCCAAAGTGGCCCTAAGGGAAGAACCGAAACAGCCGGAGTAGTAGGTTGAGACACTGGTTAGTAACCAATGGCGAGGAATAATTTTAATGTTTGCTAATATATACCTGCTGAATATCAGCTTTGTCTTACCAAAACATCTGTCAGGATGTGCTGTAATTTATAGATCTTTTTTTTTTTAATGTCTCCCACCTAAATAGTAAAGTCCTTAAGAGAAGAGGCTATATTTTATTTTCCTATTTTCTTTGTATCCCCAAGAGTTAGAACAGTGCCTAACACACAATAGATACTCCATAAATATTGGTTGGGCTAATATATGAAATGTCACATATCAGCTAAGAAACTAAACGGCTTTTATAATTTAAATTTCTATGATTCTACTTTACAGTACATTTACCTTCTTTAAAATGATCAAGGGTGCAATACAGTGGTCATGTAATTTTATAAGACATTGGAATTAAAATGCTTTTGAGTTCTTGAGAAAACAAAGCATTTTATTAAGTTTTAAATCAAGAGCAATGAGACTCTAAAATCTTACCCATTCTAAAAATGTCATTGTAAGGTATTGTTCAAGGGTGGTTGCAAACATGATACAAAGTCATCTGATGTTGAGATTTTATGTTGAGTCAGCAGAAGTGCTTGTAGTAGATCTGATCTCCTGAATCCTAGCCACAGATGTTGCATACTCTATTATACTGAAGGGCAATTAAAAATGTCTCCTTTCTATATTATGGGTTAAAGAGAATTATACAATTGTAGTGATCCAAGTGTTGCACATATGATGAACACTGCCATCTGAAATATATCAATACCAACTTAATTATAATCCTAATTATATTCCTTATAAGAAACACCTATTGCTAACATGGGAATTTAGTCATTATTAAGAGAACACAGTATTGTGTGTTATGCTGCATATTTGAGAAATAAACCACAGTGCCTGCTGTCTTCCCATCAATCAGATACTTCGGCTTAGAATAGATGTACTACAAAATCTAGAAGCACTACTGATCTTATTTGTAAAGTGACATGAGTTATAAATTCATGACATTACAGTTCAAGGTTCAATGGCCATATCTATCACCTACATTTGCAGGGGAAATATGTAAGAAAAAAACAAAGTGTCTTCTTTGAGTCCCTGAGATGCAGTAGCAGAAGAAATGGTCTGAAAGGAGGGAAAGTTTTCTTACCATCTGAACACAGAGAAAAGGATAACTGCTCATATATATATTTAGTATTGGTATTCTTATAGATACTATACTAGGCAAAATAAAAGGATGGAATGGTAACTAAAATAGGTGTGACAGTGTCTTGAAAAATTGCCATATTCACTTTTGGTGTTGTATCTTCCATTTATTAAAAAAAAAAAAAAGAACCGGAGTTACTGAGAGACAGAGAATGACATAATAAAAACAACTGCACAAAATGCAGATAGGAATGATTTGGGATAAAATGAATTGAGGGGTCAGGCCACAAAGTAGCAGATATAAACCTAAGGTATGGTATGAATTCTAGCAATTCCTACTATTCAGAGCTACAGGAGAAACAGTTTACAGTTTACGATGTCCATCAGATAAAAAAAAAAAAAATCAGTTGCATAGGTATAAAAAAGCTTATTCTGATGCACAAATCTAAGTGCAAATCTTCCCATGGGTCCTCATTAATGGAACACCCGATTTGATTTAGTGAACTATATATCCTTGCAATAGCATGTTTTTTATGAACATTTCTTTTTAAATTCTTCAATGCCAAGTAATGATATAATGCCAAAGCATAGTTTAATAAAAGCAATTGTACTATGGTCTAAGAATGGAACATGATGAAATTCTGCTTCATCCAGGGATAAAATTTTGAAACCTTTAGTTATGTTTGGGCTTAGAGTAATCGGATATGAATATTCTATTTTGCAGCTGAGCATCTGACGAAAACTGAGCTTTTGATAACGGTTTTGGTAACAGCAGAGTTGTGATTTCATACCATTTGACAAGAACATGGAAAGTAGAAATTCTATATTGCTTATTAGAAGGATTCAACAAATATTTATTGAGCACATAATGTATGCCAGGTACCGTTCACTGAAAATGGAGAATACTAATAAGTTTAAACAAAGAAACATATTAAGTACCAATAAACTGTACTCTTTCCATGTTTGCTGTAGCTAAAGAAGCCCTATACAGGATAAAATGAATATCTTAGGGCCCAATGAAAATGTTAGTAACCTTTTCCTTATGTTTGTCAATTAATCTTTTTTTTTCAGATAGCAGAATTGCCACATTTAAGTAAACATGTTTTCGAAATATAAATTATAAAAATTGTTTGAAATATAAATTATAAATCTTCACGGCTGATATAAGAAATATATCCAAGAAATGTAGTTTTATAAGAAGGTAAATAAGCTACTGTGTGTAAGAAGGAGGCATGAGATGGTATACGAAGAAAAAAACTTTCTTCCGACTCTTCTCCTTGCCTGTTTCTCAGATGGCTCACCTTGGCTTCCTAAACATTCATAGTACAAGAAATACTGAATGGGAATTTGAGGATTCTCCCATCACCAAGATAAGAATTAGATCAGTAATTCTTGTTTCCTCTATACTTGACATCCGAGACCCTATGTGGCAAAGAACATCTATGAAGGCAAGGAAGGAGGGAGGGGAAGAGGAAGGAAGGAAAGAAGGAAGCAGGAAGGAAGGAAAGAATTGAAAAATTGACTCTCAGTGTAAGGATTATCCATTTTTCTAATTCAACTCTGTCATTTTTTGAAATTAAAAAACCAATAAATTATGTTAACATATTTTCAAAGCCTGCCTTACCCTGTCCTTAACATACATTTTAAGTCCAATAGTAATAATACCTATTCTCAACAATATTCAATGAACATGTGCTTCTTCCTATTCTTACTAGTAGTAATAGAACAGAACGCATCCTTTCTAGTAAATGTGATATGAGGCAGAAGGTGAACTATTGTACCTTGTGATTTTTCCTCAATCTGTCTTTGGCCTGTTCTTAAAGGAGAAAACAGTATTTCTTTTTCCATTACTCTCTAAATTAAAGCATCACATGTACAGGAGCAAAGTCAAGGGTTAAATACCTTTGCACATGAGAATGATTTAAACTGTTTCTTGGTGGGGTGCCTGGGTGGCTCAGTTGGTTGAGTGGTTGAGCAAGCAAGTGGTTGAGCATCCGACTCTTGCTTTCGGCTCAGGTCATGATCTCGGGGTCCTGAGATCAAGCCCCGCATCGGGCTCCATGCTCAGCAGGGAGTTAAGATTCTCTCTCTCTCTGTCTCTCTCTCTCTTTCAAATAAGTAAATACATTCTTAAGAAAAATTGTTCCTTGGTTACATGCTATTAATTATAAGAAGCCCAAAATATGTAAATGCATTGGTACAAATATATTGTTACTATGAGGAAAGCTTTCAAAGCAAGCTAGCAGTTCTCACTGTTTATTTATAAGAGGTATAAGAACGTTTGTCCACTTAAACAACCTTCTTAAGTGTTAACTTCAAAATAGATTTTGTCTAGCTAGCTGTTTCAAAATTAAAAATGTTACAGATAAGATTTATATTTATCGTAGATAGTTTATCTTTCATGCCTAACCTATTTTGAGAACTGAGTTATGCACTGAGAGAGCCTCAATTTTTAAATTATCATGTTAGACCCAATTACTTGCATGATACTATATAGAGAAATGTTAACCTAGATCGCTGAAGGCTAATTTCCTATTGTATTAATATAGCCAAAGTTGCCAATGAATTCTCAGGATAATTTATCTGCCAAGTAAACTTTCCAAAGACCTAAGAAAGAAAATCATATTTACAAGTATGCCAACTTCAATTTCAAGGTCTACAAGGAGATCACAGTAAAAGGTAATAAAACACAAAATCACTTTTACTTTTGTTTGAATACAACGAACAAAATCAAATCTTCTTGATCTAGGTGTTGCCAGATATATGCGAGGAGGAAAATTTAAAAAAAACTATATACATAGAAACACTGATATAGTCCATACTTTTCAAAAACAACAAATCTGTGCCTTAGTAAAATGTAACACTCCAGCTTTATCAAGCTCAACCCCACAAGTTATTCTTAGAATGAATTATATGGTATCAACCAGAGGATGTTTTCTATAAGTATTCTTAAGAGAACTAACTATGTAAAGTACACCAGTAATAAATCTTTAATCTATGCATAACAGCACCAAATATAGAAAATATGTTCATATAGAATGTATCTACCAGTTAGGGCTCAATATGATAATCACTATAACTATAAAATTGGAAAACAAATGTATGTAATAGAATAACATTTGCTTTAATTTTCCTAGTTTATGTGTTCTACTTAATTGCCAGAAGATATTACTATTTCTCTTCATTTTTCTGTTTATGTGAGTTTTATTGTTTCATAATCACATCTTAAGAGTTATGATTTGGAAAATATCCATAAGCATCTCTTAAATCTGGATAAAATTTTTAAGGAAAGCATTGTCTTTGAAAAATAGAAATTCTATCGAGAACTGAATACGATGCATGCAATAAATAACCATAGCTGTTCTAAGATATTACATTGTGTTCCCATATTTCTCTTGTGGCTACTTTACTGCCTGCCCTCCTCACTTTCATGCCTGCCCTCCTCACTTTCAAGCCTGCCCTCCTCACTTTCACACACACATGCACACACACAGACACACACATACATAAACATATACACAGGAAAGTTCTGTGGACAATACTCTTCTCTTTAAAATCTATGTATGTTTGGGGTGCCTGTCTTGCTCAGTCAATGGAGTATGCAACTCCTGATCTCGGGGTTGTGAGTTTGAGCCCCACGTTGGGTATAGAGATACTTAAAAATAAAAAATCCTTAAGGGGCAGCTTGGTGGCTCAGTCGGTTAAGCATCTGACTCTGGATTTCAGCTCAGATCATGATCTCAGGGTTGTGAGATTGAGCCCTGCATCAGGCTCTGTGCTGAGTGTGAAGCCTGCTTAGGATTTTCTTTTCCCTCTCCCTCTGCCCCTCACGCTCTCTCGCTTAAAAAAATCCTTAAATAAAATAAAATCTACATATTTTCACTGGTTACACTGCCTACTTCCCTTTTCACGACTATGTAAATTAATCCTGGCTCTTTCTAGCTATGACATCCAGACCATGTATTCAACGTCACCTAAATAATTAACAAAATTGGCATTTGGACTTGGCAAAGCTCTATTTCCTTTTTTTTTTTTTTTAAAGTATTTATTTATTTGAGAGAGAGAGAAGAGAGCAAGAGTGTGCATGAGAGAACACGAGTAGGGGGTAGGGGCAGAGGGAAAGAGAGTAGCAGATGCCCCGTTGAGCAGGGAGCCCGACGTGGGGCTCGATCCCAGGACCCTGGCATCATGACCTGAGCCGAAGGCAGATGCTTAACCGACTGAGCCACGTAGGCATCCCAACAAAGCTCTATTTCTTTAATTCTTCCAGTGTTCTCCACCCCAATAAACCACGTTACCAGTCTACCAACTGCTGAGGATCAAAATTTCAGAGCGAACTTCGACTACTTTTTCCCAGCCTATCTACCAGAAATCAAGACTAGTTAATTATACAGAGGAGGCCACTTTTCTTAAGACAAAGAGGCTATTACCATGGGCGTGCAAGGCCATAGAACTCAAGCTACACGAGAAAAAAATGTTCTGGGGCCCAAGTCACAAATATGAAATAATAAATCATTCTGTGTTCCAGTTCTATTATCTAAGACACGATTTGCCTAACTATGAAACTATGCTTGAATTTTCAGTTGTTTTTGTTGGAAAAAGACATTGTATTTGAAAGCATTTCATCTGCAGTGTTTAATAAGCTAAACAGTGACAGCTATTTTACACACATAAAAACTACTATATTCTATGGAAACTTTATCACAGTTTTGTATCCAGAGTGTGCTCTTGTGAGTATCAAATACTCAAGTTTGGATCAATTAGACTACAAATTCAGCCAATTAAAAAGTCTCCAAGATGATCTGAATTCTGAAGATCAGTTTGTTTATATGAGTTACTGGGACTTAGTAACAAACTTGTAAATGGTAGCCAATGTGACTCTTTGCAAGTAGCATAGATTAACTGAAACCTGATGCTCCTACAGTTTGACAAATAGCAAAATAAAAAGGTTATACCAGTTTCAAATATGTCTCTAAATAAGAGAGATCTTGGCAAAAATTAGTAGAAGATACAGGGTAAATTTATCCCATAGCTTCTTGAATTTATCCGCTAATCAGAAAATATTTTAAAATTGTATTTATGAGTTTGGAACTTTATGTTTGAAAATTCCAATATGTAACATGGGCTGTTACAAAGAAATTTGGGGGGTTTTGAAATTCAAACCTAATTATCAAGGCAAAAAATTTCAAAGACTAAACCAAACAAATCTGGGAAAAAATTGAAACTTTTGTCTTATAAGACTTTCACCTAGGGATTTTAGAACTTCCACTGAAATTACAGTAACCTTCCCCTAACTGTAAATTCCTCTCATGTGAAAATAAGTAGACATATATTTGTATACTTTTCGTCACTGCAAGAATTCTTGATAAAATACATGTGAATCATGAGTGACTCCAAGTTTTAAAATAAAAAAAAATTGGTAGTTACCATATAAGCTATTTATTCAACAGGCATTTATTAAGTGCCATGTACTTTGTGCCATGTATTCTGCTAGACCCTCAGGGTGAAGGGCAGACTCTCAAGTCGGCGCATTAGCCAAAAGCAGCTCATGAAGAAAATGACCCTTGAAAAGTTTTATTTGCCCAGAAGGTACAGTATGCATTCTGTGATAGCCAACCCTAAACAGTAACTTTTAAGCACAGGAATATTTAAGAACAAACTAATTTAGACTAAAGGAAAAACAAACAGTGTTTATATAAACATTAAAACCATTCTATATTTAAGAAAGCCATTCGATCCCTACTGTAAGAATGGGGAATGGATGAGACATTGAAGATGTTCTCCTGCCTTCCTGCAGAATTTACTCAATGGCCTGACGCATGATTAAGCACGATAATGGTAAAGTTGTAGTGAAAGGAAAAACTGTACTTTAAGCCGACTGACCAAAACGGCAAGGAAACTCCAGTCCCTGTCTCAAAGCCCTTCCAGTTCTTCTCTCCTACCCTCTTTCCCGTGCTCCAAAACACCATGTATGCACCAGTAGGAGGGTATAAATTACCCTCACTGCTTGGGCTCGGGGCTCAGATCTTTGGAGAAGGGGGCTCCTCTGAGTCCACCGGTGTTTTTAATAAATATCCAATTCTCCTAGTCTCCGAGTACCGCTTGGTTTTTCCACCAGGATCCAGTGCAGCTTCTGCTACAGTAGAGGATAAAGATCTGAATTTAGTACATCAATGAAATGTGTATATGTTACAACTACAATACAGCAAAAAGAAAGATAAACCGAGTCTTCGCCTTCACAGCTGGACCTAATAGGGATGAGGAAAAAGAGGCATCTAGGGTCCAAGAGTTAAGGAAACTCTAACTCTCAGGGTCATGCACTTGTTGACTCAGCATTTGCAAGACACAAAGTGAATACCTTCTTAAATTTGGTGACATAGGTACCAACATTTTATATCAACGTTCCCAAGGGACAGAATGGTTCTCCAGGTTTCTTACTTTCACAGGGTATGGTGACTACAGTCATTTGTTTTGTTAAAGATTAACCTGTAAAGATGTATGTGTTTTCTTTATAATCCTTCATTAAAATGATTAACATAAAATGAATTAACACGTATTTCACCGAAACCACAAGAGAAGAATATTGGAAAAGTTTTATTGAGAAAGGAATAATCCTCTATTTTAATATACTCATATATGATATGAAAGACTTTATTGACTTTCTCTTTAATTAGTGTGCTCTTCTTACCAGTTTAAGTGAATATGAAAATAGGCATTATGTACATATTTACCTAATCATTATTTACCTAAACATATATTTATATTGATTGACTTATAATTCTAGTTCCCTATAAGGTCTTAACTTTAAAAGCAAACTCTCTTACTATGAGAGTTTTCAAGAATATAAACATATATAGTTGATTCAGAATACTTTTCACAAATCCTGTTGTCTAACAGTTATAGATAATGTATCGTCTCCCAGCAGATTGTAAACTACTGAGTAAAATGAAACATCGTAAGAAAACTGCCATGAAATGCCAGTGCTATTCTTCATTTTTCCTGATGGGCTTAGAAGTTGAATCTTACTTATTTTAGCATTTCCTGCAACAGATAGGATAATGTCGTTCATAGAGTAGTCATTTAATAAATGTAAAAAAAAACAACCACCACCAAAAAACTTAATTCTTACTGGGAATATTTTATATTCTATGTAATGGGAATATTTAAAAATAGTATTTCTACACAAACACAAATAAATTTGTATTTAGTCTTTCTAATAAAAATGTGGCTATCAGATATATATGCTCACATACTCAGCTGATAATAAAGCTGGTTAACTTAGAACCAATTTATTTAGGTATAAGAAAGAATATCTCATTTTTATAGTATTGGCATTAAAATAATATCACTTCTTAGTCAAACACAATTTAGACTCCCCTATGAATGCTAATCATCTCTTAATAATAATGGTTTAAATATACTATTTAACTTAGGTTAGAAAGATGATTTCTAACAATTGAGCTGATGTGTTAAAAAACAACATGTTTCAAACAAATACACAATAAGAGAACCTCAAGAGTGAATCATAATACTACTGAGTATCTACTACTCAGTGTTTGAGTACTAATACCATTGAGTATCTATCTAGTAATCAATGTTTACTCAAATTTTATGTTTAAAAAAATTGACTTGTTCATGAAAAATGTTAGCAAGAGATGCTCTAGAGACTTAATCTGTTTATATTATAAAAAAAGAAAGATTATATTATGACTTTAAATATAATCTCCCCCTTTCTTTACCTCAACTATGTTCCTCAAATTTTACCTTTTGAGACTACTTTTGAATATCTTTTTAATAGAGTTAACACAAACTCGTTAAGTCTTGCCTTGTGGCTAAATTGAGGATCAGATGAGAGCCAAACGAGAGGGTGGTTTTTGTGATGTGGGGTAAGCATGTATGTGTGAGTGTGTGCTCATGTGTATGTTCCTATTAACTCTTCAAATAATCCAGGAAAACAGAAAAAATGCTGAATGGGAGTTTTGTGGGCAGGAATGGCCGCGGAACAGAACCTTTGCTGTGCATTGTTAGTTAGTGAATTTCCAAAGGTTGCTGCTACACAATGAAGCTACAGTTTATGGAAGGCCACCCTCCGAAAAGTGTGTGTGTGCACACGTGTGTGTGTGTGTGTGTGTGTGTGCACAAAATTAAAAAAAAATTATTTGTAGCATCTCTATTGATTACCATTTTCCCTTCCTGGAAACAATCTTCAAAAATGGAGGTTTCTGGCATTTAAATTACTAGGTAGTATTTAACTAATAAACTAAAAAATACTCTGGAGTCTGGATGACAAGGTCAAGAAAGAGGGTGTAATTTAAGAGTCTGAACCTTACTGATATGCAGCTCCATTCAGCCACATAAAAGGGAGTCTGGAAAACCCCTAACTGTTACCTATCGATACCCAATCGTCTACCAAATCCTTTTAACTACAACTCAGTTATGATGAATACTTTTAAACTACAATGAATCCACAGTGTTTACAACTCAAATTATATATTGCCATTTCATTCAAAGTCCTTTTGCCTAAAGTCTTGCCTGACAGCTGAATTCTTTCTTTCTTAGTGGTATAAAGTGTAATGCAACATTGAACAAAGCTTCACAGAACACAATAAGATAGCGATGGTCAATGGAGAAAAGCAAGGAAAGTAAATGTATCATTATTCTAAAGACTTTAAAGTATCCCTGGAGGATAAATTTCAGGGAAAGGGTAAAAGGAAGGGATATTTGAATGAGTAGTCATATTTCCTAACTCACCAAAGCAGTCAAAGGGCACATATTCATAGCTGGGCTGCATAGCTAACTCTTAAAAATCATATCAGGGAGTTTAATGACAGTGAAAGTTGGAGGACAGGCAGGCAAAAAAAAAAAAAAATATGAGTTATCACTGGTCATGGACTTTTCATATTCCACTGGGCCTAACTAGGAATTAGGTAGGAGGGATTAAGTCTAGATTAAACTCTCAAACTCTGTTTAGCTCCTAAACTGGATCTTGTAAATGAAGACCAATTGTTCCTAACTGCAAAATGATAAGGTTTGACAATTCCAATGCATGAAAGAACTAACTGAAAACTACCTAAAGAGATCATCAGTATAGTAATTTCCATTCTAATTTAGTGTGCTTATTCATTCTTATATAGTATATGTGTGTGTATTTAAAGATTTTCCATATTACAAAGGTTTAAGGTAAAATATATTGATAAACACATGAGAGAAGGGTAGATTACAACAGATACCTTTAAAGAGAAATTAGTAAATGTATTTTATCCATCGTAAAGAAAGCAAAACATGAGTCTAACTTGAATGTAAAATCAGAAAAATAATACAGCTTCAAAGTGGTCTTAATCACCACCAGATGCTTAATCAGTTTAAATCATATTACTAGAATGGATTCCTGATGCCCTCCTGTTCTTTTGGTACGTTAATTGTTTGAACTCTTCTAAAATAAAAGCATGATTTTTGCTGCTGCTGTTGTTTTATGTTTTTTGTATTTCTTTTTCAGACTAAGTATTGGGACAACCAGACCAACAGAGATGTGAAAACCTATAATTTTTCTCTTTAATATCACTTGGGTAGTAGTTAAAAAATCTGCTTTTAAAGTGTTGAGGATGTAGAGAGGTGTGTCTTAGCCACAGAATATGCTCTTCTTGAACCCATCGAGACTTGTGGGCATGCTGGCCAAATTCCTAAATTAGGAAACTGGGATGGGACCACTGGGACACACTTCACTTAGAGATTTTGGCTATAAAATATCTCGAAATAATAATAACAAAAAGACTGCATACTGAAAATGCTGCTTCTGTGGTCCAAAACAAAAACAAAAATTAGACATCCAATTCATAGAGCAGGTCCTAATGGACTCTTGGAAAAAAAGTTCCACAAGGGAGAGGGGATTCTATTTATATGCCTGATTTGGGTTTAAAAGTCCTGGAATAACTCCTGAAACCTCGAAAACAATCGCACTGTTCTAAGGAAGTCTGAAATATTCTATGAGGGACTATAAAGACATTTTATGCCACTGCTCTGTCAAAACCCTTCAACAGCTCCCACTTCTTTCAGTAAAGGACACGCTACCATCTAGGCCCCGCTTACCTCTCTGAGCTTGCTTCCTCCTAGCCTCCTCTTGGCTTATTTCATTCCAGCCACACTGGCTTCCTTGCTGTTCTTCAAACCTGCCGTGCCCTTTGCAGTTTATTCTCTGACTGGAATGATCTCCTCCCAAATATCCACATGGCTTGCTCCCTCAACTACTTCAAGTCTTTGCTCAAAGGTCATTTTTTCCAGGAAGATTTATAAACTCATCCTTCCCTACATTTCCAACTCTCCACCCTCTGCTTTATTTTTTTTCAAATACCACTTATTTTTCTCTGACAAACTATATATTTTACCTATTTATTATATTTATTACCTGACGCTTCCCCCTGGAGATCCATAAATTTGGGGTTTTCAATCTTGTCCTTTGCTATACTTCCTGTACCTAGAACATTGGCTTGGGTATAGTAAGCATTCAACATACATTTATTGACTCAGATTAAATCTAAGGATCTAATTATTTGAGCTGCCTGCCAAAAATACAGAATTCTTATCTTTCCCTCTCCTTTGGTTGCCATTTTTAATCAATGAGAATTAAGGGTTTATATCTTTAATAGTGTCGGAGGCAAAAATGTAAATGACAGCCTGAAATTTGGGTGTTCTTTTTCACTTGATTAATCTCAGTGCATACAGATTTTACACATGTATATATGAGTACACAAGTATTCTCATACATGCATATAGACGTACATTTTACACACACACACACACACACACACACACACACACACACACACATAATAGCAATATTCCATTTTCATCCCTAACATTGCAGAATAATCGAAACTAATAAACAGCAAGCTCTTAAGAATCACACATAATTTAACTTTAAATTTAAAGCTCTGGACAATTGTTCTTCTGACTCTCTGATGATACAATTCTGCCCTCAGGAAATAATAACATATAAACCTTCATTAAAAAAAAATTTGATATATGAGGAAAAGTACTGAAGTAATATGGGGCACTTTTTTAAAGATTTTATTTATTTATTTGACACACAGAGAGAGAGATCACAAGTAGGCAGAGAGGCAGGTAGAGAGAGATGGGGAAGCAGGCTCCCTGCTGAGCAGAGAGCCCGATGCGGGGCTCGATCCTAGGACCCTGAGATCATGACCTGAGCTGAAGGCAGAGGCTTAACCCACTGAGCCACCCAAGCGCCCCTACAGGACACTTTTTTAAAGCAAAGAAATAATTATTAGAATTCTTTTATTAGTAATGTACCGAAACTATTTATAATGAAATCAATTTCAAAATATCTAATCTACAAAAAGCAAATATACACATAAATTTTCATAACAAATCTAGTGTATAAAAAGAGGTATGCACGGACTGCTTAGCAAAAATAGTAACTTCAACTTCAACATTACTAATTCGAAAACCAAGCCTGGCTTATGAAAATAGTCACTGTGCTATCATTAGAAGAGTTTTTTTCTCCTCTTTGACCACACTAAATACTTATGAAAAGGTCCCATCTCTAGCTTTTTGAGGGTTCCTCTCCCCACCCCACTCCAAGAACACTGTAAGAATATTTGGGTAATATCAGTCATTCTATATTGTACAGATTTTTACCGTTCTTGCTTATTCTTGCCCATTAATTTGGCAGCGAGAATGTTAAAGATGGTGCTACAATAACAGGAAAATAATAGGATCTGTTTAAAAGTTAAAGTTAGAAACTTCCTAAGTCCCATTAATTAATAACGATGCAATATGAATGCCCTAAAAAATGATAATGAGCTTCCAAAATCAACACTATATCCCTTCTCCCCAACAATTTAGCCAAATCTACCTAAGATGCTTGATGTATTTCTGAACAAAGTCGTTGTAGGAGTGGATAGGAAACAACTAAGCAGCAAAACCCTCAGCAATCTCAGCTAGGGGTAAAGTCTGATAAACCAACCAAAGGAATAAAACAGAGTTTAAATCTTCTACACAGGGAAGATTTTCCCACAAGGACCTTATACAAGAAGTGTCCATATATGGACATTAACCAGCTACTAAACAGTTTATTCTTTAAGGTAACTTCAGTATTTCTCAACTAATACTTTTGTTGTCTTTATGAAGTACACAATAAAAAATCTCTTCGGTATTATTTTTTTAAAAGATTTATGTATTTTTTAGAGAGGGAGGAGAGGCAATGCGAGAGGCAGAGAGAAAATCCTCAAGCAGACTCCCGCTGAGCACAGAGCCTGACATGGGGCTCAAGCCCAGGACTCTGAGATCATGACCTATGTCGAAATCAAGAGTCAGACACTTAACCCACTGAGCCACCCAGGCACCACTTCAGTATTATTAACATGAACAAATTTTATCCAACAGAAAATTACAGTGTTCTGGAGAAGATTAAGCAGATCGTATTTCATAACTATGCATGTTTCTGCTTGAAACAATCATCTAAAGTTTAACAGCCTATTTTATCTACGGAGATTTAGAGTTGGACATACTGAATTTCACATTAGATAATAAACTAGACTACTTTTCAATAATGTAATCTCAAGCCAATCTTCTAAAGGTACTGAACGCAAATGTAAAATTTAAAAAAATATGTCAGTGGCACAAACAACGGAGCACTTGAAAGATGTGAAATATTTTGAGAGATCTAAAATGTCAGTGAGAAAAATGGAGAATGTCATGATGCTTTCTTAATTCTGATATCAAATACTCACGAGGCTTTTATGAAATTGTGTCACCCGCTGCCCAAACATGCGAAGAATTCCATAAATACTTGCTAACAAATGAAAGAACCATTGTCAGATGGATGAACCAAGGGAATGAACATAGTGAGAAAAGATGCTTAAAGTATAATCATTGATGATAAGTAAGATATGACAACACTTCAAAATGGGGACATAAATGATATGATGGTGAGTCTTCACTTTTCTTCATAAAACAAAACTTCTGTATCAGAATGTTCAAGGGGTTAAGCATCTATGCCACTATAGATGGAGAGCAGAAAATTTTATTCTTACTGTTTCCTTTTATACCTGTCATATCAAATACTCCTCTAAAGCACTGTCTTCCTAGAAAAAGAACACTGCAGCTGTTCACATGGCAAACTATGATTACAATGGTAACAGTCCTGAAAGAGGAAGCTATATCATAGCATAAACAAGTATTCTCATTAGAAATTTCTTTAAGAGTATCATATGTAGCTTTTATGACTATTCCCTTATCTGTAAAATTGGGATAATTTTACCTGGTAGGATTGTAAAATTCAATTAGATAATAATGCAAAACACTTAATTTATTTGGAGAACTTGTTAAAATCCAAACATATTGGAAAGCACTCCGTGTTATTACAAAGCTGTTAGTAGGGCACTGGACCACAGTGAGAAATACTACTTTAGGAAATTGCTATATTTGTCGCAAGCCCAATTCCTCTTTGGGCTTACTTTCCCAAAAAAGCAGATGAAAAAGTCCCACCAGAAGCAGGAACTGTTACCCTTCTTCCCTTAGCTCCTGTGTCCCCAGCACCCAAGCCTAGGGACAGCAGGGTAGCAAACATGATAAGGCTTTTTGGCCATGATAGAACTGGGGACCTAGTCTAATTACAATACAGTGGTCAGGGGCGCCTGGGTGGCTCAGTCAGTTGGGGGTCTGCCTTTGGCCCAGGTCCTGATCCTAGGGTCCTGGGATGCAGTCCTGCATCGGGCTCCTTGCTCAGCGGGAAACTTGCTTCTCCCCCTACCACTCCCCCTGCTCGTGCTCTCTGTCTCTCTGTCAAATAAATAAATAAAATCTTAAAAAAAAAAATACAGTGGTCAGTAAGAAAAAAGGGGAAGGGAAAGGGGCAGGATGGGAAGAGAAGGAGGAGAAGAAGGAAAAGAGAGCATGAAAAAGATGAACAAAGAATAAAAAATAGTGCGGAGATTTTAAGTCCTAGCCTCAATCTTCTAAACCTACATAGCTTACACATTTTTTGCAGGTGATTGTTAACACACAGTAGTAACTCAACTGCAATCAGTCCCTGGCTTATCCAGTGCGTTCTCTCTCATGCTAAATCTCTGGAGTATAAGCCCACATTTCTACTGTAATGATTCCTTCAAAAAACTACACCTTTTGTTGGTGAAATTTTAAAACTCAGCTTGATATAGTCAAATATTATACTGCAAGATTTCTCACATTTTACATACAAAATTCTCACTTTTTAGCAAAGCATGGATTTTTACACCTAAGATTTTTTCCACATTTTTTAACTCTTTATATTATTGAAATTTATTTACGAAAATTTTTTTAGGTGATTACTATTAGGTAAATTGCATTGCAATACTTGTATTTAGATTCTATTCCTATCACCGATTTCAAATGTAAATGGCATTGAGGCTTTCAGTTGCACCGATAAATTGTGCAGTTAGAAGAAACAAACCAAGTGTTTGAGTTCATTTCACCATCTTTGCTACTACCATGTCTTGGCATTTCTATGGAAATCCACATTTCAGCTGTGAAAAGAAGAACACCTTCCTTCAGGAAGTACATGCTACAACCATAAAATTCAAAATATAAGACATGGAACAAACTTAAAGGGGTATTTACTTCTCTTCCTACTTTTTCAAGCACTCGCGATTCAATTCAGAGTTTTATTACAGAACATGGATATATATCACGTGATTTACATTGTCAACACTAGCCACTCAGATTCCTCATATATTTACTAACTCTGTAGTCTTTTTTTTTTTTTAAAGATTTTATTTATTCATTTGTCAGAGAGAGAGAGAAAGAGCGAGTGAGCACAAGCAGGGAGAGCAGAAGGCAGAGGGAGAAGCAGGCCCCCCACTGAGCCGGGAGCCTGATGCAGGACTCGATCCCAGGACTCTGGGAGTAGCTGAAAGCAGCTACTAAACTAACTGAGCCACCCAGGCATCCCACTAACTCTGTAGTCTTATATCTCAAAAGATAACACATTTATAAAACATGGTTTACTCATAGACAGCAGTATCATTTGGCTGTGTGATTACTCTTAATACTGAAATGTATTTCTCCAAAGAAGTCCACCCTAACTTTTATGGCTTCCCCAGTATATAGGAAATAGAAATAGTAACTGTAATTGTTTATCAATGTATGTGTTCCTGCAGTGCATTTCAGTACAATCCACATAAATATCCTCCATGGATGTGCGTGCCATTTCAGGTGAAAATGGATATGCCCCATGAACAATTATTAATCTTAATGTTGCTACTCACATAATTTGCCATCTTACTGATTTCTTTTTCATGGTCTTACTTCTTTGCAATCTGCCTTCTGAAAACTTCAGTTCTATCTATTTCTTAACCACACTATAGAATATTATTCTGTTAACAACTTCTACTCCAGCCACTCTTCATCAACATTCTTAAAACTACAGAATTAACTAAATGGGGGCAGGGAGAGAGGAGTCCTTTCACGACGTGTATATCTATCAAATTAACATGATGTACACTTCAAACATTTTTACATTTTACTTGTCAATTTACTACAATAAAGCTGGGGAAAAAAAACCCATGAAGAACTACATTCAAACTTAACTTCCCTAAAATTCTCCTTTCCTTGTTTTCTTCTCTCAACGTTTATTCTCTGGTACTCTTCCTCTGAATATGCCACACATGGGTGTCCCACAAATCAGTCATCCCTCACTCCTCTAAATTTTCTATTAAAATCTCTCCCACTCATGCACTCCAACTATCATTACTATGTGAATGGTTTGCAAATTATGTCCTTTCCTGATCCCTTTCAAGCTCCAATTTCTCACTAACTTAGTAAGCATGTCAGTATGGTCCAATGGCAACTCAAAACCACTATATCCTAAAGAAGACTCATTGTCTGTCCCAACAAGAGATTAGGTTCTACTCTTGACTTAACCATTTCATTTCATGGCACCTTCATACTGCAAGTCACTTTGCATCTTTAACTTCTCTGTTTTTATCTTCACATACTATCTGCCAGCAAGTCCCTTTCATTTTTACCCTTCTATATTTCTGAAATTCTTTTTCTTCTCTGTATTCATAGAGCCAAAACCTTATTTTGGTCTTGATTACCTCTATCACAGAGCACTCTGACAGCCTCCTCACAAATCTTTCAACCTTTAATCTGTCATTCTTTCATCAAATATTTAATACTAA
Organism: Potos flavus; assembly: GCA_028534135.1. NCBI lineage: Eukaryota > Metazoa > Chordata > Mammalia > Carnivora > Procyonidae > Potos > Potos flavus. The sequence continues at coordinate 74,156,013 of CM052897.1, read as the reverse complement.
TTTGCTATCTACCAAATACTGTGTTAGCCTAAGAACACAAAAATGAAATGACATAGACCCTGACCTCAAGACATCTATAGACTAGCAGAGAAAGAAATTGTGAAATAAGAGTGATTAAATGCTATGAGGTATAAATAGTAAATCTTATGTAAGCATAAAAAATAAGCACAGAAACCGCATTTCTAACCAGCCTTTGAGAAAATCCTTCTTAGAAGAGGTGATGCTTAGCTGAGTTTGAAAGGACATGTAAACATTATGCCGGAAAGTGAAGGGTTAAACGGTTTATAAAAAATGGTACACAGCATGAACATTATCTCCTCAGTGGGAGAAAGTGATATGGCCACAAAACCTCAGTTTTAAATGTTTGTAGACAGAGCTGCAGGTAGAGGAAGACAAAGGGTTGTAGAGTTTTGTTCATTTAAATTTTATCCATTTAGCAAATAATTATTTAACTAAGCATCCAACATTTTCTCATCAATCCCCTCATTCAATAAACAAAATTAGGCAACTATCATGTACTGAAGTCATGTTATTTAGTAAATAAACAAGCTTTATGGTCTCAAGATATTTAAAATCTCATGGTAGAAATAAATAATACAAGGTTTATAGTAAGATAAAAGTTCTGGAAAGAAGTATTATAAAATCCAGAGTGGATACATCATATAAATGTAGAGCTACCTGATCCAACTATCTATATAGTACCTTCCACCTGAAATCACATTAAAATGGCAAAAAAAAAAAAAAAAAAATCTCAGCTCTAGAGCTGTATCAGCATATCCATGGCACTACAGTTTGTTTGGTTATCGTCACTGTTAGCCCAAAACCCAAGCAAGTGTGTGGTAAGTAAGAATAATCAATGACGGAATGGATTTTGAGAATACAACTCTGATCTGATCATTCACCACTGGAAAAATTAATTGTTCTTCAATGCCTAATCTATAAAGTTTTAACTCTTTAGAGTGACATTTAGGGCTTCTTAAACCTGACCTTTACTATATTTGGAATCTACTTTGTTTTCCTTTTCTCAATTTATTTGCCTTATATCCCCAAAAGTTATTTATTTATTACCCCTGATAATACTTGATGCATCTTAACCTCTGTTTCTTAATAAAACCACTAAACTATTCATCCCAATTCGATCCCATTTGGCAAACCCCTAGAGGGTCCTTCCCCTATCTCTGTCTATTCATATACTGGCTATCTTCAGTGGCATCATTCCATCATGCAACATTTTACTTTTTACTCCATCAAAATATCTGTTTTTTTTTTTAATGGAATCCATCATTCCCTGATAGCTGTATTTTTCTCTATCATTGCATATAGCTTTTGATATATTTTAAAAAATGTCTTCAGTCCAAAAATATAATTGGTGTAACAAGGTTGCCAGAGTACTCGTTTTGTTGTATATCATAGTGTTTTTGCAAGCCCAGGTGTTTAAAAGAAATGTGTAGAAATGAGGGAATAAATTAACTCAGTCACTACTTCACAAATTCATTCATATTAACTGTGTCCATCATATTAGTTTAATCTATGAGAAATAATATAGTACAATGGTTTAAAAGTTAGTTTTGTACCAGACATATATAAGCTCAAGTCTTGCTTTTAATAAATCTTAGTGACTTTATTTAGCTCACCTAGAGAACAGTTTTCTCATCTACGATATATTATGTGTATATAAATATATATACCTATTATCGATATCGATATCAATATCAATATAGATAGGGAGAACATCTAAAGTGCACGATGCCTGAGGAAAAAACCATATGCATAATAAATGTTATCTACTATTATTAAAAAAGTAGCATCACTAAGGTCAGTACAATCTTTCCAGCTAATCAAAATTAAGTTTGTTATTATGGTTCTTTTTCCTATTTTTTACCATTAAAAGATGTGGTTTATATAACTTGAACTCAATGTGTTACGAATCTGACGGACAACAGAGCAGCCTGTGTATATAAATATAGTCAAGCATGATAATTTAGAACAAAGTGAAGATCATCATCTAAGTGAAAGTTTTAGTAGTCTTCCAATTTTCTCCATACTGCTGCCACTTCCTTTTAATAACCTTGAACCTTAATATTTGAATAATTTACCGTATGCATAAATTTTCGTATTTGCCTGAATAGACAATGTATGCTGTGGAAAGCATCTGCTCACCGCTTTCCTGAGGGCACTGCAGATACAGATCGAATGCATCACTGTAATACATTCTTTGAGTTTATGAAATATGAGTAGTTTAAGGTTTAGATAATCAATGAGTCATTGCATTTTTTTCTGGCAAAATGAATACCAAAAAAAAAAAAAAAGGGCAAATGGTGATTCTCTCCGTTCTTCCCCGGCTCTGACTTACAATAATAGCCTTCTACAGACAAGGAAAAATAAGACTCTTCCATTTCCAGCCTCACATGTTTTTTCCTCCTCCGTTAACCTTCCACAGTTCAATGAAAAATCAGTCGTCTACACTTAGACCTAACATTTCTCAACACTACTTCTAAGAACGCCATGAGAAAGCATGGGTCAGGAATACAGAAGACATCCCTGTCTCCCAGAGGAAAGGTCAAGCAGCCTCTACAACCGCCTTCTCCTCCCCAGTCTTGAGCACTCAAGTCAGAGGGCTGGCTCTCACTGCAACACTCAGCTCCTAAGAGGTGGTGGGGACATGTTTAACTCTGACAGTACATACAAAGAGGTTAGCCTGAGCCAGCTTTCCTCAAACATTTCTTTTGATCTTTAGTTCATAGCATCAGAACCAATGTAAAATATAAACCCCAAACTGCAGTGCTGTTACAGTGTAAAAATCATCCTGGTTCCTTTACAACAACAAAAACAACAACCACCCTTTTCCTCTAGTAAGAATAGTGACCTGGAGAGAGAAGGACGCAGTTTTATTGAGCAAACTGCAGTCATTTCTGGCTTTGTTTTTCAAACAATAAAGGTGTTTGGCAAAAAAGAGTCACAATGGAATGCAAGTTACAATAAAACATGCATAAGCTCTATATGTAGCTCTTCTAGTCCCAGGTACTGCAACTTTCCTCATACCTACAGTAGGCAAGGATCTGCATCTTTGGGCAACAAGGTGGCTTTCAGGGGCACGGAAGCGTTTTCCGCTACAAGGAAAAGAAGTGCATTTGTTTTTATTTTGTGGCCTTCTCATCTTCCTTTCAGCACAATGTCCTACCTTTTCTCCACATCCAGCTACCTGCCCAGGCCCTTTGTGTCACCTTTGAGATGTCTGGACCTCCCACTAAGGAGTCCATTAAGGTGGAGTGCCCTGTATCAAGGCTTCCACGAGCTCTAAAATTTGTATTTCTCTTTCATAACTCAACACTTACTTTTATATATTGTTTTAAACTCCTGTGTGATTAAGTGAATTCAGAGCAATCTGTGTGTGGCCAATTTGCTTATCCACTCATTTGTGTTTATCTTTTTAAGAGTGTTAAGGGTTGAATTTTGTCCACAAGAAAATTTTATGTTGAAGTCCTAACTTAGTGCCTGTGAATCTAACCTTAGTTTGAAATAGAGTGTGTGCAGATTTAATTAAGATTCAATATGACTGGAGTCCTTATAAGAAGATGGTCCTGTAAAAACACAGAGAGAAGATCACGTGACACCAGAGCCAGCGATCAGAGTGATGGGCTTGCAAACCGAGGAATGGCAAGGCTTGATGGCCAACATCAGAAGCTAAGAAGAGGCAAAGAATTCCAAGAAAGGATTCTACTAAGGCTCTCAGAGGGAGCATGATTTTGCTGATACCTTGACTTCAGACTTATAGCCTCCAGAATTGCGAAAAAATACATTTCCATTGTCTTAAGTCATGTAGATCGTGTTACTTTGTTGTGACAGCCCTAGGAAACTAATACAAGGAGTATCTTACGAATCCAAATACATTCCTCTTTACCAGAATGTGTACAGAATATATTTTTAAGCAAGGCATATCTGTTTCCCAGTCAGACTACCCTTGCATATCTGTTCAACCAATCATAGTCAGATGACCTTTTCCCTCTTTTTCTACCAATTCTTAAAAGTGAGACATTTCTGCAGATAGGGCTTTGGAAATAAAGGGAGTAAAGCTAACTCTATATTTCTATCTATCACCATTTTTGTACCTTTCTTATTGTCCCTAACTTCCCCTCATCACCCCTAGTGACTTCACATACATAATCTCTTTATCACATTAGGTTTTTTTTAAAAAAAGATTTAATTTATTTATTTGGGAGAAAGAGAGAGCACAAAGCAGGGGGAGCGGCAGACAGAGGGAGAAGCAGGATCCCCACTGAGCAAGGAGCCAGATGCGGGACTCAATCCCAGGACCTCGGGATCATGACCTGAGCCTAAGGCAGAGGCTTAACTGACTGAGCCACCCAGGCATCCCTGCATTAGTTTATATGACTTTCTTTCAATGTAAATTAATGTTCATAGAAACTAAAAACAAAATCCATTGGTAGTTCATATCAGCATAATTGAAGATGTTAATTTTTATTAAGATCAAATCCCTAGTGACTAAATATTAATAAAGAATAGCCAAAACAAAACATGTATTAATAACTTATTATATACACTTATATGAATACTAAATACTTAAAATAAATGAATACTAAATGATAAATACTAAATACTTAAATGTGTATACAAACACACATAAGTACTTCTAAAAATGAGATAATATTATATTTCCTACTATGCAACTTTTTAAATGTAAAACGTGAATCGTGGACATCTTTCAGTATTTCTATGGATAAACTTCTCTAATGTTTAACACTTTCATAGAAATCCATCTATGAACTCACAATAGTATACTTACCTAGTCCCCCTATAAAATTTTTCGTTTCTCTATAACAGTAATGTCACAAAGAATACACTTACAAATTCTGATATATATATGTGAGAATATTCAGCTTCTAATCTGGAATTACTAGGTCAAAAGTACATGTATATTTTAATTTTGATACGTATCTTCAGATCAACATCAAATATTTGTTATTCAATGAATTACAATCCTTAGCTATAATAAATTAATTTGCATACACGTATATCATATACATCACAACCACCTTATCCTTCTTGTTCGTGTACACATACGTTTTCTTAGGGAATAAATGTTATTTCACTAATATGCAAATCCAGGGATAATGGCACCCAAATTTGGGGCATGTGTGTATGTATGCATATACACTCATATTGCTATATGTGTATGCATGTGATAAATCCAGAGACGTACAGGTGAAAACACGTTACATGAATCCTTATAGAAGAGGAATTCAGTGAGTAGAGAAAAATTGAGTAAGTAGGAAAGAGAAATACTTTCCATCATACACTTTTTATTATATTTTTCACTGTTTACGCATATAATATCCTCTCCAAAAATTAGCTACATTTTTATAAATTTACATAAATGTGGACTTAGAAATTCCTCAGAAATTAATAAATGTAGAGCACATTTAAACAAAGTTAGTGTAAATTTATTCCACATCAGTATAACATGAATCCAAATAAAATAGTGTTAGTTAGCCAGAAATCTTGTGACTAGATTTTAGTGAAAATTGTTTTCATCATTGATCTGACTTTATTATCCTAAACAATTTAAAATCAATTTAAGTAATTTATATATTTTTCTTTTGAAACATACTTTTTAACAGTAAAAAAACTAACATCCAGATTCAGACTTCGTAAATGAAACAGAAAATCTGTAATTTTTGGATTTTACCATGTGTGAGGTTAGGATAGAAGGAATACTCATTGGTTCCAGATGGTTACATGAGTGGCAAATGAGTCTTTTTTGATACAGTTGAGGTTACTGCACATTTTTAGTGGGTTCCAATTGTTGATGATAGACTGATTTTCCTAATATCCTTTCCTGCCCTCTACAATATCAGCTTTGAACGCTACAGAGATAGGTCCCAAATACTGAAATTAGCTTTGGACACTACTGAGATAGATCCCAAATACTGAAGTTACACAAGAAATGCCTCTTATGATTTAAAATGTCCAATAGGAGATGATCTAGCCATAAACCTTACATTCGGCTTGGAAGTGCAGAGTTATTCAAACTGTTAAAGAGAAACAAAACATTTTACTGAGTATTTCAGTTTAAGAAAAATCAAAACTCTACTAGCAGCAACTATTGTTTCTGAAAACACAGAAACCTTTGTAAGCAGGTGCAGTACCATCTTCTACTAACTTTTTACTATATCTCCCTCTTTTATGATTTCCAAGTTGACTTATTGGCTATTTTATTAAATATGCCAAAAGGTTATGTAACACACCCACAGAATATAGATAGAAATGGCATTCAGCACATGGTTTATGTATATATTACAAAACATAGTAGCAGAGAGTCCTTTGAAATTATTATTATTACGATCACTTCATGTGTGCAGCCTCACAATACAAGCCCCTTTAAAAAACCCACAAATTGTTACTCTACTGCAGAGAGACACACAATGCAGGCTCAGATCTTGGCAACCTGTGAAAATGCCCAGTCGAAAATTACTAACAGCTGGAGATGACAGTTGTTTTAACAGCTGAGCTGACAGGATTAATTTAAATGCACTGAAATCAAAAGTAGATAACACCTGTTTAGTCTTCTAGGGCCATTCGACAAGGTAGGCCAAAGGAAAAATGCAGAGCCAGAATTGTGTCTCTCTCTCCTCGAAGGACATAGGGGCTTCAGAGGAGAATATCACCTTTTTGATGGAGGTGGGGTTAGATTTCAGCAGCAGGGGGCTGGTCAGCCTTTATCAGTTTTTAACATCTGGTTCCTATAATGTACCCCCTTCCCTTTTTTCCTTCTCTGTCCAAGGTCTTTGACCCAAACCCAACAGTGGATAAAGATCACTAGATTTCAAAGCTGCAGCTTCTCACTACAGCTTCCTAGAAATTCTCTTGGGTTAATTAATGTATTCTCTTTGAGCTTCACAGCCACAGTCACAGAAGAGCTGCTCTTTTTTTTTTTTTCCCCTCCTTTCTTATCTCTGGTTCCAAAATATATCATGTCATACAAGAGTTTGCATTTCAAATGGTTGTCAAAAAAAATTATTCAGGGGGTTTTCTGTGTAGGATATTTGTCAACAGCTAATGGTTTTAATCTAGAAACTATTCTTCCCAAAGAAGAAATATTAAAATAATTTTTTTTTTTTAATTTGGGGAATAATGAAAAAAATGGTTTAGGTTTCTTTGAATGAGGATGGTAGGATATGGTGATTACTTCAAAAGGTGCACGTAAGCCCAGATTTATGTGTTCTTATGAACACAAGTACATAAATGTCGCAAAAATCAAACAGTTTGAAAGCAGAAGTGTTGATTTTGCATCGCTTCCAAGAATTAGGATTTAAATTTACTTGAGGAACATAAAGGCTATATTCCCTCACACAAAACACTATTTTGGCCTAATATTAGGAAGCCTAATATGCACAAATCAGAAACCATTTTATTAAAATAGTTTGTTAAAGTGATACTTCTGTCATTTGCAGGCAACACATAGTACATGGAATGGATTTTGAGCAGGCACAACGTTTGCTCCTCAAAATTTTACCCAATTCTCTACTGGCCTCCATTTAAAAGAAAGTATGCTTCTATCCCTGTGAAGCAGGGAGAGGAAATATCCTCAGGATTAAGTCTGCTTCCTTCTTAGCCAGCTCTACATGTCGAAAAGCACAGAGCATAAGGTTTTTATGTTTATTCGATTTACAGCCCAAATAAAGAGATTAGACAATAATGATCTCCTTTTTCTTATTTGGGAAAAGATATGCGTGCATAAGTAATTTTGAGGAGGCAAATTTTTTTGAAAATTCAGAAACTCTGGAGTTTTAAAAATGATCAAAAATGGAGCATATGCCGAGGAGAAGCAGGACTTAGAATCTCAACTGGTTACGGAAAATGTAGACAGATAGACTTTTTGGGTAGGCCAAGTTCGAGGCACCTAATACTTCTTGTTTTCCTATTTCATAAAAATACGTTCTCCATTAGAAGTACTTAAAAAAATACCTCATTTGTAGGAATCCAGAAACTATTCTTGAAACACTATTATTTTAAAAAAACGACAAAGCTCTGTTAACCTCAGATTAATATAAATGCATGAATGGCTTTATCCAACAAGTAAAAAAAAAAAGCTGTAAAACTAATTAAAAAATTTTTAATTCGTTTTAATTTTATTCATTCACACACACACACACAAAGATGCACTAAGTGTAGACGTTCTAAATAAAGGCAAAATGTTATTTTTCCAAGTAATTTGCAGTGGTACTGAAATATTTTTAAATCATGAAAACTCCTTAAATAATTGTATTCCATGAACTGCACTGGAACAATTATTTTTAAAAAGCCAAGGAATCAATTACTTGTAGGAGTTATAGTTTCTCCAACTAATATCTGATCAGTAACTGAAGTTGTATGATGGAAAATAGCTACTTATGATATATATCTCTATTTGTATTAATAATCTAATAACGGGTTCACACAAATATTAATTCTGGTGTGACTGAGGTTTTATTACCTAATGGGCTGCAATAAAGAAACTCTTGGTAGAATAATGACCATCATATTTTCTTGTCAACATCAAAGTTATGACTGTGTTATGGACAGTAAAAGTGTGATGACACACTTTAAATACTTTGGGTCAAAATATGTCTAGCAATAATTTGTTCTTCTTGGTAGTTTCTTAGAGCAATTTTCAAAGAAAAAACACAGATGGGAATTTTTTTTTTTCCAGAAAGAAACATTTATGCTTTAAAGGACAATCTGTTATACAGTATCAGCTATTGGGATCTCTTTAGAGAAAGACACAAGAAGAAAATTTCAGATAATAATATGAAATAATATAAGCAAGGCCAAAACCAAACTGAAAGAAGCATAGGTTATTTATTATTTGTTTCCTTCATATCCAACATCTTCATTTGGGATGGTGGAGAGAGTAGTGACTCTGTAGAGCTTAAAGCCTAAATTATCCATCCAAATCCCACTTATAGATAAATAGTTTTGCCTAAAAAGATGAATATCGACCTAATATATCTCAGAAAAATATATGTTTCTCATAAAATATACACTAAGATGCTTCTATTTGAAAGCATTTAAATAAAGCATGCAATATATAAAGAAGAAAAAAGACAAGACAGACAGTGACCTTCAAGAGGCAGTTTTTGTGAGAACCAAAAGAAATTTGCTAGATGATGTGAAAAAAACCCCTCAAACTGTACTTTATTTTTCTTACATTCGGTTCTGCCTTTAAGAAAAAAAAAATCACACATTTTCAGAAAAGTTAATTGTATTTCTAAGCCATTAAGTTCCAGAAAAATCTTTTGGTTTTTCTGTTTTATAATTATTTCAAAGTTTTCAGTCTATTGGGCATACAGCAGTAATTGTTGATCTATTCTCTCTAATGACAGATTCTTAGAGTCTCCAACTTTTATAAAATAAGGAGCGGTGCCTTCCCTGCTTTTTATCTCTTTACACAACTCGAGACTCAAAGAAGATAATTACAAACAATGCCTGAAGAATGGTTCAGTTAATGTTAATTTATACAACAAACTAATTACTACCAAATGGTAAAAATCACATGTGGAAGTCCCTCTCTCCCACGCACATAACTAAACCAGCAGCCATCTGTCTCAGCTTGGGGAGAGCTCAGGGACACCCAGGGAAGATAAGGAAAGCGAGGGTGCAGATGCACCAGCTCGTTCACCTACATACAAATCTCAGGATTTGATCACCGTGTTTCTGAACACTAGATGTTTTCAGGAAAAGCAAAAGGGAAATCCATAGAAAGAAGGGGCCTCAAACATGTTTTAATAAAAGTGCATCTTGTTCTGTAATCATCGCAGGTAGAAACCGATCTTCAGCAAGTAAACGCTTACTTATTTTGTTTTAGATGCAACTACATGTTTTTAAACTGCCATTCTTCATCCACGTGCCATTTTGCTATGGAAGAAAAAACACGCATACTTGAATTTTCTTCAGGAAGTCAATAATTTCTGCGTGCAAGTGTGTGTCTGTATTTTTTTAACAATCAGTAAAATAATGTCCTTGTATATTATGATGTAATTGAGAGATACTTTTTAAACTATTTATATTGGAATAAGTTCATACATTTTAACAAATAAAATAATGCTATTGATATTTTGACATTTAATTAGGCTATAATTGTATCAAAAGCAGCAAAATAAAGGCAATATTTTTCCCTTAAAATCACAAAGTGAATCTTGACATTTAGGTCAATAATGGATTTTCAGATGAAATAATCTAAATGTAAAATAATAAGATATTTTGTATTTTTAAAAGTTAAAAGAATATTCATTCATAGATGTGTTTCAGGTAGGTTTTTAATGGCATTCAGAATTCCAAAGAGAGAAATAGGTGCCTGGCAAATATTTAGTGAGTGAAAAACAGAATGAAAACCCTAGAAGTAACAGCAATAATCCTGGTTTCCTCTAACATATATTCCCTGTGGAATTAAAAAATGTTTTATGTATAGTATGTTCTGAACCCACTGGAACGGTTTCTCTAGAGTTGCTCTTCATATACTTGACGGTAGCTAACTTGATAGACCACCCAGACCACAAACCCTGAAGCAAGTGAGTTTATAGGAAATGTATTCTCTCTCACAAGGAGATGTCCCATACTGAAGGGTTGCAGGCCTTCAAAATAAGAAAATCCTACAGGAGGCGCCTGGGTGGCATAGTCGTTAAGCCTCTGCCCCTGGCTCAGGTCATGATCCCAGTGTCCTGGGATGGAGCCCCGACAGAAGACAATGGAAAAGATTATACAAAAAGCAGTTGGATCCTAACACTAGAAATGAGGCCGCTATGTAAAATTATCTATTTATTAAGTTACTTCTTGAGGTTATTTCATATACGTTGACACACAGCTTCTAGAAAATATTTTTTTATGAAATTCTTCTTGGATGTTCACATTTTTTCCCACTTTCTTTAACAGCTTTTAAATTATTGGACACATTTTTCCTACTATTCATCAACTTCTAAGATATAAGTCCTACATGTGTCAAAACTGGAAAAGACTAATTTGGACGCCATTCCTATTATGGGCATTCCACATAACCCGTTAGGCTTTTCAGCAAACAGTGCAGAACATACTCTTTTAAATTTTAATGCTGCATTTAATGCTGTATACAGAAAACGGTAAAAAAATTTGTAATTACCCATTTAAAAAGCACTTTTAAATTATCTTCATTTTAGCTCTTTTATCTATACTATCCTTATAGGTTTTTGTGATAGTTGATTTTACTCAAGAATATTCTTATTGAAGTAAGATATTTTAAAACAAAAGTCTAATTTTGTTTGCCTTTTTGATTGCCTTTTTAAATAGGTTGGAGATAGGTATAAACTGCTATAAATCCAAAGAGTCTGTAAATTATGTGGTTATATTTTCATCTAAGATACTTTTACGACTGCCCAAGACTATGACCGGCATCTCTATTAAAGTAAGGTAGGTAGTTTGATTATCAACATTGTCCTTGATGCAGCTTGCAATACCTCTGGAGAGGCAAGTTCATATAAGAGAGAGAAATTTGATTTAAAAAAAGAAGTAAACGCAGGATAATTCAAGATTCTAGCAAAAGCTAACATTAAAAGTGTCTGCCTTTCATTATTTAGATGAAATTATTGCAAAGCAATGTGGATAAATTATAAGCCACAAATCTTACAACAAAGTATCTTATCTTCTACCCCAGTGAATTAATACTAGAGATTCATAGTGTAGACCAACAATAAACTCTATTTTTATTTGGTTTACGGCAGAACACCTATCAAACCAGTAATAAACCTGGTGTATAATAGAGCTGTAAAAGTTCACTCATCTTCTTTTTGATTGTATTTCTTAGTAAAAAGCTCTCCAATTCTGTTTTTGTCCTTTGTGCATATTGACCTAACAAAAACATTGATATAATATCTCTAGAATTTTATACCTGGAGAGAACTATGAAATCCATTTAATGTAGTAATTTAATTTTTTTTAAGTAAAGAAAATTGAAGCACTTGTGCAAGATTACACAGGTAATGTTTTGAGGAAAACTAGAACCTAGGTCTTCATAATTCAATATTTCCTCTATTAAACTTCCTTTAGGAAGAACGCTAGAAAGCTAGGGTAGATGCCTTGCTTCAGGTTAGAGATAGCTTACTCAACCATTTAATAAGTTCACTCAACTAGGAATCACTGCACTAGAAACTTGGGATAATGGGGTGACTGAAACTCTGTTCCTGCCCTCTAGGACAACACTTGGCAGACTTTCTCTGTAAAGGGCCAAAGAGCAACTACTTTCGGAAATACTAATCAATTCTACCACTGTACTGCTAAATAAAGTATGTTATATTATAGGATACTACCTCAATATATAAATGAAGGAGCATGTCTGTGTTCCAATGAAACTTCATTTATAGATGCAAATTCCAATTTCATAAAATGTTCACATGTCATAAAATGTTCTCTTTTTACAGAGAGCCAAGTAACTTTTACAGATACTTGGGTCTCTGAGAGGGGGCCAACAGAAGGGCTTTAACTTTGCTTGTCATTCTCATTGGTTGTCCTGTTTTCATCTTTCTAGCATGACTGATTATTCTGGAAGCGTATCTGGGGCAATGTCCTTTCACAGATGAGGCACTAATTTAGGGACTGAAGGGCTGAAGTTTGGAATTTACCCTCTTGGAGAAGTGTTGTAGAGATGTCTGAGATGCCCAGGTAATGGCTCCTGCCAGGTTTTGCAGATGCAAAATGTCTCCTATCTGGTGTTGGGCAGATCCTAGGAACTTGTATCTATCTTTCCTGCATTAACCTGTGTGAATAGCTGTCAACTTACTGGAGGAAAAAAAAAACTGCTTAGAAATTTTGAGATACTTAAATATCATTTAGACCATTTTGTCTTCTTTATCATAAAAAAGTATTTGGTTTTATTAAAAGGATTCCAATAAAATATTTTAAAGCAAAAAAAAAATCTTTTTTTTTTCCCCCAACAATTCGAAAATGGAAAAAAACAAACAAGCTATTCTTAGCTCACAGGTCATACAAAACTAGGCAGCAGACTAGATTTGGCCTACAGGCCATAGTTTGCTGACCACTGCTCTAGGAGGTCAAAATTTAACAGAGAAGAGACACAAAGACAAAACTTTTTAAGGCATCGCAACCAGACATCATTGGCAAAAAAAAGCATGGTGGCTGTGAAAAGCTACAGGCAACTCAACATTGCTAGAGCAAAAGTCACAGAGTGAGGCAGGGAGTGGGAGGAAATGAGAAACAAGGTTGGGGAGTTTGGCAGGAAGTGAGCTCACTGCAGCTGCAGGCTGACTACCCACCCACTTTAATAAAGGTCTCTGGGAGACCCAATAAAATATAGAGGATGGCACAAGTACCACAACACATGCCAGCTGAGGTTCTTTTTCCACTCCTGAGAAGAAATTAAATAAGTCTACTTCCATACCCCTGAGGCTGCTCCACCATTGTATCTAGTCCTTGCCCAAGGAACTTAAACAAATACATGGATTGAATTTTATTAATTGCCGTGACATGTGAGCATGTCCGAATAAATGTATTAATACTTTGTTCTAAATGTACCTGTTATATGTTTGTATGTGTTAGACTTTAATCAGTTTTGTTTAAAATTGAAGTTATAATTATAGAGCAAAGAACCTATGAGTTTGGGCTAGCATTCACATTCTTCATAATGGATGAAACATTAGTCAAAAACTTACTAAGTGTATTTTAGCTCTTTGAGTAAGTATTAGGTTAAGTACCAATCATCATCACCATCATCATCATCACCATGATTTTGGCTCACCTTTCCAAATATCATGCTGCTGGTACTAAACCAAGAGTTCAAGGATAATATCCTCTACTATTTTAGTGAGTAAAGATAAAGATGGATAAAGGGGAAGTAATACATTATATGTCCAACCTTATTTACTGGAGAACTTGGGAGAAAGCAATTAGAATATTTTCTACAGAGCTGTATAAAGGTGTGGCTAGGCAGAAATCAATAACTTGAAGATACTCAGACAAGATGAGATGATGAGTTAAGCTACATTATAAAAAGCTATGTTATAGAAAGACAGATTCAGTGAACATTTTAAGTGCTTTTTGTACAAGCGCTTAAAGAGAATTGGCTAGAGCAGCCATAATAGCCACATGACCTCCATAGATGACATAAACAAGAGATGTGTATACCAATATGTAAATATTAACTCATTTTAGAGGATAAAAATATGCACTGAAGGACCCTCCCCTCTACTGACAGAGCCTCCTGTTCCTTCTCACTCACAGTTCCTTTCACCATAAAGATGCATGGTTTATCTTCGCCAAAAGACCATAAGCAAATTAAGGACAGAAACTGTATCACTGATTTCTGTCTTCTCATTAATACCTATATAAATACCTCATTAATACCCGCATATAAGAGGACCTCCATAACATTTTCTGTCAGACTGAAGAATGAGTGGATAGGTGAACAAACACAAAACAAAGGTGTTACACAGAAAGGAGGTATTGACTCCATGTTGGGCATCAGGAGAGATTTTACACAGATGTTAACAGGAGTCCAAAGGTAATGAACAAATAAAATACAGAACAGAACGGAGAGTTCTGTTCTGTACTGAGATCCTCCTTCCCTGTGTATTTTCGTTTTGTCAAAAATTGTTCTAGGTCAAAATTTTTAGTTTAGAGACTAAGAGTGAGAGAAATGCTCCTAAAATGTAACAGTAATTTATTATATCTCGTGTGTATGTGTGTGTGTGTGTGTGTGTGTGTGTGTCTGTGTGTGTGTTCATTTCATTCTAGGGAAATTTTGGAGATTTAACGGTTGGCAAGATTTTTGTCTTATGTATGTGAACATAAACATATATTAAAAAAACTAAAAAAAAGCCCCAAAACTGATAGAGATTTAATTGCTTTAGTTCTAAATCTTCAAAAACAATTATTAAACAATATTTCGATGGTTTCATATTGTTTGGAATTTAGATAAGCCATTTCTAAAGGAAGTATTGTATACTTCTCTATTGAATGCAATATACCTCAAAACCTGCAAGTGTTTTTAATTTGAATATTTTAAACTTAGAAAACAAAGGAAAGAAATCCTGGCAGTAAAAAATAAGGACTCCAAGGTTTTCAATGCTTTTTCACTTAGTTAATATTTTTCATTAACCCCTAGTTATAATGTTCCTTCAGTGAAAAGGATGTGCTAAAAATGCTCGACTTCAACTTCTCTTTGGGTCTGTTGGTTTGTTCCTAACAAGTCCCATGAACTGAACAGAGAAAAGGCTAAGTAGATCACCAGGGTGACTGTCTTCCTGTAATGCAGAGCAAGAACAGTTACGCTGAAGTATCGAGGAGGCAAACAGTGAGCAAACACATCTCCTTCCCCTGCCTTTTACTTCACTCGTGGATGTTTTCCTCCCTGGCATTTGGAGGGCTGCACCCTATAAAGGCTGAGAACGGACCTGTCCTATTTCTACTGGGCTGCTCTCAACGTTGTGCCCTCATCTTTATTGGTGCTTTTCTTCACTGACACACGGCATCTCGACACTGGTGGGAAATATTAGAGTGCTGGAGGAAGAGCTGAAGCCAAAACACAAGGGGGGAAGAAAACCACCAAAAACAAAGACAACGAAACTCCAAAGGACAGAGGATGTGTTTTGCTCATTTCTATGGCTTTCTGCTTCCCAGTCTCCCATGTGACTAATGTCACACAATGGTATAGAAACCTTTCAGGCAAATTTCTACAACAAAGCATAACTTCTCAGAAGAGAAAGGCCCAAGCAACAGAGATTTAATTCATCTTGAAACAGCAAATCAATTCTTATCTATTACCCCACTAAATACAGCATAGGAGCGCTGTCCTGTTATAATAAACAGACGTGCTCAATTATGGTGTGCTCTCCCAGCTACCAATCTCTTCAGTAATTATACTACGCAAGGAGCTCTACATTGATATTATATTAATATGCAGGGAGGAGAGACTTAAATACAAATTAAATCAAGGCTCGATATTTCAGTGAAGCTTACGTAAGCCCTAAGAACAAATGGCATGTTTCTTAGAAGGAGGTAATAAAGGTGATTTGTATAATATCTCACATTCTACTTCGAATTAAAAAGTTTAGAAATGAAAACTTTCTTAGAATTCTAGTCCCTTAACTGTCCATTTCACACAAAGCAGATAAAGCTGTCTATCATGTTTCATAATCACCTGCACTTGTCATATTAACAGCAATAACAATCTTCCAGAAAAAACCCATTTTATACAGACACGTTGCAATAAAAAGAGAATGACAAATAGAAACTTTTTCTACAGAGACAAAGCAAAAAGATAAAGTTCAAGAAAAGGTTTCCTACCCTTTTGCAGAACTGTCAAACAACTTCTATTGACCAAGAAAAGCACACGGTAAACACATCAAACAAAAGAAACGATGAGAGATGTATTTACTTGTTCAGGGCCTTTATTTTTCTTTCTATTTCACATACACCCACACTGAACAGTCTGCATTGTGTTAATAAATAACCAGGAGCAACCTAAGTGAACAGAGGAGGGGTTTCTATGATGCTGTCAGGTACCAGACAGTTGCTTGGCACTGCTGATACACGTCTCCACATGCGAGTTGCACGCCCACATAAAAAAAGAGAGTGTATAGGTTAATGGATGGATCCTTTTACTTCCCAGATACAATAGGAGGGAAGGAGGAGAAGTTGGAAAACAATAGCTAGATTTTTGGAGTTGTCCAATCCTTTCCATTTGAGAAGGAACGAATCAATTTTACAGACCATGTCCTGCCAGGGTCATCTTTTACCCAATAACTTGCCATGGTTATACGGTTATTTGGAAATTTATGAAACTATAACTCCAAATTCTTTAACATTTATGAGTTTCTTATTACTTTATTTTTCAAATTGTTTCCAGTATCGGCTCAGGCTTTATTCATTTGCTCTCCCCAGCCCCCTTACATATATATATATATATATGTATATATATATATATATATATGCTTGAAATATTCTGAATTAATTTGTCTGTTTCTCTTTTTTAAAATACAAAAAGAAGTCCAAATAATACACATGTATTGTGACTGAAATCCAAACTCAGTGATCAGGGTGTTAGATTTTATCTTACTTATGACATTAAATTCACAAACAAAAAAGCTACTGTGTTAGGTCAGCTGGAGACATTTCAGTGTTTTGAGTTTACTCTTCATGAAAGTTTGCTTCCAAATGTCCTGTGATGGTCTTCCCTAAAACTAAGGGAAAAGTCTAGTATAAATGAAAACAGGTTAAATGCAAAAACTATTAGAGTAGAGGTGAACTTTCTGTATAAACTTTATCATGTAATATATATAACTTTATTTATTTATTTATTTATTGCCTCATAAGTGATTTTTCCATGTTATGTAGATGACCTAGGAAATAGTTAATTGAAAAGCTAGAGGAATGAAAGTTGGCTTTCAAATTCAGGACAGAAAAAGAAGGGCATTCATCCCAAATTTCACATATGAACTTCCCCTCAGCCGTGCAAGTTCATCATCCCAAAATGGGAGCACAGAGCACAATCTGGTATCCAAAGTTTATCATCACGTAAGATGGACTGCCTTAATCAATCTAAATGTCCAGGTCATATGCTCATTCTGCTTTGCCCTCGCCTCAATGCTCCCTCACCATCTTGGCCATACTTGTCCTTGACACGAAGGGTAGTTAAGGAAGGCACACTGGGAGTCCTTGAGGTCTCAGAACTCTGGGAGCAGGTGGCAAAGGAAACTCTGAGTGAGCTCTCCACTGACTCTAGTGCTGTCCGTGCCTTCCCTGTAAGCAACTCCTATTAAAAAAAAAGACCAAGCATCCACTAGAACAAAACCAAGCAGGCCTATTTAATTAGGGCATTTGCTTGATATCCACTTCTTCATGTTAAACACACAGCCACACAGGCCTAGGAGGTCTGATTAATTTTAATATGCACAGTCGTGACAAGTGCCTCAAGGGTAGCTGAGTGAAAAACACATACACAGGCAAATACAGAAAATCCTCCAGCTAGCCTAGTCTGAGAAATCAGTTTCAGAAAAATGCTGTGTCTGTTCCTCCAGATTAGAGTGTTACTATTCAGCAAGGGCCTGAACCTTTAATGTGAGGGAAAAGAGGGCTCAGAAACAGGTGGCTGGCTCTTCCCTCTTGAATAAATGATATCTCCAAAAGCTGTGGCACATAAGCAACAAGGAGGGCTGGCACATTCCGCTGATGTTTATTTCTAAATGTACAGCGGGGGTCAATGGGTCTTTTTTAAGTGATCCATGTATTAAAACCAAAAGTCTGGAACTGACAGTTTTAGTTAAGGTCAAGCAAAACAGGAGTGCCATATTTATCTGAAAGCTTTAGAAAATATTAAAAACATTTGGGCAAAGAGATATCGGAATGGATCACTTATAGAGTCCTCTTAGTAGACAACTTCACCTATGAGAGGAATCAAATAGAACCCTTATATTCACAGACCAATAGACACCTGAAAAAACAATGCTGGCTGACTGCCCTCAGAAAGATGAGCATTAAGGACATATTAAGTATCATTTCATATTAGTAACAAACGTACACGTTCTAGTTAAAAAGAACAATAGAAGTTTTCTTGGCCAAATGGGTTTCTTGTACAGACAATCCTAGATCTCTGCCCAGGGACCCCAAAGGTAACCCCTGAGCCTTGATTTATGATCCAAGTCAGAAGGTCTCACCAGAAGATGTAAATTAATTTCCTAGAACACTTAATGAAATCTAAACTATCAAGATAAGCTACTAGGACGGATACCACTTGAAAAGGAGAGGACAGCGAACAAGTTGCCCTTCAGTGTTGAGAACTTACAAGGCTTCAAACTCGGCTAACTGTGCTAAAGTTAAAACACTTATTCCTGAAGAAATAGGCTCTGCGGCATTCGAGGGCGTCTTCTTGTCCTGACCTTTAAAAAATAAACTCTTTTCTTTATCATCGTTTTAGGAGTGTCGATTTCCATACAGTGGTGCCTTTGAAAAGGGTGCCTGGAGGTTAGAGTCTAGCTTGCTCAACAAGAAGAGAGACATTTTCCAGTGACAGACCGCAGAGATGAACACACAGCCACAATGCATTAGGAGTAGCCTCCAACAGCAGCGGGAGTGTGAGGAACAAAACTTAAAAGGGCTCAATTGAAAAGTACCCTTGTTTGTCCTTCAGTGGAACAGCACTTACAAAGCCTCTTCAACATGTACTTTGTCAAAAGGACAGTGAGTAACTAAACAAAAGCAACTCAAACCTCTGCCAATTAAAGTATCTTTAAGCTTTTCCCCTGATCCGTTCACTTTTTATTTTTCCCACCTCATCAAATGTGGTTTTAAAAACAAGAGGGAATTTCAAAGTGCCCTCTTCTTTGCCCAATTAATGGAATGCTTTGGAATTGTGAATTGAGGGAAGTCAATCTCCATAATTTCCTTAGGAAAAATAGTAATTAAAAAGTTAGTAAAATTAGGAGGCAATTCCGAATGTCTATTTCAACTTGTCTGTTAATGTAATATGCTTCAATTTAATTTCTAAAGGGCGGCTCAACAACAGACATTTAAATTATAAGAACAGGCATTGCGATTTATAATGCAAACTCAAACATCAAACATACAATGCCTGTAGGGATGTTCACAAGGCCAAATATCATGTACCCGGGGCCTGTCTTTTCCATAGAATGATTACAGGCAATGCTGTAGCACACCACAGATGAAGATATACTGCTTATAATATCTACTTTCGGACACCTCAAATAAGTCTTAAAACAAGGGGAAAGCTTTATACCCATTTAGAGGATCTAATGGCTCTGTAGGTCAACATACCGGTAATAAAAGTTAAAAGGTCATTAGCATAATTATTTCTGGTGGAAAAAAAGCATAAGTATCACAGAAGGGGCAATCAACGAAAGTAAATTATTTTCAATAGGTGTGACAGACGCAAATGTCAAAAGGATACATTACAAAATAATATCCATACATATCTTAATTATGTATGGATATTTTAAAACAATATCCATACATATTTTAAGAGAGGATCATTCATGACCAACAATTTGTATATACTTTTTGCTTCACAAACACCTTATTTACAGACTTAAAAGCTCTCCAGCCCAATCCTGCAAATGCTACAAATGGAGTTACTGTGTGTTTTGTTTTGTTTTGTTTTGTTTTGTTTTGTTTTGTATTTGCCACTGAGAATTTGCATTGCACAGTGTCAGGGTGATATCCACTTAAGTTTCTCCACCTAAGGGAACGATCTTTCCCATTGTGTCTGCTGGAGAAAGAGACAAGAGACACAAAATTTCAGTATCTCCTTCACCCACTGATTGTCTGTGGTCTATAGATGACTCTTAAAGGCTTGAAGCATTGCACAATATATACTTTTTCCAACCCATCCCTTTGTCTTTGATTAGTTCTCACAAGAAGAAAACTAACTCTTTTTGTGAAGTCTGTACTAAAAGCAATGAACTGTTTCATGTAAAGTAACACTGGGTAATTTTGGTAATAGGTTGTGCCTTCAGGGTCTTGTAATATAAATTGTGAGCAAAGATTATCTGAAGTTCAGAAAAAAGAAGTTCCAGTTGTGTAAATAATGACAAAGTCTAGTTCTAGTAGAAATGAAATTTCACAAATAAATGCAGTTTCTTACACACAAGGAGTACACTCATCACGGCACAACAATTTTGGAGGTGTGGGCGTCACACTCTAAGAAAGAAGAACACTGACAGATAAGATGCTAAATAAAACCAAGCATATGTGGGATCTGAAAGGACTACACACACGCACACATGCACACACAAAAGAAATGGAAAGAAAAAAGCAGAAAGGGGGAGGAAAGGAAGAATAAATAAGCCACATAAAAGAAAGCGAAAATCTTAGAAAATTATGAAACTTTGGCCAAGGGAGCCCTCATTTAGAATCTGTCTTCAGCACACATTCACATTTATTTAGAAATAAGAATATAACAAGTCCACAAATGCCATGTTAAAATCCCTTTCCTACTTTCATGTTGGTCACAGTTTGCAACTTCAATCATATCAGTTTAGAAAAATCTTTCTTTGTGAACAGTATTTCTCGAAGTAGAAAACGGCTTAACCACATTTTATTTAGGGTAATTTATATAAATAAAATCAAAGCAAATACCTATCCCAGGATTTTTGTGAAGGTTGGGTTTGTTGTTTTTGTTGTCAACAAGATAGCCTAAATTTCCAGAATTTTGCAGGTCTGAATTCTATTTTTTCAGTACCTAAAAGCATCCTGAAAAAGAAACACTGGAAACTATATAATGTTTCCAGCATGCCTAAAGTACTAATGTTTCTAACCAGACAAGATGTGATAATGACAATAACTGGTCTAATTCCAAGTTGGTTATAATTTATGAAGTACTTTCATGTGCATTACCTCATTTGTTTCCTTCAACAACTCTCTGATGAAAGTAGGGCAGTTGGCATTGCCAACTGAAGGCAGATATTCATAACATTAACACAGTCATTATAGCAACTTAAAGGCAAGAAAATATAATGTTTTTTACAATTAAAATAATAAGATAGATATTCAGTTTTATACAAGAAATTCTTAGCTAAAATTTAAAAAGTGCATCATGAATCGGGTTTGGAAATTCTATCCTTGAGGTAACATGTTGAAGTTTTTGGAAGGCTGGAGGGAACAGGGAAGGTGTTGAAAGGAATCAGCCATTTTTCTTTCACCAAAGCCCTCTAATATGAACTACGTGTGGGGAGGGGAAAATAAGGTTGTGGAACAGAAGATCCAAAATTAAGCTGCCCCCATCTTGAGGCAGAAATAAGAAATAAGAACTCTCTCTCATGCCAACTCTACATACCTAGGAAAGGGTGCTGATCTCTGTTTTGTTGACACACTGTTAAATAACCAGTTTTAGCTTGGAATTTTGGGAAATTATTCATAGATCAATCCAATTCACTTTTCACTTATCCTACAGGAGTGGGGGAGAATTATTGTCTACGGCCACTAATGCATAAATAACACCGGCATACTTCCTTAGAGAAATGTGAAATATTAGAGCCATTTAAAAGATTAATGTGAATATAAAGTTTTCACTCTGTGTGTATTTTAGTTTTCTACCTTGGATTTTATAGTATCTAGTTTTATGACATAAGACAAAACTTTAATCTCTAAGTCACAGAAAGAACGGAAAGTAATTATCTCAAAGATTAAATAACGAGAAGTTTGGAGAACACAGGATGATGAGATAAATAGAGAAGGAGGTCAAAGAAGAGTCTGAGTAAGACATGAAGAAAAGAGAATGTTAAAACCAGAAGAAAAAGACAAATGAAGCCAAAAAGCCCCTCCATTTTTAGGGGTGTATTAGTTAGCAAAGGCTACAACATGTCAATTAGTAGTTAACTGTCCTACACAGTAAGATAAACAGTCATTTATTATGTGTCAAGCCCATTATTAAGAAACAGACAGGCACAGGTAATTAAACTAACGACTCTTCATTCATATCCTGTGGAAGACAGGAGGGAAGTAAACAATAGTGATAATGAGGTAAGAACTCATAGAGGTGACTTAATGCTAATAGTGTAGACTAAGCCAAATTCTGACAAAGGTGTTCAGAGAAGGTACTGAGTCTTAAAGGTGAATAAAAATACACTGGGTAGTTAAGACAGGGAATGACACTCTAGGCAGAAGAAGCCACATATGAAAAAGTAGAGTAGTATTACAAATACAGTGTTGAGAGAACCGTATGCAGTTTGGTAAGAGAGCACAAGAACGTACCTTAGAAAAGTTGTGAAAATAACGTTAAGGGAAAAAAGGGGTTGAGACAGATTATATATGTCTTATATTCAATGCCAAGTAGTTTGGTAGAGGATAGTAATTTTGTTCCAATTCTAGTTCCTCCATATAATAAGAATATAAGCAAGATACTGAGCTGCTGGGAGCTCCTGGGTGGCTCAGGAGGTTAAGCATCTGATTCTTGATTTCAGTTCAGCTCATGATCTCAGAGTCCTGAGATAGAGCCCCATGTCAGGCTCTGTGCCAGGGTGGAGCCTGCTTAAGATTCTCTTTTCCTCTCCTTCTGCCCCTCCTCCCCTCCTCTCTCTCTCAAAAAAAAAAAAGAATTACTAAGCCTGATGATAACTTCAGCGTTTTTGAGGATTAAATGAAGGAGCTCACATAATATCTGGAAGAAGAGTCCTATCTTTGTTATGATTTTTGCTCTCCTATCCCCAAGACAACACTCAGGAAGTAAAAGCACCCTTCCAACAAATGTTTTGAATATTTACTATGTGCATTCCCTCACCTTTAAGGAGTTAATGTAGGGGAGGAACTGACAAATATATGGACAATTATATTACAGTAGAGTAAGGGTAACAATGGAGGCAAGTAACAGGACTTAAAAAAATGACAAAGCTAAATCAGTGAGTACTCTAACAACTGAGACTTGGAGAGAAGAGGAAGAGAACTACACATAGAAGTGATGGGAATCAAGAAAAAGTAAGTTTTTAAAAAAAATTTTTAAAGATTTTATTTATTTATTTGACAGAGAGAAAGAGATCACAAGTAGGCAGAGAGGCAGGCAGAGGGAGAGGGGGAAGCAGGCTCCCCGCTGAGCAGAGAGCCCAACTTGGGGCTTGATCCCAGGACCCTGAGATCATGACCTGAGCCGAAGGCAGAGGCTTTAACCCACTGAGCCACTCAGGTGCCCCAAAAAAGTAAGTTTTGTCTGTTGTGTTTCTAGAAGGAACACGTAAATTTCTCTGTAAGTTGAAATGGCCATTGCAAAGAGATACAGAACACAACATTGATGTTTATATAGAAAAGTTAAAATAAGAGGCCTGTTATAATGTTTGTATCTAAAAGAATTCTAAGTGAGGTATTTAAAGTCTCATCAAGGTAAAAGTTATTCTCACCTGTGCAGTTAATGACCCAAAATTTGAATGAAAATCAAGTTAAGGTCTGAGTCTGACCCACTAGACTTAAATGCAGATCTATATTTATAGATCATCCCTAGCTACTGGAACTTGGGAACTCAGGACATTTGTAGATACCTATCTATCTTGGCTTTATTAGGTAAATTAAGATATCTGGTTGCCTTAGATTCGATCAATTTTAAGGAACAGCGAAATACCCTTCAAAACCAAAGTAGTGACATTATTTCTAAAAGACCAAGAAAAAGAGAAAAAAGAATGTCTGAATGTCTGTTGCAACTGAAGAAGAAAACAAAGGAACCTGTGCCTGTAAACGGTGGGCTGGATTCTCATTTGGCTTCAACACCGACTGCTGTGGGATCGCAGGCACATCTCTGCCTCCCTCAGTCTCAGGCTCGCTCGCTCTGTCTCTGTCTCTGCCTCTCTCAAAAATGAGGATGGGGTCCTAATATATGTCTACATTTCATTCCAATTCTGAATTTCTGCTATTCAACAGCTATTTTGCTCCCAGACATAATAAAACCTAAAATAAGGTTTTGTTAAGGTACTCTCCAAGACATGCATTTCTTTTTTTCTCTTCCTTCTCTTCTCTTCTCTTTCTTCTTTTCTTTTCTTTTCTTTTCTTTTCTTTTCTTTTCTTTTCTTTTCTTTTCTTTTCTTTTCTTTTCTTTTCTTTCTTTCTTTCTTTCTTTCTTTCTTTCTTTCTTTCTTTCTAGCACTTTAAACTCAAAACAGTTCAAACTGAGCTGATTTTCAATTAAAACTTTCTGGAAATTTGATCACCACTGGAGGCATCAGGAACTCGCTTCGGCAGATAATTATTAAATACTACTTTATTGTTTCATATTTCAAAGGAATTTAGGCACACATGGGCTGAAGAGTAACATTAAACCATTACTGGCAAATTTCCTAATTGGAAGAAACAGTATAACTAGTGGTTAACAGCATGGATTATACTTTAGGTTGACTTCAGTTTGAATAATGACCCTGACACTTAGTCACACTGTGACATATTTAATCATGTTTTCTCATCTGAAAATGGAGATGATAAGAATAAGAATATTTAGTTCATGTGAGTGGCACTTCCTGAAATTGGGACGGCTATACATAGCAGCCTTGGCTATAAGGTTTATGTAGAGATTAAATGAAGTGTTTCATATAAATTATGTAACACTACAGTTCACACATCATATGCACTTAATATATGTTACATTTCCCCCGCCAATACATCATTATTTAATCAATGTTTTGATGCAGGCATTAGGTGCTCCATACTATAATATTAAACCTTGTTGTTATTCTTAGCCTCTGATAGTTAAAGAGTAACTGATAGACCTTAGCTATTACCAAGTATAATGTAACTACATTGCATAGGGCAGATATTTTGAGCTGTGAATTTACTATGAAGTTTGGCATCCCATGTCGGTTAAGAGACACTGGACAAATAAGTCTTCCATGCCAGACTTTTTAAATAATGATAGGCAACAATTCTGATGGAGGAGAAACATACAAACAAAAATGAATTAATATATTTTTCTCCTATTTATAACTTTTGAAATATCTTAATTGCTTGAAAAACTAAACTGGCTGGAATAAAAGAGCCATTTTTTCTTCAACTCATAAGCAAATCTAATTTTCTTTCTAACCATTTCACCTCGGTGGCCTCCTTTTGTATGACACACCATTCTCTTCTAACTTCGAATTTTTGTTAGTTTGCTGTTGGCAGGGATAAGGTCGGAAATAATAAAGATTTTCTACTGAAATCTGCTTTCCCCCCTCAACAAGAGAAAGCAAAGGCATGAATATGGCACTTCATAATGATTTAGCTGGGGCTTAATGAAATTTTCATTACAACCTGCTGTTCATTTTAATGGCCTTTGAAAAACAATGGAAAAAATAGCTTGGGGGAAGAAAGGATTTTTCTGTGGCATATATTTGTGAGCTTAACATTTAGTTCCATTCACCCTATCTCTGGTCGCCTCATCCCCATACTGCTGTTCCCATCACAAAGCTGTTACCATGTTTTGTAGTTTTTGAGTATAAGTTCTGCAGTTCTTTTGTTAAATTTACTCCTATTTTATTCTTTTGATGCTATAGTACATCATGGAGCTATGATCATTTTTTGTACTATATACAATGTCATTGTCCTAATGTTTAGGAGATGTCAGGTTTTGGTGGCCATTCTCATGCCCAACCATACCATGCCCGATGATTATGGAGTATTTAAAGCCAATATAACTTTCTACTTATTGTTGAGACTGACTTTTACACATCTGCCTGGATGTATTTCCCCATGTTTTCTCCTCTTTGCAGTTAAATAAACTATTGTCAACATTCTATCGCTTTCCTATGATATGATTTTCTGCCTTTCTATATTTTTCTTAAGATCATTTTATTGAAATACATAAATTGCTTTTGACATATCTCTCAATTGTTGCAGTCATTAAATAAACATTCTTGCCATGGCAAATTTCTTTATCAGTAAAAGTGAGCGTATGTACATTTCTGTGTACTCGAAGCACATGTTTAGAAATGTTGTGTACATAAACATAAATGCATGTTAGGAGTTCCATTTGTATATAAAGTAACTTTCTGGAACTCAAGCTTTTACATGTTAGCCATGTTCAATTTCTATTCCTGTCTTCCATCAAGACTATCACTGTATTTTCTCAATGTCTTTATATTATTCATTAGCAAGTCACTCTTGCACTGTGCTTTTAATACATCTGTAGGAGGCAAAGTACAAAAAAATTTGTGGGAAATACAATAATGAAAACAGTATAATGTCCACATTTAAAAGTGATGTTTCTTCATGTCAAATCTTCCTGCTGTGGATGCTCTCTCTCTGCTCTTCTGCTTGTGCACCTGTTGCTAGATATTATACTTTGCTCCTAAATCCCAATACGTCTAAATGGGAGGCACTGCCTACTGTCTTCTTTCCTTCTGGGAGTTATTCATTTGGATCTGTCCTGTCATGTACCTCCAAATTCAGAGTCTGTGCAACTACTTGGAAGCCAACATGACACACTGGAGAAATATCAAGGTCACATACCAAATGTCCATGGAGAACATCATCTAATGGTAGCCCCCCCCAAATCAAACTACTTTGTAATCCAATATATAGCACTACAGTGGTAGTTCTTCCTAGACCTTAGATCTGGACCACAAACACATCTCAAACAAAAATTAAACAATAACATGCAAGGGAAACACCTCCCAACTCATTCTATGAACCCAGCATTATCTTACTAGAAAAATCAGATAAAGGCATTGCATTAAAAAAAAAAAAAAAAGTAACTCTAGACCAATATTTCTCATGAACATAGATGCTACAATCCTCAGTGAAATACTGGCAAGTTGAATCCAATATTATATATATTATAAACCACAACTAAGTGGAATTTATCCAGTTTGCAAGGTTGGTTCAACATTAAAACATCTCATCATATGAGCACACTAAAGGAGCTAGAGAGTATTATGCTAATAAGCAAAATAAGTCAGTCAGAGAAAGACAAATGCCATATGATCTCATATGTGGAATTTAAGAAACAAAACAAATGAGTAAAGGGAAAAAAAGAGAGGAAAACCAAGAAACAGACTCTTAACTATAAACTAATGGTTATCAGAGCAGAGGTGGGTGGGGGGTGGGTTAAATAGGTGATGGGGATGAAGGAGTGCACCTATAAATATGAGCACTGGGTATTGTATGGAAGTGAAAATCACTATATTGTACACTTGAAACTAATATTACATTATATGTCAACTAACTGGAATTTAAAATAAAAACTTAGAAAAGTACATCATATTAAGAGATGAAAAAATTTTGACAAATTTTAGCAACTATTTATGGTGAAAACTCTCAGCAAACTAGAAATAGAAGGAAATTTCCTCAACTTGATGAAGAACAGCTACATCAAACCCACAGCTAATATATTTAATGATGATAACTTGAAGGTTTCTCCTTACACTCAAGAACAAGGCAAAGATGTGTCATTTCACCACTCTTATTCAACATTGTACTGGAAGCCAGCTAATGTAGTAAGACAAGAAAAGGAAATAAAAAGTATGTATCTTGAGAATGAAGAAATAAAACTACCTTCATTCACAGATAACATGATTGTCTATGCAGAAAATGTAAACAATACACAAAAACTCCTGGAGATAATGACCAACTATAGCAAGGTCACAGGATACAAGGTTAATATATAAAAGCCAAATTCTCCCCCTTATACTAGCAATAATAATTTGAATTTGAAATTAAAAATACAATATAATAAGGGGAGCCTGGGTGGCACAGTCAATTAAGCATCCCACTCTTGGTTTCAGCTCAGGTTGTGATCTAGGTTTGTGAGATCGAGCCCCAAGTCAAGCTCCATGCTCAGTGCACATTCTACTTAAGACTCTCACTCCCGGGGCGCCTGGGTGGCTCAGTGGGTTAAAGCCTCTGCCTTCGGCTCAGGCCATGATCTCAGGGTCCTGGGATCAAGCCCCTTATCGAGTTCTCTGCTCAGCAGGGAGCCCGCTTCCCCCTCTCTCTCTGCCTGCCTCTCTGCCTACTTATGATCTATCTCTCTGTCAAATAAATAAAATCTTAAAAAAAAAAAAAGACTCTCACTCCCTCTCCCTCTGCCCCTCCTAACTGTGCTCTCCCTCAAATAAATAAATAAATACATACATAAATAAATAAATCATTTTCAGAAAATACAATATAATGGAAATATTGTGTATAAGTGCAACAAAATATGTATAGGATCTATATGCAGAAAACTATGAAACTCAAAAGAAATCAAAGAAAATCTTAATAAATAGAGAAATATTTTGTGTTCATGGATAGAAAGATTGAATACAGTTAAGATGTCAATTCTTCCCAAATTCCCAGGACGTAATTGTGTAGATTGCAAGATTAACTCCGAAGTCTGCAGGGAAAGGCAAAAGAGCCAAGGTAACCAACATAATACTGCAGTAAAAGTACAAAGTAGGAGGACTGACACTACCCAACTTTCAAGTGATAGCAATTAAGACAGCAAGGTGTTGGCAAAAGAATTGACAAACTGACCAATGGAAGGGAATACAGAGGACAGAAATAGAACCACACAAATATAATCAACTAATCTTTGGTGAAGGAAAAAAGGAAATTCAACGGAGATATGATAGTCTTTTCAACAAATGGTGCTGGGACAACTGGACATCTATCTGAAAAAACACGAATTAGACACAGAACTTAAACCTATACAAAAATTAACTCAAAACCGATCACAGACCTAAGTTGTAGAATGCAAAACTATACAACTTCTAGAAAACAACAGCATAGAAAATCTAAACGGCATTGGGCTAGGCAGTGTATGTTTAGCTACAACATCAAAAGTATGATCAATACAAAAAAAGAGGTAAGTTGGACTTTATTAAAATTAAAACTTGCTCTGCAAAAGAAAATGTTGAAAGAAAAATATACAAGCCACAACTTGAAAGAGAATATTTGCAAAACACATACCTAATAAAGAACTTGCCTTCAAAATACACAAAAAACTCTGAAAACTCAACAATTTAAAAAACCCTCATTATTAAATAAGCAAATGACGTAAAGAGACACAAGAAGATATCCAAATGGCAAAGACACATATGGAAAGATGCTCCACATTATAGGTCATCAGGAACTACAAATTAAAACAACGAGATGCCACTACAAACCAATTGGAATAGATAAAATCCAAAGAACTGACAATATCAAATGCTGGTGAGGATATGGAGCAACAAGAACTTACATTCTTTGCTGCTGGGAATGCAAAATCTCACAGCTATTTTGGAAGACAGCTTGGCAGTTTTTATTTGTTGTTTTCTTTTTACAAAGCTAAGCACAATCTTACCATACACTTCAGCAATCACACTCCTAGGTATTTACTCAGTTGAGTTGGAAATTTATGCCTATACAAAAACCTTCACATAAACATTTATAAAAGGTTTATTCTTAATAACCAAAAATGTGAAACAACTAAGATGTCCTTTGATAAGTGAATGGATAAACAAACCATGATACCTTCATACAATGGGATTTTATTCAGTACTAAAAACAAAAGAGCCATGAACAGATATGAAGGAAACTTAAATGCACATTGATACGTTAAAGAAGCCAGTTTAAAAGACTTCATACTGTATGATTCCATTGATATGGCATTCTGGAAAAGGCAAAACTACAGAGACAGTAGAAGGTTCAACAATTGCCTGGAATTCTAGGGAAAGAGGAAGAGATGAATAAATGAAGCACAGGGGATTTTTAAGGTTATCAAACAACTGTTCTCAATGACTGCAATGGTGGATAAGTGGCAACATGCATTTGTCAAAAAAATGTAGAAATGAACAACATAAAGTTTGAATCCTGATGTAAGAGGATTCTATAAAACAATTTAATAATTTGAGAGATACCAGGAAAAACTACAGAAAGACTTTAATCATATTACAAATGCATGGGAAAACCTCACTGAATAAGGTGGAGGAAAATTCACTAAGACATTTTGGAAATGAATGGAATCTGTAAAACTAAAGGCAAAAAGAACTGCACGTAAGTACTATACCCTATTGATAAAGATGTTCCCTATGGTATTATCAGTTAATAATTCTGATACTGTTATACATACATACTGGAATTGAACAATAGGTAAATGGATGGCGGATGGTTCAATCTAGGTTACTCACAGTTGGGGTGGGAATGTACACATCGATAAGGAATGAGGCTGGAATGATCCATGCGGAAATAGATTACAGTTGCAGACAGTAGGAAGAACTCATGTTAAGCTTAATATATAGACAATTCGACATAGAAATATTTATATATATGTATGTATACAGGTTAGTACACACATATATTTCTTCGTTTTGTCAGGTAAGAGGCCCTAAAAAAAATGATGCCTTACGAGCAAAGAGCACACCCTGCATCCAGATCTGGCTTTCTAATACCATTCTCCGAAAATAAAAACAGGGTTTCTTAGAGAAAGACTGATTCTTGAACCAGAGGATGAGATACACAGCATGAGTCTGCAGTACCTTACGGTGCCGGAAAGTAAGAAGTGGTCCAGAAAAAATTACCTACAATCATAGTGGTATGTCAAAATGACACAGAAGTCAATAGAAAGAGCTTCCAATGTCCAAAGCTGAAACAATTTGAGCAACAAAATACAGTAGAATTGCATTATAAGTCAAACTATAAAATATCCATGCTGTCCATACTGATATAAATAAATGATTGAATAAATTAATAAATGATGGAGAAGAGATAAATCTCCCATGCAGAAGAATTCCAAATAAATTATGTAGAAACTCTACTCTGAAGGAGGGGGAACATAACTCCCTACTCCTTAAATGTGAGTTGCACATAGCACCCTCCTTCCAAAGAGTATGGTATGGAAAGGGGGCAGGGAGTAACTTTACAGTGGAGTACCCTGACAAACACTGTACCAGCCAGGTGATCAAAGTCAACATCAAATTCATAAAAATTCGTAAATCGTATAGAATGTATGTACCCTTGCTAAGATGTGACAAAAAGATACTTTACCTTGTGATCTTCCTCCCCAAACCTATAATCCCAGTTTAGTCAAGAGAAAACCACCAGATAAATCCCAAGAGAGGGACATTCTGCAATATACCTGAACAGTATTCCTCAAAACTTTCAAGGTTATCAAAACAAAAACTATCTGAGAAACTGTCACAGCTAAAGGGAACCCAAGGAGACATGCAACTAAACGTAACGTGTTATCGTTGAGGGCATCCTAGAACAGAAAGAGCACACTTGGTGAAGACTAATGAACTATGAGTAAACTGTGGACTTTAGTTAATGATAACGTAGGACAATATAAAAGATACAAAATAATTTTAAAAGCATAAAATTAATCATGCAAAATGAACAGAATATGTAAAATTTAAGGACAAGAAAAATGCATCATAAGGTTAAGAGTTGTTATATCAGAAAGCTACAAAATTAAGCAATTTTTATTTTCCTTTCAATTTTTATGGTTTTAAACAATTCTTAAATAAGAGGGTAGTATTTTTAATATCAAGAAAAATTCCAGCACATTAAAAAAAATTGTCTAGGTCCTCCTCAAAACCCCATTTTTATCTCCACGTGGATGAAAGCCAAAAGTCTTTGGCTGACTAGATTATCTCTAAAATTCTTTCCAACTGTAAGATCATGTGAATTACATAAATTATAACTAAAATCCATGTCCCAGCTATGCATCTGGTAGGGACCCAGAAATATTTAATTACCATATGACTCCCAAATATACTGGTTAACATACATTTTGTGCCATATATACTCATAATTTGCTAGTGTCCTAACAACAAGACTAGAAATGAGCCCAACCCAGTGTTACATAGTATAGATGCAGTATATTTTTGGTGCAAAATATGCCTTTTTATGTCACTATTTTTTGTTTATTTGTTTTAAATTTCCATCTGACTTGTAAATGGAGGCATGTTCTTAATGTGCAACGTGGCATCCAAACTTAGGAAGAATACAGGTTTAAGTAGGAGGTCGGAAACATCCGTAACATAGAGGGTGATTATCAGTTATGCATAAATTCTATAATTGGCATCAGTTGTTTGTTTGCTTTATTTATTTTTAATATTTTTATTTATTTATTTGAGAGAGAGAAAGAGAGCATAGAGAGAGACGGAGAAGCTGACTCCCCGCTGAGCAGAGAGCCCTATGTGGGGCTAGATCCCAGGACCCTAAAATCATGACCTGAGCTCAAGACAGATGCTTAACCAACTGAGCCACCCAGGTGCCCCTGTTCGTTTGCTTTAATTTTAACAGTATTTCATGTGCATATCACCTATAGGCTACTATCAGTAACTACTGAAGCGATTTAGAAGATGAAATCTTAAAAAGAAAGGCATCCTGGAAGTTAAACAAAATGGGAACTTCAGCATGGCTAATAGAATTAGAGAATCAATAATTTTTAAATATAAAACAGGCCTAATCATATTAATTTTGGACTATTCAAGAAAGAGACCGAACTAAGGTAGCGTTAAGATGCCTTCATGTATAAATAAGGTTATACAATTTAATAAAGTTGTAAAATGGCCTTGGGGACAAAAACTGGAGATGAACAAACTAGCCTGAAGATATTTGGGGAGTAGGTGGTGCCTATTCTGGGCTCCGCTGTCACTTTCTATTCTTGAATCTTTAAGTTTTACTCAACCACAACTTACCCATGTGTGAAAATGAGGAAAACATCACAAGAGAAAATAATGATTAAAAAAATCGGGACAGACATTGGAATGTTTCTGAAAAAAAAATCTATCCATCTTCATAGCATTAGGTTTCCATTTTGTCCAATTTTACTTTGAGTATAAGTCAAAAAACAGATCTAGAAGTTAAACTCGGACTATTAAAATCAGGAGATGGCAACGACTTTGTTCCCTTTTCTAGCCTTTACCTTCTGGCTCATTTTTGATGAGCTCTTCCATTTTCCTCTGCTTCAAGGTGTCAACAACATCTGCTAAGCTGCCTTTGCGTCGTTCTGGAGTTCCTAGGGCCGTGCTCGACAAGGACTCACCACTCTGCCTCCCACCTTCTTCTGCCTTCTGAGGTGAGGTAGATGAGTTGTGTGGGGCAAATGAAGACATAACTTTATTGCCATCAACTTCCTGAAAGAGAAAGCAAAGGAAAAAACTGTTTAAAATTCAGGGATTTTTTTTCTTAATTGCTTACGTGGCTTATTTAGCTAAAATGTGAAAAAGTGAAATGTCACTCTGCAAGAGTAAGATAAATAAAGATATTTAAAAAAATAATGTATTAGCTTTACATTTACTCTGGCACAGAGTGAGTCAAAGATCAAGTCATACAAGAATTAAAAATATGGAGACTCTCTCCCTTAGACTGAGAACAAATGGCAATAAAGCCTTACACAAAGCCTATATCGAAAAAAAAAAAAAAAAGCCTATATCGATCAGATGTTTTTTTTCTGCTTTTCTTTGAAAAGTCTTAGATTTTCCCACGGATATTAAATGCATCAGTCATCTGGCTTAAACTTCCTCATGATATTGTAATATTTAAACAAGTAACATTATGCACTTCACTTTTCATTTTAACCGGCTGACTCTTCTTGATGGTTGCTCCTAATTAAAGCAGGGTCCTTTTTTAGTTCTCCACCTGCCTCCCATGCTTTTAAGAAAGCATCAGCCACACAGGTTATTTTGACATCAGATAGGAATATTGAAAGTTATTTCTGCTTATGCCAAAGATATTTCCAATTCCATTTGTTACCCCAAGCATTGTTTCTGTCAATATTCTTCCAGATTTTGCACTTTAAGCCTCGCATGCCCTCTAAAGTAAAGTTTCTTGCACTCTTTCCCTCTTCATAATTGCATATGTGTATGAAAGAATTTATTCTATAGTTCTAAAATTTAAACACACAGTTGGTGTTTTTTTGTCATTATTTTCCCCGTAATTTTTTGACCAACTCTAGCCATCTAATATTTGGGGTATCTTTTGTATAAAAGGCACTAAATTGATTTTTCAGATATCTGTGAGAGGTATCTGTGAAATGATAGATATCTGTGAAATGATAAAAAATAATTTTTTTACTTAAAGGTTTTCTTTTTATAATCTCTTACTTCTATAATGCTTCGATTTTCCACAAAGCAGATCTCTTCTTTAAAATTGTATCCTGGTCACCTGGGTGGCTCAGTCAATTAAGGACCTGCCTTTGGCTCAGGTCATGATCCTAGGGTCCTGGGATTGAGTCTCATATCAGGCACCCTGATCAGTGGGGAGCCTGATTCTCCCTCTTCCCCTCCCTGCACCCTCCCACTTGTGTTCTCCCTCTCTCACTCTCTCTCTCCCTCTCATCAATAAACAAACAAATAAATAAATAAAATCTTAAAAAAATAAAATTGTATCCTACGATCTTTGAGGAAGTTAGTCTCTCTGTAAGTATATTTCTTAATTCTATAGTATTAAAAGTTTCCATTGAATATATTTGAATGTTTGCACACCTAATATTCAGGATAACAGATTATATCCCTGTTTATACATTTCTTCTCTAAGATGTATTAATAGGATCTCTTGACCCCAGAAAAGTGACAGATCACACTGATTTGATATCTAATGTTTTTAAGATTATTTCTAATATATTTGACTAGTTTAAAAATATACTAAAAAGACTTGATAAAACTGTCGATTTTTAAAAACAGATTAAAATAGAGATGTCAACACAAACATAATCATAATCTGTTCATATGATTTTTTTTGTTAGTGGATAATAGTGAATTAAAGGACATTAGCTATGGTGCAAGTGTCAATTTGTTGGGTGGTATTAGGCGATGTGGAAAAATCCAAGTAAAAAATGTTTGCAAACAGAATCTTCAAAATTATAATTCTACACCCAAAATGGTTTCCATTTCTTATAAGCATTATAGAATATGCAGAAAACATTACTATGTCTTGAGTGAATATTCTATAGACAATACATTCAAAGATGAATCTTAGCTTATTATGTACTTGGATTTAGAAATCAATATGCATAATGTAATCATTACAAACCCCTGCAGGCTAAATGAAGGTACACTACTAGAATTATTTATTTAAAACCTACACATAAATACAAGCAAACCCATAAACGTGGGTGCGCGCACGCGCGCGCGCACACACACACACACACACACACACACGCACACCCCTTACAAGAGCAATCACGAATCCATTCAGTAAACTAAGGAATGTTTTTATGAATGGCCCATAATACACATTAGCTCAATTTCATGTTCAAACCAGAATATAGCAAAACCTCTGTATTCATTTTCCACAGATCTTTCTTCTCACTATTTCCAGAGTCAAAGCAGAAAAACCCAATGTTGAACATTTCTATTCATACTCTATTTTCACATTATATGATGACAACTTAATAAACAAGAATTTGGCTGCTGAACTTCATTTTCCATAGTTGAAAATTACATATATCTTTCCTACAGCATCTTCAGTAGAGGGAAGGACACCCAAATTGTATACAATCACATCTGTTAAAATATCAGAAACTATTTCAAAATCAAGTAAGATAAAATAACATCCCATCTTGCATGTCTCTAATCTTCTACACCTTGTAAAAGAACATATTTTAAAGAGTTTAACATCATTTCACAAGTATTCTAAACTCAGTTACCACAACGGTATTAAAAATTAATTATCACAGCAATTTCATGCACAAATATTTTATCTTATCGCTATTTCACCTGTCTGATTACATTTCAGCCTCTAGCACTGTTAATCCCTTTAACAGTTTTACATAGTTAACAGATGTTTCTGTGTGGGACTCCACTGTTCATTTGCATGGTGAAGAGCTTGTTAAAGAATGCTGGCGCAGTCTTCAGTCAAGAAAGTCCTTTAGTTTTCAGTTTCTTCTCTGGGATTACATTTACCATTATCTACAGTCATGACTGCATTTTCCTCTTCATTTGCTGGTAGGTGAGAGGTGATGATGGCATCTAAGCACAGAGAATCAAGCCAAATAGCTATGGTTCAAATCCTGCTTCCACCATTAACTGGCTATGTGACCCTTGGCAAGTTATTTCATCTTTTTGTGCCTCAGTTTCTTTATCTATAAAGAGGTGAGAGCCTACTAACAGAAGTATTAGTGGTCCAAACCAGCAAAATATATTTCATCAAGTTTTTTGAATGCTAAAGGCAAGCTTCAGTATTTTGCCAGAGAGCTCTCACAACTGTGATACTCGATTTCCAAGATCTAATGATAAAAGAGGGTTCTAAGCTTTTAGAACAAAATTGGTAACCTTCCTTTGTTACACTTGAAAAAGCTTTACTTAATCCTGCCCTCCTTTGTCACCTCTGCAACCATAAGACAAAGGGAGGGATCTGCCTAGTGTATCTATATTTAAGTAACTTTTTTTAAAAAATGCATTCTTAAACTGGGAAAGCCACTCTGGAAAACAATATGGAGGTTCTTCAGAAAGTTAAAAATAGAACTACCCTATGACCCAGCAATTGCACTACTAGGTATTTACTCAAGGAATACAAAAGTACTGAGTCAAAGGGGCCCATGCACCCCAATGTTTACAGCAGCATTATCAACAATAGCCAAACTATGGAAATATGGAAAGAGCCCAAATATCCATCAACTAATGAATGGATAAAGAAGATGCACACACGCATGCACACACACACACACACAATGGAATATTACTTAGCCATCAAAAAGAATGAAATCTTGCCATTTGCAAAGAAATGAATGGAGTTAGAGTGTATTATGCTAAGCAAAATAAGTCAGTCAGAGAAAGACAAATACCATATGATTTCACTGATGTGTGGAATTTAAGAAATGAAACAGATGAGCATGGGGGAAAAAATGAGACAGGCAACCATAAAATGAACTCTACTATAGAGAACAAACCGAGGGTTGCTAAGGGGAGGTGGAGGGATAGGCTAAATGGTTAACTGGTATTAAGGAGGGCACTTGTGATAAACAGAGTGTTATATATAAGTGATGAATCATTAAATTCTACTCCTGAAACTACTATTACACTATATGTTAACAAACTAGAATTTATATAAAAAATTGATACCAAAAAATGCATTCTTGTTAATTCATTCTAAATATAGCACTTTGTTATGAACACGTTGGAGACATATTTCAACATCAATATTCAAATTTTAGTTTAGATAATGTGGTGATTAAGAATTAATTCATTTGAAAAAAGAGGTTATATGTGACTTAACCAGATATATATGTTCCTTTCAGTGTCCAAATGACATTTCATCCTTGACTTCTGGCCTCAAGAAATACATTACCATATTTACTTTTCAGTCCTATAAACCCAAGTTAAATTAATACAGGATAGCAAGAACATTACATTTAATAGTCTGTCTATCCAACTCTAATTGGTAAGAATAATAGCCAATATTTACCGAATACTTATTTTGTGTCAGGCACTGTTTAAAGTGTGCTATATGCATTAATTCATTTAATTCTCCTGGCAAGCCTAATTATGATTTGCACTTCATAGTGGGAGAAACTGAGGGATATGGAGTGAAATAAATGCCTGAGATTGTATTATTAATAAAAGAGTAATCAACTGCAACCTGTTAGGTACCAGAGCCCTCAACCACAATGCTAATACTACCTCTTTTTAAAAACAACAATGGGGATGCATGGGTGGCTCAGTCAGTTAAGTGTCTGCTTTCAGCTCAGGTCACGATCCCAGGGTCCTGGGATTGAGTCCCGTATCATACTCTCCCTCTGCCTTCTGCTTGTGATCTCTCTTTCTCTCTAAAATAAATAAATAAAATCTTTAACAACAACAAATACCTAAGTATGTCTATGTTAATGTTACAGGTGAATAAGATACACTATCACTTGCTTAATAATTATGAAAATGAGAGGGTTTTGCCCCAATATGTCCAACTCCTAAAAGAAAAAGTTATATAAATGCATTGCAATTAACTACCCAACTATATTCTAGACTTATAAAGCTGTCTCCATCTAAATATCCACTGGTTTATGCCATATTAAAAATAAAGAACCTTAAAATTTAAATAATTATTTAAACCAAACACATAGATTTGATCTCTAAGTGACTATTCAAAATAATGATGCTCAGTCATTTATGATTTTTTCATGTATTTTTTTTTTTATTTTAAAGATTTTATTTTTAAGCAATCTCTACACTCAACATGGGTCTCAAACCCACAACCCTGACATCAAGGGTTGTACATTGTACATTCCACTGAGTCAGCCAGGTGTTCCTTAATCTATCTATAAAAGGTGTGGGCACCTCTAGCATCCTTTCTAATACAACAAAGTTTTGAACTTAGAAAAAAAAAGCAGTGCAGAAAGTTTAGACTCTATAACTAGATTCTCATTAATGCAAGTTCAGGAATTTTGGTATTGCATAAAGCTAGCATATGATACATACAGAAAGTGCTTTGGTGCTGAACAAGTTTTAATATGGTCACATTCTTCTAATAATGCACTGTTTTTCTAAATTATCAACAAGGCAAGGCAAAACAAAGCTTGAAAAATATCTTGAAAGCTATATTATTTGGCTAAAATGTGAAAAGGTGGGCAAATGTCCAGTTACAAAATAAGTAAGTTCTGGATATGTAATGCTCAGCATGGTGACTGTGGCTAATAATACTGTTTGTGTATCTGAAAGTTGCTAAGAAAGTAGATCTAGAAATTCTCATCACAAGAAAAAAATTAGTTTTGTCACTACGTGTGGTGATGAATGTTAACAGGACTTACTGTGATCATTTCACATTATATATAAATATTGAAACATTACATTATACAACTGAAAGTAATAAAATGTTGTATGTCACATCTCAATTAAAAAAAAAAGCTGTTATCATTTGGTCATTCCTTAAATTCTTTAAAAAATGGGTAAAAAATATATGTTATCCCAAATGTTTCTTTTGAAACTAAACTGCACTACATGTAACCTACTCTGTCAAGTTAGGAGATGCTAAATCTAATTTAGTACTAAACTGGTAAATTTAGTACTAAAACAGTACATGGTGATTGTGTAAAAACTCAATTATTTTAAAAGTTTTATTGGTTATGGTAATTTTTCATAAAAGTTATGCATGATACCCTAAACCAAGAATCCTTTTGGATTCTAGATCCGTTGACAGCTATAGACGCTCTCCCAAACACACATGCACAAGCATACAGGGAGACACGCACCCATGCAATTGCACACAAAATCACACATACAGTTTTAGAGAGTTAGTTTTCTACCTTTATAGTTCCAAATGTGAACTTCCTCCATGAAATCCCCTAGGAATTCTTATAAACCACAGATTCCAGGTTAAGAAGCTCTGACTGAAATGCACATCTTCCCAAAATTATACTATAAACTCATTAATATATACAATTAGATGATTTTAAGGTGACCAGTTAATACTTGCAAAAAGAGCTATAGATTTCAATAATGCTTTATTCAGATAAACTTAGCTAAAGATACATATGCTAATGAATTAACTTTTACTGTTCCTATGATAAGCATTTAGAAAGAAACTAGTATTTTAATTATACTTTAAAGAATAAAAAACATGTTGAGGAAGAGAATGCATTACTAATGGCAATCACTGTCTTCTTACTCAGTAATCACCTTGTGATAATGCACATGTAAATCTGAAATAGAAAGCAGAACAAATTGCTAACCTTTATAAATGAATATTACCATTTTTAAAAAGCATACCAGTTCAATTTTCAACTATGAATTTTCCTGAAAACAGAATGTAAACATGTGAAGGCTACACTGAGGCAAAAACCGACCCTTAAAAGAGCTCAACAGAGAACACTAAGAGTCTTTCTTTGGTTAATATGATCAAATTCAGTATTCTGGGAACAGGATATGGTCAGTTCCCGAGACCTATAAAACAAAAGTAAGCACTTACAGAGAGATCTCTGAAGGCTGTCTGTTATGCTTGTGATTACTGCTGGTGTTAAAGCTATCCAATTTAAAACTTTTTCTAAACTTTTGCTTAAGAAAAAAAAAAAAGCTGCCTGATGTATACTTAAGTCCAGGGGTTCACAAAATGAAAACTGACAGAGGCACTTTTGTTTGGGCTCTTTTCCTAGTTAACCTACAGAGACAGGGTTTATTAGAACTTCTCACCTTTCTATACTGGAAAAAGCCACTGATAATAGCTTTGTAAAATGTACTGAATTTTTAAAGATCAACAATTCTTAATGTTTAAGTAAGTGCAAGATAGTAGACTAATTGAGATTTTAGAAATTAGTGAGTAGTTCATAACTCTATCCAGTGACAAGCAAGCATATATATGCATATATAGATATACAGATATGTAAAACAGATACATATACACACACATATATACACACACATATATGCTTTTTTGAAGCTTCTCTAGGGGGTTGTGACCCTAAGATGCTAGTCTTGTAAGAATCTAAAGTCAAATTTTAAGGAATGCTTATATTTTACACATTTCAACACTTTATGAGATATTGAAATTCCCTGAAAATTATTACTTTCAAACCTTAAAACTGTTAAATCATCACAATTTTAAAAATAGGTAGAAATTCTAAATTACTCAAATAGGGATTAGCGTCTTTTTGCTCTAT
The DNA here is from genome assembly GCA_028534135.1 of Potos flavus. NCBI lineage: Eukaryota > Metazoa > Chordata > Mammalia > Carnivora > Procyonidae > Potos > Potos flavus. Next base: position 74,115,021 of record CM052897.1, on the reverse strand, counting down.
AATATATGGAAAGTTCTATACTCCATGTTATTCTTAGATCTAATTTTTAAAGAATACTGCAGAAACCTTACAAGTTCACCTGCCTCTGTAATGCAGACATAACCCATTCTTGGGGCTGATCTAATATTTTAAATAGTGATAGGCCTCATCAAGTTTGGGTGAAAGATTATTATTTTATAAAAATGGCTCCATTATATTTCAAATATAGGATCTAGTCCATATTTCAAAGATTTTTTATGTATTTTGGGCAGTGCAAATAGAAGAAGTGAAAGCTGTTTGATGTTTCTTCAAAGCCTAAAAATATGGAATCTTTTAAAGATTCTTTCCCTGTGCAATAGGATGGAAATTCAACAAAAGTCTAACTTGGTTTGCCTTTTTTTGCCAAGCACTGAGATGAAATGTTAGCTTAGGCTCATATTTAATTATTGATCAGAAAATTAAATAAACATTTAAAAACACATTTTATCTTAAAATGCATTCGCCTGGGACTAAACAATACAAGATAGGTGATTTATATAAATATGATTCTCAAATGTGGTCTGTGAGCCAATATCACTATCACCTGAGAATACTTTATACATTTTTCTCGGGCCTCACCCCAAACTTTCTGAATCAGAAGCTCAGAGGGTGAAGCCCAACGATGTGATTTAACAAGGCTTCAAGGCGAGACTGATACTCAGTAAGTTTGTGAACTGTTAGTATAGGAAAAACTGTAAGACTTAGAGAGGCAAAGAGGGAGATGATGAAAACCTGCAGTGGTGAAGAGAGCCATCACAAAAATGATGGAACTTAATGGTTTTGAGAGGAGAGCTGAAAGGTAACAAATCGCAGGGGGGAGGCAGGTGGGGATGGAGGTTAGGGAGAAGAGTCAACAAACATGCCGGGGTAAGAATGATCAACACATTTTGGAGGGAAATGACATTGATGTAATTTTTTAATAGTCATTTTGGCACGTGTTGAAACAAGCTTCCGTTTGCTGATTTCCTACTAACTATATGGATTAGGAAGCCTGAGATTTATGTCAAAATTGCATTGTGGAAATAGATTATTTTAAGAAACGTATTAGAAAATGTGGTTTGAATTTATTAATAGTTAAATCTGATTTATAATATAAAAATAACACAATAATAGTAGGTTTCCTTTGTTGTTTTTTAAACCAATAGCATATTTGCCATCTAATTAAATTCCAGTGAATAAAATCGAAACTTAAGGGCAAATTTTTTGATTCAGTAAGAGACTATACAAATAGGAAAAACAGTTATGGAAAATATCTTCATTTGCATGTGGATGTTACATGGGCAGAAGAGCCTAACGGTTGTTTTTTAAATACAGAATCACACTTACCAAGAATCTCAGAAATGTTGCATTCAAGAATAAACTGTATGTTTTCATGTGCTCTCAAAACCACTTAATAAGCAAAAGTGGCATTTAGAGAATTCTGATACATTAACTAATAGAACCTGTAAAAACAAAGAACATTTTGTGCTGTGACAGCCTCATTATCTTCCTGATGATGATTCTGTGCTGTGTCTTATTTGTGTTTAAGCAATATAGCAAGTACACTTTAAGACGTTTGATGATCTTCCCTGAGGGCTCAAAGGTCAACCATAAGATGTTTCTAAATAAGAATTAGGCTACACATCAAAACACTTCCATTTAACACTAGAATTGTGAACCATATAATACCATTTTAAGAAATAAAGAAAAAAAAAACTATATTGTAACAAACCACTAATTATGTATAATAATTCATCTATCATTTTCCTAAGAAGCCTCCAGAACATCCTTACAATAGTTGTTAATAAACTTGACTAAATGCTTATTCACTCTGAGTCTGAAGGAAGAAATGAAACGTGAGGAATCTTCAAATTGTGATCTGTTTAGGAAATGACTCCTTTTTATGCCACAGAGCAATGAACACAGTTTCTTACGCAGAGCAGACACCCGGTAAAATTAATAAGCTAAGTGTTCGCTAGCATCATTTGTAATTAGGAACTGACTACATATTCAGTGGTAAGTGAAATAAATTGTGATCCTCCATGCAGTAAAATATGATGTCAGCAAAGCCGTAGAAAGCAGTGGTTAAGCAAACTGTAGCCAGGAGTCAGGCTGTTTGGGTTCAAATTCAGGCTTGTCATTTACTAACCATACAGCCCTTGGCGAGTTATCTAAACTCTCCAAACCTCAGTTTCCAAATCTATAAAAGGGGATAATAAATGGTAAGTAATTCATAGGTGCTATTATATAGTATAATTGATCTCTAGAATTTGACAGTAATGAAAATACTTACTAAAAATTAAGTATTATTTCATTCACTCAATTTTCTTTCATTCATGTAATAAAAATGTTTTATATGTTAACGTGCGAGGCAGTTAATGATGATGGTATCTAAGTACAGAGAATCAAGCTAAATAGCTATGGTTCAAATCCTGGTTCCACCATTAACTAGCTATGTGACCCTTGGCAAGTTATTTCATCTTTTTGTGCCTCAGTTTCTTTATCTATAGAATGGGAACTTGCTTTATCTACCTCAATGAGTCGTTAGTGGATTACAAGTTATAAAATAATGAGTTATAGAAATTAGGAGATTACAGGAGTTAGTATATGTATTACAAATTATGAAATTCATAAAAATGGTAACTGGGACATGGCAAGAACTATATAAGTGTTTGTTAAAATAAGTATGCTCCAGGCATTATATTTGGATATAATCATGAACAAAACACAGAATATGTAAAAATACAGAAAAAGCCAGTCTCTTTACTACAAAAGTAAAGAAGACATTAATAAGACAAACCCCTTTCCACACCTACCCACCAAAACAACAACAACAAAAACATGAACAACAACATATTCGCACATTCAAGTAATTTCATAGTTCTTTCTACTAAAATCAAACTGCATTCATGGAATCAATTTTTTAAAGATTAAGTTAAACTTTTTTAAGGTGGCTCATTTTTAAAGATAAGCTAATACCAACTTTAAGAAAAAAAAAAGTAGTCCACAAAATGTCATGTGACATTAGTGTGCTTTTATCTCTGTTGCATACTCAATTTTCAAATTTCACAGTTTCATGGTTCTCTACAAAGTGATAACTCAGGGAAATGATCAAAGAAAGAATGTTCAATTACTCCTCATTATGAAATAAAACTTTTTAAGTCAAAGTCTGAAAAGAATTAGAGTAATGAATTATTTTTTATAAATACATGACACCAATTACTTATTATGGCATATTTCTACTTTTCTTTCATATTTCTCTTTTTTCTTGTGAGATAGACATATCGAGATTATCTTTCTTCATAGAGAACATTAGCACTATCAGATTCTCCTGCAAACAAATCTTTAGGTTCCTTTATCCTATAAATACAAAACAGCAACAAAGGTAATATGAGGAAGGATAGATTAGGAGCTAACTCCATTTTTGCTAGTTTCCCTCCTCTATACTCTAGCACTATCTTGAATAGAGTCCCTTACCAATACATCTCCTCACTAGATCAGGCTGATTTCATAGCTCAGTGTCAGTTAATTCTGTCATGTCATTAGACTAATCCCATCTTCCTATTTAAAAAAAAAAAAAAAAAGCTAAAGGCCCATTTTTCTATACTAATTAAGACTCTCAATAAAGCTCTATGTTTACAGCAAAAGTAACACTTTTTCCTTGAAAGGGACCTTTAGCATGAGTTGACCTTAAGCAGTGATTTGAGATAAAAGAAGCACAAGCTTCAGTTCTCATTCCAAAATAAAGATAAGGCATTAAGCAGTCTACATACTCATAAAACTTTCTAGCTAGCCAAACTATTCATAGTATAAAACAGAATTTCCTGAGCCTGTTTTAGTGGGCATATAAAGACCAACTTGTAGCGCACACAATCACTGAGATACTGGCATTCTTTACGTAAAACACTGGGTTCTTTGCAAAGATTATTTTCACACAGTTTATATGAGTAATGCTATATATAAATTTTGTGATTTTAGTCTTATAGTTGTGAAGACTTTTAAAAATATTTCTAAACTATTAGGCAGATTCCTAACCAAATATACAAAATCTGTTGAAATTCACTAATGTTTGCAATAAAAATATAGCTACCATGCCTGGAGTTCTTAAACACACTGTTCTAAGTTTTATGGACATATCTTTTAAAATTCTCAGAGAAATTCCATGAAGACTGTTATTCCTATTTAACAGATGAGGATATTAAGCTCCTATGAGTAATTCACCCTAAGTAATAGTAGGAGATGGTAAATTGAAGAATTAAGACCAAGATTATGTAACTTTAAAATCCATGCTAGTCATCATTAAGTTATACTGACTTCCTCAACTGATTCAGGTTCTTTAAGAGATGCCACAGGTATGAAAAAATAAAGCTGGTTTTCTCTCCTCGAAGAGTTTAAAATTAAATTTGAGAGGCATTTAAATACACAAGAAACAAACAGTAATTATAACTAAATTATATAGTAGCAAATTATACATGCCGGAGAACTTTAAAGAAGAGAGAACCCTGGAAATCAAAGGTGGAAACTTCATCGTAGCATTAGTACAGGCTTTGGGATCACTTATTTAATTTTCTTTATATACTCCGAAGGCAGAAAATATGTCTGATTATTCATCATATACCCCTACTCTATTATTCAGGTCCTATAAAAACATATTGAGTTATTCAATTTATTAAATCTTTATGTGTAGACAGTCTTTTGGTCTAAGCCTACAAAAGTAGGTAGAGAGGAAAAGATAGAGTACTTCCAGAGGATTAACCAGAAGGTATCATCATTTTATGAAGGGTTATGAAAGTCAAATAGAATTGTTTACATTTGACCTGACAGGCAATAGGGAACTATTCTAGATTCCATACTGGATGATTCTCTTAAAGTAGGTTGTTAAGAAGATTAGCAGTGGTGTGAAGAATGAATTGGGTAAAAGAAAAAGTAAAGATCCCCACTGAACAGGAAACCATTACCATGCCACAGATGTGATGATGAAAAGCTTTCCATTAGATTGTAGCCATGAGAGTTGAAAGGAACCATCGAATCTTAGCAACAATTTGAAGCAAGTAATGATAGGATTAGATAACTTGAAAATAAGGAGGAAAGTGTCAAGGATAAACACAGTTCTTGTTTGGGAGGTTGAAATAATGATTATGATATAGACAGAAACAGAATGGATAGCCAATAGAGAGGATTATTAAAATAGAATCAATATATCTAAAAAAGTTAATAAATCTACATAATTACATTAGTCTATAACTTGAGTGTTAGCCTTAACTTCTGGTTCCAGCACTGTAAATAACAGGTGCCATACACTCTCCTTCAGGACTCAAATGATGAGCTTACTGTTTGAGATCTTTAAATTTGGATGTGGAACATTCAAATATAGATGAGCCTCAAAATATGTGAAGCAGATAAAGAAATAAAGGTTGTAAAATAATAACTCATGAACCATTTATTTCCAGCAAATGGTTAAATCTATTTTAGTAAATTAGTCCTCAGAAAGTGTCTTCTACTGTATGGTTACTAACATAACATAATAAAAATAAAATTAAAACAAAAAGTGTCTTTTGAGAGAGAAGAGCAAATGGTCAAGCCCTCTTCACATATGTCTAAAAATGACCATCCTAAGTGGGTATCATCTTCTCTTTACTCAGGTTTACCATGTAAGTTTTTGAAACTCTATAGTTAATTTTAATTAGAACGTGGAGGATGAAAGATGTTTTGTAAAGAAAAATCCACACCTGGAAATAACAACAAACTCTTATAGCATATGCAAAACAGAGAACCTGGAAAATGAAAAAAATCTAGAAAAAAATTGCCAGAATAAAGGGTTTGGGGTATTGTAGGAAATAAGGCTAAAAGATGACAAAAGGATAACACTGTAAAAATAAAGGAGAACATGACAAACTGACACAACTTTCCCTTATTTATAATGAATGGGATTTTAAATATTGAGTTCTTAGTGACAGATGCTCAACCCTAAAACTCTTGCCATATAGATGTTAGAGTCAGAATGGGGGGAAAATAAAAATGAAAATTATTAACATCAAAAAAGTTCTGTAGGAACCTCCTGCCCTGAGTGCTTTACTGAGTTGTGATCACAGGTGTAAATAAAAGATGACGGTGTTTTTTCCCTATTAATAAATTACTGTCAAGGGAATTTATTGGGATATATGTATAAAAAGTGAAATTGTATTTAGGTTACACTAAATCATATGGAGAATAGAGAAGAGATGCAGTATTTCGATTTGGGGCAGACGCACTCTCTTCCACAATTCTATTTGAATTCCTGACTTCAGAGTATCTTTTGATATTGCTGATATCTCAAAGTGATTCTGGCTTGGTGCTCAATAACCCACAAAAATACCAATCCAAAATAAAGGCATGTATTCTTTATATACCCCAAAAAGAGAGTATAAGCTGTATTTGTGTTACAAAGCTACATTGTTTGACTAATGAAACTCAAGTTAAATAGTCATTCTCTTTTAAGTCTGAAATACATGTACTAAGACGGAGTCTCAGGATGGGAACAAAACGGGTATTTCTGTGCTTACCAGCTCTAAGATGGTACAGACGCAGAGGTTTCTTACAAAAAAAAGTCCTTTGCTATCCATTCATTCTACTTAGCAACATCAAAAAGAGAAAAAATGATTTAAAAGATCTTATGAAGCATCTAAACACCTTGAACATAGACAGGGGATGAACACAAAGAATATTTGGTTACAAGAATCACACTTCCTATCTTTAATTAATTTTTATGGTACATTAAAATGTACATTTTATGGTACATTATTTTTCGTCTATTCCCTTGGTTCTAACAGAAGTATACACATACATGTATATATTTCATTAAGAGGAAATAAAAGGGTTGTCTTTAGTTAAGATGTTTCCATTCGCAGGGACTACACATTTAAAAAATAAATTGCCTGAATAAATTCAATTATCTAGAGAAGCAAAGGAAATCACATGCAAATGACATTATATGCAGAGGCCATTCCGACAGCTTCATGTTTATTTTTATTGTTTCAGTCAGTAGAAGGGAGAAGCTGTCAAAAATGTAACATCTCTTCCTTTTTAAAGGTCCAATGTCTCTGGTACTGAAAATTGCATGAGCAATAATATCAAGAGAAGAAATTTGTCTACTACTGAAAATAGAAGGTTCAGACTGCCTCCAACTTAATGCCAGCACGCAAGTGGGCCACCCTACACACCCTGGATGTATTTTGCTTACAAAAAGCAAAAAAATAACATTTAATTTGCAAGTAGTCAGGTATCAATTCAGCCAACTAAGATGGGTCTATATTTTTAAAGATTTTATTTATTTATTCATGAGAGACAGAGATGCAGAGGGAGAAGCAGGCTCCTCACTGAGCAGGGAGCCTGATGCAGGACTCAATCCCAGGACCCTGAGATCATTACCTGAGCCGAAGGCAGATGCTTAACCATCTGAGCCACCCGGGTATCCTAAAAAACAGTTTATTAAAAAAGCTAATAAATGCCCATATGTTAAATTACACGATACCAAGACTATTAATCCTGTCTTCTGAGAGCAGCATTGTAAATAGTAGGTGCTATCTATGACTTTATACAGAGATACTCTTTAGACTTTTACATTCTAATGAGGAGTAATTAAATATGACATTTTTGCCTTCTTTGAATATGACAAAAATACTTGGGGAAGATTTAGGCTGACTTTTGTAATTGGTTCTTGCTGAAAATCTCTGGCTCTTGACGCAGAATTTACGTGCTACCTGGGTTCTCTTGAGGCATGAATGTACCAAGTAAATGTGGCATATGTTTGTATTTTCTTGCCAGTTCCAAATTCATTCATTCAAATCACTCATTGTAGGCCAAATTCTTATCCAATTCCACAGAGCCACTGATTTTCCTGGAAGTGAATAGCAGCTTTGTGCATGGGAACAGGGAAGTCAATAGCAGGTCTGTGCACGGAAGAACTATGCAGCTAGTGGAAAGGATAAGAATTTGACCACAGGATTTCTTGAGTGTGGTAGAATCTAGTTTGAAATGACCTAAATGATGAAGCTTTCGACACTTTCACTTGGGTGTCAATTCTAAAACTTGACAATTTGCGTAAATGTGAGTTTTTATATGGCCATCTTATATACCACCCTGATTGCAGTATGTGTGAGGATAATCCTTTCCTTTAATATATTTGTATTACGATGTTCTTTATTTATTATAATTAACCTCCAATTTCATTCAGAACCTGAGGGCATATTCTTGGCAAAAACAATAAAAGCATCATTTATTAAATTTAGTAACGTGCCAATCACTGTATTGGGGCTTTTAATGGGCTATGATCCTTCCTAAGAGACCTATGAAGCAGGTATTATTGTTTTCGCACACATAAAAACTGAGTTTAAGCCATGAAACTCAGTGTAAACCATTCAAGTGCAGTAAATACTTTAAACCCATCTCCCTGAATCTTTCAAATGTGCTTTTAGCCATTTTGCTATACGGTTTCTCCTCAGACTGAAAACACCTAACTGTTCTAATTTTACTAACATTGATCTAATTTTCTAGTCAAAGCTTGTTTTATCTCCATATCTGTCATCTATCTCATACGATATTTCTAATATGCCTGTTTGGTTCCATAATGTACTTTATTAACATATTCCGTTTTCTCTACTATTTTTAATTAGCTACATCTTACATTTCAATTTCCTTGACATGTATTTCCAAATGAAAATTAGGCAATTTTGTCAAACTCGTAAATAACATTTTAAACAACCCCCCAAATACCCCCCCCCAAGACATACACACCAATGAAGCATGCACACAAAATTTGTTAACCATGTGCCTACTTTCTGAAAAGCATTACTCTGCGTCCTGGAGGGAATACAAATAAATCTTCTAATAGTGAAATACAGTATCTTTCATGACTTCTTCAAACTATTTGAGACTACTGAATAGTTCTTTCCTTAGCTTTCTGATAGCCCACCATCTGCTGTTCATTCTTATCCTAGGCATTGCTGTTTTGATCTTACAACCTCTAAAGAGTATTCAATAACCATAATAAGTTTCTACTTCTCTTTCTAAACTCTCTATCTCAGGAAAGTGATCTTAACACTATGTGTTTTAGATCTCTCTGTTGCCTGCACCTAGCTTTCAGGAAAAACTTATAACTCCTTTAGGTGATACACAAACTTCCTTATCATTACTCTCTACCCCACTTTAGTGATATGACCATAATTTAACTCCTTGCTTTCCCCCAGGCCCTGTTCTCCTTAATATCTTACTTCTCTGCCTCTTTCAAGATAACTGCAAGCTTAAAAATTCGACTTAAGTTTACTTCTTTGGGGAACTGTAAATTCTCAACAAATTTTTGTGGCATAAATGATTCTTCTTAAATTCACAATTTCAAATCTTGTGTCCGTGCAGGTAATGTTCACATTCCCATCTCTTGGCAGAGAAGTTTCAATCACATATTTCCAACAGTTGGCTTTCTACCTAAATATCTCAGTACCCCAAACCCAACATATACAAATGTGAACTCAGAATTCAGTCCCCTAAACTGGCTCATTTCTGTTTTCTTTCCTTACAGTGCCACCAACATTCTCACAGCCACAGAGGATTAAAGTAAGGATCATTAATTTTGATCTTAAGCAAACTTCTTAACCAGTATGAACTTTAATTTTCCTATGTCACAATGAGAGATGTGGACTAAAAGAGTGCTAAGATTTAATTCCAGATTTTAAGTTCTATAGGTCTGTGACTGGTAAATACACAAAAACACAGCAGATAATTGTCCTACCTACAATCTATATTCATTTTAAAACCCTTTATCATTCTTTCTTTTCATAGTCCACATAAAAAATATATCTGGATTTATAGTAAGATAAACTAGGAATTTGTATTATTTGCCACCAATGAAATGGATTAAATGGTCTAAGTCTGTCCCTATGGGAAGAAATAGGTTTTTCCAGGCACTATGCCACCACTAAATGGACAGTAATACCTCTTACTGTGAAAAGCAGATCTGTAAATTAAGCTCTAGCTGGGTGTAAATAACAAAAGAGACAGTTAAAAAAAAATTCTACATTCAAACATACAGTTAATATAAAATTATGGCTTTATTGCTAATATATATGTATTTTACATATATACACATATATAATAATAATATATATTTTTAACAAATAAATTTTCAACAAATACGTTAAAACTTTGACTATTTTTTATATTAGCTGGTTTAATCAGCTTTCATATTTTGCCTTTACTGCTTTCAGTGAACTGTTCTATTTCATGGCTCTACTTAGTATTTCTAGGAACAAGACAATTAATATTTCTTTTTGTTGATCCCTCTAAAACGCTTAATTATTCATCTGACTTTGCCACATTCTGACTGGCCTGGCAGAATAAATCATGTTAAGGCTGGGAAGAAAATATATTAGAAGTATTCTGAAGCAAGTAAAAATTATTTTTTTTTTCATATTTGAGCAAGAAAAATAAATAAAAGTATATAAAGTGTATAAAGATACTCCCCATCATTTCTTCACAAAACCTACCTGCCCTTTTTTGTAGCAATATCTGTATAACCCAATCCTGTAAAACCCAGGTCATGGGTTTTGGTTTTGGGTTTTGGCTTTCTGATACAGAACAGAACCCCACCATCCCCCACAAAAAAGTGTTTAGTCTTGTTTCACAGAACTTACTTAGCACTTTATATGCTTCTCTAAATTAGAAACAAGATAATTACCAGCCAAAATATTTGACAGTTTTTCTAAAACAGGACACCCATTTCCCCTTATTTCTATTCCATCTGAGATTGAACCCTGGTTCAATTTTGGTTCTGTGGATCTGGTCGAGAAGCAAGCCAGAATTAAGATTTTTAACTTTTTTTCTAAGATAAATATTTAGACTTTAAGCTAAGTGATGAATTAATATTTAGTTCATCACATAGGATTTTTATAAGGCCATTTCTGCATCCACAAACTTTCATGGTTCCCCAACAATTACAGATTGTAAACTCTAATCTTTTGATAGCATTCAAGGCCGCTTACAATCTGGCCTTAATCTACCTTTACAACTTTTTTCCATTAAAACGTGGTCTTTTGAGTCAGGCCCATTCTCAGTGGCTGTGTGACTTTATTTTATTCTCTCCACTTTGGTATCCATATCAGTAAAATGGAAATAATGATATTTCTTTTGTGGAAGACTGTAAAGATTACAATACATGAGGAATAGAAGTGCTTAGCATAATTCCTAGTCCAGATTTACTGTTTGATAAATGTTAGTGCCTTTCTATGAGACTTCTTAAAGGCACACTCGAACCAAATCAACTAAGTTGCTTAGGGTTTCACACACATACCTAGAAGTTCCCTGAACAGATACAAATAGTAGTACTGTTTGTATGCAACATAACTTTCACAACCATACCTAGATCTGCTCCTTATTGAGCTCTTCTCCTTCAGTCTACTTAGACTATCTCCTTCCCTTCAATTGCTTTCTACCTCGTCTTGCATTTTCAAATCATACCTATCCTTCAAAACTCAGCTGAATTATCTTTAAGGAAACTTTTCTTCACTTCCAATCTCTCACTGAAACCCCTCCTGGAACCATCTACTGTCCCACTTTTGAAACTGATCCCACTCATTTCTGATTATTATAATTTGCGCATACATAGTGGATGTATGCCATGGTTCTCTTGAGGAGTGGTCTTAAAAGCATCAGTCTGCAGCAAGATAAGAAGCTGCCCCAGAACAGAAATCCCTTTTATCACTAAGCACCTTGTTTAGTTCAGCTGGTAGTCTTTTCACAATAAGACTTAATGAAAGGAGGCACACAGACCACATTTGGAGTACCACTGCTCTAGAACCATTTGCTTAGAAATTTGCTCTTCTCTCTCAGTCAGAAAATGCTGTTCTTCCTTCATAAACTCCCATAAAATACCATAAACCCCTCCATCTGCAACACTCACTGTAATATTGTCAAACCCTTAAACAGAATTTATCTGTACATCCGTTTTCTCCACCTGACTGTAAGTTCCCAGAGGATAAAAATGTGCCTTTTTCATATTTGCAAACAATATATTTCATATATAAGAGATATTCTATAAATGTTAGTTTAATTAAAATGACTTCTTTCCCCTGTGGGAAATAATGAGGCATTTACGATTTAGGTGAAACATAACTCCCTCCTTTGTGATAACTTTCTCCTATCATACTGGTACTCCTCGTGATGCACCTAGGAGGAAGACAGTATTAGAGAGGACTGAGGTAAGGGTTAAATATAGAAGGTGTTTGGAATGAGACAGATATTAAGGGGAAAAAAGTAACTGAAAATAGAAAAACAAAGAAAAGACTATACAGAAGTCTATGCCATAAGTAAAAGGAAAGTTGAACTATTTCTCATAGATTGAATACAGTATTGAGAAACCACCTATATTTCAACTAGAATATTATGGAGACAGGGATGTAGAGCAGAAGCATAAGAGAGGATTATACCTGTCTTCCAAACTTTTTTCCTATACCAAAGGTTAGAGATTTTTTTTACTCTCTATTATAAACATAGAGACCTTTCAAATGCTTAGCTCATTTCTCCAACACATACAAACTCATAACCCTTCTACTTCCAGACAAGAAAACATGTAACAGTGCAAACTTTAAGGAGTAATGAAAATGAAAAGATACTACTGAATTCATGTATACATTTAAAACTTTAATATAACTTTTAAAATTAAAAAATGCAACATTTCGGAGCGCCCGGGTGGCTCAGTCGGTTAAGCCTCTGCCTTCGGCTCAGGTCGTGATCTCAGTGTCCTGGGATCGAGCCCCATGTCGGGCTACCTGCTTCATGGGCAATCTGCTTCTCCCTCTCCCTCTGCCACTTCCCCTGCTTGTGCTCTGTCTGTCTCTCAAATAAATAAATAAATAAAATCTTTTAAAAAATTAAAAATAAATGAAAATGCAACATTTCAATCTACTTATATGCACCAGAAAATCAAAGTAGATTCCCCTTGTATAACCCCGCACTGCTGCTGAGCCTATCTGTAGCTAAGCTACAAGGTCTGAGTTTCTTATCACAATCCCCGTAACTAGTCAACCTACTTTTTCCCTTTAGCTATGTAGATAGAACATGAAAACAGAACTTGGTGCTAAATTTTATTCTAAATTGAATTTGTGCCATTCCCAGTAGTTTTGCTGTGTTTGTTATTTCTTACCTACGGCTTCTGGTTGTACTGATCTTTCAATTTTTTTCACTATTGTTCCTCATGTAAAATTTATTATGATATATTTTTTCTTTTTTTTTTTTTTTTCCTTTCAGTAGAGGTGCATAAATGAGGCACTTCACTCACTAAAGAAATCTCTTTATAATTACAGGGATCATATAAAAATCCCCTTATCCACCATGGAAATCTGGTAGCTATTGGAATGTAACAAAAATACTTAACTATTCAAAATTAGATGAAGAGACTACAGTGACTTTTTTAAATGATAAAACCATAAAGACATATATTTTTCATCAAAAAATATAAATAATATTTTTGGGGTAAATATTTAAATAAACCAAATGCTTATGTATACCTCACATATTAAACTAAAAGCACCTCAATTACAAATAATCCTAAGTCTTCTTTTTGATGTCAGCTTTTGTTTCATTATATATAATCTGAATGAACTACCCAACAAATGAAAAAAAAAAAAGTATAGAAAGAAAGGTATTACTAAATTAACATCTCTTTGTGTGTGTTTCACTGTTTATTAACTTGTTTTGTCTCATACTTTTACTAAATAGAGTTGATAAAAATCTCCACCTATATGTATAACTGCTATATTTTATTATCAAGAGTGAAAAGCAACGTGATCTTTGAATTAGGCAGTAGATCAATATTGGGATCAGTTGGTCAACATCACAATTCAAGCTACTAAAGGACTGAAACAAAGGGACCTGCACATAAGAATGACACTCCAAAATTAGACCCAGGATGATAAAATACAGAATGTAAAAAGACTGGGTAGGAGAACTGGAGAGAACAAGAAGGGAAGTGGTGGGAGCTCTGTATAAAAGGTGTCTTTGCAAGATTTTTTAAAAATGGTTTTCTGTGTTTTACCCACTCCCTGGGCCATATCATAACCTCCCTGGGCCCTAAGAATTTTTGCCTTCATAAAGACCTTCCTCCATAAAATAATCAGAATCAGAATCAGAAGAAGAAGATTATTTTAAATTATAGGTCTCCACTGGTATAAAAACAAATATATTAGTATTAAATATTAAAACATTTTCTTCAACCTAAAAGTTGATTTGTTTTTCTGATTTTAAAAGAAATCAAAGCATTTTCATGGGCCCCTAAAAGTTCTGTGGACTCCAGGCACTGTACTTATAGTGCCAAATGGAGAATATGGCCCTGTCTATGACAACAGGTTTTCTCCCCAGCTATCTTCTCTTTCTTCTGCTTATCAGAACACTTAGCCGTGTAACATCCTTGCAAAGTTTGATTTCACATAGCATTACACTATATTTATTCTCCTGAATCTTTTGTACATGTTACATTTACGAACTTGTATACCTTCAACTTGCTGACTCATGATTTTATGAGCTCTCTTCATAAATGTCCAAAAATACAAGCACAAACATACACACAACCAGACTGCTGTTCTTCTTCCAGAAGTTATGTTATCTGTCATTAAAAGACCTAAAAAATATAGTTTCTCTTATAGTTTGATATGAGACAAAACATTCAAAAAATTGAAAACTACATAGAGAACCTGCATTATAAACTTCAAAGTCCTAAGAAACTAGATCTTAATTGTTCTCACCATAAACAAAGACAGGATAATTACGTGTTGTGACAGTTTTTAGTTAACACTATGGTGGGAATCGTATTGCAATATATAAATGCATCAAATCAACACACTCAATGTTATATGCCTATTGTATCTCAATGAAAATTTAAAAAATAAGTAAAATTTTAAAAACTGTATATTTGTTCTGTGTATAGAATTGCAGAACTATAAAAAACTCATTAGCTAGTTCACATTTAAAGGTTTTTTTATTACTTTATTGGACTATGAAATCATAGATACTTAGCATATACATTTATGATCATATTAGTATTTAGCTGGACTATTTGGTAACTAGTCTACTATATAAATTGGGAGTTCTATCACTAAGTTATTAATACATGCTTGATTTTACAACAATTGGGAAGGTGGCTGTCTTCAAAAGAATTCTGAAGTCTGCCTCTGGAATTGTGCAAGAAAAGGAGGCACAAACCTAGCCAGCTATGTTAGCCAGATGCACCTTGGAAATCAAAGAAATGACAAATATTCCTTAGAAATCAAAGAATGATAAATATAAAGATTGTCTTCATATTCAGGGATCAATTAAAGCTAAACCAGTAGAATAAAATGTTTTCACCAAATGCACAGACAACAAAATGACCTTTGCTCTCAAACTCTCTACACCTGTAAAATATTAGCAAAGTTTAGTTCAATATCTTACTTTCTTCACAAGAGACAGCTTTAGCAAATGAAAGATTTGTAAAGTTACATTATTTTTAGTTAATAAACAAAAATGTTTTTTTCACTGTAACTCAGGTTTGATATTCATGTTCCTTATTAAATCAATATCTCTGAGCATTTGATTCCAGGGCCAAGAATTAACTGCAATGTCATTGCTGACACCAAAAATAGACCACTTATTTACATGTTAATGAATCTTTATTATAAAGTACCAGTTTGTATGTCTGCCAGCCAAGCAAATCATTCTCATTAACACCTCAATTACAAATTCTTTGCATATACTCTAATTTCCATACTATATTTGTTCTTATATCAAATAATCTATTATTTCTGCTTTAGATTATATCACTTTCTTTTCTTTGCCACAAAGGACCTATAGGAGCCTAGGTAAAGGATTACTACCACCATGGAAAGAGCAATATAAAGCACATGTGGAGGAATTTTGTTAAAGAGATTCGCGAAGCGAGTTTAAAAAGTCCTATGTGGTTAACTGGTAATTGTGCTACCAATATCTAACTTATTATTTAATAAAAAACTTTCTGATAATTTGATTATAAAAGACTTTCAGGATTGAGGAAGATGGCGGCAGAGTAGGAGGACCCTACAAATTTGTCCCACAAATACAACTAGATCACTGTCAAATCATCATCCTAAATACACCAGAAATCGACCCAAAGACTAGCTGAATAAACTCCACAACTCAAGGTCGAGAAGAGGTCACACTGAAGAAAGGGGGCACAGGAGCTTTGACAATTTTGATGAAAGATGCAATAAAATCAAATCTGACACACACAGAAACAAAAAGAGAGAAAGAGAGAGAGAGAGAGAGAGACTTTTACCAGATGGACTTTACCACTGAGTTAAAGGTTCTTTGGTACAAGTATGGTTAGCTACGAGACTCTATTCAGTGGATTTTTTGAGTAAAAAAAAAAAAAAAGAGAAGAAGAAGATTGACTATTAGGTGCTTATAAGATGATGGCTCACAAAACTACATTCTGTCGTGTGTTAAGTCAAGAATAAGAAATAAACATAAGGGATGCCTGGATGGCTCAGTTGGTTAAGCGGCTGCCTTCAGCTCAGGTCATGATCCCGGGGTCCTGGGATCGAGTCCCACATCGGGCTCCTTGCTCGGCAGGGAGACTGCTTCTCCCTCTGCCTCTGCCTGCCACTCTGCCTGCTTGTGCTCTCTCTCTCTCTGTCTGACAAATAAATAAAATCTTAAAAAAAAAAAAAAAAGAAATAAACATAAGACAATGTATAAGCCCAAATCATATGGTAAAGAAAATGGAAGGATGAGAATAATTTTTCCCTGGCCTAGAAATTTAAGACAATTCATTTCCAGTAGGACTGAAAATGATACATCCTTATCCAAATCCTTAGGTTAAAAAATCTCATGAAAATGATATTTTAATATTAATTTATTTATGTTTAATAAATTGACACCACAGCTACTCAAAGAGGAAATCAATCCCAGTGCTGCCTTATGTCCAAAGGGTAGTCGCTGCTGGTTGTAGACTCTTGGCCATTGTTTAATCAGGTTCAGTGAAGCACTATAATACAGGAGACTACCACCTACCTGCTTTTAGAAATCTCTGTGGTGTTTGAGAAGGACCCAACAAAACTGCTGTCTTTTAAAAACTCCCCTGAAATAAAAGGTAACAGCAAGAGAACATTTGGTAAAAACACAATAGGTTTATTCCAGTTGTTAAAGACCTAACTTGTAGAAATTTGAAATATTGTAAGTAGCAACTTAGAAGAAAATTTAACCCCAAACTAGAGTTATAAGAAGGGTGATAGAGTGAAAAGATGATCCCAAGATGATCTAGAACCCAGGATGAAACCAAAGAGGCATGATGTGAAGTCCAGGGTTACAGCTGAGTAAAAATATCCTTTCCAGGGTGACTAAACCTGAACCAAAATTGAAGTAGTCCTAAGGGAAAGGATTAGTCCTCTAAATCATGAGAAAATGCTCTGAAAAGGCAGACTGTGCCTAAAGCAAACTCCCAAGAGAGTCCTGTATCCCAACTGTTTTCCAGCTCAAACCACTGAGTATCAAAAGGAGGGAAAAGGCATTAGGAATTTGTTGGGTGCATACTCATTTAAAGTTCAAAAACCTCAGGCTTTACTTGCTTTAATCAGGTATTTTCTAGTACATTGAAGAGTTTAAGAGTGAGCCATCAATCTCCATTCCACCAGGGTGCGCGCTCAAGGTTATGCCCAGAGGAGAGTGGATTTTCTTGGCATGTTTTATTATTTTTTTCTTGGAATGTTTTAAATTGGAAATATGTAACTTACCTAACGTTAGACCTGTAACAAATAAGAGGGTAAGAGGGAGTTTTACTCTGTCCATGGAAGTGAGTAACCTTAAAACAAAGTAGGAAATTTCTGTTCAATAATCATGAATTAAAATCTTTTGACTTAAAAGCAGTAACACAGAAAGAGACATTATCAAGAGAAACCGTAAATTAATTTTTCTAAAAAAATCAAAGAGCATAGAATCAACTGTTTGTTCTGTATCGTTAAGAAAGCTGTCTGATGAAAAGTTCTCCTGAGGATACCTAAAGGCTTTAGATAATTTTCAGTTCTATAATTCTGGAAAAATCCCCCCACTGTTTTCTTCTTGATTAAAATTTCTTATAATTCTGAGAAAAATTCCTACTGTTTTTTTTTTTTTTTCCTTGAGTTAAAAGCTCCACTATTTTTTCTTGACAGAAAGAAAGACAGAAATAAGGGAGGGAAGGAGGGCAGAATGAAAGGCAGGGAAGAAGGAAGGGAAGGAGGCAGGGAGAAACCTGATAAAGTAATATTAAATGCAGGTTGTGAGCAAGGCTGACTTGTCCCTAACTTGAAAGGACACTAGAGAATTTCACCATTAAGTCTGAAGCAGTTGTTAGAGATTGCACAAGTATCACTCTATCAACTATTTACAAAGACTTTATATATAACAGTGGATGTTGAATTTTATCAAACATCCTTCTGAGCATTTACGTATAAAATTTCTTCCTGAGCCAGTGAGAATATAAACAAGGGGCTGGCAAAGCTTCTCTATAAAAGGCCAAAAAGAAAATATTTTCAGCTTTAGGGCCACAGGGCCTCTGTTGCAACGAGGGTACTCTGCCATTGACTCACAAAAGCAGCCATAAACAACAGTAAAGTAGTGGGCGTGGCTCTGTTCTATAAGGCTTTTTCTGTTTGTTTTTAACACAAATATAGCCAGCAGGCCATATTTGACCAGCAAGACAGCTTGACCCTTAATACAGACTATGATAATATGTATTTCTCTCTCTGAATTCATCAAAATTACTCTTTTTAAGTATGGTCTATCAAAAGTGGAGTAAAAGGGACTGATGACTTTCTCTAATATTTTATTTAGAATTTCTGCATCTATAGTCAAAGTGAGATTGCACTTATTTTCTTTTGCGTCTGTTTGGTTAGTATAGTTATGCTAAGTAGAAATTTTTTTTGTTTTTGTTCTGTTTTGTTTGTTTGTTTTTGGCTCTAGAAGAAAGCTTTATACGGCATGGGAATTCTCAGTTTCTTAGAAGTTGAAAATATTTGGCAGGTTATAGGTGGCATTTTTGGAGATTATTCTTTGACTTAAAAAAAGTCTTTTATGGAGTGTTTAGTTTTCTTACTTTATTTGTAGTCCTATAAAATCATATATTTCAACAAGATTCTCAATTCTATTAATGAATAATTTTATACCACCACATTTGCCAGTATGTGTTCAATAGAATATTACTTCCCAGTGATTGATTCAAGCGCTGTATATTAAAGAAGGGTTCTATGAATGATTAAGCATGGAAAACACTGTGCAAGATAAAGCTAATTAGCTCTCTGAACAACAGGGCTGACTTCTCAGAACCTTTAATATACCATGTGAGATCTGAATATCAAAAGGTGGGATTATAAATTATATTATGAAATACTTCCCTAATTGATTTGACTACAGAATCCTTGGACATTGTATGGTTCATGTGTTCTTTAGGACATAATTTTGAAAATCCTGGAATAGGCTACAACAATTTATAGTATCTCTCTAACTGTAATAACATTACCCCTTATCAGATATACTTTTGTGTATTTGCATTAATCTTTTTCATTTATTTTCATTTTTTAAAGATTTCATTTATTTATTTGACAGAGAGAGAGAGAGCGAGCACAAGCAGACAGAGCAGTAGGCAAAGGGAGAAGGAGACGCAGGCTCCCCACAGAGCAGAGAGCCAGATACAGCACTGGATGCTGGGCTTGATCCCAGAACCCCAGGCTCATGACCTGATCCAAAAGCAGAGGCTTAACCGACTGAACCACCCAGGTGCCCCCTTTTTCATTTATTAATCTAGAGAAAAGTTTGCCTAATTTTCTCCCAGTTCATTTATTTCTTTTTTTACACCTGTCAGGCTCTGTCCTGTGCTTTTATTGGGGTTATTTTATTATAATGCTTTTCTGCCTCTAAAGTTAATTGTTTTGTTCTTTTTTTCCTCATTCATTCTATTTAATGACAAAGGCACTTGGGGGTGGGGGTACAGGCAAAATAGGTGAAGGGATTAAGAGGTACAAACTTGCAATTATGAAATAAATAAGTCACAGGGATAAAAGGCACAGCATGGGGAATACAGTTAATAACATTGCAATAACTTTGTATGGTGACAGATGGTAACTACATTTATTGTGGTGAGCACTGCATAATGTAATGTAATTGTTGCATCACTGTGTTGTGCACTTGAAACCAATATAACATTGTATGTCAATGATACCTCAATAAAAATGATAAAAAGAACAAGAGAACAAAAGAATGAAAGAACTAACTAAATAGTGGAGGAAATTGTAATTTAAACAAGAAGCTAAAACTATTAATGTTCATGTAAAAATGTTTAGTTAAAGAAGCTGAGATGTGTAAAAAAAATAATGAAGGTACTCAAAGTTATAAATTTATCTATTATTAGAACTTTCATCATTTCACCCAAATTTTGATATGTAATATTCATGCTGTTATTTTAAGTAGCTTATAGTTTTGATTTTTTTAAAAGATTTTATTTTTAAGTAATGTCTACACCCAACATAGGGCTCAAACTCAGAACCCTGAGATTAAGAGTCACATCAACTTTTGACTGAACCAGCCAGGTACCACTGTAGTTTTGATTTTTAACACAAGAATTATTTAGTAGTGTACTTTTTAAAAATTTTCAAGTGATCTACATATAGATAGTAAGTCAACCTCTATTTGTGTTCTAATCCGTCTGTGAAAGAGAAAAGGAAATTTTTAATTTCTATTAGTTATTTATATATATATATATATATATTAGGATTTTATTTATTTGTCAGAGAGAGAAAGAGAGAGCACAAGCAGGCGGAGTGGCAGGCAGAGGCAGAGGGAGAAGCAGGCTCCCTGCCAAGCAAGGAGCCCGATGTGGGACTCGATCCCAGGACCCTGGGATCATGACCTGAGCCGAAGGCAGCTGCTTAACCAACTGAGCCACCCAGGCGTCCCAATATAATTATATTTTTGTCAATACCTCATATTTCTAACATTTTTCTCTTTCTATAACTGAATATATTAAAATAACACTTTTCTTTATACAGTTTATTTAATGCACAAATATTCATGACATTTTATCTCTGTATAACATAAAAAGACTCTGTCCTAGGATTTTGACTCAACTTGGTCTGGTCATATTAACACTACTTCTGATTTCAGTGTGTGCATGTCTACTATATTTTTACCTTTCTTTTTATTTTTAACATTTGATGTAATTTTGTTTTATGTCTGACTTTTTTAAGGAGCATACACTATATTTAAACAAATCCAGAAGAATACTAATCTTTTAAAAGGAAAGTTTACCCCTTTACATTTAGTGTGATAACAGACAACTCTTTTTGCTTCTTGTTTTAGAGATTTTCTCTTTTTTTTTTCTGTTTATATTTTTTTCTTCCTTCTTTCTCTTAGGTTTTCTGCTTCTCCTGGAAAATACTAGATCACATTGATTTTCTGAATATTAAGGGTATCCTCAATACTCTACTATTCAACTATTTTACTAATTTCAACCCCAAAATAAGGCTCTCTATCATTCTATATTTCTGATGTTTATGGCTGCCTCTTAGCCTGTTCTCCACCTTCTAGCCTTGGATCTGAGTCAGGAGGTGATAGTGAAGTTTGCTAGAGTACTTTCCTGTTACTTTTTGACATGTTGCTATTTCAGAAGATATAAAACGACACCTTCCTCCATGACTTCCTATATCAAATTCACAATTTATCTGAAAGAAATCCTTCACGTTTTAGTACATAAGTGTGCAGAGTGCTCATTAAATATAAACAACAGGAAATGGGAAGTGAGGAATAGGGGAAAGGTTAATATTTTTTGTAACCTCATATCAACTTAGATTTAAGTCCTGAACTTAACTAAAAGAATTAGTTCTAAATTTTAGAAGTAGTTAAACAAAGGAGAAAATACATACCTAGTGACCTTCTATTTTAAAAGAGTTGCTAATGCATCTAATCTGATGAAAAAAATCTAGGGAAAAAGAAATTATCAATGAAAAGAATAAGGAGAAAAAGACTGAGTTCAATAGTTACTCTTTACTCCTAGCTCCCAGATAATATATAGCATACAAAGGCAACTTGGTATAAATTTGATCTTTTTCTTCTCTTTCTAATTTTTTTTTTTTTTGCCTTTTCCTTTCTTTGAAGAAATACCATGTTTATGACAATATTGAACATAAACAAACTACCTTGATATTAAAAATTGTGTCAGTCAAATGGTATGAAACCAGGACATTGTAGGAAGAACTTAACTAGTCAGGCCACTCTGAAATTAAAGTGTATGTTCTTTTTCACAGGTCTGACAACATGCTGACTTGGGAAAAGTGGGGAGAGAGGAGAGTGGGCATAAGGAAGCGACTTATCAAGAAAAAAAGAAAAAAAAAAAAAAAAAAGCATTACCTCTGTTCCACATCCCTTGTAAGCCAAATGGTCTTTCTGTGTTTCTAGGGTTTGGACTCTGGATCCAGAGTACTGGAGAACTCAACCTCATTCTTATACAAGAATTATAGCCAGTCTATGGCTCAAAATGTGGACCCAGGAAAAGGATGCTAAGAGGAACAGTTTTAAGTGGTCAGGAGCAGTAGGTGGACTCCAGGGTAAATTCCCTGTGAAAACTCTCCAAGGCAGACTTGGTGAATACATTTCTGACTACAAAATAAGCACAATCATAACTGTGTCTATAAGTCAGCATCTTGCTTGCTAGATATATAGCCCCAGTGTGAGGATGTACCCTGGTAATACCCTAAGACAGAATTAAGCTCTAGACAAATAATCATCTATTTTGGTAGCTCAGGCCCCTTGGAGAATATAATGAAAGCTATGGGCCTTCTCTCAAGAAAAATTTTGAGTGAGTATATCACAGAGTTTGGGGGGTGGGGGGGTTAAAGATTCCACAAAGCTCAGCCTACAAGCCTTACAGTGATTTAACACACAGATGGAAAACACTTGCTCTCGAGGTTAGTGAGGAAGCAGTTCATAGGGTTGCACTTTAAAGATGGAGAGTCTTCAGCTGGGGACATTGAGGAATAGACACTCATGTGATTTTGAAGCTTTACTTTGCCCTTTCCTTTTATTCAAATTTCAATAGCACATACCGAGCACAGAACAAAATATATATACACATTGGATTCTGACTGATTTATCAACATTTTAAGATAGGAGGAAAATAGTGTATTTCCTATATGTTGGAACGTAGAAAATACATGAAGGGAACAGCTGCACGCTGGCAGAGGGATGAAGCAAATTAATCTCATGACCTTCTCTCTCTCTCTCCCTCCTCTTTTAATAAAGTAATTTTAAAAATCTGAAGAATGAAGCAGTACCTGGTAAGCTCTGGGAAGAAGAGATAACTTGGGTGCTTCTATTTAAGGCATAATCCTCTTGCTCTTTCTCTTGGGCTATCCCTCTACCTGATGAGTGGGAGAACCAGTGTCTGAGCCTTATTCCCCCTATCTCTTTGCCACCCACCAATTCTTATGGAAAGTATAGAAATTAACTCTTACACAAATTAATAGGCTATTTGTAGAATAATAAGGGATTAAAATGACAAGACAGTGAATATATTCTTAATTTCAATGTATAAAGATGACATGTCATTTTTAGAACATTGGATAAATAAAATCTTATTATTCTACCCAAAATGGCCATTTGATCTAATTGTACCCTCTCTGTTGTAGTCTTCATATAAAAAATACTTTTCTATCTTAATTTTAAAATGGCTACTGTCTAACCCCCAAATGCTTTAAGGGTATAAGGGGAGAGAGGGGGAGAGAGGGGGAGAGAGGGAGAGGGAGAGAGAGAGAGAGAGAGAGAGAGAGAGCGAGAGCGAAAGAGACTTAAATGCCATCTCTCTTCTAGGCAGCAATTCCTCCAGATGAAGAGGTCACCACTGTTTAACAGTGTGCTGCCATGTTAATTTAGTATGACAAGATAAAGCAGTAATCTCGGCTCGTGGAGACTGTAAACCGCCTGCTATCCGGGGACATGCTCAAGTCGATTTGCACTGTATATCACTTTATACAATTGCCATGACAAAGCCCCCTGAGTTCTCACATGGAAATCTCTCTATCCCTCTCTTCCTGTAGCCCCCTCTTTTCCATTCCCTCCCAATTTCTTTCTCCCCGCTTCATATCCAGGTAGACCACATCCACTCAGCACTAATCTCTGAAAACGTAATGTTCTGCCCCTGACAAGGGACACACAAGACACCCCCCCCCCTCACAATCACTCTGTCAAGTCCCCCGATTTAAGAGAAGATGTTCAGGGACTTAGATAATCCATTGATCCCACTTGCATCGGCTTTTATATTTCAGTCTGCCGTGTTAAGTTGTCAGGGGGAGCGATTAAACTGATGTTCCGTGATTTGAGATTTACTTTCCCAGGAATGATAGTTTTCAAAGCTTGTCTTACTAATTTCTGCTTAAAGATTATCCCTAAGAAAGCTGATGTATCTTTACTGGTATAAATCTAGTAATAAAACCCTAAAGTGTTTTAGGTAAGGACATTTTGGAGATATTCAGGGTTATAAACATAAGAATGTAAAACTGAATTAAATTTGGATTTTTAAAAAATGTCATCTGTGTAGTTCTCTCTGCATGAAGCAAAAACACCATATGTAAAAAAGGGGGAAAAACATGTTTCTATCTATGTAAAACAAAAATAATTATAGAACCACTGAAGAGGACATAAGCGAACAGGAAAGAGTTTACATGATAGGAAATAAAAAGATCCCATGAAGTGCATTAGGAAAGTGACAAGTCAAAGTTTTATCCAATAAAACAAAAGCAGAGACACATGTTTAATCATCAAAAATTAATGTCTAGAAATACACACATTTTAGTTAGGTGTGTTAGTTTTAAATGTGACAAACCCATTTGTACAGTGTCTCTTATTCATATCTCAGCTTTTTTATATCATCTCGAGCTGCCCTTATGAGTAAACAGAAATAAGAAATCAAAGGACTAAAAAGCAATACACACAATGCTAATAAACAAAGGACTGAATCCCCCCCAGAGGACCTCTAAAATTCCTGAAATCAAACAGGAATTTTAAAACATATTGAAATTTTAAAAAAACAAAACAAAATGAATATGCTAATAAAACCATAGTAACAAACATGAACCTTTTTAACTATGTCCTAAAAGAAAAATCATTATGTGTATTCAGGATATTCATGCAAGAAAAACCGAACAATTTTTAAATATATTCTTTTCCAAAATATTTTTGCTGGTTTGTGTGTGTGTGTGTGTGTGTGTGTTTATGTGTGCGTGTGTATGTGTGTGCATGCTGCCATTGCTTTCCTCTGGTAGACACTTTGTAGAAGTGTAACAGGTGAAGTCACAGAAGAATGCTGTGATCTGTTGAGTTATCTGCACAGCAACTGGGCTGAGAGAATCAGAAAGGTGACAGAAAGGGAGATCACATTAACTGAATATTCACTACACAACAAGCACTGTGGTAGGTAATTACTTCATTTACTTGTTACATCATCTGTCTATGTGTTAAGTAGTATTTCAACATGTACATAAGGAAAGTTGCACTCAGAATGTCTTCTATGAGCCCACGTTTTGGAGACATTCATTCATCCATTCAACTGTTTGGAGACACTTGTTGTGTGTCAGCCACTGAGCCAGACTCTAAGGACCCAGGACTGAACAAGACAGACATATGACCCTAAAGATAACATAGAGCTTTCTCCTTTAACATGAGCTTACATCTCATGTTCAAGGCAAATTACATCCAAAGATACTGACAGAACTTACTGGTAAGAACACTGAACCCGTTAAAATGAGATCCTCCAGCTTACTCCAAGGAAATAATCATTACTGGGAGCCCCCCAAAACCCAAAGGGTCCTCTTCTGGTAATCCATAGTCATTAGTCAACGGAACATAAACTATTCAAGAACTACAGCATCTATTAAAACCTTGCCATGTGTCAAGCACAGTTCAAGGCCACTTATGAGAATTCTATTTTATCCTTGTAACACCTGTGTATATTCAGAGGTTCAATTATTATCCTCGTTTTCAGATGAGAAACCAAAGGCACAAAGAGACATCACAAAACTTAGATACCTTCTACAATGTGGAATTTATTGAAACCCAAGCAGTTCAAGGGTGAGTTGAGGTTCTTTACCACCACATTCTACATCTCTTACCAAAACATGGTTCTGACTTGGCTTAGGTAGATTTTTCTGGTGGTGGTGCTAGTTGCTGTTGATGAACAGCCTTAATAACATCAAGCAAAAATCTGGCTGCCGATGAATGGTACTGATGATAATTGAATCTGTCATAAATATCTAACTGAGAGACAGTATCTCAGATTGACAATGATATCCTTTTTTAATAGTTAAAAATTTAAAAAACCCATTTAATGACAAGAGATTGAGATTTCCATTGGGCTTCTCATTTCAAAAATTATTCTTCTTTAGCTTTAGGTTACTTAAATTTGTAAGAATTGAAAGCATCTGACATTTAATATGATGCACCATTCTTCTCCTAGATCATAGAACTTAAATACATGTTTAGGAACTCACTTAACTAATAACTAATATTTACTAAGTTCCTGCTATATCCCAGGCCCCAGAGTGCTTTATTGGTACAGACTCCTTTAAACATAACACTCTCTCAGTTAGATGTTATTCTAACTAAAACCCATTTTACAGATAGCAAAAATAAGGTACAGAAAATTCCCGTAACTGCCAAGTGCCATAAAATATTAAACAGCAGAACTTGGAATTTACTCAGTTATTTTGTCACTAGTGCCATGTACTCAACCACTATGCTCTGCCAATAGTCGAACAGCCAGACCACGAATTAATACTAATTCTTATGTGAAAGGTTAAGCAAATAATCTTTTAAAATCCCATACATTGCCCACCAGCCTATGCAGAACTTCTAGTACCCATTCTGAAATAGTTAAATCTCTTGGTCCATTTGAAACCAGACAAAAAGATAAAAAAAAATCAAGTTGTCTCTGAGTTAAGGTATAATAGTCAAGAAACTATTGTTCTATCTGAATTCCCCACATGTATTTCTAAAGACTTTTAAAATTATTTATTCCTGGGATGAGTGGGTGGCTCAGTTGGTTAAGTGTCTGCCTTCGGCTCAGGTCATGATCCCAGGATCCTGGGATGGAGTCCTGTGTCGGGCTCCCTGCTCAGCCAGGAGCCTGCTTCTCCCTCTGCCTGCTGCTCCCCCTGCTTGTGTTCCATCTCTCTGACAAATCAATCAGTCAATCAATCAACAATCAATCTTAAAAAAATAAAATTATTTATTCTGATTTACTCAGATATACTATGAAAACGATTTTAATATGTGTATGAGTGGAGATGCAATAAGCATAGTTATTAAGTACTTGGGTTCCAAAGTCATGAATCCAAACTCTACCACTTATTTATTAGGCAAATTACTTTATCCAAGACTGTTTTCTGTCTGTAAACTGGGGATAATCACCGTTGTCGAACTCACTGGGTTGACATAAAATTGGCTGAGATAATAAAAATGGAGGGTGGCTGGTACATAGAAAAGACTGAAATATTACACATTCCTGTTTTTAATTATTAGCTATCACATTCTAAAGAGCACTGACTATTTGAAATCTCCCATATTTGGGTTGCGACTATCAGACGGTAGATAGGCTATAAGATATATTCACACAAGACTTTCAAAGTTGCTTTTTGTATGCTAGTGATGACCCTGGGGAAATCAAAATCTCAGATACACAAGAAGCATGTTCCCTGACTCCTGTGTCCCTAGTGTGCAAAGCATGCCAGCCACTGCCACAAAGCCCAAAGAGGGAGCCTGGTAACAACCCAGCAATCCCCCTGCCCACCCCCCTCCCCTTGTTTACACAGAGGGAAGGGTCCAGTAGTGGTAGCAGAAGTGGTTACCAGACTTAGCACATTATTAAGAACACACACGCTATAAGTTATTATAACCTGTTTTTTGTTACTCATTAATATAGATGTGGACTTTTTACATGGTATATACTATATATTCATACCTAGATAAAAAGCTCCTTAACGGTACCTTTGCAGTTATGCTCCCTTTTTCATATCGTACCTCCATCTAAAATTTTTTATTCAGTCTTAGAATATTATTCTCTCATTTAGGGTTATCGACCAACAAGATTAACTGTTTTATCTCGAGACAGGCTGGATTTTTAAGAGCACTGGAGTAAACACGGCTTCTCTATATAATGATAACATTGTTTGCTCTGCTGCCACAGAAGCAGCCTTGACTAAATAAGACACAAAATCCAGTCACTTGTGTTCATTTACTTTATCATGTGATGTCAGTGTCACAGAGCTGCCCAAGGCTGCTCTCCTTACATTCACACCTCATCTGCTCACATGCATCATTCCTAAAAACGGGCTCTGGGAAAAATTTTAAGAAGCATTTTTGCCTTTGTATAAAGGAGATAAATAACCAAAGGAACTGATTACAACTGTACATTTAAGTTAGCTTTACATTTATCTCCCATTTCAAGTAACAAAGAACTTTCAGCTTTCTCCTCTGGACAGCGGAGAAAAACATAAAATTTATTTTAAAACAAAAAATGGGGGAGGGGGAGGGCATAAAATGATCAAAACTGGCTACATATTAAAATACTTCATGAATTCAGTTTTAATGACAGCTTTAATACTAGTACATACTATGGACATCTCAGACCTTGTGGAGGAAGTAAAGAATTCAAATGCACTTAGTGCTTTTAAATGCACCTAATGTGGCACAAATAGGGCTCATTTTGAATTCAGATTGATATTTCTTAAGGAATCATTTCTCTTGAAAGTGCTCCCCACTATCTTCCGATTAGATTGTCTATACTATTGAATTCCTCTCTATTTTTTAAAAACTTAACCCCCCCTCCAAATCCAGGTATTTGGGTTTATCTGTACTTCCAAAAGAGAAAGGGATATGAGTCTAATTGCCAAAATATGTGAGGAAAAGAAATTAGAATGAAAACCCAATACTTCCTTACATTATTTTTATGACTTCACTTTCTTAAGATCCAAATTAAGTCCAGTGTTTGTACTTTTTAGAGAAACTGCTATACAAAGATAATTTCTCTTTTTTAGGTATGGTATGGATAGTTGTATCTAACTGATATAGCCAAGAGGGAATATGGTGTATTATTTGAAATATTTTGAGGTCCCATTGGCAACTAAGTTACCTAGTCTTATAGGTTTCATT
The DNA here is from genome assembly GCA_028534135.1 of Potos flavus. Lineage (NCBI taxonomy): Eukaryota > Metazoa > Chordata > Mammalia > Carnivora > Procyonidae > Potos > Potos flavus. The sequence goes on along the minus strand of CM052897.1, from coordinate 74,085,819 downwards.
CTGATTCCTAGAATTCAGGCACCAGCACTCCAAAATTCTAGTTTCTTTTGGATTCTCTTAGGTGATGGCCCTTTGCAATTATAAAATAAGAAATAATGACAAACTTGTTGATATTATCACTCATATTAAGTTAATACACTGACAGCACCATCAAAATTACTTTCTAGTTATGTAAATAATCTCCATTCTTCTATTCTTACTTTTTACCGATCACTATTAAAATCTCAAATTTAGGAAGGAAATATGAAGACCAAAAAACAATAATTGAGTTAAGGAAATAATCAAGAACTGATTGAAAACAGTGACAGAAGCTGTCAAATAATTTAAAATATAGACACTACTAACAGGCATCCAAAGACCATAAAGTATCCACTAAAGCACTAGATCCCAGACACTTGGATTCAATGAGAAGCACAGTTTCAAAACATAATTTCAGAACCAATATAGAGTTCTAAGTCCTTTTTTTTCCAGTAAGTACATTAAATATAAAATTATAATTTACTATCAACTCTGGATCATGAAAGAAAAGTACAAGAATATGATTTCTGAATAAACTGAATAAATATGCCACATCGTTTTGTGAAGAACTAACTAAAAATCAGTGAAAGTTCTGTCATAGATCCAATTGACCTTTATTAATCACATACAGTAAGAGAAACCTAGGCTGACTGCAGGAAGTTTGGCAAGCCCCCAAGAGGCAATATATGTAAATAAGAAGGAAGTATATTATCAGAGCACAATGGTGCTAATTCTCCAACCCTGTCTTCCTTCCTGATAATGGCTCCACTGAGATCCACAAGAGAACCCATTAAGAATGTTTTCTGATGGAAGCAAACTGAAAGAGAGGTAAAAGAGGAACAAACAAGGAAAAGAATCAAAGGAAGAAAATGAGGAAGAATTGAAAACAAAACATCTAAGATACCTAAGATAACCTAAAATGAAGGTTAGCCCCCAAACTCTGCATTATTTTTAACTCCCAAATACAAATGATTCTATTATGCAGGTCTGAGAATAGCGAATGAGATGAAGGTGGACACCTATCCATTCCACAAAATCAGGAACACCATTTGAGTAAGTTTCCAGCAGTGCTTCTTCGTGTCCTTGCTACTTCCAATATCCTAGCCAAGTATTTCATCATTCTTTCCACTTCATTCAAGGTGGTCACCCAGATAAAGAAAGGAAACATTTAAAACCCCAATAACTAAAGCAGTTGTTTCTATTCCTATGAATATGAAACATGTATTTCATTAATTTCTCCATATTTTATAAGATCCTTACAGTATGCTTTGTCTTCGGTTTTTTGTTTTGTTTTGTTTTTTTCTTTTAACTCTTTTCTTCTTTCTTAGTTATTTCTTCTGGGAAAAAATGTGGCAAAAGCAAAATTACGCTCAAGTATAAGCTTGTATAATGATATAATGAAGACCTTGTATAATGATAATTGATCCAATGTGTCTATACATTTTAGTATCTTGGAATCTAATTTTTTTGTGGAAGCAATTTCAAATTAATCTATTTTTGAAACCCACAAATGAGATATCTTTCAACTCTGAATCTGCTTAGCACTTGGTTAGCCTGTATCAGGGTTCTAATACTTTATACAAAATTATGACGATTTTGTGCTCATCCTCATACTATACAAAAAGTTATAAGAACCAAGAGTTCTTACTCATTTCTCTGTCTCTGCTGAATTGTATATATTTGAACTGAATCTTTCCACAACACTCCCTATTAAATGAAAGACATTAAATTCATTAGGCCAAATCTTCTTAAGCAAACACATCCACCTCCCCCATTACCACAGCTTTAGAAAGGTCTTGTTTATTCACCTGTCACCGCATAGTGCTTTGTGGGGATGCTAACAGTAGACCCTCATCAAGTATCCTGAACTAGCTCGCAACTCCCACATAGCACATTATTCCTTACCATGGGAGAGTACATTCCCTAATTTCTCAAGGTCTCGTTAACTTTAAACTCAACAGTAGTACTTCAAATACTATGGACATCATATAAATCAAGGTTTTCTCCACTTAATATTCAACCCTCCCCCAACCAGAAGGAATGGAATTGTAAGGCAACAGGACAACGCAAACTATTACACAACTTATCCAGTGGCTTTGATGAACCTCAACCCATTGTTTTTCACATGTCCTCATTCTTGCTAGTCCTGGGGGGGTAATTATCAGAAACAATGCAAGTATAAAGATTGAACCACTTACACTCAAACACAAGCCTTGGATTATATCTAGATAAACAGCTTCTTGTGGTATTTTCTGACACCACTTACAGAATAATGCTTGTAACAATGTAATTTCATTGTATGATAAACATCAATTTACCATAAAAAACAAATATAAACTTGTCACCATTTTCACCTTGTTTCAATTGAATTGGCCTTGTTCAGATAAGCAAGCCTATCTCTTACAGAAACAACAGTTTATAGATAAACTATGTGAAATCGGGTGTCTATGTAGAATTACACAGTCTACTATCATAATTTTATACTGCCACACTGCACATATGGCTTCCAAGCTTACTTATCTGAATCTTTCTGAATCTATTCTCCATGCTATTAAACTGAGCACATTCCACATCGTTCAAAAGTAATTACACTTTTGTCTAGAGTGTAGGAGACTGCTCTCCCTAAACAATGAAATTCTCATTATTAGAACTGGCACAATAACCACGCTGGTTTTAACAACAGTATGCATTATACCATCACAATAACTTATGCGAAGTTTGATGTACAAAGGTAACCAGAAATTTAAAAGCCTATAAAAAAAACTCCTATATAGAAATAGGAATCTTCACCATACCATAATTAAGGTCCTATTCAGAGACTTATTTTTAAATAACTCATGCATTTTTCTCTTTTCTTTTGTATATTATCTGAACAGTACTTTATACGTAACATTATCCTCGTCAAACATTGAAAATACATTACGAATAACTATTAGGTTATAAGCAAAGTTTATATAAAGAGTATTTCAAAACGCAACTATAATATAACAATTAAAATTATTCGGGTAAATAAAGAATCCCAGGAGTTGACAGTGAACCTGAGCAAGTAAAAGCGTCTCTCTGACATGCATTCTACGAATTCCTTCACTGTTTAAGGCTGGATTTTACACATCGGAGCCTTGCTATTATGTTATACTTGATTCCCAGCTATATGCCCAACTTCTACAGGAGATCCAATTTAAAAAGACACCTTTGTCTTCTTTTGATGGACGTCAGGAAGAAACTGACTCACACTTGAGTGTTTCTTTATGATAACTAGTGTCTCTGCAATGTTTAAACACATTTACATTAAGATAAATCAAATTATTAAGCCCCAAACACTATTATCCAGAGTTTTCTTTTTTAAAACAATTCCAGGAAAATATTATCAATATAAACATTAAATGAGATACTAAAACATTAAAAATTATTTCCAAAGCCAATGGATCTTTAAATGTTAAAAAATTATACACACAGTCCTTATTTCATATGAAATTCAGCTATCTATAAAGTGAGCAACTCAAGTTATTTTTTAATAAAAATACTGTACTGTTAAATAATTATATATTTTAAAAATCAGTGTTAGAAGGGAGCCACTCTGTAGTTATACAAAACAATTCATTCAACTCAAGAGGATTTTAAGAAGTCAAAAGAGAGTTTGGCTAAGATAAGACTATACCTTCTGTGAAAAAAAAGAAAGTAAGAAAAAAGAGACAATTGACTATTCAGTAACCACAGGTGGTCAAGCCTTTCATTTCACATCACATTTGACACTAGAACAACAATCTAGCCAGCAGAAGTAGTATGTAACCAGACAGAAAATGAGCACCAAAATGGCGACCACAGAGTCCCTTGGCTGCCTCTCATGCTGCCACTTGATTTCTCTTCATACTCACTCTATTCCTTTCTGGTGCTCATATATAATCACATTGATTGACATGAAGATATGTTCTCAATAGTTCTTTGCATCATGAAATAAATTCATCTGTATCAGAACTATTATTAAAAATGAGCTAGAAATTATAGTGATTCTTGCTTATCTCTGAAACTCTAAAGTGACAGTCTCCAAACCCATGTTTCAAAAGAGGGGGGGGAAGGGGACAGGATGGGTAGATCTGATCTTCCGTAAAAATAAAGCCCCAAACTGCCTTTCCACTCATGTCAGAATCAGACTTTAGAACCTTGCCTTTCCCCTTTTTGAAGATTACATGGGAATCAAAATTTGCCATTAACTGCTTGGCAAGATTATGAGAGCTTGAGAGAAGAAAACCATGGAATCAGTCTTTTTCATGCCTAAGCTATCTATGTCTCAATCTTATATTGGCTAGCAATCTGACAATTTTTAAAAAATAAATAGCTTAAGACAGTTGACCTATAATGCACCCTGAACAGTTGAGTAAAGCATTCCAAGAATAGATAGAATTATAGTATTCATATCAATATAGCTGATGGAAGTTGCTCTTAGCAAGGCACTTAATTTATTTCTCCAAAATATTCAGGGAATAAACACAACTTCAGAAGGGAAGAATTACATCTTCATCTGACCCAATTCCAAACACCTGCATACCCTGCATATGAACAAACAATCCTAATTCCTCGAGATCTTTATACGGCAACAGTTGTGAAGTATACAGAACTTTTATCCTCAGAAAATATTTTCCAACTTAAATGTTACACTAAGAACATCTTCTGTAACTTCAAGCCAGGCTTACAGGGATTACTCATCAGTTTTACTTTGTCTCTAAACTATATTGGCAATATAAAATGTGGACCTCTCATTCCTTTTTTAATTTAAGAATGGAGTATGAATGTCACATATAAATAGGCAGTGAAATCTGGAAACCTGTTTTATTTTTTTTTCCTTAAATTGAACTCTATGATATGGAGAACATGAAACACTGTCTCTGTTTTAAAGATATTGAACGAAAAAAAAAAAAAAAAGAAAATGTATTTTCCTACTGAAATAAAAGTTTCTGTTAAGTGAATATTACAATGGCCTACTACCCAGAAAAAGTATAATGATTTGTGTTGAATAGCAATTCTATAAATATATTCAATCATTTTGATAAATGAATAAAATATATCAAAGAGCTTAACAGGTGAATATACCATGGCTATTATACATACTTTTTGCTTTCTGAATATACTACATTAGTACGTTCTACTTTAGTTCTTAAATTTCTAGAAAATCAGCATATTCACCATGAATAGTCTTAATGACTTTGCCCAAAACATATTTACTATTTAATCATCCATATGAATTCTTTCATTTAATCAGTGATCATACATTGTCTATTATATGCTAAGTATCAGAAATACAAATATATATATTATATTCTATATAAATTATATATTAATATGTAGTGATTATATATTAACATTATATATTAATATATCACCTAATATAGTTTTATATAATTATATGCAATTCACCAGGAAGGTAAAATATGAAAAGCGAGTGTTTTCCAGGTAGAAAGAATAAAGCTGTGTCACCCAGGGTTAACTGGCATATTTCTGAACATGCACAAAAAACTTGGCATGACAAAAATAGTGAGTCCATGGTGAGAAATGACAGGAGAAAAGACTAAGGCCAGAGTTTGGTGCTACTCTATACAGAGTTTTATGTTAAGACAAGAGTTTTAGACTAACTTCTATAAGAACAAGGACACACAGTTCCCAAAGTGGAGTAAACGATCCAACTCAATTGTGATGGAAACAAGTCTAGTGGATATTGGAAGAAAGACCCAAAAGAGGAGAGGCTAAAAATCTGAGATCATATGAGAAACTTTTCCAACTGTCTACCCAAGAGATGAAAAGCTGATGGAATCAAACATTTCAGGAAGGAACAAATTTAGAAACCAACTGGACATATATAAGAGAAAGTGTCAGCATGTCACTAAAACGTACTTAAACCATTTGTATCCCGAGATCTGTCTGAGAATCTGATGAAAACCATAATCTTACATGTATGCACAATACAGAATTCTCCATTCATTTTCAGGAGATCCCACAGACCCTGGCTCAGGTGCTGCTCTAGGTGAGCTTTAGATGAAGTTGTTTGAGGGCAGGAGTTGTGTTTTATTCAAATCTATGTCCATAGCGCCCGGTAATAACAACAAAAAACTTGGTACATAGTAGTCAATTCACAGTTTGTATCTAGTTGAACTGAATTCTCCCTTACAAACTGGTTTCCTTTTCACATAAACCCCGCATCACAGGATCCCCTGATTCCAACTACAGAACGGAATTTAATATACTTTTCTTATACGCATCCTTGAGTATACTTAAAATAATCTCTCCTTTATTTTTGCAGTATTCTTCTGGTTATAACTACTTATATTCAATCCTTCGACTTTGTGTGTTTATGCTTAGAGTAGTGTCACAGGAAAACCAAACTAAGAAGCACTCACTCAGAGAAGCCAACGATCTAAATACTGAGAGAGAAAAGGCATTAACAGGGATGCAATACCCAATGGAGAGTGTGATCTCCTTACCTCGCTGAACGGTGTGCTACCATTTTTCCCCTTTCTTTTCCTAGTTTAACCTTTATGAGAGGAGCCCAAAAAGTTGTATCATTGCACATAACTAATATAAACTCACAGTAGAGAAAAAAAAAGCAGGAATTATGGACAGTATGATTTAGCTTGCCAACAAAGAAATAATCAGACAATAAAATATGCATGTGCTCTTGTGAAGAGCTTAAAATGTTTATAAGCATGGACTCCAGAGCCAGAATGTCAGGGTAAACAACACCAGCTCTCCTTTGTACCAGCCGTGATCTGAAGCAAATTATTTAACCTCTGTGTGCCTCAGTTTCCTCATTTATAAATGAGACTAATAATAACACATCACCGTATTATTGTGAAGGTTACACAAGTTAATATATGTAATGTGACAAAAATGCCACATCTATATAAGTGTTACATAGTGTTAGCTGAGATACTATCCTTGAGGGGAAAATCTTGGCACATAGTAATCCACCAGTGAAATTTTGACCTATGAGGCTTAAAATGTTGAAAGAGTATTTAAATCTAATGTGAGTAACAAAAAGTAGCATCCATTTCACAGTTATTAGGAGATATCTGATTCTTCTTGTTGATTTAATTCTACATACAGTAATGCAATAACATAAATAAGTGGGCATATTTTAATACCAAGCACATTTATGATATGTAATAATTTTCTAGAAAAAGCAAAAAAAAGAAAAAAAAAAGTCTTTCACAGAATCAGAGTCGTCTTCAAAAGTATGACATGGTATGAGGAAACAGTTTTGTTGGTATAATCTGGTTCCAATTAATGCCCCCCCCATCCTTGACACAGAAGAGGAGAAGGTCACAAAACCATGACATGTACCCAAGCAGCCATGTTGAAAAGGCGAGCGTGGCTTTACTGGCAGCTAAGTGCCCTGCTACTTTGCCAACATGCTGATTCTGTGTCCTTAAGGTCCTAAGAAGAAGCTAAAAGCCTTACTGGTGAGTGTGTGTGTGTGTGTGTGTGTGTGTGTGTGTGTGCACACTTTTAAGCTTCAGCTGAAGATGCTATGCTGCCTTCTTCCCTCTCATCCGTGAAACCACAGTTTCCTAATCTGCAAAGACAACGATCCAGACCCCAGGATGAAGGGGCAGATGAATTATTCTGAGTAGCAAATTCTGGAATAGGAGACACCAGGTAATTAGTAAATTATCAAAAGAGCACGAATGAGATTGATTTAGAAAGTACTGCAATCACATTAAAAAACTATAGTTTCTATGAAATATGTTCTCCTATAATATTCCCAGTATTGTAAAGGAATACTGGAATCCAATCTGGGCAAAGCAAAAAATTGAAAAACATTGATTTATCATTTTGTACAATGTACAAAATACATTGTAACTCTATATGGAAAAATCTTTTATCAGAAATACTCTGACATCTAACTGTCACGCTAACTAACTTGAAATGCGTTACTTGAACATTATTCTTACATGTATATGTGTTTTCTCCTAATTAAATTGTGTCTCAAAAGCAAAATTTTGGGGAAAAAAAAAGAAAAAATAGCATATCATGTACTTTCCACTGGAATCAATTTACTTACAAGGAATTCTAAGATGTTAGGACTGAATCTTGTGTCTGGCTGTTAAGTAGATGATAATTATAAGGCAAAGGATTGAAGCCAAACTATTAGAGGAGTAGACTGGTCAAAGAGTACGTGTAGGCACAAGAGACCATGAGAAACCTACCATTGTATTGTGCTGAGAAGTGGGAGTCCTATGGCCACAAGTCTCTTGCGTCAGCAGAGAAACTGGCTGAAATTCCTCAGAGTGAGGCTTGTTGGGAAAACTCACATGCAAGGGAAGGTGAAAGGCTGGGAGCCCGTCACTCTCCTCTTCTTCCACTTTCTGTCTGCTTGTCACCATGGCTACCTCTCCATCTGCTTCCCCATACGGAGAGGCTGGTCGCTTGGAAGACATCCTGGAAGGAACAAAAGAGGAGAAAATAATGAAACCTCCACATAAATCCTTAATGCCGTCATTGTGTGGTTAGGGGCCATTGTAACAGAAATGCCTTTTTGTGCTGGCAGAGAGCAGGAAACCATCCAAATACCACTGCAAAGCGCTCACAATCAGAAACAATGGCCAAGCAGGTAGCAACAGAACAGTGCTTGTTTGTTGAGAGAATAATACACTAATATAGCACTCTCTTGTATTCTGGCTTCTTAAACAAGAGAATTCACCTAAGAACACTGCATAATGAAAGACCATTCCATTTTAAAGGGAAGAAAAATACCCATCTAGTTTTACACTTTGATAGACCTTATTGAAGACAGAACATCTATGAATAGCAAATACTGCTGGCAGTTAAAAGAAGGGAAAGAACTAAAATTTCTTTCGTCAAAAAATAAACAAAATAAACGAATGATTGCCATTATAGTGAATTTGCATTTTATTAAAAGTATGATTATTATGAATTGTAGAAATATTGGTTATAAAGAAACCACAGACTCTGTGACCAAAAGTTCGATATTTGCTTAAAGCTTACTAAGAATTGAATAAATTTTACAATTGCTGTAAATCTTGAAACACTTGAGAATTTTTCTTTCCCCACCTTCCCATTCATTTCTAATATCAACCATGCCAAGTGGTAAAAAAAAGTGAAAATATAAAAATATTTCAGTTTTCATTTCCACAATTCTACAAAAGATTTAGATACGGATTCTCAGACTTATTTGCCCCTTAGAATATCTAAGTTAGAGGGAAAAATCAAAGGACGCTGTTTTGTTTTGATGAGCTAATGCCTATAAGGAAATGCACTTAGACACTTAAAAATTAAACACTTTTTTTGATATTTAAGTCTGACTAAGAATACTATTAGAGGTTAAGAATACGTGGCAAATTTTCTTAAATAGAGAGTTCCCTTTCCTTTCACTACAAGTTTCACATAGAAGCAGTATAGAGTTAAAATTTTTAATTTAGAAAAAAAAAAAACTCTTTGTATTTGCAACTTGATCTGACCTTGGGAAAGTTGTTATTTTTGCTCAACAAACAAAGAGTATTTACAGAATCATCCATTCTTATTCTAGACCAGTGGGAGAGGAGGCAAGAGACTACTCACAGTCCCACCACTTCCTTCAGATATATCATTGATTTTTAAATTTGAAATTTACTACTAAAGAGTTGTCTCTAATCACTGCTGAATAATACTATTCCTACTGTGAAAGGTTTCAAAAGAACAGTGTATTCAAGTACTGAAGATACTTTATTAAGATATAATAGCACAGTAGAAAAAAAAATAAGGGCTTTGGAATCAGACAAACAGATTCAAATACTGATTCGGCTCCTTTCTAGCTGTGAGACTTAGCTTTACTCTATCTCAATTTACTCATCTTTAAAGGGAGATGTAATATCTACTTGGAATGCTCTTTGAGAATAAACTGTGTGCCATATGAAAAATGACTTGTAGAGCAGTTAGCAAAGAGTAGACACTCAGTAAACAATAGATGCTGTTTACTTTAAAACTACAATGTTATCTCACCTGCCCCCCAAAACAAACAAACAAACAAAACCAGAAAACTCCAAGATGAGGAAAGATTACTTTCTAAGAGTTAAACTGTAAAATCAACATGAAATACAAAATGTCCTGATAAATGATCCTTGGCTGGTCATACTTAACAATAAACTAATCAGATCTATTTGCGAAGAAATACTAATAGCAGGAAGTCTTGATTAGCTGAAGAACAGAGAAAGAGGAGGAAATACTGGTGGCTACCAAGTAAACACCATCTAAAGGAGAAGCAGACTGGGCCATCACATTTCAGGTATCTTCAGTTTTTCAGATCTCATTACAAAGGTTTACTCCAAGTATACTTGTAAGTCTGGAGAAAGGAAGTACGAGGTTGGAGCTATAATAGTCCTAGTCTCATTGGCAACACCACATCTATCACCAAATGGGAAAATTAAACTATATGTAATAACTCTACACACTAGCGATATTAACTTCTACAACTCCGCTTTCATGCTCTCCAAGCAAACTTCTGACTGCCATGGAGAGAATGGGCTGACGGAACAGATTTAAAATATTTAAGGTCTCTGTGATTTATCAGAGTAAATCAATAAAAGGACTTTTAATTATTTCTTGTTTTACATGTAGTTTGACTATAAAGAGATTATACATTTATTAATCAAGCCATAGTATTTATGGTCTGTGTAGGCATTATCACTGTTGGTGAAATTAATTAATTGGTATTCCAGTGTCTACCTCAGTCTTTTTTTTTTTTTTTTTTAAAGATTTTATTTATTTATTTTACAGAGAGAGAGATCACAAGTAGGCAGAGAGGCAGGCAGTGGGAGAGGGGGAAGCAGGCTCCCTGCTGAGCAGAGAGCCCGATGCGGGGCTCGATCCCAGGACCCTGAGATCATGACCTGAGCCGAAGGCAGAGGCTTTAACCCACTGAACCACCCAGGCGCCCCTACCTCAGTCTTATGTACAATAAGTCTCTTACTGTCCAAAAACTCCAGGCTGTTGGCAAAAGCTAGTCTCTGGGTTATTAAAGCAGAAAGCTAAATCAGCTGGCCTTTCCCAAGTTAATGCAGTTCTATGACCTTCATAGAAAGCATGACTTTTTTTGGCTGATTTCTACTTTACTGCTAGTATTATTATTAATGATTATGAAAATTGAAAAGTCCAAAAATAGACATAAGGTAGATATGGTAAATAGTTAAGACATGGCTACACTTCTCAAAACATCTAGTCATTTCAATATCTGAATTATCTTTCTACACCACTATCTCTCTTTCTATATATATCATTCTATGGATCAAAAAGCATAAACATGAAGAGTCGTGATGCCTGAAGGCACCTAATCGTAAACAATTACACATCTCACGATTATTTCAATTCCATTTTCAGACACTTACAGAATGTTCTTAATGTGCCGGAGTTGGGAATATTTTTATACAACTCAGGTAAAGGGGGTCTTAGAGATTTAAAAATATTTTGCAATAAAAATGCTCATAGTTCAAAAATAGGCTACTAAATCAGAAAAAAAAGGCAAATACTTAAATTATGTAGAGAGCTATCAATCTGCTTGATATTTAGCCTGACTCATAGTACTTCTAAAAATATGGATAACAAATCACCAATAATGTTAATTCTTGACTTTTTGTTCATCTACCAAACCGTTTCATTTTGGACAGAAGAAAGTCTCACTCACTAAAAACGACGACGACAAAGTGCTTTCAGTGTTATATTATTATTTATTTTGGTCTCTATTTTATTTGTTTCTGATTTTTCTTTGTTATTTTCTTCCTCTATTATATTTTGCCTAAGTTTCTTCTTTTTCTAGTTCCTTGTGACATAATGTTAAGTTGTTTATTTGAAATGTTTTCTTAAGACAAGCATTTATAGCAAAAATTTCACTCTCACATCTGCTTTTGCTGCATCCCATAGGTTTTGAAATATTTTGTTTTCCTCTTCGTTTGTTTTGAGACATATTTTGATTTGCATTAAAAAAAAGTTTCTTACTACTGAAAAATGTTCTACCACTGGAATTGTACGTTTCTACTTTCTGTCAAAGTTTGCTTTATGTATATTGAAATTCTGTTTTGCCCATGCATATTAACAATTGTTATATCTTCTTGAAAAAAGAACAAATAATATAGGAAGTTTTATAATAATAATAATAAAAAGAAATCACTGCAACTTTCCATATATCATTTATCTGGGATACATAGGGTTCCAATTCCTGCACTTGCTTACATGACATGCTGTGTTGAAGTGCAAGGTTACCTTGAAATAATCTGAGGATCTAGGCTGGAGCATGTGCTCATGTGCTCATGCAGAGACGATTTTTGTCATTCCTGTGGTAGGTGCTAGACTTGCCAATGAATAAAACTCAGACTTCAAAGACTATGACACGAAACCGACAAATCTAATCCAGTGTGAAACTAACCTGTGGAGCTATGATGATATAATAGAATCTTTAACTCACTTTTGTGTGTGGACAAGAAAATCTTCTTGAAAGAACTGATGTCTAATTTCAGGGCAAAAACACATGTCTAATTTGAACCTTCAAATAAATCATCAACAACCATTTACTGATCACTTACTATGTGTAAGACACTTATCTAACGGGAATAAAGATGTGTAATTCAAGTTCTTTGCTTTAAAAAGCTTATGCACTGGTTGAGAAGACTTGGAGAAATAATAATGAAAGACCGTTCAGGTTAAGGGCCAAATGATTGGCCTTACAGCTGAGCAAACTGAGGGCTTCCTGAGGACCGGGGGATCCTGGAATATTTCCAGGAATGGCTGACCAAGTGGATTTGGGGGGGTGGGGGAAGAAGGTCAAATGGAAACTGGGATAAATGGAGAGGGAATTTCATGCAGGAAGTGATGATAAAAGTAAAGATGCAGAAATAGTCTTAGAAACTACAATGTAAATTTAAGTTTCAAGCTGACTTAGGAAAAAAGGACATTGAGGAATATGGGCTAAATCCTAGTTTGAGTCTACAGCATTTCTGGACTTGCCGAGTTAATGCATGGAATAGATAAGAAACAGCCTCCCTTATAAGGGGCAACTTGTTTTTACATGCAGTCACTTTTCCTTTATTTGTCCTTATAGCAATCTGCACAATCGGGCCACTTAGTCCACATGTGGAAGTAATTTAAAAACTCCTGGAGTCCTTGACGATTGGCTAAGGGCTCTCTGTGTGCACTGTTGTCACTCTGTAAGTAGGATGTCCCCAAATGTACTCAGACATGTATAGCAAACTTAGGGGTAGGGCAAATGGTATGAGACTGCAACATAAACTAAACCATTGATTCTCAACCTTGGCTGCAAACTAGAATTATATGGATAGGTTTTTAAAAAAACTGCTGCCTGAGTCCCACTGCCAGACATTCTAATGTTATTGGTTCTGGAGTGGAGACAGAGTATCAGAATTTTTTAAAACTCCCAGATGATTCTAATGCACAGTCAAGGTTGCAAGCCATTTGCACGAGTCAGAATAATGCTCCTCACTCATGATGTCCCAATTGTGATCCCTGAAGCCTGTGAAATTGTTACTTTACAAGGCAAAAGGGACTTTGCGGATGTGATTAAGTTAAGGATCTTGATATGAAGAGATTATTTTGGATATTCTGGGTGAGCCCAAAGTAATCATAAAGGTCCCCATAAAGAGGAGAGGCAGGAGGATCAAAGTCAGAGAGGACTGAATGGTACTATGTAGCTGGCTTTGAAAATGGATGAATTGGAGCCATGAGCCAAGTAATAAAGGTGGCCTCTAGAAGCTACAAAAGGTGATGAAATAGATTCTCCACTAAAAGCTCTAGAAGGAATAAGCCCTGCCAACACCTTGATTGCAAGACTTCTGACCTCCAGAACTGTCACCGAATACACCTATATTGTTTAAACCACTAAGCTTGTGCTAATTGTTACCATAGCAACAGGAAACTAATCCACAGAGCACACATATTTCTTTCACTGTTGGTATTTTCTCAATCTGAAACTTTCTTAATCCAGATGTACCCTTGCCTGTTCTCTCCCTTCATTTAGTGCCAACATCATTTCTCAGTGAAGACTTCCTTGGTTACCTCTCCTAAACCAGGACCTCCTTGTCCCTCCGACATATTTATTTATTATCTGTCTCTCCCACTATAAGACCCAAGAGGGCAAATTTTATTTTTGTTCACAGCTATGTCCCCAGGACTTAGAATCCTTTCTGAAGATAGTTGTTTTTCCAACAAATACCTGTTTCGTAAAAGCTACCATCTAAAACCAATTCACTATTCTAACTATGAGTAGTTGTAAGATCTAGTCTTACAGGGCAAGCATGCTTAGAAAATGTCTTAATGTTGTTAGAAGAAAAAGGAAATCCAGCTCAGTGCTAACAGTATCCTTTTAAATAAGTCTATGTAAAAGAATTGGTAAACCTGGTTAAATTAGGTTTTTAAAATACTTACGAAAAAAAAATCTTCGTTATTTTTTAAATGTGTATGTAAAAAACCATAAACATGAAGTAACTTTATGGAAGACTGCTACATAGTTAATTATTACAGACCTATTACTGAGGAATCACCTATTTACTGCTTTAGAATATGTTCTTTGATGCAATTCTAAAAAATGAAAGCATATGCAAAGTGAAAGGAATTCATATATGAAACGAATATAAAAGGGAAGACTTAGAATAGGGATTGCTTTCCTTATGTAAGAGTTTCTTTCCCTCTCTAGATATTTTAACCTTTGACTGATTAATTCAGAGATAAAGTCCTAGGAAGCAGTGCCTTCTACTGGTTATTCTTTTGGAATGATGATATTATTTCTCTTAAGGTTTGCAGTTATGTATTTAAAAATGCAAAAAAAAAAAAAATCTATAAAGAACAAACTTAAATTCCAACTATTCCAAAAAGTGTTCCCTTACCATCACAGCTAAGGTGACTTCACCCCCACCTCAAATTACATCTTCAACTCTTATTAGTCCACATAAAAATCTGAACATCGGTATAACCCGTGACACTATTTCAATAGTTTTTTTTTTTTCTTCTCTTCCTAGTACATCATGTCTAAAACTAGAACACTAACACTTGAAAAGAATATAATTTTTTAAATTTCTTGAATTCTCCATGACATTCATCATGTCTTCAGTAAGTACAGGTCTATTTGTGATCATTTCACCTGATTTTTTCCAAGATTAATGTTAAAGATACGATTGCATGATACAGGTCTTTCCAACTTGTGCTGTGTTTTCTTTTCCTCCCCAAATAGTCTAATCCTCTATGCTGAATGAGATACAATTAATTACATGGCAGCACAATTTCTAGCACATAGTTGGCACACAGTGTATTTTTCTATGAATAAATAAACGAATTGCATGAGTGTCTATTTTGTGCCAGGCAATTTATCTTTATGTTATGAAGGAAACAGGCAACTTAGATATGAAGACCCTTCTGCTTCACCGTTAAGGAAGTACAGTTTAGATGGAAATAGAAGTCATATACCCACTCATCCATTCATTTGTAAATGGAAAAACATTTATTGAAAGCCTACCATGTGCCTGCAGATAACAATGTAATTAAGAAATCAATCAATAATATTTTAAGGTAAATGATTTTTTGTAAATGTGAGTACTAGGAGAGACAGACAATAGAGAGATGATGTCTTACTAAAATAATCAGAGAATGCTTCCTACAAATTACGAGAATTCAACAGGGTAATGAAGGATGGGACCGATGTTGATAGACATAGGGAACAAGAGAAGATTCCAGACAGCAAAAATGACATTAACAAATTAAAGAAATTTATAGAATGATACAGGATGGGGAGAATGGTTTAGTTAAAGCAGGAGATTCTAGGAGAAGTAAATGGAGATGAGGATAAAAGGCAGGGCCAGACAGTGATCTGGTTAAATCCTATCGCTTTTAAATGGCTGAAGCAAAATTTGAAAGTGAAACCGAAGGCAGAAGGAAGCTGGTAATGGTTTGTGAGCCACAGAGTAACAGCATCAAAAAAATTGTATTTTAGAAAGAAAAACCCTCAGAAATTAGTAACTGATAGAAGGTTGAAGGTGGGGACCAGGAAAGGAGAATGAGTGGGGGTGGATAATTCGAAGATAAAGAGATTACTGGACTGTATAATTTAGAGAACAATACTACTAATAAGAAAAATATAAAAATTAGAAAGAAAGGCCAATTTGGAGGAAAATATGGAATTCAGTTTTAGAAATAAATCTTTGTTGATCGTGAGATTTAAAAAAAAAGAAATAGCAGGTTATCAGAAAATGCAGAACTCTTGGGGAAGTAACTAAGGCCGTATGCTCTTTGAAACACAAGTAGAGAGTTAACCAATAATTGTAATTATTTCTCACTGACTTCTTCCACAATGCTCTGAGTCAGTATATTTATTCTTCGTGTTTTATAAAATAGGAAACTGAGTCACAAAGTGGTTAAATATCTTTCGTTACACTATTTGTTCTTTGCACTATAATAGGCAGCAGCTCAAGCCCAGAATTGTCTCTCCAAAGGAAAAACTGGAAAAAAATAGAGCAAGGGGGAGGAAATCTTGCAGTCCATCCTACTTTGGGGGAGCAGTATATAAAAAGGATTAGCAAAAAAGACAGAGAAGTCGAAGTGATAAGCGAAGCAGCATAATTATTCTTTAAACAATTCTACAAAAATAAACATTCCGAATATGAACTTTTAAAATTCTGGACCATGACATTTATTTAACATAACTTCCATTAATTGTTCTCCTAAATAGTTATTTTTAATATTTCTCCCTCATGTTAAATTTTAAGCATAGCAGAATGCATTTTAAAAATGATACAAAATATTTGAAGGGATGTATCTTAAGGGAACAATAAATATGAGATACTAAAAAATAAAATAAAAATTGTCCATCCTTCATATCCACAGATCATACTACTTTTCTAGAAGTTATGAGCCTCAAGTTATTCTAGTAATAAGACTATTTGTACAAGACATTTACATTTACTTGTCTGATCTCTTTTGTAATTAAGGTTGTTGGGAGAAAGCTAGTCAAGATTAGGAATTAAATTCTACTCTTCATCAGATATTTTCACAGTCAAACGTTAATTATCTAATAAGGGAAATCAACATAGACATTTAGCATGAATAGATAGGTTTTGATCCAAATGTGTAAAACAACCAATATTTCTGTGTGATTTAAAAACAGAATTACACGATATCAGCATATCATTTTATTAAAGAAAAAAATAGTTTTGTTACTCTTATCTATGAATTTCAATTATTATTATTCATATTTTAGGGTTTATTCTTTCTTCTTCCCTCCTACATATTTTGAACATCTTCATTTTCCTTCTAAGAGTCAGCTTTGTGTTTACTTTGTGAACATTCCATGTAAATTTTATAACCAAGTCTGTCGTATATAATATTCAGAAGCCTTTTAAGTTGAAATTTTATTTGTGCAGTATTTCAAACTTGTATAATTTTCTTCTCTTACCTATAAATCCTCTTTGCCATCAGTTTCTGATACAGAACATGCCAATCTCTATACTTCTCTACCCTTTGCTTCCCACATACAAAGACCTCATTCATTATATTGTTATTTAGAAGCATGAACAAGTTCATCAGGTCCTAGCATAAACTATAAATGGAAGTAGAAACACAGATTTCATAGAAATATAAAAACAGACAACACAGAGTAATAAATAAGACTAGACTCCCTTGTAATCCTTAGTATACATTTCGCCAGAGTAGAAACTTATTTCTACTAGTATTTATAAACAAGACTTACCCTAACATTGAAATCTAAAAACAAAAGTTAACTTTTGAGCTACAGCTACTTAACAATAAATTCATTATTCTGTTCTGAAATATAATTTGAATTTACAGAAAAAAAATTTAATATAAGATACAAAAGTGTAAACTGTGTTAATTTAAAATGCTGTAGTCACCAAGAAGATTCAACATGACCTTTACCAAGGCTGTTCCCTGTATTTACCTTGTCCTATGGTTAGTCTGAGATGTTCTCTGCACTGATATCAAGTAGTTCATTATACCATTCTGTCTTTCTGATAAGAATAGCACCACTTATAACTTCTTCAACACTTTTTTGCCCTTCTCTTTACTGGCCTCTCGCCCTTACTAAATAGCTTTCTCCAGCCTTGCTTAGCCCACCAAAGAGCCAGAGATGGAGGGAAAAATAAGAACAAGCAAAAAATGAGGCAGTACCAGGCTCTTTGTAAAAGGGGAAGAAAATAAAAATTTTTAAAAAGTCAGAAGTTAGAGAGAGAGAAGACTTAGAATTGAATTCTTTTTAGTACCTGAAAGGAATCAATATGTCTTTATGAGCTGGACACAGGATATTTCAAAAGTGTTTGAATTAATGTGCTTAAAGTAAGCAATAAAAATAACTTTAAAAGTCCATTTGTTTTTGTTTTCTAAACAAGAGAGACAGATAACCAAAGGGAAGGATTTAGAAACAGTTTATGATAGCAAAATTCCATCCTACAATGATTCAGAACTCAAAATTCTATTCTTTTTCTATTTTCTTCTCTTACTATTTCAATAATAATTGCAAATCACTGAAAATTCACTCCAAAATTAGACCATGTGTCACTGGGTGAAGACTCTCAGAAAATTTCCGAAATAAAAAGATTGCTGGGCTCTAAAGCTGGGCTCTAAAGCCAAAATTTATCTAAACAAATGATTCTGCCAGCTAAAACTTCTCATCTTTATTATGTTATGTTAACATTAATCCACACTTACTAAGTGCCTAAAACAATAGCATTCCTGATAAATAAAAAGGTAGAAAGGGTATTAAATTTAATTAAACTAACACTACAGTAATCATTCCATAATATCCTAAATAGTTAGAAAAGTTAGTGTTCATTCTAAGTCTGAAAAGACTGAAGGAAAACTGGTTAAAAGAACACTTTATGATTCCTAAGTACAAAGTCACTTTCATAAAGAGAAGAGCTAGTAAACGTTTTTACAGATTTCTGTATTTTTTTGAAAAAAATTACCGTAAGTTTTCTCATGATTTACAGCACAAGAATATAGCAATAAGCACATTCCACTTAGAAAAATATCCTAACTTTATTTGACTTATTTAGTAATTATTATAACTTTATTTCCTTGACTCAAAAGTAGAAACACCTCAATCTGAGTTATTAAGCATTTGATCACAGAATCTTTTTAATTGTCAAATACACTAAATTTCAACCAAAACTCCCTGAAGAAAAAATAAAAAATGATTAAGACTTTTAAATGTTGAAGTGAAATTTCTTTCAAGTTGTAGGCAAAATGACCAATTACAGAAGTTTGGAAGAAAACAATACAAAACCATAAATAGCAATTTATTGTGAATTATATAATCTGTGTATCGCAATACATTTCTCGTTAATCAGAAACAAGCAGAAAAAGAGCATCCAACCTTCAGCCATACAGGTTAAAAGTGTCAAAGTCCTTTTGTTCTGATTATTAATAAATCACCTGAATAATCTAGCATTAGGATTTGTGGTTCTAAAACTTGTTATTACAGCTAGAAAGGGTATACTTTTTGAGGAAATAAAAAGCTTTTTCCATTTGAGTACGGGTTTTGCCTTTCTGACAGCTCCAAGTCCACAGGATGTGGAGGGATGATTTAAATTTTACATCAAAATTGTGACTGCACTAGACTTTTTTCCCCCTTCTCAAGGGAGGCATTGTTCTTGCCTTTCCATAACCAGGCGTGACAGCGCCAGACTGGAGTCATACGGCTGGTCTCTGAGTCAGCGTGAAAGTGCTCGCCTCCTGAGTCTCCCCAGATGCTCAGCTCCTTGTGAGCCTGAAAGCTGAGCACTCAGGAGCCACATACTCCATTCCTGGGACAGATAGAGGACTGGAGGAAGAAAATCTAGGGATTAGCAAAAACCATCTTTTCCAGTCCATGCTATAAAACTCTTTTATTAAGAGTTTAATAAGAAGTAACAATAAAAAAAAAACCAAACTATATTTAACATGACTACCACTTTCCCAAAACAAAAGTTGGGACAAATGATTGAACAAGGTGTTGCGTGCTTCTGAGTTAAAGAAATAAAGTCTAAAATCAGAAGCCTTTTAGACTTTTCTGAGACACATGGTTGCCACGTGTATAAATTTCAGGTTATAGACAGCTGGATAGAATAGTGAAAGAATATTGTATGAAATGCATATCTATTCTCCAGATCGCTAAAGAAGTAGCTTTAAAAATTGTCTGTAGGATCCCTGGAAAGGGACCATCTTTTCTGCTATTGGAATGACTGGTAATGAAACAGGGATGAATTCTATTTCTATTATTCTGTCCTTGAATGAACCTTTCAGGGAAATTTGAGAAATGTCTGTGTCTTGTGTGTAAGTGCAACTGTGTGTGTGTGTGCACGCACGCGCGTGTGTGTGCGCATGCCTGTGTGCGCTTGCACGTGCATGGGAGAGAGAGAGACAGAGAGACAGAGACAGAGAGGAAGAGGAAGAGGCAGAGAGACAGAGAGGAAGAAGAGGGGGCAGGAGGAGAAGACTTTTACTGTCTAATAATATGTTAATAGAAATTAATAGTCTTTCTTTTCTTATGGAACCTATTTATTAAAGATTGAACAGCACGATCTTAATCATAATCATATACTGATAACTCCCATTTACTGTCTAATTCAAAATGACTGGTTGAAAGTTTTACGTATTTGGAAGAAAAAAATATAAAAAGTAGAAGCAAACTCCTCCCAAATTGTCAGCCCATAAAAAGAAAAAAAAAAAAAAAAGCCAAAGGAAATGTAATTCCTACATATTACTACTATAGTAAGTAGCACTAATCTCTTAGTTATTGCTTTCCGAAATAATGCCACTCCATTTTTTTCATGTTGTTCTCACGAGGATATGAATGTCTATGTATGTTCACATGTGCAAATAGATGTAGGCGTGTTTGTAATCACTTATAAAAATAGCTCACCATAATCACAGTGAAAGAAGATAGATTTTCACTCATGAATATCACTAGTCGGGTGAGGTGCATATGCAAAAATAAAAAAAACAGTTTTAAGTAGGAAAGAATATCTATTTAGGCTTAATGATATTAATCGCTCTATAAAAATATCATATCACTTATTTTAATGACTTGGTCATTTTGACTCTCCCAGGAGAATCTCCCTATGGCAGAACTGCAAATAGGATATAAAATTTTATTTTCCAAAATAATATCCTTAAGTACTTTTTTTGAGCCTCCCTCGCTCTCTCCCTCCCTCCTATGTACTTATCTGAGCTTCCTCCTAAACTGCCCATCCCCCACTCATATTCTCTCTCTCCCCCCTCTCACTTTACTGGCTAAGTCTAAATAAATAGCAAATTGTTCCATAATCAAAAGTGACTTATTCTTAGCATGGTGTATGGCTTGAAATAAAATCTGTGGCATGTTTAATTTATTTAGGATCTAATAATGATGACAAAAATAATTAAGTAACCAATCTAGTTTTAATTTCTTTTGTTTTCAAAGGTCATTGTGAAATCAAGCAAGTTAAGCCTTCAAAAGCAAATCTCTGGAGAATAATGTGTGTATGTGTGTTTTTTTCCCCAGCAGAAATGAGAGAGGAGGCTCACAGTTAGAAGGAATACTGAACGTCAGTGTCAGATTTGTTGAGAATGACTAAGTAGTCCAACGAGGAAAAATATTATGACCCTTACCCTCTTTGGAATCCAGATAACCCTGACAAGGAAAAGTTTATACACCGCTAAATTGGGGCCAATTTAGGGGACTCTTTCTTTCCATGCCCCATACAGATTTGGTTACAGCTTGTTCCTACAACAGCTGTTGAAAAATGAACGAAGTAGAAAATATTTATGTTATATTCAAAATAGACAGCAAAGAACATATATACAGTGCAAAAATCTTTCCTAGGACAAACAGCTTCTGCTGAGAGGGACAGGCATCCTAGACACAGACCACTTTTCTGAACCTCCCGACAAAATGAGGTATTTGCCATCATAATCATGAAAAGTCCAAAAGTAAGGGTGCAGTGCCAAAGACGATGAGCATCTATCAACCCAAACTCCAAAACAGCGGGATGCAGCTATGGTTGATGTTATAAGAATGAGGAGCCTCTTCTTGGTTCCTTTCATGCCAAAGCTTCTTTGCTTGGATGAATATGAATTAAATCCATAAGCTTTCTTATTTTTCTAGCTTGACCTCTAAACTCATTTTACGTCTTAACTGTTTATCTTCTTCCCCCATTAATCTCTCTGGTTTTAGCACATTCCCTGTTGTTTTTAGAGGAAAAAAAAAAACAAAACTTTAAAAGCATGGTTCATACTGCCACTGTGGAAAAATTAGGAATGTTAGCTCTCTTCTATAAATGGGTACAAACTATTCAGTAGTAACCTAAAGGCTACCCGTTTCTTGCCCCTGAAATAAAAATTCAAAGGACATGGCATATACTATACAGAAGAAAATCATCAAACTCTTATAAAGGTGGGATAAGTATGAAGACATAGAAAGATCTCACTACGAGGTTTACACTAGATTTCACACACAGGTCTAACAGTAATGTCACTATCAAATTTCCATTAAAAATTCAAAGTCTGTCATATAGACAAACTTTCTGAAATAAATAGCTTTTCCTATTTACTTTCTCTTTTAAATCAGTTCTACCGCTAAGGACATAAACAATGTAGATGTTCTTTAAAATACTATGTCACTATCATAGAAATGGCTAATTTTAGATTGTAATTTTAATCAGCAAAATAGCTGCGTTCTTTCCTATTCTATTTATTAAAATATAGTTGATAAGAAATTTCACTGATTAACGCAATCCATTTACCTATATCACCATAAGATCTGTCAGTACAAAAAACCAAAAAGTTTAAAGGTATTCCCTTTACAAATCCATAACAGAAAAACTCATCAAACAAAAACATCAAAACTTTAAAGTTGTAATCTCACACTTCAATAGTGTTTACCATTTACCATTTTATAGGTACTCTGCCATATTTTCTGCTGTTCTGTAGTATTTCCCTTGAAGCTTAACAAAGGCCCAGCTGTATAAACCAGTTTTGTAAAAGAACATAGTTAAGGGATGGATAAAACAGGGAGGGGTGTCTTACTGGCTGACCACTGTCTGAGCTTATGAGGATAAAGGAGCCTTGATGGAGGAAAGTAATCATCCATTGCTTTTTTTTTTCCCCTAACCTCATTACCACATGCTTAAACATTTTTTTTCCACTACCCAAACACCCTATTCCAATCCCCCGTGACTGAAAGATCTTTGTGTTCCAAAGGGGACAGATTCCTCCCCAACATCCTTTTCCCTCCTCTTCTTGTGTTTGTTTGTTTGTTTTGTTTTGTTTTGTTTTATTTGTTATTATGATTTTATGTTTATGGAGGCATGATCTTTTAAAGATTTCCTAAAATACCGGCTTCCTCTCCGTTAAACCATCCACACACAGTTCCCTGAAAACATTTTTAATGGCTAAATAAACTTACTTGTTTTGGATTCCTTTTTACCAAAATATTATCAACAGCTTTCCATCGCGAGATCGTTATTTCTTCTAAGGACTCTAGAAAATGATCTATTCCTTGAAAAGACAGTAAAGCATCTATAATTGAGGTAGGATGAGTATTGAAACTCACCATGCATCTTAACATTTTAAAGAATGTTTCCATAAAATCCTTACTTCAAAGACGGTCAGCTACAGGACCACTCAGAGTGTGTAGCAATGTGAGATAGGGTCCTGAAGTCTGAAGGCAAGTTTAGAGTGAGCTATTAATCCTCTCAAAACCTAGCTCTCACATGTCCAAGAACACTAACCTGTGGGGAAGATTTTCCAGAGATTTAAATATGCATTTCCTATTTTCAAGTTTGTCATTCTTACATACTCCGCTGACATTATTTACAAAGGACTGAAGCCAAATCCCACTCAAAGACAGCTACCGTGAGTGTGCTGGTTAAAGAGTGAGCGGAACACATTAAATGCCCCAGGATATCCTTGGGCAAGTGCCACCAGAACTTATATGGAGACAACATATCAACTCCAGAGTGAGTTCTATTTCAGGGTGTCCTTTGAGGTTGGGACAAATATTTGAATGTTATTAAATCCTCTATTTATCCAAAGCCTGCTGCAGCTGCACTGGAAGCCTTCTTCCATACTGCCCTGTCAATGACCTACAGGGATTATCCTTTCTCAGATGGGGTGAAAGAGGATTCTTTCACCGATCTGTATACTTTTCTATTCAACGTGAAATGTATATTTATAATACAAAATGTATTTTCTTTAGAGTGAACTATGAGCTACAGTTGCATTCAGAGCCTACGTCTTCCCGTATCCATGACTGGTACAGGTACTAGAGCAATAGTCCTCCACCGTGCTGCATGTGGCAGTCTAGGTTCAGAAATAATCGAGTCATTTTCTTCTAATAAATATTTGGTTCTTATGAAACCATCTGAACATGTCAGAGTTTATCAAGCCAACACCTGCCTATGTCACAGTCAAATTATCATACGGAAGAAATGGAACGCAGAGACAAAAAAATACCCCATTGCAAAAAGAAGCAATGTTTAAAAATTCACTTTTTACCCTCATGAACTTCTCACCATGTCTTTCATTAAAATACTTACTAAACTGTACAGAAAAATTTGCAGATAATTTATCCAAGTCTTCCAAGACCCACCAAAACATTATTTTTAACAACTAAACCACTAAAGACAACACCATCCTGTGATGTCTTAAGAAAACTAAGTAAAATGATTACTATATATAGACCAAATGTTCTCAATATCAATACACTTTCCAAAGAGAATATTTTAATTATACTAGAACATGTCTTCACGTTTACAAATTTTTCACTTAAATGAGTAGCAGCATCTTAAATCTGCTCAAACGTGTCCTGTCTTATGTTTTTCTTCCACCTCTTTGCATTCTTATTATTTTAAATGACCTATTAATAAAGGCTTATAATGATTCAAATATCTATGGAAATACTTTCAAGATAATACATGCCTCTTGTTATTTACATCTCCTTGCAAAAAGCGGTAGGAACAATAGTATTGTTGAGGCATCTAAAGATATTTTCTGGGACATATTTTTTTCACTTTGGTTTCAGAGAAGTAGGAATGACTCTCATTAATTGTGCGCTGGTATGTGCCAATCACTGAGCTAGACACTCTGCATGTATTATTTCTTGTCATCATAACAACTCTCTATTGGACTAGACACTTAAATGTAAGAGCTAAAATCATAAATGTTTGAAAGGGAAACAAGAGTAAATCTTCATGACCTTGTGTTTGGCAATGGTTTCTCAGATTTGACACCCAAAGTAAAAGTGATGAAAGAAAAAAAAAAAAACAGGTAAGTTGAACTTCCTCAAAATTACTTTTGTGCTGGACATCATACTATAAAGAAAGTGAAAAAAACTAAAAATGGATAAAAATACTTACAAATCATGTATTTGATAGGGGACTTGCATCCAGAATATATAAAGACTTCTAACAACTCATGTGTGTGTATATATATATATATATACACACACATATACATACATATTTATATAAATTTATATATAATTTATAAAGAACCATGGTACAACTCTTATACTAAAAAGACAACAACCCCTTTTTAAATAAGCAAAAATGAATAGATACTTACTCAAGAAAGATAGTATAAATCACCCATAAGCACTTAAGAAAAAATTCACTATCATTAGTCATTAGGGAAATGCAAACCACAACCACAATATGGTACCCCTTTCTCATCCACCAGAATGGCTAAAATAAAAAAGGTCAGACAATAACAAGGATTGGAGAGGAGGTACAGACACTAGAATCATCACAGATTGCTGGTGGGAATGTAAAATAGTGCTGCTGCTTTCGAAAACCTGGGAAGTTTCTAAAGAGTTAAACACAACGTTATCATAGGGCCCAGCAATTCTCCCTTCCAGGTTTACATCTAAGAGAAATGAAAGCATATGTCCACAGAAAAACTTGTACATAAACATGCATTGCAGTGTTATTTGTAATAGCCAAGAGAGTGGAAGCAACCCAAACATCTACCAGTTGATGAACAGAAAAACAAACTGTGCCATACCCATGCAACACAATACCGTTTGATTTAAAAAATGAATGCGGCTACATGCTGCAACATGGCTGAACCTACGTGAAGGAAGCTGGTCACAAAGGACACACAATATATGATTCCATGGGTAGGAAATGTCAAGGACAGACGAATCTGTATGTACAACAGGTTACGGTCATCAAGGACAGGGGGTGCGGTGGGGACGGAAGAGAATGAGGAGGGACTGCTAATGGGCACAAGATGGCTTCTAGAGTGATGAAAATATTCTAAAATTAAATTGTGCTGACCCTTGCATAACTCTGTGAATATACTAAAAATCAGTGAATTATATACTAAATGGGCTTGGTATAATAATCTCAATAAAGCCATTTTTTAAAACTACCAAGTAGACATTATTGCCTCCATTTTATCTATAGAAACTGGCTCAGAGCTGTTACATAATTTGATAAAAGTCTCACTGAACTAGAATTTGGAGCCAGACCTGACCCAAATATCATCACATTTTCATTATAGAACATCTTTTTTTATGAAGGAACTTAAATATATGCTTTAAAACTGATTTTTTTCTCCAAAAAGTTAGAAGTATATTTATCATTTCTGTTGCTTTTATTTGGATACAAGCTTTTATGGAACATTGTGGTTAGACCTACATTAAGTAAATGTCCTTTTTTTCTTCTGCTGACATTTTTTTTATTAGTTTTTTTTTTTTCTTTAAACACACTCTTTGCAACATCATCTTTTTGGAAGCATGATAAGCAAATATTTAACGATTGTTCTAAAAGAAAACCACTGTACAGAATCACAACACATTCCTAAGGTACCTAGGGCACATAATGTTCTGTTCTTCCTTATCTTCTCAGTGGTAGGTTATCAATTTCTACATTTGATTCTTACTAATTTCTTCATTTAAGTGTTTAGAAAAGATATGTGTTATCCTACTGTCATCATAGTTCAAGGAGTTTAAACCAGTATATCAGTTCTGTGAACACGGGTAAAATTTTAGGAAGGTAACCTACTCTCCAGTTATCTGAAAAAACTTCTAAAAGATTCACTATCTTTGCAAGTAATTTGCAGGATAATCTGCAAAATAATTATCACTAGGTGTTAATATGTGTTTATTCCATCTTCAGGACTCAAGATTAATCCATTTCCTGTGAAATCGACTATTGCTGGTGCTAGCTGTATAATCAACTTTAAAAAAAAATCAAGTGGGGAAGTAGCATGGATAAACTGACAGTATTTTAACATTTCCTTTTTCTTAGTAGTTTGTTTACAAAAACATTTCCATGATTATAAAAGTAGAGCATGATCCTCAGTTATTACTATCCCATGATATATTTTAAGATTTGTTCCACTTATGATAGTAGTTTGAATTGATTTAGGTCAATTCAGCACAGGCTTAGTTAAATCGACATTGATTTGCCTGGACAAGTAGCTTTAAACCAATTTAGAACTCAGCGTTTTCTTGAGGTGTATCAGGAGCAACTGTTTCAATTGTTAGTCCTTTAAAAATGATTTAGGCTTTACAATGGTGGAGAACAAAGAAATGGGTCAGAGGAAAGAGGCACAGACATTTGGGCAATAACAGTAGGAACTATGAACTATGTAAATGTGAGCGCTGAAGCACGGGAGCTTATCGAATCCAAAGGACCCAGATATTTTAACAATCAATTATTATTATCATTACTAATTAAAGAATTGTTTCTGAAATCTGCGCTAGTAGTTCACAATGATTCATTTTTATCTTAGTTTAAATTAAGCACAACTTTTGTACTGCAGTAAGTCATCTCCTTGAAAGTCCTAGATTTAAATACAGAAACCTCACACCCTGGTCTTCATCTCCATTGCTGAAACCCATCTAACAGACTTTTAAATCCAGAAGAGACTTTTTAACCAAAATTGAAGTGAATTTACTCCCTTTGGATTTTGAACCTCATGAGTTCTCAGTGAGCTACCGACTTTGGATTGTAAACTCTTTGAACCACAAACAATTTCACTCATTTTTCGATTTCATGCACGGTCTAGCACAGGGCATAATAAATCAAACTGGAGGCACGAGGGGAACAGTTTAGAGCACATGCCCGGACTAGACAAACCTGGGCTGAGTCTTATTTACGCTATTTCCTAGCTCTGTGACTTTGACCATGTTACTTAACCTCTCTGAGTCTCTGTTTTCTCACTATAAGAAAGACAAATATTGCATCATTTGTAATTTTGAGGGAAGCAAATGAATACCAATAAAAGCATGCAGCACTGTACTAAACACATTATACGTACTTAATAAATGTTATCTATTCTTATTGTTGTTATTTGGAATTCAATTGAATTGAACTGAATCTAATTTAAACCACTCAAGTGTAAAGCATAGTTAAGGTTAGGATATGACACAATCTAATTAGCTATGAGAAGCCATCTGTGTTTAATATATTTGGACCTATGAAAAGGAGCCAAGAGTTATTTTAATATTTCTATACAGCCAAAATTTTTATTTTTGAATAAAAAAATAAGATTTAGAACTCACTGCACAAGGCTTGGATTTCTGAATCTTGCTGGAAAAGTGAGTAATCAAGTTCTACTTACTATGTGGCATTGCAGCATCTGGGACCTTCAAATAATTTTAATTTCAGTTCAAGTTAAAAGAAATCACTATTGAGTGACACCGAGAGATACGCTAGCAGTCTTCCTACTACCGACATAACTAAAATTTCATCCCATTGCTAGAAATTCAGAATATGGTTTTTGCTGTATGACATTTATTGCCAAACAACTTTTATAAAATATGTTCCTTCCACCTGCTTCTTGAGGGTAAGCTGAATCCCCTTAGGATAAAGGAGAGTAGGACATGTTTTATAAGATTCAGTCCCTGTAAAAGTTTCATTAGTAATTGCTATTCACATAAACAATTTCCCCATTCTATGTGTAGGACTTAAGACTTCCAGACAAAGAAATGGGTTTCTATTGTACAAAATAAATGTAGAACACAGGTGCCTTGCATCACTGGACTTGCTGCACTTGGCATTGTAAGGAACTCACAGTTTGCTTTAGATTGATACCTAGCATTTTTTACAGCCATCTGACTGAGAACCCTGAAGATAAATGCCAAAAGGATAATTTCCAAAAAACTCAAACCATCACAAGAGTGAAAGGAAAAAAAATAAAATTTTTTTCAGTCTATGTAACTATTTAGCTATTGAAAGCTGATTAACATTGTTCTTTCCCTCTACATTATCATCAATAATTTTAACTACATCCATTCCCAAAATGACCATGTAGTTCACCTAAAAACACTTTGTATTTCTAATAAAATGTTTTAAAACAAACACACCAAGGGAAAACAATTGAGTTAGAATGCTCCGTCAATCATTTGGCAAAAGAAAATCAATCGAAAATGTGCAGTTCCAGGTAGATTTCTGCTGGCTACCACCAAAAAGCAGACTGAGATAATAGCCACTTCAAATAGAGTGATGTCAAGATAGTTTAAACACCACCAATTACTTGCCATATGGACTATATCCCCTCAGCTCATGGAGTATTTAGAAACTATTCAGAATTAATAAGCACTGCTGTCACACTACTGTCAAGAAATGTAAACCCTTATTCATATTTTGGAGGTACTGTGGGTAAATATAAGAAACCGTAAAGAACTATAATCTAAGGGGAAATCCATTTAAATTACATTGTCTGTTGAACCTCAATGTTAGCAATGTTGTTTTTAATTACCAACACTAGGTAAAATAGGTTTTATTCAAAAAAATAATAATAGTAACAAAGGTAGCCTTCCTGATTCTTGGAAACCCACAGATCATTATCCAGGAATGCATTATTAGAATTTCCACTTCAAGGGCACCTGGGTGGCTCAGTCAGTTAAGTGGCTGCCTTCGGCTCGGATCATGATCTCAGGGTTCTGGGATCGAGCCCGTCGGGCTCCCTGTTCAGAGGGGAGTCTGCTTTTCCCTCTCCCTCTATCTGCCGCTCTGCCTACTTGTGCTCTCTCTCTATCTTTCTGTCAAATAAATAAATAAAATCTTAAAAAAAAATCTTTAGAATTCCCACTTCAGTGTTAACATGGGCCTCATTCCAGGAGCCACCAGGAAAGTTCAGGTCTTAAACATTTTTACCAACTTGGGTATTAATTTCTGCCTCTGTGGAATTTCTATTAGGGATTTTTGAATATCTAAAAAAAGTGTTAATTTCTAACATTTTATAGATGGATGTGTGTGTGTGTGTGTGTGCGCGCGCGTGCGTGCTTTGGATGGCACACCCAGCTCACTATACAGATCAAAGAAAACTGTTGAAAGGTAACTTTCTGCTATGTCCTATTTTTTTTTTAAGATTTATCTTAGGAGACAGAACCAGAACTATTCATTCATTTAATATTTATTGAGTGTCTACTATGTGAGACACTCAGCGTGAGAAAGCTATACTGAGAAATCTAGTACATAAACAAATACTTATGAAGCTAAATAATATACAAAAGATTTACAGATAGTGACAAGAAAATAAGAGTTAAAAGCAGACATTAAGAGAAGCTACATTTAGGCTCAGTGTTAAAAAGAACCTTCTAACTGTCAGAGCCACCAAAAAAAGAATTGTCTCTTGAGATAATGAGATTCACAACACTTTAAGTCCAAACAGAAGACAGATCATGTATCAGAAATACTATAGAGAAGATTCACACATATCTCTAAAAGTTTGGACTAGTTGACCATTATAGTTCTTTCCAATGCTGGTATTTTATTCTTCTTAAAAACAATGGGTATGATTTTCTAATACTTATATTATGGTATATATGATGGTAAGCACCAGAATTGCATGGGTCTAAGGTGAGAGTATGTAATGTTGGAAAACGGAAATTATAACAGTATTGGTTCCATGAGAACCAATCGATCGGACATCTATTAATTGTGGATAATTCCTCATGATATGGTAATTGATAATGTGACTATTTTATAAATTATAGAGTATACTTTCCTTCATTTTTAAAGATACTACTACAAAAACCGATAATAAGTTATACGAGTTATAGTCTAAGACTGGTGGTAGATCCAAAGCGATTAATCTTTCATTATTCTTCTTTTAAGCCATTCCCATGCACTTATGTTTAATATAAATATAGGCAGACATATGAACATATTATATGCACATTTTATGCCTACTAACAACACAACTCTATTACTTTCCTTGACTTTCTGTTTTTTCATTTCCTAATGAATTTTTAGGTTCTTTTATCTAGAACTTTTTTCCTTACTCGAAGTATTTCAAAGCATATGGTTCCTAGAGATTTCTAATTTGGGGTAACACTGGCATGCAATTTTAACATCCTCTCTTTCCTCTAAGTGTCACGTAACCTTCTACTACAAAGAAAGGACTAATACCAAGTCTTAAATTATCAATTAAAATACCAAAGACCGGTCATCATCAAAATCTTAGGATTAATAAAAAACTTAAATAAAAATTTCTCTTATAACTCATTTCACGTAATGAATCCGATTCTTTACTGGCGATATTTCTAGGTGTAAAGACTTAGTATATACTAAGCTTCTGCTATCTTTGATCACATCTTTGAAATGTTTTGTTTATATTTCAGGAATTTATATATAAAGAGAACAATGCTCCCAAGTCATCTGTTTTAATATTTTGCTTAAAAGAATCATTATAAAAAAAATTCAACTAAAAATCAGTATTGATTGCAGAAAGTCACAGGAATCCAGAAAGGCGTTGGCTAGGTAATATCAGTGACTAGAGAACATGGCTGTACAGATGCCTGTGCTGTGTGGGGGTCCTGGTGATGGGCCCACCGAGAAGCCTGCAGAACAAACGCTCAGTCTAGAGTGGCTGCTGTGACCTTACACAGGCTCATGGTCTTCAGGTGGGAATGCTAGCCCAGTGTGAACAAAACATCCAATTATAAGGGGGAAAAAAAACCCAATTTGGACTTTTAAGGGAAATGTTCAAAATTTTAATGTCAGTAAAACCAAATGAAAAGCAACAAACACCAATAGCCAGTCTATCAATTTGTGACCTTTGGTTTAAGGTGAATGTTAGAGTGAACAGAATGTTTGATATTAGAACTGTTGCAGACTGTCTCAGTATTAGTTGTTACTTTTGCTCTCATTTTTTTACTTAAAGATGAAATTAATTAAGCTAGCTAATACTTTTGCAGCCTCTAATAAGCCACTAAGTGAAATCTATCTCTATATCTGCCTTTATACCTACTGACCTACCTACCTATCTGATCTTCACACCACCGCAAATCATCACTGTCCCTGTCCCTGTCCCTATTTGTGGCTGAGGAAGCCAAGGAAGGGAGGTAGAGTGGCTTGCCCAAAGACACACAGCTGGTAGGTGGCAAGGGAGGATTCGGTCCTGACCCTTTGGATCCAGAATCCACTACACTGTTTCTATTGCAAATACCTATGATGCGCACTAAATACAGAAACTATCTTTCACAGAAGACGAACCCACCAAAAAAATGACTTATATTCTGGCAAATATATTTTTGCCACTTATGAATGAGTAAGACAGTCCAGAAAATGGAATTTTGATTCCAAAATGCTAAAACCTTAGGGTGATTTGGATGGTTCATCATTACATTGGACACTAAATTGTCCCAGAAAATCCTGTACACATGATTAGTAGCCTCTATTCTAAATCTGATCTATTGTCTGTAGCCCTGTTGCAAAATATCAGCAGTCATTAAATCGACACTTCGTTTGCCTAAAAGTCTATTTACCTATGGCATATTCCCTTCTCTGAAATAGTTTCACTCTTCTCTGTTAAAGGAAAAAAAAATTAAACTATTAGTCATAAGAAGGTTCCGAACAGAAATCTTTTAGTATAATAAAGATTATTCTGCCAAAAACAACAGAAAAGAATCCATATCTCTAATGATTTGCCATTTGTTTAATTTTAACTTACTTGCAATAGAATTTCCTAATTCCTAAGTGTTATTTGTAGTTTACTTAGAGATGAACCTTGGTGCATTTCATATAGAGATAAACTTTAAAACTGCTCTAGTCTCTGAGGGCATCTGGTAGTCTATCCAGGTAATTCTCTAGATTACTAATAGACTATTTCTAAAACAAAATTCCCAGCTTGAATCAATGACGTTTTTGCTTCTGCCACCTCATTCCCCATTTTGATTTAGGTTTCAGTTTAAGTATAGGAATCACAACTTTCGCACAGTTTATATGTAAGTTGGAAGTAGAAGCATCTTAACTTTGTTTCCATGAATCTTCTCAGGAAGAGCAAAAAGAAAACAACAAGAATGCTGCTGGCTTGATCCAGGGACCTATCCTTTATGAGATATGCCTGCCAAAAACTATCCGTAAGTGGAAGAAAATAAGTACATTGATGGAGAAAATCTGAAAAATCTTACCTAGACCTAAATCTCCACGGTAACTCTGAGGGCCTCAAAATAAGCAGGCCCTCAAAACAAAATAAATACATGTACAATAGCATGATTTAAAACCAAAGTATCTTGTTTATTAAGATAAGGTCTATAAATAATGTTAATAAAGGCTAATAATATGTGTTGTGAAAAGATTATATAAAAAATTTTAAATAGATAACTAGGTAGACCTACTCTTTAGATTGACAACTTTATGAGGACAGAGACCGTGCGTATTTTCTTCACTTTTATGTACCTTGAACTAACACGGTGTCTGATGCATAAAATATTTGTTGAGTGACTGTCTAAATACACAAAATAATTCTTCCATCAACATTGTTTAAAGAATTGCTAGTACAGAATCCACCTAATACACCTTTTTAAAGGGAATCTAACTTAGAAGGGCCTCTGTACTGCCAAGGAAGCCTAATAAAAAAGTACAAAAATAATCAACAGGAGCAGTGCATCAATCAGAGGAGGTCTGATCATGATTAAATAAGGGCATTTTAAAAACCTCAAATTTCCGTTCATAAGTAGAATTTAAAGCAGCTGTTCAGCCCTAGCACAATGTCTGCCCTAAGAATTAAAAAAAGAAGAAAAAAAAAAAGCAAATCATGGCAGCAGTGAAACTATTGCTCTAAGACTTCAAAGTTGATATGACCTTTAAAAAAAAAAAAAGCTAAAAATACAAAGGGACAATTTTACATTTTCATATTGCACTGCAGACAAGAAGAATCTGGTATTACAATGCTGGGGCCTCTGTTTTTCACATGAAGCAGAGGTGTTTCCCTTAGAAGCAAAGGTCTTAGGGGACATGTCTGTCACAGCAGTTATTTTCTGTTTCACTTGTTGGCAAACTTACATTTCAAAACAACAACAAAAACGAGCCTCCCCAGCTCCCTGTAAACCAAGGAGGTAGAAACAAAAAATATTTCAAAGCAAGAAAGCAAACAGACTGTGAGGACTGAAACTCAGACCAAAGGCATCTGCTCTCCAACTCACACCCCCCACAACCACCCAGCCTTCTTACAATCTTACAGATTTTCCTAAGAGATGTTGCCATTTTAGCTTTGTTTTTCCCTAAGTTCTGGCAATACCCATCACTGCAGGCAAGGCAGCAAAGCCACTAGCAGAATCCAAACCGGAAAACAGAAAAGCTGTTCTGTCTTTTCTTCCCCGCCACTCCATTACTAATTTATTTTTTCCAAAGTAAAACTCCTTCATTCTATCCAAAACGGCAATCACTAACTTCCAGCATATAACAATTATTTCATTAAGGGCAAAGAATACAGAAAAGATTACAGTCTGCAGGGCTAAAAAATGGACTGGTCGGCATACCGGACAATTTCCCCTTGGGCTCCCACGTTTCTCAGAGAGAAATAATACTATAAACCAGCTAGTGTGTTCCTCCTTAAAAAAGGACCAAAACAATCTTTGTTTTCACTCCTTTCTAGCATACCTCCTCCTGAATCCCACCCAACGTGGTGGTTGCCAACACAGCTTCCTGCTCAGTCTTGATAGAAAGAAAGGAAGAGAGGAACAAGAACCAAAGGTCTAATGCCATGTTGCCATTGATGATCAATATTTCACTGAGAATATAAAAAATATTACTAAGATTCTTCAAAAGATACTGTTTTCAAAATTCTACCCACACACAGCACTTACATTTTTTCCCTTTAGATTTAGAATTAACATCCCACAAAATAAACCCAGGGTTTTGTGTCAAGAAAAATATCTCTGTTTGTATGATTACAAAGAGAACAGGAAATCTGCCTGCATTCATGGGTCACTTCTGCCTTACATATATTTCTATGATTTATTACTTTTAGCTTCATATGCATAGTTGAAGTTCAAACATCAGTCTTTACAGGATATTACAGAGAAAATGAGAACCTAGAGATAAATGATAATTTCCACAACATTCATATGTATCATGTGTCACATACATCCTACGTTAAAAAGGTCTAAGTTCAACTGCCATTAAATCTACATTGCTTGAAAATTTAATCCAATTCAACAAGCATTTCTTGAGTGTTGATATTGTGTGTGGTATAAGGAAATAAAGATGAATGATTCCTAGCTGATGCACTCACGATCTAGTGACATCACAATCCAGTGAGAAAACACAACCGTGGGAAACACTATAAGCAGAGGTGGAAAGAAGATCCAATGGAAATCATGGAGGGAGTACATAACTCTCTCAGTCAGTCAGAGCAGGATTCAAAAAGCAGACAACACCCCAAGGAAATCTTGAAGGGTGAGGTTATGCTGATGGGGGGTAGGAGAAGCACAGAACTGAAAGAAGTACGGAGTCATACAGAGAGGCTAGAGACAAGGGAACAAAATGGGAATCAATAGGTTTAGTAGCTAGACGAATGGAATGATAAATGGAAGATCAGATTAAGGTTTGTTTAATAAACATATCTTGAATACCAAGACTACGTTTAACATTGGAGCATGAGGATGTTGCAGAGTTATACGTTATTAAATAAGAAGTCCCATGACCAAAAGATGCATTAACATAAAGCCCATCATCCAATCCCTGCACCAAACACAAAAATCAAACTTTTCCATTGCCTATAGGGTAACAGCCAATCCTGCAATTCAGGGCCCTCCCCCACCTGTCCCCTCCTTACCTGTTTTATACCCTGTCTGGCAGTCCCACAACATTCTTGCCACATCCAAGGCTGAGCATGATTATATGGTTTGGTATGCCAATGCTCAATCATTCAATCCTATGCCAGGTGCTCTGAGAGCCTACACAACCTCCAGGACCCGGTTCAAAACCAGCATCTTTGGATAATCAATCTTCTTTCATCTCCACGATTCGAATGTCTTTTTCCCTTTGAACTCCCCAGTATTTTGTGGGTATCTACTACAGTTATTATATTATATAGTCCTGTGATGGTTACATGAGCTTTTCTACTGTCCAAATGAAGGCTGTTAAGGGAAGATAATTTTTGCCCTAAACGTTGCCTTAAAAAGTTTTGCACATGCTCAGTGAATATTTATTCAACTGTACCAAGGTAAACCATTTAGGTATGTTTGTAATTTTTTTTAATGATCTTAAAAAAGTTTAGGAAGGTGACAGAAGTATCAAAAAGCAGATATGAAGTTAACATCAGAGATAAAGCCACATGAAGCATTGTTTCTTTCCTATGAGACATATTATTTAGTCACCACTCCCTTAGCCTGTGCAACTGTTGTGGCAAGACTTCCCGATTTTTTTTCTTTACCCAGAATCAGACCTGAACACCAAAAAATTATACAGGGAGGCATGTTGAATAAAATATTTGAAGCTAAATTTATAATTCTTATATAATTTGACAAATTAAGGTGAAATTTTAGTGAAAACACCAAAATTGCTGAGGCAATGTTTTCCTGTCTTTCTACCGGCTATTCCTCAGTGATGAGTAAAAATGATACACATTTAATCCAGGTACAAAGGAGAAATATTATAACATTTTTAAGATCTATAACTTGTATTCTATTGGTATCCTATCCTTCCACTTGTTATAGTCCTTAGAAAAAAAAGTAATATTTGCTATAATATTAAATATAAGGGAAAGAAAGTTTGAAAAAACATGTATCAAGGAATCCACAGACTGAATATAGCAGGGAGACCTTTTAGATACTCATATTAATACTATTAACTTCAAGCTATCTAATACTTGATAGCTCAACGTGGTCAACATTGTCTACCAAACAAAAGCTTTTTTAAGCTTTATATACTTTAAATCCACATAGTTTTAATTTTGAATTTCTTTTACTCTTGTATCATGAATAAATTTAATAAAAAATCCAAGTCATGGTTATTTTTCATGTATCATGCCAATAAAATAATCACAGATTTTTGCAAACACATTACCATGACTTTTTGCAATTATCATCGCTATATACTATTTTCATAATACAGCCACAAACCATAGTTATGACCTCATACATCAGTACAATACTTTGGCTCTCTGGGGCACCTGGGTGGCTCAGTGGGTTAAAGTCTCTGCCTTCGGCTCAGGTCATGATCTCAGGGTCCTGAGATAGAGCCCCACATCAGGCTCTCTGCTCAGCAGGGAGCCTGCTTCCCCCTCTCTCTCTGCCTGCCTCTCTGCCTACTTGGGATCTCTCTCTGTCAAATAAATAAATAAATAAAATCTTTAAAAAATACTTCATCTCTCTCCCTGTTACAGGTAAAATTCAAATGGAATTTCTCTCACATACCATAAATGCATACAATGCCTTGATAATATATGTGTGTTGTATTTTAATTAATTTACTGAACAGAAATGTTAGTGGAGAGCAAGTGCTGCATTGGTGTGATTTTTAGCATCTCCTTAATATTCAAATTATAGTGAAGTCATTCATAGTTGGTCCTTGACATCGTTTTCTGTGCTATTCCACTCATATAAAAAGAGAAACATATAAAAAGAGAAAAAACTTTAAGAAAAAACTGGAAATTTAGTGGCAGGTGCCAGAAAAAGTATTTTTGAAATAAAAATTTTGAAAACCCCATCTCGAGATCCAATTAAATATGAAGATGAATAATAAATGTAAATGGTGAATAACAATTTGTATGTAGGAAATGGATTACAATGCTGTTTAAAAAAAATTTTTTTTAAAGATTTTATTTATTTATTTGACAGAGAGAGATCACAAGTAGGCAGAGGGGCAGGTAGAGAGAGAGGAGGAGGCAGGCTTCCTGCTGAGCAGAGAGCCCGATGTGGGGCTCGACTCCAGGACCCTGAGATCATGACCTGAGCCGAAGGCAGAGGCTTTAACCCACTGAACCACCCAGGTGCCCCTGTTTTAAAATTTTGAATGGTTTATAACCACAGTAGTGTTTCAAGGTCAATATTTAACACCATAAATGATCTTACCAAAATGTATCTGTTTGATACAAAGTTTTTTTAGGAAGTAATGGAAAACTTATTTTTTTCTCCTAATTTTCCTACAAATAAATGCATCCCAGAAAGAAACTGACAAATGTTATATTTGTAGATATTGCTCTGACAATATTATATATAATATAATACTTTATTTAATTTAATACAATGATCTGTGGTTGAGGATGATAATTAAATATCTCACTAGGGAGTATAACATGGCACCAATCAATTCAAATGGATGCGGGTTATCAATAATCACCACAGTCATACTGGTTACAGCTGCTGCACATCAGCCTTGTAGGCTACTCATGAGGATACTGGCTCAGGAAGGGTAAACCACATGCTAGAGTTTTCTATATCCATAATCAAGGTGTTAGTTCCACAACACTAGAAAGACTTGATATTTAAATTAATAACTAACTTATACTTATTTACTATAATATTTTTCAATTACTGGATTTGGTTGGGTCAAGAGGGTATTCCTCACCCTCACATTTTAGATTCTCTTTACATAGGCATTCTCAGTATTGTATTCAGTAAATGGGTATTTTAAGAAAGTTACTCTCATCAAATAAATTAAGAAAAAGCTACATTAAATGAGTTCTCATTCTTTTTCTTTACTGAAGGACTTGTCAGAGCACGTAATATATGCACCGGGAAAAGAGAGGAAAAAAAAAAAAAAACAAGCTGTGTTTTTTAGACAAGGAATCATGTACACGGGAAAAGCAAATACTATAGAGATACAGAATCTTAATTCATAGGTTTAATTTACTCTTAACCAATGTGTCAATGAAGACAACTAAACTTACGGGTTATGTTTAGTATATTCAAAATTCTATGTTGTTTTTTTTCTATAGCACTTTGTTTCTTTGCTTTAAAGCATTACCATATCCATTTTGTCCTATCAAAAGAAGCATCAGTTTGATGATAGATATGAGTGATTTTTTTTCTTTTTGATCATAGTCAAGAGTGTGTGGGTAAGGTTGCTCATGAGGTCTGTTTGTCAAAGTACAACTTTGAAAAACCTGGATGAAAAGGTTTACCAACTTCAGGAGAGAACGAGATGCCAAGAAATCTATTTCAAAAGTACTTGAAATAGATCTGCATTAGTTAATAGGATAAAGAACTTCCTGGTGCATGCCAGAAAGACCCCATGATTCTTATCTATTATCTTCAGTACCAAAATGAAAAAGAAACAAAGAATCTGTTAATTACAAATAAAAAAATAGAACAATCATAATTAGTTTTAATACCTGATTTTAAAAACTA
Source organism: Potos flavus (assembly GCA_028534135.1). Lineage (NCBI taxonomy): Eukaryota > Metazoa > Chordata > Mammalia > Carnivora > Procyonidae > Potos > Potos flavus. The sequence goes on along the minus strand of CM052897.1, from coordinate 74,046,255 downwards.
GACATTCCTGGATTTGTTTTTCTGAAGGGATTGTAGTCTGGACTATATATATCAGTTTTATCAAAAAGTCTTATAAATTAGCAGAGCCCCTTTTCACTGCCCCTAACCATTTTAGTAACTATTCAAATGCACCTAAAATAAGCTGCATAAGCTCTTTGGGGGAGGATCTTGGTTCTATGATAACTTCTACGTGTGAAGGCAAGTAGGGTTATCCTTTCCACTGGAAGCATATCACTTCTGTGAAGAATTCATGGTATTTTAATAAAGGCACTCCCTCTTATTTTTCATCGCTTTCTCTATTTGTCTCCAACTTGGCACCTCTCTCTTCTCTTTTTCTCCGGTTCTCTCAGTCTCATTCCTGCTCTCTTTCTCTTTCATCCTCATTTTCTATACATACAAATACACATACATACATATACGCAGGGTACAAGACCCAAGATCTGAGACAGCATACTCCTCATAATTAGTGGAAAATACTTTATTAAAATGATGATCACTACAAATAGTTCTTTTAATTTTCCCCTTTCGTCTCTCCTAAAAATCACTCTCCATTACTCTTTAATGACAAGTTATAGTGTCTACATTTCATTCCAAAGGGGGAATAAAAAACTATGATGTAAAAAATCAATCTCTGACAGATATGCGAAATAGTACTCCTGTCTGATTTCATTTGATCTTTGAGAACTATCAGTAGTCTGTGTAAGTGGCTTATACTTTAAGATTTCATGAGTAAAACCAAACTCATTTTACATCATTTTAAGTGTGTTATTATCATGTATTCTATAAAACATAGGGATCCTCACAAACTCACAAAGCAGCTCACCTTGAAATTCATCAAGACTGTCTCTAAAAGGGTATCACATTTTCCTGATCCCAAAAGATGTGTCCATTAGAGGGCTGTGAAATGCACTCCAAAGTAAGAGGAGCATCGAGGAGCTGCTGGAGAGGACGGAACCGGGGCACCTAACAGTCATGGAGCTCCCCAGTGAAAGTCCGTTGGGCAAATGAGGAAGGACAGGGTGTTGTAGCATGACTCCTAGGAGAAACACGTAACAAAACCTGAAGGGAAACCAAATTAGTCCCCTAAAATACTGAGTGAAAGCCAAGAAGTCTGAGTAGAGCCAGGCACCAGGAAACAACACAAGACCTGCCGTGAGCCCAAGCAACCAAGAAAACTGCGATCTCAGAGACTCATTATCTCTTAGCAGAAGACCCTTTGGAGGCAGAAATGTGGATTATCCTTTCCGGCCTTAACAGAGCTCAGTATTTGTGTGTGGCCAAAGAATTTTATGGGAATTGACAAGTCACCCTTTAACTGAAATAGAACTCTTCACTATTAAAGCACAGCAAACTGACATTGGAAAGAGGTGTAAAACTTTCTACCTTTAATAATCTTATTAGACATCTGAATTTCTAAGCCTTTAAATAATGCTTTTATGCATTTTAATTCATCTTTTAGTTAAAATTGGTATAGAAAAATATAAATTTATTTATTATAAGATAAACAAGTTTTCCTTGATTTTTATATATTCATTCCCTAGGCAAAACAGTCATTTACAAGTAAGGAAATTAATGTTGGCTCCCATTGGGCAGAGAAGAAACAGCATTTTCACTTGCTGACTTTTAATAGAAAAATAAAATTGTAGTTGTCTTTCTGACAATAATCTTTAAGCATCCTAGCTCTCATAGCTAATAAAAAAACAAAAAAACAAAAAAAAAAAAAACGAGAAACCAAAAGGGAGTTCTCTATTATATTATATAGGTGTCTTAATTTCTATTACTTGCTACTATGTTAAAATTGTCAATTCATAATGAGTGACCTGTTCGATGCAAGTAAATATAATTATTATAATAGTTGCCAAATAGAAATAAAGATAAATTAATCAGCTTTTCTTTATCTGTCCTTTGTCTGAAAAACAAAATATAAATAGAAAAAGTGACCATTAAAAATGGAGTAGTATTTCAAACAGGTACCAAAGAAACAATCGGCAGAGAATTTGATATTATCCTACAGACAGCAGCTCCTTAGATAACATTGGCCCATTTCCCCCCAAATATGAATTACCCTCACATTAAAATATGTAAAACCAATAAACTAATATAAAATCCTATAAAAATCTTACAAAACTTTGTTACAGTGTGGAAACAAACAGTTATATTAGACTACGATAAAAAGGAAAAACAACAACGAAAAAATCAAAGCAAAACTATTAGCTTAGAAACTGCTAAAAAGTTAACGCTGCTCCTTTATCCACTACCCTTATTTTTTCCCCTAATAAATATAATGTTTTAATTCTGTATTGTGAGCTGAGTAATATCAGAATGCCAATTAAATTCAAGGGTCTTCAAAGTTGGAGTCAAAGTTCACGCATCATGGGACTGGCCATTTGACAAAAAATATCAAATATGTAAAGAAGAGAAAAGAAAACAAAACAAAAAACACCTTTTAAAAGCACGAATTCTAGCTGGTTATAAATAAGGTCACTACAGAGAATATAATTAGATGGCACATGTCAGAATAAGTATAATGTATACTTGTAAAACAATTTTTAATTTTTATGAACATACATGTTTTCACCTGAGGATATCTAATACCTTTTGAAAACAATTTTTAGAACTGCTATTTTTTGAGCCCTAACATAACATTACAGCTTGTACTGAATCAACAGAAAATGTTATATTTAGAAATTCTGCAGTTTCAAAAAAAAAAAAAAGCATTGAAGTTTATCAGATTCCATCAATGAGCAGGATAATAACAACTTAACAGTTTCACCAAATTAAATCATTCTTTAGTGTTTTCACTTAATAAAAAGGCACAATCAACAGGCTGTTCAAAACCAAAACTTCCCTACAATTTCTCCACTCATCCTCATTCTGACCACACAACGTCTCTTTTCAATTCAAACCATGCATTCTGAGCTCCCTTTCTCACCCCTCACAAACCTTAGTGGAATGAAGGGCATTAAAAGTAAGTAAACAACCAATAAATGTAACTATGTTACTGAGTCATGTGGGGAGGAGGGCAATATGCAGAGAAAATGGCTAAATTGTTCACATTGGTAAAGTAGACTTTGTTCCATAAACTTTCCAAGAACACTGGTAGAATGCTTCATTTTTAATTCATTCAATCCCACTTAAAATTTACCTGACTCCAGCAATTGGACTAGGTTATTTTTTGCTCTCACGAAATGCCATTTTTATTAACACATCAAGGGAAAATACAAATATGTTCAGCTTGATATTCTGACTTAACGTTTTGAAGATCAAACTCATGTAAACTACAAAAGAAAGCTCTGTTAACCACTTACAGGGAAAGGGGGATGAAAGCTGAAGAAACTTTGCAACATAGGATCATGGCACATTTACACGTAAGAAATAAATTCAGGCATTTTAGGCCCTTCCTTTGACCATACTATTGTTATCAGGACTTTGGCCAGCATTCACTGGGTACATACTATGTCAAAAGACAGTTCCGAGTTTTCCGTAAATCATCTCTTTTAATCCCCAGAACAACCCTATGAGGTCTGTACTATCCTTTTTCTTCTTCACAAATGCAGAAACTGAGGCAGGCACAGAGAAGTTAAACAGCTTACCCAAGGGAACCTATCCTGCATCCCACTGAACCAGGCTGGCAAATTAGGCAATCTTATTCTAGAGTTCATACTCATGACCCATATGACTGCTTAGGTCTGGAAAATTCTACCATGTTCATTTTCAATTTTCACCCTTCCTAAAAGAACTCTAAAACATAGACTAGAATTAAGTCTACCTGTGTTCTCCCATAACACTCTGAACTTAACTTCTCCACTTATATTTTCCTTTATTTGTTGCAATTGCTTTTTAATGTCTATCTCCCACAGACTATAAGCTTGATGATGGCAAGAGCCATATGTGTCTTGTTCATTACTAAATTTCTAGAAGGTAGCGCTTTCTAGTATACACAGAGTATTCAACAAATATTTCATGAAGGACTACATAAATATTTTTAAATTGCTTTAAAAAATCTGTTCTCTCATGCAATTCAAAAATTCCATTAGTAACTGCAAATATTGACAATTCACTACCAACAATAATAGCTAATATGTATTCAGTATTTACTATCCTAGGTCCGGTTCTAAGTAATTTATTTATATTCAATTACTCAACAGTAATTGTAGACACTGTTTCTTTCTTTCGTTCTTTTTTCCTTTCTTTCTCAGAAGAGAAAAATGAAATTCAGAGAGGTTAAGAACCTAGGCCCCTATCACACAGCTAGTGAAATACAGTCAGGATCTAAACACAGGCATCTGACTCTAGAATCTATGCTATACACTACCTTGAAATAAGGGCAAGTCTCAAATTGCTAAATTCTCACTTTAAAGAGATTTGAAAATGTTGGCAATGAAGAAAGATCTCCGTTCTATAAACTTTTTAAAAAAATCTTAACCTATCTTTATTAAAGTATAGTGATAGAGTTAAAACAAAAAGAATAGCCTGTATTTGCCTCTATTTCTCTCAAACATATATATTTTTCTGATTTTAAAAAGGTAAGAAGGGTGAGTGAAGAGAAAGAGTTGAGTTTGTTTTGACTGAGGTAACTGACATCTAGCATTTTTCATAAAGAGCAACATTGTAATTTTAAGTATGAATTCCAATCTAACAAAATATACAATGCCTTTACAATGCTACACTATTACATAGACATTGTAATCAATATTTTTAGGTTATTACCTGCAAAAAATTTTAGTATTTATGTCCAACTGCAGAGTAGACTTTATGGATAAATTGTAGTGGTTTCTTGGATTAAGGCAGCTCTATTCTCTCAACTACAAGTTGAGAGCACAAAAGCACAAATAGCTTTGTGCAAGACAAATCATTATGGCTCAGAGAACTTCCTGATCACAGATTAGATCTCTTAAAAATCTAAGCCAGTTAAAAATAATCTCCATGAATTTGATACACCAAAATTTGAACTCGATAGGTATCCACTTCTGACAAATCCAATTATAATCTTAAGTGATTTTAAAAAGGACACTGTCTTAAATCTGTATCTAATCTGAATCTAATCATGAGGAACAATCAGACAAATCCAATATTGTGAGACACTATGTGAGACAAATGGCCAGGACCTTAAAAAATGTTGATGTTAATGTCAAGACAGAAAGATGGAAGGGTACTACTTACAATGAAAGGAGACCTAGAGAGATATGACAAGTGAATACAATACCTAATGCTTGACTTGATCCTGATTTTAAAGAGAAAAAAAAAAAAACTACAAAAGGTATTACCGGGACCATTAGGAAATGTGGATATGGACTATATCAAATAATACCACCGTATTAATGTTACATTCTTGGATGTGCTAATGTTATTGTGGTTATGTTGGAGAATGTCCTAGTTCTTAGAAATGTTAGCCTGCAATGTGCTTATAAATGAATCAGAAAAGAAAAAAAAATGTAAAAGCCTCAAATTAATAAATGACAAAACATGGTGAACAGTATAAAGTGTGTGAATGCTCATTGTACTCCTCTTTCCGCTTTTCTACAGATCTAGATTTTTTTAATAAAAAAAGAAAAAGAAACATTAAAAAAAGTTCCGTATTTGAATAATTATGACATTTTTTAGATGACTAGGGAGTTTTCATTTGCAGCAAATGTAAATTCAAAAATATTCTGGGCTTGCGAATTAGCTTTGCCATTGTGATCTGTAAGTGCCTAAATGTTGTCATAAAGAGCAGCTATAAAATAATTGTACCTAAACCCAAACAATCAGTTTTGGTAATGCTTTAGTTAGCAAAAGGTAAATAGTGGTACTTTTTAATGATTATTCTCATATTAGTAACATGCTAAATTGTAAAAATCTCTTTTATCCTACACTTTTTCTTGCATTCACCACTTCCTCCCGTTCTTTTATTCATACTGATATATACGTTCATCTTGCCGAACAAGTTATTTACATAGTAAGTATTCACTAAATATTTTTCAATGAACAAATCAAGATGGGAATGTTTCTGTGTCTCCATCACTTTAAATGCAGATGTGTGTAGATGATTTAAGTAAATCAAATTGAAAGCATATAAAATCTTCTGCTAATTTAACTCATTTAGTCAATCTGGGAAGACTTTTAAAGTTAAGTCAACCCAGAGGACCCAGTGAGATGCTGTATTGCTCAAGGTCTGCAAAAACAACACATTTATCAAAGTGGACAGTTAATGATAGACAGCTTTAACATGCTTCAAATGAAGATGACCCCTACTATGTTATACTAGTCTAAAGTCTAGGGTCTCAATGGGAAGCTTTTCAGGTCCTTGAGCAGATCCAAAAGTGTTTCCTGAGGAAAATTCTTGCTTTGTCTCTATGACCTCCTAAACTTAGAGCCAATTTAAGGACAGAAGTGGGAGTGCCCTCAATCTAGGCGAGAATACAACTCAGTCAAGAACTGATTGTTCCTTATCTCTTAGCAACAGTCTGGATGTAACAACTGTTATTTAAAGGAGATAGTTTAAGGGACATGTTAGCCTTTTCTTAGATCTCTGCCAATATCCTTTCACCAGGAAATCTACATACCTGGCAAACATTAGTTTAGCTACTTATAGAAATGCCTTCCTTCACTAAGTTAGTTATCATTCAATATTCTTTCTCTTATCTGGCTGTACTAAAAATGGCAATGTAAAGAATGCCTTATGAATCTTCTACAATACTTCTATTGAAGACAACTTAAGGAATCATAAAACCAATTACTCTTTCACATCAGGGACCCCAAAACAACTGTGATTACTGATAAAATGATAGGTGTTTTTCGTTGTTTTTGTGGGGTTTGTTTATTTGTTGTTGTTGTTGTTTTGGCCAGAAAATGATAATCATTAACCTTATTATGACTGTCAGGTTACAAAGAGTATTCTTAACCAACGTTTTAGAAAGAATTCTCTTCCCTTAATTTACGTACCTATTTATGTGCACACATACATTAACATGTATATGATGTACATAATATAGATAGGATACATAATTTTATATGTATATATCTTTACATGACAAATATATGTACTTTACACGTATAATTAAAAAAACCTAAGGGAGTCCATGATAGAAATATTTTCCTCTAAATATTTTTAATGCTTTTAGGAAGTACTTGAAGTTCTAATAAATCCTGTACAAACCACTGGCTTCAACATTATTTATTAAGTACTTGATATTTACATATCAACTTATAGTCCAATGTTATTTGCCATATTATGTGAAATATTCTTTGAATTCTTTCTATATTATTAAAATCTGCTCAAGGTTGGGGCGCCTGGGTGGCTCAGTCGGTGAAGCATCTGCCTTCAGCCCAGGGTCCTGGGATTGAGCCCCGCGTCGGGCTCCCTGCTCAGCGGGGAGTCTGCTTCTTCCTCTCCCTCTGTTCTTCTACCTGCTTGTGCTCGCTCTTGTTCTCTCTCTCTCTCTCAAATAAATAAATAAATAATATATAAATATAAAAAAAGAAGAAAACGCTCAATCTTCTAAAAAAAAAAGAAATCTGCTCAAGTTTAGTTTCTCATGTAAGTGGTAAAGTGACCTAAAAGATGGGAATTATTATATTCCCATTTCACAGATAAAGAAATTAAGACATGGAAAGTTTATGTAACTTGCAAAACTCACATAGCTAATAAGTAATGGAGTTGTAGAATATATTTAAACAGTCTGACTCCAAAGCCCATCTGTAACTATAGTTACATGGCTTCTCCCTCATAAGGTATTAAGAAATCAAAGCATCCCCCAGAAGCCTCAGCCATATCTATATATAGAAAAACACAAGACCTAAAACAGAGATTCAATATAGCTTTAACTCAAACGTACATTAACATACACTATTTTAGTAGTAAAATTAAGAAATCCAGTAGGATAAAACCACAAGGTTCAATCTTCATTCCCAAATGCCTTGTTGTCCCCAGGAATCTGCAGTCTTTTTACGGTCACATTCTTTTACCATACCTGATTGAGTTTTCTACTCAAAATTACCAATACCCTTGCCTGCCACCCTATAAAAGCAGTATGCCCTGACAACAAGTGAGATCAAGGATTCGTATCCTATTAATTATAAATATCATTATTTACCAATTCATCACAAGGTTTTCCATATTAATTTCACCACTGAAGATGTGAACAGCGACATATTTAAAAATTACTCTATTGTAACGAGGTGTCCTACCCATTAAGATAGCAAAAACTAATCAGATAAACTTTCTGAGCAGAGCTACTGCCTGTCCATAAAGATAAATTTCTGTAAGAAGTCCACTCTGAAGGACTTAAGAAAGAGACGTTTGAGAAATTTTACGTAGTCGCACTTCTCAAAGGAAACGCCATCTATAATGTGCACTGGAAATTGGTATCTCTCAAAAACAGTTTCAAGAAGCCTTTACCAGGAAACCCTTTATATAACTGTCCATGTATCTGGATATCCCCCGTCTAGCACATCACCCTGTGCCATGTATGAATGAATTCATTCAGATAGGACAAATTAGAAGTCTGGACCACAATCATTGTATGTTATTTATTTATAGCATCTGATTTTTTAATAATATTTATTCATCAACTAAAATAATGCTGGTATCACATAGGTATTTGAAATACATTTGTTGAATGAATGGATAAATTTCTGCAACTTAAATAATAGATCATAAAGTTCTGGAAGCACTTTATTATCTAGATCAATACTACAGTTTGAGGGCTAAGAGTGAGTTCTTTGGAGCTGGACTGTTGGGATTTGTATCCCAGGTCCGCCACTTGTTACCTGGAAAGTTAGGCAACTCTCTTTCTTTCATTTTCTTCGTTTGTGAAATAGGGATAACAAATGAGATTTTTGTGAGGCTAAGGCTGGCACAGAATAAGTACATACTGAATGTCAGTGCTATCTTTATATCTATCTCTATTAGTATATCTCTATATGTACAGAGAAAGAGCTTGGATCACATCTTGTGGGTCAATTTTAGAAACTGTGTGTAGTATCAGCTGGGATGCAAAAGGGGAAGGTATTCCCACCCAACCACAAACTTCTTTAAACCCAGTGTTGAAATGACAAATATACATGGTGGCATTTCAAAAAGCAAATATAATTGTCCTTTTAAACATATAATCTCTAAAATAACCTATACAATCCCTAAGCAAACATCTCTTCTATTCTAACTCCATGGAAATTTGAAGAAACTGACAGAATTTACTGGATAAATGATATAAAGATCACTGCAAGTCAGTGTTACTACCAAGGTTTTTTAAAAAGTGATACAACTTCACCTTCTTACAGAAGAAAGCTAGCTAAAAAGAGAAGACAGTTGATAAAAACTTAACTCTTTCTCATTTATTACTACCCTACTGAGCTGTAACTACTAGAATCCAGATAGAGATAGAAGTTTTAATTTTCCTCCTTCCATGGAAAGGAATAAAACAGTGCCATCCAATAGAAATATAATGTGAGCCACAAATACGAGCCACACATGTAATTTGAGATTTTTCCAGTTGCCACGTTAAAAAAGTAAAAAGAAATAGGTGAAAATAACTTTAACAACATATTTTATTCAAGTCTGTATAGCAAAATGTTGTTATTTCAATATGTAATCAATGTTTTTTTCAACACGTAATCGATACTAAAAAAAATCTTAGTAAGATATTTTGGTCTTTTCTTTCAAACTAAGCCTTCAAAACCCAGTGTATTTTTTTTATACTTACAGCAAATCTCAATTGAAACTAGCCACATTTCAAGTGCCTAAGTGTCACGTGGCTAGGGACTACCATATTGGAAAGCACAAATATAGAGGGATTCTGAGAGTTTTCTTTATACTTTTTCCTAAATTACATACTTCTTCCTCAAAAACTAAAAAGCAATATATCTTTGGCAATTGATACTACCTAGACAAATGAACAAACATTCTAATAGCTCAATTTTCCTAATATTTAAAAATGCAAAATCTACTTCAGCTAAGGAAAATAAAATAGGTCAAATGACTTAATCAAAATATGTTTTTGGCTTACCATGTGCTAAGTAACAGTCTATAATAGCTCTTACCAACTACTCCATAAATTTAAAAGCTTCTAGTATATAATACTTGCCAATATTCTTTTATTGAGGACTTCTCCCATACCTTTAAGGTAAATGAAATGGGTCAAATAATTAGATTTTGCCTATAATTTACTATCTACAGCATGATTTTCCCTTACTGAACTAGTGATGAAACAGCATTGGTCTGATTTAATACTATAAATTCAAAACAAATGGGAAAGCATTAAATTCAGAAGTGCTTCTGGACCATTAACTTCCATGCTGATTTGACATGCACCATAGTATTCAGGCAACAGACTCAGGAATATAACCTATTCCTAAAGCAAACAGTATTTTATCTCATAACCATCTGGGGTTCTTGTCCTAAGGGCGACTTGTGTAGTGTTGTCTGGTATATTTTAATATCCTGAGGTGTGGAACTAAGACCTACTTTATTAGTGAAACCCATTTTGCTAGGAAAAGAAGACTGACATAGAAGAGATTATAAAAGGAACAAAATTTTGGCTGAGGCCCTTGTTTTCATTATTTAGCTGAAGAAAATCATGGGTTATATATGCTTTCAAAACCCTATGGTTTTTGTAAGGTACCAATAAAAGTGATACCATTCATAACGTGGACAGTGGTCTCTTTCATATATTGCCTATAGTCGCAAACTTAAGTGCCAAGCAGATGGTTGAAATCTGTTTTGTATAAAACGTGTGCTTTTTTTTCCCCCAACTGTGTTCTTTGTATTCATATTCAGCCTAGGTTTTAGCCATCAAAACACTGGCACTATGTCGATCATTAGCAGCATTTTAGACAACTGGCAACTAAGGTATTCACTGTTCTCCACAAAATGTTCAGCTAATATTTCCCAGATGTATAATTAAGGCAAAAGATCATCTTCTTAAATTGGTATCAGCACTTTGGATGGCTTCTGGCTTTCAACAGATTATATCAGTGGAAAACAATTTTATATCAAAAATAAAGGTTCTGTTTCTTGGATGTTTTTGTTTGTTTGTTATACAGCTACCCATAAAAAGAAATCTATACATTTTCCCAAGTTCACCCAGAGTCTAAGAAATAGGTTGCTAATGCAAAACTCCTCATGTTACTTTTACCATGAAAATCCGTGATGCATTCAATTGGTATAGATAACTTTCTTCAAGTTATTTACTATTTTCCTATTTTCAAAATATTTGCACAAACAATGCTTTACAAAGCAATAAATAGCGAGTGACCCTTTTTATCTTAATAAAAAAACATTATTTTCTGTTGGCCAGTATTTTTTATATAAAATGATTCTTTTTATGACAATACACAAATAAATGAGTTTTAATTTGTGTAGTTTAAAACACAGGAATATATTACATCAGGAAATTCATTATTTTAATACTTGATATACTGACACTTGCAAAAACAGCTTTTAGTGTATCATATTTCTTATATATTAAAGGGGAAGAGATGTATGTTTAGGATATTTCATTATTAGCAATAAGCAGAGGAAGCTATGCTATGTTGCTGCTACGAAGGAACAATCACCTGGGATCAATAATGATAAGTGCATTTAAGAAAATTACAACAAAATTTAAAAAATAAGTCAGTAAATTTCTTACAGGGATTATTTCATATGCTAACTTGTATGTAATCAAGCAAAAATATACAATTTTTTTCAAAGTCTGAATTCAGTGGCTCCATTCAGAGATATCCAAATATTTTTATAAGTTTTCATAAGTTTAAAATGACTCACTAGAATTAGGAGATAAATAATTTTATACTCATTTTAAAGCCCATTTTATAGATGCATGGCTGAAACCCAAAGAATTTAAATGACTTATACATTACAAAGTTTTAATTCTTGATTTAGAAACTGTAGGAACATATGCCAACTTTGTATATCACTAAATGCTATATTATAAAATGTATTAGCAGTAAGTTGCTCAACTGGATGATTTCCAGATTTTCTTTCTTATTTAACAGTAGGATACTTGCACATTTCCCTTTGGTCCTAGTTCTAAATGTAGTTCTGGTGCAGCAAGGTCCTTTTCTGTTTGTTTTGTTTTGCTTTGTTTTGTTTTGTTTACAACCTTTATATCTGTACCAGGAGAATGAGAGGATAACACCCATTCTTTAAATTAAAGTAGCAGGAATAGAATTTTAAAAAATTCTGTATCTGAATTATTAAGCAAATAATGAATTTTAACTAATAGCCAATCCCTATGTTATTCTAAATATATGAATCTATATTTAAAAGTTACAACTAATTCATACAAGGACTTTGTCATACCATACCATATTTTCAAAGTACATATAATACAGAAAGTCCTTGGATACGGAGTTACAGATTATGTTGCTGATGGTATAACTACACTTTTTTTTTTCAAACACTGTGTTAAAAAAAAAAAAAGCACTCAATCTGCCAAATGTAACATATTAACAATATGTGAAGCTTGCCTTTTCAGATAATATAGCTTTTTAAGTGCATCTTTCATTGTTTATTCCTCTACTTCTTGCTTCTTAGGGTTTAACATTTATTTTCCTAAAATTGTCAACCAGCAACTACTGCATATAAGGTTGGCTAACGTGATCCTAATAATTGACTAATTTATTTTGAGAACCACCTAAAATCTTTCTTTGGGCTACCTGTTTGTAGTCTTAGTTAATCTTACCACTTTTCTGCCCAGTGTTTTATTTATTCATATAAAGACATATACTGTCCATAGCCCCAGGGTTGTCCTGATGCTCTACTTTCTAGCCTTTTCTCTTTTTTTCTTTTATCTTATTCTTATAAATACGTCAAGCTCTTTGACCTAAAATGTCACTCTCATGCTTTTCATACTGCCCCATAGTTCCCTGTTCAATAGTCCATATATAATTTATTTTTCATGGTATTTGTAAAAGTTGAGGATGGTGATCTGAGGCACCTGAGAGTTTCAACCACATAAAACATGAATCCTCTCTTATGAACCATTCGGCTTCAAAACAGTTCACGGCAAATTTGAGAACTTAATCCTGAATAAGAATTATAGCCAGTACTTACATTTAAAACTCCTAAAATATACTATGGCTTCTTGTTCCTGCACAATACCACTCAACTGACAGGTAAACTGAGAAGTGATTCCCCATGGAAGGGCTGGGTATATAAGATACTCTGGCTCCAAAAAGCTGCATAAATGTAAGAACTCTGACCACTACAGTAAGGAGCTAGGGATCTTTCAAATGACGTTCAAGGTAATGAAATTTCAAAGGTCAAAGATTTTAGAAATTACCCAGCCCATCTTCATATTTTACAGATGCATACACTAACACAAAACTTCTTCTCAGTCTATAGGGGAGAACTAGAACTTGAGATGTTATACACAGCTAATAATACTTTCCATATGTTTTACTTACAAAAAAAAAAAAAAAATCAGTGAAGATACTGACAAATATAAATGTGTATCAAAAAAGAGGACATTGTTCTATGTCTTAGGAGAAATATACTGAAAACCTACAAAATTTTTTCATTTGTTATGTATGCCTTAGGCCTCTAACATTCAAATTCCTCATCTCTATTTGAAATCTCAAATATCCCAATTTTATTCAGGCATATCTTGAGCTACCAAACTTCTTGATATCAAATTGTCCTTTCAATATGCATGACAATACTACCTTCAGATTACTAAAGCTGGAATACTATTATATATATTCTTCACAGAAGTGTTAGAGAGTCCCAATTATCTTTTAGTTTACTTATAAAAGTCTATATATTCTGCTCCTTCACTTCGATTCTTTAAATTGCTATCAGGATCTTTCGAACATGCTTTTCTTTCTCTAAAATAATGCTTTTAAATCATTAAATATTCCTAAACTGTTTTTAGGTCAAACTAGATCCATTTTATTTTTCCAGTACTGTTAAATTTTTAGAAACAATTACACCACCATATTTACATCCCATAATCCTTAGCACTCTAAAAACAATACCTTTTCCTCTATTTCCCAGATTCTATCTATGTTTTGGGCTAGAGGGAAATAGAAGTTCTTGCTTCAGAAATAGCATTCATTGTTATCTTTGTTTTTTTTTTTTCTCCTAGGTGTTGTTTGATTAATGGTACTTGGAATATTACATAAAAGTTTTCTTCACATCCTGCTGATATTATGGGAGAGATGACAATCTGAATCTGATATTGTATATTCAGTTATCACTCACTCAAGGTCAAACCTGAATTAATAAATGAATCAGAAATTGAATAGTTTGATCACCAGCTCATTCCTTTCTCTACTAAAGAATATGAACGCTATATATTATCCTAACAAATCTTCAACATAGATCTCTTGTAAGTGAAGATGAAAAAGAAGCAAAGAAATAGCAATGTTAATGTTGTGTGACATATTCCTGCAAACTCTTTTCAAACATATGACGAAACTCAATAGCAAATAAGGGCTGGGGGGGCGTGAAAGAAAGAGACATCAGGAAAAGAGTAAAAATAAAATCTTTGGACTTTGTAAATTATTGCCCAACAAACTCTGGGCTCAGGTAAATAACCCAAAGAAATAATTGTAGGCAAAACAAGTAAGATCTTAACTCCAGAACTGGAATAAAATGTTTTAGAACTTTGTCAAGCAGCCTATAGTAACTGTGAGTAAAAAAGTACAGCATAAATAAAGCATTATTTTTTTCATTTTGTGTTCTCATGTGAAGGCTATTTCTCATTTTCAGTGTTTGTGCTTCTTTTTCATTACAATGTTCTTTTATTAGATAAATACAAAATTATTGAAAATGACAACTCAACAGATCATATGCGAAAGTTCTACAACCAGTTCCCAAACTACCCCCTTGGTATCTTGATCCTAATTAATATGAAAAACATAAAAACAAAAAAACAAAATCAGTAATAAAGTAAATCACTGACTACATTTTGAAATAAATTTTGATTAAAAATTTACCAACAAAACACTATTTGGGCCTGTGTCTTCTTTTACTACTAGATTAAAAAAAATATATCAACAAGCCAAGCAGGTTAACCCTTTCCCTTCCTTTCTCAGTAGTGTTCCTGAAGCCCTTAAGGAGAGGGCACTCATTTATAAAATTACAGCTCCGCGTCCCAACTGATGTCTCTTAAACTGCCAGTATATAAACCTTATAAGGTCTTGAGAGTGCTTTTTTTTTTTTTTTCAGCCCTCCACAGTGAATTTCATTTCTTCATATTACATCTATTCTCAGTCCATCTGACGCTTAGGTTTCAATGAGACAGAAATGACTGGGATGGGTAGGGGAGAGGCACATGTGCGTAGAACATAATCAAACTCTATGCCTCTCCACAATGAGAAATATTAAAAACAAAGCTACTAATACATTTTTAAGAAAGATCATATTTTCTGTTTCTCAACATTTTCTTTTCTAAAAAACACATTCTTTCAAAGATGTGAAGAGCAGAAATAGAACGCTGTTACATATGAAAGTTTCAATGGATTCGCTGCCAGCAGCTTTTCTTTATAGTGTTCCTCTTACCTACAGTATGTGTTGGCACTGGCAGGTAGCCCTAATTCGTTAGTAGCCAAATTATTTTTGTCCCTGAAGTACGAGAAATCTCCATAGCACATGAATGAGACATGGTTTACTAGTTTACACACATTTTTATAACTCCAAGAAACCAAAACTCATTCACAAATGCTTTCATTTCAGCAAAGAGAAGGGCTACAGAATACCAGAGATACCTACTTGGAATTCCTGGTCCCCATTCTCCATGCAAAAATGAAGGAAAAAAAAAAAAATCTTTTTAGCTTTACCAAAAAATACTTTGGTCCTTAACGCAAGAAAAACAAATAGCTTTCTGTTCACCACACTCTACATTTCAATAAAGTCAAAATATTTCAGTATAAGACATTAAGAAAAAATGTCATTTAGTAATAAACCTAAATGTCTCCAGATAAAAATTCATCATGACGGCAGAGCAGGTTTAGATAATGTGGTTCACAACAACTAGCATCTTCATACTGCATGATCCCCAGCCGGATATATACTGCTACACCAGCTTCACTAAGTTATAGAGAAAATAGGAAGAAAAAATAAGCAACACTTAGAAATAAACATAAAACACAAGTGATGATTCAGCCATAGCAAAAAACAAAACAAAACAAAAAACAAAAAAAAACCCCAAAAACAAAACAAAACAAAAAAACAAAAAAACCAAAACAATCCTGAATTATAAGGCAAGACAAGAGTAAATGTATTAACACCAAAGAGCCAAGTGACTGAAATGTTACTTAGATAAAAGAAAGATTTAAAATACAATGAGACGAGTTCAGGTTTGAATTGATTAAAGGTTCAACACTGACTTCAAATGCCTATGAACATCTACAAGCTTTTGTTTTTAATTTTCCTTCTGTCATGTTTTATGGGTAAAAGTCCTTAAACTACCTTGTAATAGATTAATTACTTTCAAGCTGGGTGACAAAAGGGCATAATGACTGGAAAATGATACAAAAGAAACAGAAAAAGCATGTTAACAAGTTTATCAACAAACCTGGGTAATTCTCATGAAGTACAGATTAAGGTTCAGTGGTTCCAAACTGGCAGCATTCAAGTTGGGTTCATATTTGGGTTTTTTGTTTTGTTTGTTTTTTTAAACCACCTGTCCTAAAACGACATTGTTTATGCTAATTATCTTTGTTTATGCCACAATTCTGTTTGTTTATCACATTCTTTTAAAATACCATATCCCTATAAACAGTTCTCACCAGAATCTTCTAAATCTTGTTTCGGTCTGGTCCTTCTCGGCAGCCCACTGAGCCGAATGCAGCTCTACAATGAAGGCGCAAGAGCTGGGAACAACTTTGAGTCTCTGACTCCTCAGGCTGGCAAAGGCAGGGAGTACTGCTGAGGTTTTACTCTCAGGCTCCAAGGGAAAAGGATACTGAATGTGTAGAAATGCAACACCCCCCTATTGGACAAGCAGAGCCATACGCCACAGGATCTCCAGAGGAGATGGATGAACTCTCAACTAGTAAGTGAAGAGAAGAACAGATAATGCTAAAGGGAAGGGAACGCAGTTTCCAAACTGCAGGAGAAAACACAGAAATCAGAAAGAATAAAAAGTCTTCTCCTGAACCATTATCAATTCCTGGTTAAAATGAAAGAATATGAAGCAGTCTCTTAAAATGTCCCAAATAAACACTATTCACTGAAGCAAAATACTAACAGCCCTTAATTTTTTTCTTCTCTAGCAATATCATTTGATCATGCTGATCCATATAGCATTCAAGCTTTAAATTTAATATAAATGATGACGCTATCAATCAATGAAAAGGAAAGGACAGAAAGAATGACGTAAGGAAGAATTTGCTATGTTTTAGTCCAGTTCTTGCTCAACATAATTTTTCCACTGAAAGGATGATGTTTCATGTTTTGGTTACATCTCTGAACATCTTTTTATCTGACTGCCATCATCTGAGTCAGACACCTGACATTAAACTGTATTTGAGTTAGTATAAGAGAGATACCCAGATTGGTTTATTTCCCGTGCTGTTAGCTAACTTCATTGAACTTATAAATGAATAAAAAATTATGGGAGAAAACAAAAATCCATCCTTTATACTAATTTTTTAAACTAATCTATAAAAAGAAGGGAGATGTTCAATCTATATAATACACATCTGCGCTATACATATACTCATTAGGTGTTTGGAGAATTGATAGTGGAAGGAACAGACAATAAAGATCAGACTTTATCCAGGAATGTAATTTTGCTTTTTAAATGCATTATGAACATAATCCATTTGAAACAGCTTCCAATTCTATGGAGGAGTCATATGCTAACGCATTAGAGTTGGTCTTATTATTTGCCTCTCAGGTATGATGCACACACAGATTTCAGTTAAAAGCTCCCTAAGAACAGGTAAATATGTTATCCTGTTATCATACGCTTATTATATTTGAGAAACATAAGAAAACACATCAACATGTGAAGTAATCATAATATTCACACATTTCTCTGTCAACCTGCTAAGCACTGAGCAGCATACAGTGCCACCTGACATTTAACCCTTAATTGTTCTTGGTAATCAGGCAGGTCTCCTACTAAGTCCTTGGGACAGTACTCAAGTGTGAGAGAAGTCTAGCATGTCCAATTCTTCAGGCAAGTTGTATTCTAAACTATATCTTAGCCAAATTAGCTTGCAAATTATTGAGGTAGTAATTGAAATCTATAATCAGTTGTAGGCACCTTTTCCTCTACAAAGTAGTAGTAAATAAAAATAAATAAAATGAACAAAGGCATATATCAGGACATCCTAAAAATACAATATCACACTTAGAGGTTTTACAGTCGCAATAAGGTGACAGATGCGAAGAGATAACTTTTCTTTCACACCTGGAGGTTACCTGCGAACTTGAATGTACTTATCACTCATGAAGTTTCTAACTATGCTGAATAAATCTGTCTGGATAATAAATATTTTATTATTATGGCCAAACTTTAGGTAATTCAAGTACCGCTAATGTCAGAGATAGTCTTACAGCCCGCTAATAGTTATTTTTCATGGTAATTATACAAATTAGCTTTTCACAGTACCTGATTTATATTTGTCTCTTCAGAAAAAAAAAAAAAACCACTTAAAATTTTCCTAATGTCAAAAAAACCTATTTCTTTAGCTAGGATGACCACAGATAAATTTAATGGGAATAAAAAGTAAATACGTTAGATTTTCACTGCAGAAGGTTTTATTCCCATGGTGTTCCTTTCAACATGTAGAAAATAATCTGTTGTCTGCACCCGTTTTGAGAGAAGCAAAGAGGTGATACTATAGGCTGAATTTTCTTCATCCCACTACCTTCAATCCCAACTTTTTTTTCTAGACATTATCAGACTGTCTTCTTAAGTAATCATCTTACACTTGCTTTTTAATTACATCTCTAACATAAAGCAATTGAAAAGTCTAACAAGTAGCTTAGTCATAAAACTATTACACTATAATCAGATAGGATAAATATAAATATAAAGGAAATAAATTGAAAATTTATTTGATACTCTTGACAGTATCAAAAATTGCTTTTTTGTTCATCAGAAACAAGCTAATATTGATATTTAAGGCAAGTTTTTAAATACTTTCATTCTAGGAATATGAAAAAAATTGATGGTATTCTGAAAGGAAAAACCTTATGTCTGAATTTTTTTATTATCTATCACACTGTCTTCTTTTAAAAATTTTAGGAGAGTTCAAGTGTTCTTTCTCATGATGCTATTACTAACATTTAGACCATGTTACCAGTTATGTTTCCCCTAAATAGTATGATGTAAAAGATTTTGCTTACAAATAATAATGTCTTAGAACATACTTTGCCTATTCACCTCCCACCTGTGAATTGTATTTTTCATTAATCATAATCAGTTATGACAGGGATGCTTAAAAATAAAAATAGAAAATTTCTACTCCTTTACTTTTTAGGATCACTGTTCAATTTGCTCTATCTCCTGAACATTTTTTTAACAGACAATGAAACCGTTACTACTTCTGAATTATTTAACAAGTGCTTATTATTCTGACAGTATTGACCATGTTCATTTCTAGGGCTGATAATACAGACATAACAAATCTAAATCCAAATTTTGATCCTGATATTTAAGTTTTCGATATTCCTTAAAGTTCAAAATTGTCTACAGGTTGGAAAGAATAAAAGAAGACGGACAAGACTTCACCAGTGAAGTTAGAAAAAAAGATCACATAAAACTTCCAAAATACATGAACTCCAATCTACTTATTTATATCCTCCTGAGCAAACTTCTTTATTTTATAAAGAGATGTAAGAGTCTTCTTTTCAGATTTATGACAAAGTTTGAGTGAATAACTCATCTATGGCAGGTGAGCAAACAGAATAAAAATTAACACTCAATGGAAATGACCTACTTATTCAATGAAAGTTGCAAGAGTTGAAAAGACAAAAAAAAGCTGACAACATATGATAGTGCAGTTATAGCATACATATCTCCTTTGGAGAATATAAATATTCAATATTTAGTCTGCAAGATATACTCTATGTGGGTGACTATAGATACACTCACTCGTACAAATTCAATGTAAACAAATAGTAATGAATTACGAGATTTTTGTCTGTATTACCAATTACAACCACAGGGGAAATTATTAGGAAATTTTATATTGTATGGCATTTAAAAATTATTTTAGCTACTAATATTTCCAAATATGCTGTCTATATTAATAACCCTATTGATTATCACTTGCTTATTTAATTAGCCAGCAAGAAAAGCATGCCTTTGGGTGACCAAAAAAAAAAAAAAAAAAAAGTGAAATTCTCACCAGGAGGAAAAAAAATGTTAAGAGATTTGAACATCAGAATAGTAAGGGGAAAAGTTTCGTTTAAAAGAGATAATTGAAAAAATACAAATAAGGTTCACAGCAGGAAAGCTTGCCTATATAGAGAAATAGGTTACAGCCTGTTAATATGTAACTACCTTTTTATAAAAGCAGTCTGTTAACAGGCTTACACATCAGACTCAAGAGTTTTATTTTCAAAAAAGTATAGAGTTGAAGATAATCATGTGCTACTCTGTACATGCTAGAAAACTTACTGTGGTATATTAACAAACTGCAACATTAAGAATTAGTATGTCCCAATATAAAGAACTTCGATATCTACATATGAAATAGGCTATATTTCCAAACAAAAGCTAACTGTTTCAAAGAGTTAACATATAGAACTTTGAAAAAATTAATTCAAGACTGTTAAGAAAACTCATTCACTGGAATTATCTTGTGAAGATGCACCCTAATTAAAAAAAGAGAGAGCGAGAGAAAAAGGAAGAGGAAGAGAAGAAATGAAAGAAAGAAGACAGTATTAAAGTATGTATGTTGGCTATTTTACTTTCTTCCTTGATCTGATGCTGGCTTCTCTAATGTGTGACCACATTCAAGCATTATTTTATTCTCAATACCCTTCTTCTCTTCCATTGCTTCACTTCTAGAATGTTTTAATCTTTGTCCTTTCTTTTTTCGTCTTTTCATATCAAATTCAGTCGTTTGAGCGATGAACAGCTTGACTTAGCATATTTTTAACCAGCTGGTCTAGCACCTAGCTTGCATTGCATAGTCAGATACAACAAATGTTTATACAGAAGGTAGCTTTCATGAAAATGAAAAAAAGCCTGGGTATCATGCATCCTGGCTTTTTTTAGCTTTTTTTTTTTAATTCACCATACAGAATACAAAGTTTGAATTCTTTTTAATGGCAAACAAAATTCTATTTATAGTCCCAAAAAATGAACTTATGCTGGGATAAGAACTCAAATTTAAAAACTGCAATGTGTACTTATAGGAACACGAAGAGGGCTAAAATTCTTTCAAAACCCCGTTTTACTTGCAACAACATCAAATGGAAGGATATTGCACATATTTCTTTAAATAGTAACTACTTAATTACAAATACACTTATTCCCATCATGGCAAAAGGGAAAAATAAAAGTAAATCAAAATTAGTTTAAGACAACCAGCACAAAAAGTAGCTACTAAAACTTAGAAAGGGAGCATCCCCATTCCCCCTTTCTTGACATTTCAAGAGTAATATACTGATAAATTGCTATGATGTTAAATTTTCTTTTCTTTTTTTTAAATCTACTCTCTTCTATCAACAAAGGTCATGTGCTTTACTAAGCAGCCTCCAAAGTTTTACGGAAGAATCAAATAGGAACTTACAGCCTCCGTTTTAACCACCACTGAAGCCTTCTGTCACCCCAGAAATTACAAGACAGAGATATTGAAAACGGTAACACTCTGCACAAAAGCATTTAAAAAGGTGAAGAGGGGAGAAAAATATCAATGAAAGAAGAAAGTAAGAGAGTGAATGAGAAAGAGAAAACCAGCGAGTGGAAGGGAGAGAGATGCTTAATGTTCATTTAATTTCCTGTGATAGGACACAACCTAAAAACATTAGCAGAAATCTCAGAGACTTTGCCAATCAGTTCAATTTGGTCTGGGCAATCACAACAAAAATCAGCTAACAAGATTGCAGAAGCACTAGCTAAAAGCTTTTCTAACAAACACGTTTTAGGGAAGCATCTTCCAATTGATTCAGAGATGACTGTAAAATGAGAGTTGTACTTCAATATATTAGGGGGGAAAACTGTACTCACCTTTCAAACTCCTGAGGTAAATCAGGGTCAGTAAGCATGCTGGAAAAGCACAAATTCCCTTTGTCACAGCAGCCACCTATGATCGTCTCCAACTGAACCTGTCAAGTGAGTCCAAACCTTCTAAACCAATTGATTTTCTCTCTCTCTTCTCTTCTCTCTCTCTCACTCCCTCTCTCCCTCCCTCCCTCTCTCCCTCTCTCAATCTCTCTCTCTCTCTCTCTCTCTCTCCCCTTCCCCCCCCCACCCTCCTCTCCCTCTCCTAGGACTCCTTGACCAGTCTCTTAAAGGGGTAGCGCACTTCCAGCAGCGGGGTCTGGCTGCTCCCCCCTCCGCAGAGCCGCACGCTCCGGCTGCAAGGCACTAGACAACCTCAGGGTGCCTGTCCTTTCCTTTTAATTCTCTCTTCTAGACATCACCGAATGTGAGAAGTCAACTCATTTAACACGTCTCCCATACTCTCTCTCCTCTAAATAATAAAAGTCACACGCACGCACGCGCGCGCACACACACACACACACACACACACAGAACAGTATGATTTTTTAAAAATGCATTTGCTGCGGATTAAAAGAGAAATCTGTATACTAAGAGAACCATGACTAAACTGCATTTATTAACTAATGAAGCAAACAAAAATTAAATGTTGGTAATATCGTTTTTACACAAAGAATTGTTATTCCTTCTCACCCCTTTCTAGGCTCTCTCCGTGCGCACACGGAAACACACACACACACACACACACACACTCTCACACACTCACATACACACAACAATCAGGCATTGTTCTGAGGGAAGAAAAGCAACTTTGACAGATTGAAATATAGCAGAGGCCCCTTCAAGGAAACCTGTAAACAACTTGTCACTCACTCTGTCGGTCTCACTGTTAGCTCCTGCTTTCCACAAAGTGGTGCGAACGTCCTGGCAACCCGACCAAAGTTTCCTCAGCTCCAAACTCCATAAAACACGACGTGTGATGTGGAGGGGAACAGGTATCCACATGCCAAAATAACACACACACAGAGGGAACAAAAACCAAACCCAGCCGAAAAATGAAAACAAAAAGATAGTCCTAACCAACTGTCCTGTTTGGGATGGCTGGGGAGGGCTGGGGTAGGGAGCGCTCCCCTGGCTGTGGATCTCTTTAATTTCCTCTGCCCAGGCAGCCACAGATAACAAGGTGGACAAACTATGGCTTTACAGATCCTAAGCTGGCTGGCAAGGCACAGCCTCCATAGCAGTTCCAATTATCTAGATAAAAATCTGGCAGGCGACGAAGGTAATCAGGTAATGTACCTTTGACATGAAATGACAGAGGCACATACACACACAGAGAAAGACACTTACACAGACACACATGCAGAGATGGTGGCTGCCCCGTGCACCGCAGCATCTGGTCAGGGAGTAAGCACACACTCACCAACACGAGATAGTGTGCATTCTTCACACACACACACACACACACACACACACTCAGTCACTCACACACGCTCTCCACTCCTACTGGGAGGGTTCATTCTGCACAAAAGGCTACATTACAGAGCCCGCCCCAATAAGGGAAAGAGAGAAAAAAAAGCCTTCCATTGTTGAGAGGGCAGGTCAGTTGATTAGATTTTCTGTGGAGAATTCCACGAGGAAATTCCCTTCAAAGCCGAAGTGATTAACTGGGGGCTATTCTGGAAATGGAGCAGACAATGGCTCAATAGTCTGCACAGCCAATGTCCAGGCTGGCACTGAACTCACTTTAAAAAAAAAAAAAATAAAAGCCAGACTCCCTGTTCTTTTCCACACATTCCCCCCCAGCCCCCTCCACTCCTTCCAACTTCCCCTCCCAATTCCTTTTATTTTGCAGCTGGACAACATTAAGGGCCTTTAAAACCACAAGGGTTGACCCCATAGCAGTTTGATTAGGTCCCACTTTTTTTTTCTGGCGACAGGCAGACAGTAAGTTTACTTTTTTAGACATACACAATGAGACACCTTACACATATTCCAAACAGCAAAACCAATGGTTAACCTTCTCATATTAATAAACGTATTCTTCATTGAAAGCTTATATATTTTTTGACAAAGTTGATAATAACTTAATAATGGGATCCATCATTCACAGGGTATCCTAAAAATAAACGTATATATATACAACAAAATCAATGTGGAATAAGATTTAAGCATGTCACTATGGAGTTAAGACACTAACAAAACACAGAATTATGACCCACCCTGAAAAAGCTGTTAACAAGGGATGTGGCAAAAATGACTTGATGCTGACATGATTTTCTTTTTCAGCAGTTGGGGAAGGGGGAAGGATATTACTCACTCTTCTTCCTTGTCGTTAGCCTCAACTTATTTTTTATTACAGCAACAACCCATTCCTACACAGAAAAATAAGAAAATTGTTGCATTTATTTTAAAGATCTGTTTTTTCAGCCCTTATGGGACCTACAATCGAATACAGTCTGATTGATAAAGTATATAAGAAATATTTTTTTATATTGTTAACAGTGGTTATGGGAATTAGGGAATGGTAGCTGCATGGCTGCACATACTTTAAAAAATAGTTTTTAAAAGATTTCCTAATTAGGGTATCTTGTTTCATCTTATATCAAGAGAGAAAAATGAAGGAGGAGGGAGGGTGAGTTACAAGGGGCAATGGGAGCTGAAGTCAGGAAGAGGAGGAGGCAGCAAGGAGAGGATGCAGGGAGAACACAAGAAGGAGACATAGTGGCAGCATAAAGATAGAAACAAAGATAATGGCCATAAGGCAGGATGCTGAGATCCGTATGGTCCCAGCTGCTGTCTTGCTACAGCTACTACCTCTGGTTGTTTCTCTGAAACTCTAATCCAGAAGGTCACCAGAGCAGGTAAGAAAGAGAGCAGGAGTTTTTGAGGCCAACTATACTATAAAGGAAAGATGCTCATATCAGAATCTTCCTTGTCTTTGGTTTTATTTTCACAGACATTTGATATCTGTATTTGTAAGTATACATATGTCGAATAAACACAATGAGCATATAGGAAAATGTTAAATGGTTTGGAAGTGAGTTTATAATCTCAACATGTTTCTATAAACATTCCTATAGCCATTAAAAAACAAATTATTTCTTGCACAATCATGCCTGCTAAACAAACTGAAACAGACTAGGAACTAGATGGAAAATTTGCCAAAAATAATAATGATTATTCTAATAATGATACTTTGAATTAATGGAACTCCAAGCTCATAAGGAATTTTGTTCAGAGAGATTAGCTCATGGATCATAAGCAGCATAGAAAAGAGTGGGTTGGTATATCCTTGTCTCCCAGTGTTTAAACTTGGGCAAAAGGAATTTAAAGTTATACAGCTAATTCGTGGCCCATTTATTACTTAAAGCCAGATCTTATTTCACTTGTGACACCATAATACAGAATAAAATAACGATCTAGAATTTATAGCTGAATGAACATCCCAAGATGGTACTCAATTTTAAGAGACCTAAAGGCTTTCAAATAATTGTTAGTAAAATTAAATTTGATATAATCTCATTGGCACTAAGTTAGTGCTGTGTTTGATGGTTGAATGGAATAAATATTTTTAAATGTATCTCTCTAGGCCGCAAAAGTTTTCTTTCATTTGAATTCTATATTGCAAATGAGCATTTCTGCAAGATTTTACACTGTCAGGAAAAGAGAAGCCAGTTCCAAAATTTTCTTCTCAAATCCTGTCATTGGTAATCTTATTAAATGATTGAATTGATCCAATCAATCCAATGTTTAATAGTAAATTATTATTATAAATCTCTTTTATATTAAATGTTACAATGTTTAACTATGTGTCAATGACTAGCACATATGTGATAAACAAATCTATATTCTTTATCAATTACCTGGAAAGTTTAAGATATCCAGTCTGTTATATATCCGATATCCCTACATCAGAACTAACACGCCAATGTGATTTTGCTACATTATTATAAGTAGGTCTCCAGGTTTCATAATGTATGTAAAATAAGACACAGTTTACTTTAGCATTCACTAAACATCTATTAAATGCTAACCAGTAAGTTAAGTACAATAGCTTTTTTTTTAAGCTAATTTATTAATTATTTGTTTATTTAAGTAATCTCTACACCCAATGTGGGGCTCGAACTCATGACCCCAAGATCAAGAATAGCATGCTCTTCTGACTGAGCCAGCCAGGCACCCCTAGTTAAGTCCTACAGTTTTAAAAGAAGTCAAGAAAAATTTGTAACAAATCTAATTACACACACACACAAGAAAGACTAAAATTCAAATTGTTTCATATCCAAGCCCTCTAAAGTAAATATGGTAAGAAAAGTTAGAACCAAAATAAATAAGTGAATGGACAAAAACCAGTGATGATAACTGAACAATAATTAAATTGGTAGGAAATATAAAAACGTCTACAAATACAGGTATACAAATATAAATACGTTTTCAGAGAACAGAGTACAACTTACGATAGAAACTTCACAAAACAGTTTTTCATTTAATGAGTCTCTTTGACACTGCTGAAGCAGTATTATGGAAAATGGAACGAACCTGAAAAAGTGTGCTTTTGAGCTCATGTTGTTTCTATTGCAAAAATAAAAAGGAGACTCATACAGGCTAAGAAATACAAGATATGCTAGGGAACACTGCTGGAAAATTCTCAAAGAGAATATCAGAAACATTTAAGATCATGAACAAGTTATTTCCAAATTTAACCCATTGTAGACATTGTTTCAAGCAAGCATTTCTAATATTTTTCTCCTCATTTTAAAAGTGTTTTATTCCTCTATTTTAAGATATAATTGTTAAACATCTGTATTTTATTTTATTTTATTTTTTTAGATTTTTTATTTATTTATTTGACAGAGGCAGAGAGCAAGTGAGCACAAATAGGCAGAGTGGCAGGCAGAGGGAAAGAGAGGGGGAGAAGCAGGCTCCCCACTGAGCAGACAGCCTGATGCAGGGGTCTGTCCCAGGACCCTGGGATCATGACCTGAGCCGAAGGCAGCGCTTAACCGACTGAGCCACCCAGGCACCCCAAACATCTTCTATTTTAATAACTGAAATTTCAGTATGTTGTCACAGGTACAGATTACACTTCAATATTTTATAATTGTCTCTATCATCGAGCTACAGCTTTCCCATTTTATGGAATTTGGAAGGTGATTTTTGAGAAATAAAACTTTTAGTATTACGACCACAATAAATTTAAACCAAATCAGCGTCAGACAATTGCAACATTAAATTGACTTAGCCTGACACAAGAGGCATTAAGAAAATAGACACCTAAAAAAAAAAAAAAGAAAATAGACACCTATTTTCCCCTCTAATGTTATTTACTTTGCCACAAAAACATTTAAAAAGAATGCGCCCTCTTTAAAAAAAAAAAAAAGCTCTTCCAACCAATGTATATCTGTGAGTCATTCACCAAATGCCTGATGAGCTGACAATGACCTATCCTGTAGAGCTTAAAGTGGACTTTAATTAGAGAAGAGCCTTGCCATTGGCCCTCTTCAGAAAAACACATTAGAAATTCAATAATTCATCTTCTAAAGAATACCTAAAATTTCAATTTCCCCTAATACAATTTTTTTTCCAGGACCTTGGCATATAATAAGAGCTTATAAATTCAAGGTTTCTGTACCGTCCTACTTTTTGTATTGCCAGTTGGTTAGTTAGAATATGAATTGTCCTCAGATCACATTTTTGACCAACTAGTGTTCTTTAAATGTTCTTTTTCATTTTAGAAACTCTAGTCTCCTACTTCTCTCAAAGATGATGGCATTCCCAGTAATAGTTCCTACTGTTTTATATCTTACTATTTATCTCCTTTAGAATAATTTAAAGTAACTTAAAAATCATAAATTTTATCTCTTGAGAACTTTCTCCCATAACTGTGATGCATATAAAACAAATTATCTCATTTAATATTCAAAAAACTACATGAACCATAGCTGCATTATCCGACCTACAAATGAAGGAACCATGGCTAACAAACAAAAGCTAATGAATTTATCTGAGATCCCAAAATTAATAGGTGCAGAAATGGAGAACACCAAACTTATGACCTCTTTCCTCTAATGTCCTCTAATGTTCCCTAAAGGAACCAAATGCTGATTTATGTCAATATAGTCTAATAGCAATTAAATATTGAGTGCACAGGAAAGTGCTCATGTTTTAATGCTAAGTGAATATCCAAACTGGACAAAGTTAGGTTGAGTAATGATTGCTCCATCTTCACAATAACTTGATATAAAAGATGGTTCTTTGTACGACAACTAAAAACAGTTAACTAATAGTACTCTTATCCCATTTATGGTGATAATAATAAGCATCAGAATTAGTACTAATCATATAACTTGGCTCTTTTAAAAAATAATTTCTAAACATTCTCTTTCTTGATATGATTATAATTTTTGGAATCCCCGAAAAAATACAGGGGCCTATTTTGCTGGTCCCCATGTAGTTACTTTGCAATTTCTGTCTTCTAGAAAGAATCATTTCAGGTAAAGTGTGTCTATTAGGAAGATAAGAACAACTAAGCTTGTACTTTCATTTTTTTTTTTAGTAATTACACAATCATCTCTCCTTGTGATAAGTGGTGATGTCTAATGGTTGTAAGTTCATGAGGATGAGAAGGACATGAACCAATCACTCTGGCAGTAAAAATCATGACTCCTATTGAGTAAAAAAATCCATATAACCCATGAGAATAGAAGCCATTCGCATAGAACCAGACCTTAAAAGAGTGCTCTTGACCATCAAACTTTTTATATTATACTCTCGCAACCCGGAAAGAAATTCAGAGAAGAGGCAGCCACCAAGTGAGAAGTAGCCCTACAATATTGCTACAACATGGCTTAGGTTCTTACACAGTAGACGATTTCTGCAAAATATTTTAGTACACATTTTTCAGGGAAGCTTTTTTACATAGATGTATGTATTTCTTGATATTAACTGATCAAAGTAACTGATCAAAGTAGAAAAAAAGAGCTAAAGCTAAGCTAAAACTGAGTAAAGTATGAAAACATTTGAACACTTAACTTCATTTTTAACTACACTTGTCTATCATCTATAGTCTACCTTTGATTGCATACTAAGTAAATGATAAATAAATCTTATTTACAGTTAAATGAAAAGTTACCTATTAATGATGTTCAGTCTACTTACATCTAGAGCAGGCCAGAGGAAAAGATTATGGCTAAGCTGCAAGTTAGGAACATGTGGTTCAAGTCAGCCTCTAGTTCCTCCTTAGTAGTGGCATGGACTTATCTAAGTCTTCAACATCTCAGAGAAAATGATTTTTAAGGTCCCTCTCAACTCTCAAATTCTGACTCTATAATCTCTCCTTTGAAAATTAATTTATAAATTTCAAAATAAAATTTCTTACAGTTTTATCCCAATTATATCCTCTTTTAAAAAATTTTTGCAACTAGTTCTTCCAGTATATTTTAATCCTTTAAAGTATAAGATGATGAGGAAAATAAATCTATATTAATGGAAGTAAATTCTGCTAAATTCGATAAAGTTAAAATCACCAGGAGAACTTAACTGGTTACAGAAAATGATCATGTTTTCAAAAGAACTAATTTTATGACAAAATTCATCTTTTTGTGATCTGAAAATTTGTTGTACTTGCATTTTCAAGTCACAACTTTCATTTTCTCTAATAAATACAATTACATTTATTAGCTTAACCTAATTCGGTGAGAGAATTAAAAGTAGTTTCTTACTACATTGAACATGCCATACATGTGTGATAACAGTGACTGGCATGTATAGAGAAATAAGTGTAAGGGCTTCTACCTTTATCCGGAATTTTACATCAAATGAGAAACTCAAAGATAAACTAAAAAGTTGAAATGTTAGAAATCCTAACAGGTAAATTGTGCACAAGAAAACCTAGTTTTTAAAGTGAATTTTGTGGACACTCTATAGAACCCCTGCCAAATAGACAGCTTCTTTTATTCATGTTATTGTTAACCAAAATGACTTACTGCCATAATTTAGAAAATAATTCAGTCAGACTATACACAGGATGAAAATGCAAGAAAATAGATATTACCAAAAGAATGTATTCATTCGATTACTCAATAAGTATGTATAGAATCTTAAATTCATACTTGTATTGTAAATGATCTATACACATGTCAAGATTTCATTGTTTGTACTTCACATTTCATAAATGGGGGGGAAAAGATAAGCTGATATTTGTAAACATCCCTGAAGCTGAAGAACTATTTAGGTATCAAATGGTATGTTAGTATTTTAAAACAACTATTAATTAACCCTAAACCCATCATGGGTCTGTAATCAGAAACATTTATTTTAAAATCTTGTTTAAAGTCAAAGCACAGGTTAAAAGACTATATAAGTATTTGTAACATATGCCAGCATCCTAAGAACATCTTGGGGGGAAAAAAAAGACACACACACACACACACACACACACACACACACACACACATATAAAATATAAAATATATAATATATATTTTTCTTACATTTTCATCCTATGTATAATCTGATTGAATTATTTTCTAAATTATGTCAGTAAGTCATTTTTGTCAACGATAACATGTTAACAAGTCATTTTGTTAACATTACATATATATTATATATATAACATTATATATATAATATTATATATAATATAATACATGTCCTTCCTGGTTAAGGGACCAAACTTCAGATTTATTCAATCTTTATGAGTGGACCATTATTCTTAATCTTAATGAGCAAGGCAACTTAATAAACATTTTTCTAGTATTGTGTGTATACCCCGAATTTTATTAGACTAGAAAAAAGAAACAAATTAATATACATAGGGTTTTTAATGAGCATCCTTCCTGGCCAGAGCACTCTAATAAAAGGTGAGGACACAAAGACAATTATTTGCCTCCAAGGAATTATGACCTAGTAT
Organism: Potos flavus; assembly: GCA_028534135.1. NCBI lineage: Eukaryota > Metazoa > Chordata > Mammalia > Carnivora > Procyonidae > Potos > Potos flavus. The sequence continues at coordinate 74,015,229 of CM052897.1, read as the reverse complement.
AACATATGGACAGTCTTGTCTGCTCCAAATATATATAGATATAAATGTCTTCACATATATAGATATCTCAAGTTTTTACCAACTAGAAATCTACTATTTTTACACAGATTAATTCATTTAATTTCCAAAACAAATCTAGAGTGTCTTACTTACTGATATTAGTTCCATGACACAGAAAAAGTAAGTGAAGTACAGGAAAAAGATTAACTAGCTTCTGGGACACCTGGGTGGATCAGTTGGTTAAGCATCCAACTTTTGATTTTGGCTCAGGTCATGATATCAGGGTTGTAAGATCAAGCTCCCTATCAGGCTTCCTGCTGTGCATGGAGTCTACTTAAGATTCTCTCTCTCCCTCTGCCACTACCCCAACCTCTAAACAAAAAAAAAAAAAAAAAAAATTTAACTAGCTTCTAAATACACAGCTTGTCAGATGCAGAACCACAATTTTAACCCAAGTGTTTCAATTACAAATCTAGTGCCTATTACACTGTATAAGAGAGCTACTTCCAAAAGTTATATACAATCCAAAATAAAATGATAGAAGTATTGATTAGTGGAACAAATAACATCCTGTGGGGAGTTTATGTAACAAGTGATCTTAAAATATAATGACCATTTTCTGAACTTCAAGAATTTAGCATTAGTCTGTTGGAGTTAATAAAGTATAGATCAGAGAATCAGTTGAAAACCCCAGAAACACTATGAGAATTTAAAATTACAGTGGGGGAAAAAAGTAATATGTAGAAATCAATAGCTTTCATATACATGACTACTACCCAGCTATTAAGAGATAACGAAAGGGAAAAAAAAGACCTCATTAAGATTAGTGACACAAAAGATAAAATACCTAAGAAATAAACTCATTCACATACAAGACTTACTTGCAGAAAGCTTTAACACATATTGAAAGATATACCATGTTCCTGGATAGGTAGCATCAGTATCATAGAAAATATCATTTCTTTCTAAATTAATGTATAAACTTAGTGAGTTCAAATCAAAATGCCAGCATATGTTTAAAGCACTAGATAAATTCATTCAAAAATTAATGTAAAAACAAACAACAAACAAAACAAAGAGGACTAATTAGAAAAATTCTTAAAAAGTACACAGGCTTAGATTACCAGAAATGAAAATATAATATAGAGGCTCAATAAGTTTTAAATAGATGTATACTGAATGGATTTGAAGACTAAAGGAATAAAAAGGAAAGTACTGAAAAAAACCCACAAGCACAGAGGAGGGTAATTAGTATGTTCTATTTAGCAAATGATCTAGGCAGCATTCAACAAATGCTCTATGATTACCTCATGACCAATGTAAACAGGAGTGGATAAAGATTCAAATGTAAAGAATAAAAAATATAAATCTACCAGAAGGGAACATGAACAATCTCCAATATAATCTTGGAGTAGAGAACTCTTACTAACAATGGATCAAAATTCAGAAGCCATAAAATTTTTTAAAAAGTAAATAAATCCAATCATATAAATATAAAAACTTCTGAATGATAAAAGGCACCATAAAAGACAAAAAGACATGAGACAAGTTGGGAAAAAAATATATGCAACCCATATCAAAGGAAAGAGTTAGTCTGCATAAAATGTGAAAAGGTCTTTGAAATTAGTAATAAAGAGATCAACAATCCAATAGTAAAACAGGCAAATAATATAACTTGATCAAAGAAAAGAAAATAGAAATGGTTCTTAAAGAAAGGAGAGATGTTCAGCATCCTTTAATACAAATACAATTTACAATGACAATATGATAATCATTTTTTTAAAACCTGTCAACATGGCAAAAAATCAAACTTTGTTGAATATTTTATCCATTTCTTTGGTCATTGGAATAAGGAGCTTTCCATATGAAAGATTTATTTGGCTCAGCCACCTCATCTTATTTCTGCCTTCCACCATGAAAATAGCATATCCCAGACCAGGGCTAATCACCTTAGCCTAGACCTTACAATGAGAAGAGACGTGGAGCCGAATGTACTCCAGCCCAGTCCAATCAAACCAACTTGCAGCTGACTCACAGCAATCCCAGAGCCCTCATGTAACACAAGAAAAAAAAATAATAATAATAATTTAATCTATGGACAGAGTGGGATTGTTTCTTACAGCAAAAGGTTACTACCACTTACAATTTGTTTATGACTTATGGCAACAAGCACTCTTGTATATCACTACTAGAAAAGTATATCAATATAACCCTTATGGATGGCAATTTGGAAATACTTATCAAAATTACAAAGCAAATTCTGCTTCTGAGAATTTATTGGAGATACACTTTGACATGCACAGAATGTTATGTAGCCAAAGTTAGTTACTGCAGAACAGCATGTAATAGCAGAGGACTGGTAACAACCCAAAGGTCTATTAATTACAGGAACAATAACACAATGGTATACTATACAGCTATTTTAAAAAAGACTGTATGCGCTGACACAAAAAAGAACTTCAATAAATTGTTGGTATACATTAAGTGAAAAAGCAAGACACATAACTGAGAAATGAACACAGTATGCTACAAAATGTGTGAAAATAAGACATCGAGTTCCTTTTTGCTTATATGTGCATAAGCAAACAATGGTAGGACATATAAGAAAATGAAACAAAAATAATTATAATGGTGGGGTAAGGGGAGATGGGAACTGAACCAAGAGGAGATAGGTGAGTTAAAACTTTTTGAGATATGATTTTCTATCTTTTTATAGTTTTTCATTTTGAATGTGAAACCATTTCTTTTGCAAAAACCTTAAATAAACATAAATCTATTTAAATATACATCTAATTGAACTAAAAACTCTAAACTATACGTATTTCTCAGATTGAGAAAAGCAGATCCCACACAAACATATTGTCAGAGGCCTGTAATAATATATAACATATTTGCTATTAAAAAGCATTTTACCTGATAGAAAGACCAAAATTCTCATTTTTAATTATAATTCTCAATTTAAAGATATTTTCATAGAATATAATTTCAGTTTCTGAAATAAATGTTTCTTTAATTGAAATTCAAAGATCCCAGTAAATCTATTCTTGGGGGTATATAATTTTTTTTCTTTCAAAGAAGCTATATATAACTCAAGTTTGAGAGACGATAGCCTTATTATAAGTCAGAAGTCCTTGATATGCCATACTTGGCTCTGTCACGGTCTCCTTATCCAGCCTTATCTCTCCCTACACACCATGAAATTCATTCTCCAACTACAATGGACTGATATAGTTGCTGGCGAACAGCCTGCTATAGCTTCTCTTCAATGCTTTTGTGCAAAATATGCATTACTCCTGAACTATCTTTCACACTTCCTTACCCTAATTTATTAGGCTAATTCCTACTCATCCTTTAAGATTTGTGGAAGCATCAGATCCTACTGGAATCCTATCTTGATCCCTAACTTGTTATTCTTCTTGACACTCCCACAATACTCAGTAGAACATAAGTTCCCACCATTTCACTCTAAGCTCTGTTAAGCTAGATACTCTTGTCATGTGTATCCTGCAGAGCACCTCAAAGTTCTAGAGTACACATTGCACTCCTAGCTGAAGAAAAACATAGGAGACTTCCAGACCCTAAATTTGCATGTACTGGTATCACTAGGCATTGTATAATCTGCTTCCCAAGTTTGAGACATTCTCCCCCATCATCATCTTTTTTTTTTTTTTTTAAGATTTTATTTATTTATTTGAGAGAGAGAGATCACAAGTAGCCAGAGAGGCAGGCAGAGAGAGAGGGGGAAGCAGGCTCCTTGCTGAGCAGAGAGTCCGATGCGGGGCTCGATCCCAGGACCCTGAGATCATGACCTAAGGCAGAGGCTTAACCCACTGAGCCACCCAGATGCCCCTCCCCCATCATCATCTTTACACCTGGGTTTAAATACTACTCCCTCAAAAAGGCTTCCCTAGGCCAGGACTGAAGTCTAGGAAACAGCATGTGGTCAAGGGTCAAAGTCCATGGACAACAGTGGCAGTATTAACAGAAGTTTGGAAGTTGGAATTTTTTGTAGGAAAAAGGATGTTACATTGAGTTTAACATAGAGATTTCCAACTCAGAGCAGGAAATATTACACTGAAGTGAAAATATAGAAAAAGCAGACTTTATTCCATAAGTATGAAAGGCTGTTTTTTAAGGTAAGTAAAGCACTTAATTAGAAAGAATGAAGTTTTAAGAAAGGACAAACATCATGATGATTTTTTTTAAAGAAGCCTTATTTAAAAAGCCACAGATTTTGGCAATTAGACAGTCGTTGATGGGAGACGTTCTTAAGATACCAGGAGAACAGAGTTTATTTCTGGTAAAATGAAACCACAAACTCTACAGCCTTCCTCCACCCCTCTGCAAACACACACACACACACACAGACACACACATACACACACACACACATATGTGCACACACAGAAATATTTTATTCCCTTCCATAAATAAGACTACAAACAACATAGGGTCTCCTTAGTAGGAATCACCGTCAGAAAGAGAAAACTATCAACTGAAAGCGTACTTTAGGAAAAATAGACAAGTGAAAAAAAAAAAAGGTTGACATTAAAAAATGTCTATACACACACACACAAATGTCTAAAGTTTTTGAGAAAAAGTAATGGACTAGTCAGTGCTTTCATAGCATAATGGACTTCTTTATTAATTTCGTAATGGCAATAATCCCTGTCAAATACAACTGCCATTCCAGTTTTCCATGAGTCCAGATGCTATTTTGGCAACTAAGCAATCACTGCCATTTTTACTGCATTTAAAGTGATCAAGTATGCAATTGCCCACTGTCGTCCTTTTCTTCCAGTACAAAGATTTGAATCTTATTTTTGATCTAAAAATATTCCATTTACATCTCTTTGTTGATAGGTTTTCCTGTAGTTTTATTTCTAGGTCCTGTAGAAATCATTAGTGACATTATGCCAAGGGCTGAACCTCATAAGCAATCTGAACAGTTTGATTCACTGAAAACCAACCCACAATTCACTAAAAGAAAATGTAATAATGATCTTGTCCAATTAAAACTGTTAAATTAAATGGCGAGAATCTAATGATTTCCTCTTATCATTCTCATATTCTGGAAGAATGGCAGGGGAATAATAAATACCAACACACATGTTAAACATGCCTATCCTGTTTTAGTTTAAGGAAAGCAAGCAATTTTTTTAAAAAGGAAACAGCACTATTACATAAAGGACATTCTAATGGAAGCATCCAAGTATATAAAAAAGGGCAAATAACCTCCTCTTAATTAAAACATACTTAAATAATTTCTTAAGCAAGTTAAACAAATAGAAAGCTATCTTATTAACATGTCAAAGAAGTACAAGAGAAAATAAGAATGCTGCCTGAGCATAAGACTAGCTATTGCATTTGTCATAGCTATTAGTTCTATTAGTTCAAAAATAATACACTTATCTCATTTCTCTTTCTATAATTCCTGTCAAATACATATAATCATGTTTTTCCGTTACATATGTGCTGTTCTGTCTGCATACCTACACCTTAAGAAATTATAAAAACAGTTGCAGAATTCAAGGAATTGTTCTTAATCCCTGAATCTGACATATCCATATAAGAGCAAAATTTAGTATCGGGGGGAAGTAGACTGGTTAATTTAATGACCTGACCTTATAGAGCTTTCAGAGATATTCTCAATAGGATTACAACAACTGACTATATCCTGAGTCTGTCACGCATACATGCATGCACCAATGAAGTACAAAAAGTTGGGAGTAAGTTTTGTTCAATGGACTATTTTTGCATTTGAAGTGTATACTATTTAAATAAGCATTCTGCAAATAAAACCAGTCGGTGATAAGTTTATAACAGATTAATAAAAATCTAAAGCAGTAATCCTCAAACTTTTTAGCCTTAAAATACTTTCTCAAAAACAAAAACAAAACAAACAAAACTTAGGGATAATAGAGACATTAAAAAAATAGGGGTGAATTGGTGTGTGGGTACTGGAGCAGAGTCGGAGTGGAATGTATTTCACTAAACCTCTCTCTTCAAAGCATAGTTAGAAAAGCATCACACCAAAAGAATTTTAAATGTCTGCAGGAACAGATTAAGACATATTATGGGAGGTAAATATCAGAGTAATAAATGAATGTAAACTAGATACTTATATTTTATAACATATACCATAAAATGCCTTATAGTATCACAAGTTTGCCCGTTTTCCCTGTATCTATTATTTTTTCACTATCCCAATATACTATGTGACTATAATTGCCATCATATTTCCCACAATTCATATGTATTCCTGAGAAACCCCTGTTTAATATGCCCTTTATTTACTTTGAAACCAATCTGGCCTCAAACCTAACTCAGACACATCTAAGTTACTATTTTATACTTCCCCAAAAGATACACAGTGGTCCTGTTAGCATAGAGGTTCTGATATAAGATGTCGGGAAGAAAAGAACATGTTCACATTTCCTCCTAGGCGAACCCTGAGAATGAAGCTAACATGCTAACCTAATATACTCCTGGAGAAGATTGTTAATTGTTTGGCTGTGTAAAGTCCAGCATAACGTGGATGCTTCCCTAAGTTTATATTCCCTAAGTATGTGTGTATATATGCACATACATGTTATGTACATACCTATGTGTTATGTACCAGGTAACCTATCATACCACAGTGTTTTTCAAATACTTCAAGGACCTCAAATAGAGCAAAGGAGGCTTTTTTCAATTAATTATCTAAAATATTAAAAAAATAATAAAATAAAATAAAACTGTATGTTCATATAAATATACACATATTGGCACCTATAGGTCTATAAAATTAAAACTATATTTACAGGGGCACCTGGGTGTCTCAGTCAATTAAGTGTCTGCCTACTGCTCAGGTTATGATCTCAAGGTCCTGGGATTGAGTCCTGGGTGCGGCTCCCTTCTCAGCGGGGAGTCTGCATCTCCCTCTCCCTCTGCCTGCTGCTCCCCTTGCTTGTGCACGCGCCCTCTCTCTCTGACAAATAAAATCTTAAACAAAACAAAACTCTGTAATTACCTGTTTCCACCAACTCTGGCCCACCTTGAGAAACGAAATCTTTCACAGCCACCCATAACATCGGAAAGCTGTCACGCCAAGCTTGCGAAGAACCAGACTGAAGAAGTATCCGCCAGGGGCACAGACCTCCCCAAGAACAAAGGCTAACCCCAGGGCAAGGCCGCTAGTGGCGGGCCGGCGCAGCGGGCCAACGTGCCCGCTCCTTTGTGCCTAGCGTGCACATCGACGTCCACAACGTGCCTTGCGCAGGGGAGCCCTGTCTGATTGGTGGCCCTCTCCGCCCACTGCCTTCCCGGGAACCTGTGTAACTTATCCCCATCCAGGGTCCAGAGCAGGTGCTCAGCGGCTTACAGGGAGCCTGAACACCAAGAGTGGCCGGTATCGAATCAGTCTCAGGTGGTCTGAATGGTCATGTTCAGGGCGAAAGCCTACCTGTGTATCAACTCGTCCCTATCAACCAAAGGGCCACTTATGGTTCAACACCGGCAGCCAGATCGTGTTGGGCCACTGTCACATCCTGCCTCGAAAACGCCAGCAACCATAGCCAAGTGATGGAGGCATTTAGACCAGAGGTAAGGCACCCCTGCAGTAGGCAATTTCCTGGACAAATTGTGAAGTGACCCTCTGCATAGAGGTTTACGATTCCCTCCTGATACTTTCAGTGCAACAACCACAAACACTCGGAAGAGGGGCAGAATTAAGCGACATGCTTGCTTTCTTACAGTTGGCTTTGCAGCACCTTGAGACGTACTGTCAGAACATAGTGATATTCAGCCTGATAAGTTTTGAGTTGTCCATTACTTGCTTCAGATTATTTCATTATATATTCAAAATTTCAAGGCAGCAGCAGAAATACCTTTTGCATATTCAGTTTTCTGAATAGAGGAGTACCAGTGTGGGGGAAGAAGGGATAGGAATCTAACACCTTTTTTCTTTTCTTTCTCCCTGCATTTCTTCCTCTCCATTTTAGAGGGAAAGACAATATTAAAAAAAAAAAAAAAAAAAAAGGCAAGTAAATGTATTAAGAGGTTAGCTCAAGTAAATGATTGTACTGGACTGCTTTTTTCTTTTTCCCTCCCACATAAAGGAGAGGAACAAGTTTGTTTCTATTTAGGCAAAAACCGAAAAGCAGCAAATTCTGTGCAGCCGTGATTGTTGTAAACATCTAGGTAATAAGTTTTATATTTCCATGTATTGTATATATTGAAAATAAACACATTAAAATTAAGTTGATTTAACCAAAATAGTTTATTTGAGCAGAAGTGAAATTACAGAAATGGCAATGAGGAAAAATACACTGAACTGCCCAGTAAGTTAATTAAATCTTATTAATGTAATTAGCTAATAGGACTTTCTGAACATTGACACTTTATATACAGGATAGGACAAATTTTATGCAATACGCATACTGAGTACATACTTATTTATAATTCATATGCATTGATCGAATTATATACCAACATCTCAGTAGCAATATAGTGCAGAAACACAAACATTTATTATGTGAAGTCAGAGAACCTAGGTTCAAGTCATAATTCTGCCTCGATGCCTCTTATCCTCAATTGTTTCATTTGTAAATTGGGGATGATACCAATACCTATCTTTCAAAAATGATATAAATATTTAATTTTACAATATCCATAAAAATGCTTTGTAAACTGTGAAATGCAATATGCATGTTAGCAATTATTACAGCCAATAAGGTACTGTTTATAAACTTAGAAGTAACTCCAGTGCATATAATAAATCACAAAAATTCCCTATGTAAAATGACCTCTTTCAGTAATACTACTCTTCATACTGGTGATTATATTTTCCTCTTGAGTGAATGATGCTGAAAAGAGCAATAAGATGTTTTCCAGCAGCTGTGTATTTAACCCATAGTCAATTATTTTCAGATTGTTTATGTTACATACAATGCATATCGTAAGAAAGGAAACAAAAACATTAAGACTCTGAAATGAGCTTGTAAATGTTAAGATTATTTAAGCATTTCATTTATTACACAATTTATATGATGTATAGCATAAGCATACACACACAGAAAGGAAATGAATTTGAAAAGTCAACACTAGGTGGGTCCATAGTAATGAACTGAACATTTTAAATTGAAATATGAGAAATGTCTCTGTTTAAAATAGATGCATTGCAGCTCAAAAAAGCCAATTGAAATGGAGCAAAGTGAAAAGCTCAATTAGTATTTTTAAAAGGCATATAAAATTCTTACAAATAAGAAATATTAAAACATAACTAAATATGCAAGATACTCTAAATTATTTTTTAATTTGGTGATTTAGTATCTGCCAAAACAGTTTCTTTTCATAAAATTATACAGACAATATGCAACAGAGAGGAAATAGGAAGATAGCGTATAGTCTATAAGTTATCTAGAATAGTAGTTCCCCAGATAAATTGTCTTTTCAGATTAAAAACAATGTATTTTCTTAAATATCCTAATAATTTCACAGTTATTTTAAGCCAATATATATGAGAAAAACTCTGCATTTTATTTCTGCAATAAAACACTGTAGGATAAGATATATGTAAAAAATATTTTTGTATAAGAAATTGACTTTTAAAAAAATTTACTTATTTATTTTACATATAAAATATATGTTTACGAAATATTTATATATATAATATATGCATTTATATATGTATATGTATATCTGTATCAATATAGGGGGAGAGGGAGAGGGAGAGAGAGAATCATCAAGCAGACTTTCCTCTGAGCACGGATGGGGCTTAATCCCAACACCCTGAGATCATTACCTGAGCCGAAATCAAGAGTCGACTGTTCAACTGAGTGAGCAACTCAGGCACCCCAAGAAATTGGAAAGACTTTTTAACCAAGTATTAGGAATAAGAAATTAAAATGATTACTTAGTATAAATGACCTTAATTTTTTCCTATCTGTCTTTATCTTCTTATTTTCCTAGCTTGGATGTTCCTAGCTAGAAAATTTTTGAAGAATATGAAGTTTAGTTTTATGACTGAGAAGATCCCTGTTATATCAAAGATATTATAATATATAGATCAAGGATAATTGTAGCTTACATTTATTAGGTATTTACTAATACCAAAGCATTGTTACACTCTTCAACCAGCCCTTTGAGATAGGCATTCTTGTTAGTATCATTCTGATTAGAGTACAAAATCAGAGATGTTAAATAATTTGCCAATGATCAAGTAGTAGATGGCAGAACATAAATTCTACATGACTCTCTAATACTAGTTCCTGAATCTTTTTCAGCTAAACTTCCTCAAAACAGTGTCTGTGCTTGCTGTTACCATTAAACCACCTGACATTCACTTCCCAATGAAATACAGTATGGCTTTCATGCACAAACAGTGCTATCAAAACTACTATTTCTAAGATTAACAATGACCTCCATATTACTAAATCTAGTGGAAATTTCCATTTTTCTACAACTTGACCTTGGCCAAGCCTTCCTTTAAGCAGTTTCTTCTCTTTATTTCCATTACAGCAGGGTCCTGTTTTTCATCACACTTCTCTGTCTGCTCCTTTTAGGACACTGAGTGTTTGCTGTTCCTTCTATGTTCAATCTTTGAAAGTTAGAGCTGCCTGGTCTGAGCATCAATTCTGACTATTCTCTCTCTCATGGACCATTTCATTGAATCTTTCTATTTTAATGACATGTATATGTCAAGACCCCAAAATATTTTTTCTATCTCAGACCCCTCTTCTTATATCTCTACTTGGATGTCTTATAGGCATCTCAAACTCAACATGTGCCCAAAGTAAACTCATCACCTCGCTATTCTCCACTCCGATTTTTCGGTCATGATAAATGGAGCCAACGTACTTCCAACTGTTTGGGCCAACACTAGGATTCAGGCCCCCAAATCTACTTTGTCTCTAAGTCTTTCTAGTTCTACTTTTTAAATATATGTCTTGAATCATTTGTCTCTAATGCCACTGTCACCGAAACAGTCCAAAGCATTATCATTTGTTAAAATACTATAATTCCCTCTTAGTCTGTCTCTACCTAGTTGTTCTCTCCAATCAGTATTTTTCCCAAACAATGCCCAGATTGATGTTCTTCAAACAAAAATCTTATCATGTTATGTCCCATGCATAAAATTCTTTAGTCTTCACATTTCATTTAGAATCAAATCCATAACGTTTACTATAATCTGTACAATGCCTCTTTATTGCTACCAAGCTCCAGTCAAAGCACTTTTATCTGTTGCCAGGATATACTAACTCATTTCTGAAATAAGGCTTTTGCCCTCTGCTGTTTTTTTCGGTTTGCAATAATGTTTATCCAAATTTTTATTTGGCTAATGCCTACTTATACTCCATTTCAACTTAAATTCTACTTCTTTGGGGTAGAAGTACCCTCTTTGGGGTACTTTACTTCCAACTAAGCTAGCTCAACCTAGTTTTCATTGTTGAAGCATCATTTGTTGATTATTCTACTTATTTTCAGGGTGAAAAATGATAGCTTTATATAATAAAAAAAATTCATAATATGTTCAATAAAATAGAACTAGAGTCAGTCACCATTTCAAAGATGGCTGAGTATGCTTCTGGGTTGCATTCTTTTGTTTTACTACCAAACCAGCAAACAAACAGTACAAATATTTTGCATGAGGTCAAGGATACAAGTGTGAGGACATGTTCCACAGTGACTTTGTAACAAGAAGGAGCTCTGAAGTTCTGGGGTCAGCTGTCTGCTCCTCCAGCTAAGTGAGTGATTTGCCAAGTGGGAGAAACCTAGAAGTTTTTTATAGCACGATAGGATGTTAGCATGCACAAGTTCACCCTAACATATTATACTTTTTTGCTGTGTAGTTCATCATAGCAGCACTCTAATTTACACTGTCACATTAATTAATATGGTCTACCCCAAGTCTATCACAGGAACAGAAAAGTACTGATTCCCTTCCTAACAAAGGAGCACCTAATAGACTTTCAGCTTTTTAACAACTTCATTGGGATGTAACTCATATACGATGCAGTTCACCCATCTGAAGTATACAATTAGGGGCACCTGGGTGGCTCAGTCGGTTAAGCATCTGACTCTTTATTTCAGCTCAGGTCATTATCTCAGGGTCCTGGGACTGATCCCTGCATCAAGTTCCATGCTCAGCGGGGAGTGTTTGAAATTCTCTCTCCTTCTCTCCCTGCCCCCCCCCTCCAAATAAATAAATCTTTTTAAAAAATAAACCATACAATTCAATCAATTGTAGTATAGTACATTATCAATTTTTAAATTGTACATATACATATCATAAAATTTACTATTCTAAGTGTACAATTCAGTGGCATTAACTACATTCATAATGTTCTGCAACCATTACTATTATTTCCAAGAAGTTTTCATCACCCCAAACAGAAACTCTGTAACCATTAAGTAACAACTCCCCATCCTCTTTTCCCTTTCAACCTCTCATAATCTCTAATCTACTTTGTCTCTATAAACTTGCCTAATATAGATATTTAATGTAAGTGGAACCGTACAGTATCTGTCCCTTTGTGTCTGATGTATTTCACTGTACATAATGTTTTCAAGGTTCACCCATACTGGGTATACTATGGGTATACCACATTTGCTTATCTATTCACCTGTTGATCAACACTTGGGTTGTTTCCGCCTTTTGCGTATTGGGAGTAGTGCTGCAATGAACACTGATGTACAAGTATGTATTCAAGTCTTGGTTTTCAATTCCTTTGGCAACATAACACTGAGCAGAATTGTTCACTCATATGGTCATTCTATTTAGCTTTTTGAGAAACCACAAATTGTTTTCCATAGCATTCCTACCAGCAACGTAAAAGGCTTTCAATTTCTCCACAGTCTTCCCAATACTTGTTATTTTCTGTTTTTGTTTGTTTGTGTGTTTTGTTTTTTATTATAGCCATCCTAGTAGGTGTGTCAGCTGATTCATTTTTCTGGTGAGCCTTTTCAATAATTCTCATATTTGGGGGAGAGAACTAGAATCTGCTAAATCCCTTACCCATCCAAGTCTGTTAATTATTTTGACAACTTACATTTTTGGGGAGGGGAAAAAATCTACATAGATTAAGGGCTACTAAGTGCTAAACACTGTGCCAGCACATTTTTGCCCACTATATTATATATTCCTCGAAGTAGATAATAATAGTTTTCTCATTTTATAAATGAAAACCTGAGGCCCTAAAACAACCGTATTTACAAAAGGAACAGAATGACTAAATGCTTCTCAAAATTTTATTACAGTTATTCATCTCTATGTTCAATAAATATGTATTAGGCATTTAATGAAATCTCTAATATAGCGTAATGCAGACTGCAAAACTAAAAAGCTAAGACACTAAACATGGCCTGGACAAATTCTTAATTTTTTTTCTTTCTTCTTTCTGGTTTGTATGTTTTTGGTGTAGTTGTTGACATTAACATTGCTTATCTTAGGAACTTGAACAAAATTTTATACTCTCCTTCCAAGTTAAAAGAAAAAACAAATCACCTAACTATAATCTGATACTAAAAGATGAAGGGATTATTGGGGGAGAATAATCATCATAGAGAGATAAATTCACATTCAATCTTCTTCTTAATTTTCAAACTCTAGATTATGAGCTTCCTGTAAAAAATCATGCCTGTGCTTAGTTGTCTGAAATCACTGGGCAAGAATGATAGGAAGATAGTAGAAAGAGAATGAATCATTTTGTAAGAAAATGAAAAAGAAAAGTAATTGATGGAATCATAATTTTTAAATGAATGGACTGATGCAGAAAAGGAAAAACAAATGATTAAGGTTTAAGTTTCAGTGATGAAAATAAAGGAAAACTCTAGTAAAGAAAAAATAGAATTAGAATAAATTAATAAAAATTTTTAAATGTGGTAGAAGAAAAGACAATATTAAGGAAGAAAATTATCTAGATATGTTTGGGAAAATATCTACAAAAGCAGGTTAACAAAAAGAAGCTAAAATATCAATCTAAAAGTAAATCTCTTCTAATTGAAGGTAAGGTAAAATAAGTCACTTCTATTTCACTACACATCTGCCTGTATTAAATGTCAATTATAAAAATAAAAGAAGTTTATTTCCATTAGTCTTTTTTTACTTATATGTAGATATTCTAAACTCATAAGCATTAGAAATAGGCATATAAAAATAGAAAATGTTTAAATATATCGAAATAAAAGATTTGCAAAAAATTTTAAATGTTACATAGATAGCCAGTATAAGAGCACCATCTAAAACTTTCTTTATTGGTTCCTCATCTTATTGACAATTCAGTACAATACAATAGAGCCAAACCAGACTGTAATTCTTAAGGTGAAGTTGGTGTATTTCTATAAAAAAATACAAAACCAAGGCAGGATTAAGTATAAAACATGAAAGACCAAATACCAAATTCATTCATTAGAGTCCAATTTATTCTCTGTGTATCCAGATCTAACCTTTTTTTTTTTTTTTTTTTTTTTTGTCATTTATGTTAGTTGATTGGTTAGTTGTTTTGAAGTTTGGTTTGTTTGGTCTTTATAATAGTCCTTAGTGCCCTGCTATGAATCACCTGTTTGTGTTACAGAAGCTTTGGAATGTGATGTGTTTCCTTCTAGTGGGACAGTGTGATGTCACGATTAAGACTGTGAACTTTAGAGACAAACTGTCTAGGTTCATATCCTGTCTCTGCTGCTGATTAACTACTTTCTGTGCCTCAGTTTTCCCATCTGTTAAGCAAGGCTGATAATAATATCTATTTGGTAGGTTTATAGTGAGGATAAAAATCAATGAATATGCATAATGGAAATACTTTTCTCATAATATGCACTACTCAAGTTTTGCTAGTAAGACCAGAAAGGAATTCAAACATTTTATACTATGAGACTTGTATTTAATCCACCATGTTATTTAACCTAAAAAAGGTTATTCTTCTAAGCTTACTTATAAGCAAATTACTGTGGGTGAATTAGGATTAGCATATTCTTTCCAGTTATAGACAGCAGCTCAAATATCATTAATATAACTCTTTTTAACTACTAAGCATAGCAATGAGTAAAAAAAAAAAGTATATTTTTATATATGATGTAAATTTATAAATTTAAAGAACAAACCAATTTTTTTATTCAGCAGTTATTTATTGACCCTCTTGGAACAGCTGACTTTAAAATAAATGTGAAATAATTTAAATTCCTTCAGAGTATGGAACTTAGTGAAATCTTCAGATAGTCATAAAATACTATTCTCTGAACTGATTAAAGAAAAAAAAAGTTGTGTCTGAAATTAAATAAACCTAAAACCCATTTTGTCAGAATTGCTAAGAACCTGACACCAGACAGTCTGACTAAATCTTGAGGAAAAAGTTGAATAGTCTCTTCAAAAACTATCAGTCTCTTATAGAATATGTCTTCATTTCTATTAGGTGAACACTATATATATATATATATTTTAATTTTAAAAAAGGAAGTGGAGGAAGGTAAGAAAGAGAAGAAAGGGAGAGAAGTAAAAGTTAGTAGAACCCAAGAAACAAATCTAGGGTTTGGCCTAATATTAATCATTTTATCGAGAAGTAGATGGACGTAAGATTTGTTAAGCCTAGACATTATATGAGTCTAAGTAGATTTGAATAATGAAAGGAATATTACTTAGAAGTGATTTGGAAGTCCATTAGATATTCATTCGAAGGCAGACATAGAGATGTCACAAAAGTGGGTAAACCGTCCATCATTATAATAATACATTGAGTCTCTTTTATATGGCGAGGGTGTATGACAAAGAACATTAAACCCACTGATAAGACCTGATATTCACTGTCAGCTCACCGTTTAAAAAACAAAACAAAATATCAGCTTTTATAAAAATCTGTTGGTTTAGAAGTAGAGGAATAAAATAAGCTGTGAAAAGCAAATACAGGAGATAAAGATGGGAAAGGAGAACGGAATTAGAAGAAAGAGGATTCAGATTCTGTAAGGTGGGTCCTTTTACCAAATATACTTGTACTAAAGACGCTCATGACTGAGTTTTGTATGTAACCTCATTACCTTCTGTGAAATATCATAAGTTCATACTCGGATAAAAATTATTTGGGGATGATAAATAGGGACCATACCAAGGAGATAAGATTTGTAGTAAGAGACTCTCATCTATAACTTAATGTGAATTAATTTAGTCAAGATTAACTTCCAACTTTTCTTTGAGGTCCTCAGCACAATAAGGAAGTTGTAAAGGATAATTTTTGAATTTGGAACAAGGTATAAAGTGATGCTGTGCTATTCTATCACTACCCAGTTCCCAACTCCCAAAAAAGTTAAATCAATGACACTGAAGTTTGAGGAAAGAGAAAAGTGATATAATAGAGGGGCACCTGGGTGTCTCCCCTCTGGCTCTTGATTTCGGCACAGGCCATGGTCTCAGGGTAATGGGATAGAGCCCCACATTGGGCTCTGTGCTCAGTGGGGAGTCTGCTTGAAATTCTCTCTCTCCCTCTCCCTCTGTCCCCCACTGCACTCTCCTTCTCCCCCTCTCTCTCTTTCCCTGTCATATAAATCTTTAGAAAAGGAAACAGAAAAGTGGTATAATAGAAAAAGGTGAGGATGCATAAAGAGAGGCTGACAGTGTTGAGGACAAAATTATCTCCTTATTTTATCTATGCTACCCCTTCAACCTAAGAAAAGGAAAAGAAACAAATGCTTTTGTGTCCTTCTTGAACTACAAGTACCCTTGACTACCAATTCTAAACCTGTTTGACCTGTAGCCCAGATACTGATTTATGGATTAAATAAGCTTTTGTGGATTGGCCGGTTATCCAAAAAAAATTATAATTTTATTTCTGTAGGAAAATGTGTTGTGAATTCCAAGTTCCAAACAAACTATTTGAAACAACCTGTTCACAAGTTTGGGACAGCTTGCACACTGTGTGTTTTGGATTTACGAAGTTAAATGACACCTTACTGGGTAAAAACGTATTATGACATGTGAATCATATAACTATTATTAATCTTCAATAAACTCTGCTGGAGTAAGTACCCTAAGGTGTGCTAACTTAATTTAAACCTCTGTAAAATGTAGCTGGTAAATTTCCAAGAACAGATTGACTCACGATATTTTCAATGTCCAAAAATTTGTCTTTTAGTCATAAAGTAAAGAAAACCATGTTGCATATTTCAACACTTATGTCTTCAATCTAAAATAAAAATGAAGTCCAAATGTAGCCAGTATCAAAAATGAACCAATCAAGAATATCAAAGTTTAAAACTGTTTCCTTTGATTTATTTTTAATATAGAAAACAAAACTTTGGAATTAATAATAGAAAGCACATACAGTTTTAATTATATACAAAAACTAAAATATAAGAGTGTAGATATTCCCAAAATACCATCACCTGTCATTGCTATGCATCATTTTTCTGAACTATTCAATATTCTTTGCAACCATTATCCAATTCACAATATATGAAATTATAGAAATAATGTGAAATATTTGCTTTCAATCTAAATAATAAAGAATTTATTGCCTTTGTCATAAACCAATCTTGAGTTCCAAGTCAATGAGAACATTTAGTATTTCTCACTCTGGGTTCCATA
This sequence comes from Potos flavus, assembly GCA_028534135.1. NCBI lineage: Eukaryota > Metazoa > Chordata > Mammalia > Carnivora > Procyonidae > Potos > Potos flavus. Next base: position 73,997,678 of record CM052897.1, on the reverse strand, counting down.
CCTAGCTTTAAATTATGTTGCTCATTTATTTGAAATTTAAGACTTGTCAACATTGACAGAAAGTTACTCAACTGACTTTTGCATCCCCTATAAAAGAATAAAATTCTGCATGTATTCTACTAAATGTTTTATCACTTTAGACCCTACATATAAGAAATTTAATTATTTAGATAACTTATGCTATCATGTCTTTTCCTTCCTAAGTTTTTAGATCTATGTTTTCCTTTGTTCTTTTACTCATTGCTTTTCTAAATTTAATTGGTATAATTAAATGATAATGTTTAAAATGTATCAATTAAAGCAATATCTACTTAATTGATACATTTTAAACATTATAATTTATACTATCATTCATATTCTTTTTTTTTAAGATTTTATTTATTTATTTGAGAGAGAGAGAGACAGAGCATGAGGATGAGCAGGGGGAAGGAGGCAAAGGGAGAGGGAGAAGCAGATTCCCTGCTGAGTAGCAGCCTGACATGGGACTTAATCCCAAGACCTCCCCTCCCAGCTAGACCATGATCTGAGCCCAAAGGCAGATGCTCAACCAACTGAGCCACCCAGGCGCCCCTCATTCACATTCTTTTTGTCACATTTTTAGGACCATGATAGGTTTACTTTAAAACTTTTAAAAATAATAATTAGCACAATATTGTTTTTAACTGTATACCTAAAAGTATTATTGACCTCATGAAAAAGAAAGCATAATATCTTTTTTTTTTTGAAGGGGAATCTTTCAGGTATGAGTATCTAACAAATTCTCTTTCATTTACTTTCTTATTTCCTTCCCTTCTTATGATTATACTTAGCTGCTCCTATTACCTGTATTTCATATATTCCTTTTTCCAAGATTCCTTTTTATTTTACTGAATCCCATTCAATAATCTTTTAGTATAGGGTGAGTGAACAGAATAGTAAAATAGATTATTGCATGATTGAAAGGGTCTCTTGCATAATATAAAAAAAAGTTAAATACCTTTTTTTTGCTCCTAACTTTGAAGACATTACTTAATTTTCCTTGAGTATTCACTGCTATGATGAAATTTTAATGTAATATTCTCATTCCTTCAAATGTAATATTTCTCCATATATATGCTTTCAATCTATACGATATATATGACTTATACTTTATATGTAACATATATGAAATATAATTTACGTGTGTGTGTGTGTGTGTATAATTTGGGAAGGTGGAGGAGTTCCAAAATCTGAACAGAACATGATAAGATATGGAAATATCTTTAATATGCCCTATTTACGAAATGACTACGATCAGTATTGGGGGGTACCATCAATAAAGAATCCTAGCCCATATTTGGGGAAAAGTTTAAAAAATACTTTTTCTTTTAAAAATGTCCATTTTGTCATTGTCTTATTCCTAACATATCTAAAAAATGTGCAAATATGTCAAAAGTGCATCACTTCTGGTCTATTCCTACTCACCATTTCAGACATAAAGTGGATACTCTCCTTCTTACCACCCCACCCCATTTGCCATGCTGTATCTTCTCTTTGTCCTCAACTCTTCCCAGGGAATGACATAATTCCTGAACTACCTCTTGGGACCAAAGGTGAACACCGACAGCAACAAGGTCTTCCTTGGGAGGTTAGGCTACAGAAGACATGAGTAAACCCTGGCAGTGGCTTGGGCTGCTTGGGAAGGAATTCCTGGTTCTGTGTCCTTGAAGTATGGCATAAAAGGGCAGGAGATGGGGTCTTGGGTATCTGTGTGGGCATATCCTGGCCCCTCATATCTTCTCCTTGTGAGAAGTGTCATAGCCAGAACAGGGCTGACGTGGGTCCCTCTAAATGCCCTGGTAGTTCACACCCGAAGCTAATACAGGCTATTTTAAGAATTTCATAACACTTTAAAATTTTGTCTGTAAGGTAGGGGTCCTCAGCTAGTAGCCAGCGTTATGATTAGAGCTCCAAGTCTAATTCCATTACTGACATGCCTCCCTTATTGGTCTGCCTAAATTCTTAAGGGAGGACATGGATGTTGGTAGCCCTCCCTTTAGAGACTTCATAAACAGCTTCTCCTTCCTCGTAGCCCTTGTTTAGAGAATTCATAATCTTTCCATCCTGGGAAACTCATAATTTCAGTGAAATGAAAAAGAAAAAAAAATGAGACCTTTTCCTTTCGCTGAAATTCAAGAATATTGGGTTACTGTGGTAGTGATGTAGTGGTAGTAGTTATCAGAATTTAGTTTATATAATAACCGTGAGACCAATATTAGCATCCAGACTTTTTTTAAAATGTGGATCATGGACTCTCTAAGATGTATTAGGTAAATGATCAAAAATAGATTTGCGTTTTATTTATTGGATTGGATGTTCTTTAATTGTGTTTCCTAATTTGTAATGGCCAACATTCTAGTCAATATACGCCATTGATACTAATCAGGAAGTTTCTAGACAGTAACTAACTATTCTTTGGTTATCACCACAATATATTACTCTTCTGTGTATAGTTTTTTCACACACACACACGTTTCTGAGCAGGTTGGATTTAGTTCACTTTTTATTTTTTTAAAAAAAATAAGTGAAAGTAGCCTGTAAAAAAATTATTTCTGAGTGAAGAATCCTGAAAATATAGGATGAGGTTTGTTTGCCTGTTTTTGTTTTGTTTGTTTGTTTTCCAAGAAGAAAGTTCTTAGGTATATTTCTTCAAGAGGCTCAGAAATGTTATCAAATTGGTGTTCATTTTTCTAATTCTCATTTAATATCCAATAGTTATCCTTGACAGTTTGTAAATATAATTCCTGTTTTCTACTAGTGTCCTCAATAATTACTAGGGAAATTAACTCGAGTTCCTTATATACTGATATGTGAAAATATTGCCTGTGTCACTGGAATATTTATGGCCACTCTATTGTAATATATAATATTGAGTTAATAATTTAAGAAGTCCTGTAGTATACTACCTTGAAGGCAGAGACCATACAATTTTCTATATGTGATCAGCATCCAGAAAATTTAATGAAGCATGATTGATGGAGATATGTACATAGAATGATCTCCCTGAGAAGGAAGTGAGTACTAAGGAATACTTTGAGATTGAACTCTAAGACTTGGTTAATGTATTTGGAAAAAGTTTTTTTAATGAATATAACCATAAAATGCCTGCTTTCCATAAAAACCCATTTTTTTATGATTTACAGAACAATGCCTCTCCCTACCTTACAATTTTTACCCTCAAGCTAGGAGAGATGCCACATCCACAACTGAAGTAGGGAAGAACTGATATGCTTCTAACATTCAAGTGGGTATAACTTTCCCACTTCCTTTATATGTGTAGTACCGAGAACTGGGCAGTGCAGGTGGAGAATCATTGCTGTTTTTATTTCATAACCCTATAATTCTCCCAAATTCAGAAACTTGTATGAATGCATTTACAGCCCCTCAGTGGTCATCCATTCCCGAATAAACCAAGAATGCCTCATGGTGTATAGTTGATGGTGATCATGATTTGGTGACAGAGAACCATGGTACCAGTCACTGATACTGGAGTTTTTGTGTGTGTGTGTATTTTTGTTTTGTTTTGTTTTGCTTTTTTAAAGATTTATTTATTTATTTGACAGAGAGAAAGAGATCACAAGTAGGCAGAGAGGCAGGCAGAGAGAGAGGGGTAAGCAAGCTCCCTGCTGAGCAGAGAGCCCGCTGCGGGGCTCGATCCCAAGACCCTGAGATCATGACCTGAGCTGAAGGCAGAGGCTTAACCCACTGAGCCACCCAGGCACCCCTGGAGTTTTTATGTTACCTACTCTACTGTTTAAAGGAACACCATCCAGTGGAAAGATATGTATGAGTCACATGTATAATTTCAGGTTTTCTAAGAAGCCACACTCAAAAAAGTAAAAGAAAAAGGTGAAAATAATTTTAATTCATTTAACCCAATATATCCAAAATATAATTAACTCAACATGTAATTTTTATTTAAAAGTAATTTATTTGAAATTTATATTTCCTTGCTAAGCTTTTGAACCTAGTGCATATTTAGCAGATCTCAATTTGGACTAGCCACATCTCAAGTACTCAGTAGCCACAGCCACTGTTTCTCCTGTGGGACAGGGAGACAGATGCATCATTTTGTGCCTTTGCCAGCCCTTTTCAGGTTCTTGCAAACCACCAACAAAACATGATCAAAAACCTGAGTTGATCTTGGAGAGCAAGCAACAGAGCCTATCACTGGGCTCTGGAGTTCATTGTGTTGAACTAAGCGGCGAGAGCCAAGTCCTAAGGGAAGCCTTAAGACTTTACGTTTAGAAATGGACACACAGCATCCTCCTCCCCACTGTCTATCAGTGATGGGGATTGGAATAGGCTGTGTGGTGCTTCTGGGCTTTGTAAACATCTCTGCTTCCCTCAGTGTCCAATCTCTATTCAGTAGCTCCAAAGCTCAAGGCATGCTCGGCCATTAGAAGTTGAGTTTCACCAAAGCATCGTGAAATGGTAGCACGATGCTATTCTAGTATAATGTGAATAATCATGGGATCAGAAGACTGGTCGTTGAAATTTATGTCTCTTATCTGAGGTCACCTGAGTGGTTATTGCAGAAAAGAGAATCAGTTTTCCTCATCTGTAAAACTAGGAGTTGGGCTAGATGAGCTGAGAAGTTCCTTCCTATGCTGAAATTATATGACTACCATATAAACTAAGTAAATATCATAAAAGAATAAATCTAAAATCATTTACTGAATGCACTCAAGCCTTATTAACATAGAATTATAATAAGTGCATTCTAAATCCATGAAAAGCTAAAGTTATGAAATATTATTATAGAAAAGAGGTTTTCATTTTTTTTAACAGAAAATGAGATATCTATGGCATAGATGGTGACAGAACAGAACTTACAAGCTAGATTTTCCTTAAATTTTGTCCTAATTTATTATTTGTCACATTATTTCATGTGGAGCAAGAGAAGTTAAAGATAAAAGCATATCTTAGTGTCCTTTAAACATATTTTAAGACACAATGAATTGGGACAAAAGTTAAGCAAAATTAAAAGATAAAATAAAACTCAGTGTGTAGCTTGGGAAATCAGAATCCTCGAGAATGATCTGAGGCAATGCCAGAACCAGCATAAATTTTAAATTATTTTTAAGCCCCATGACTACAGAATCAGAATTTTTTTTAAAAGAACAACCTCATCTCCTTTGATTTCTCTCAATAATCCTTTTCTCTATGTGTCTTTTACATAGTCATTGGTTCAGTTATTTAGTAACTATTTACTAAAAACCTATTATACCTATTAGCCAGTACTGTGCTAAGCATCAGAGAGATGATAATGTACACCTGCCTTAAAGAAGCTTCCAGAAATTAAGGGAGAGAGACTCTGAAGAGGCAATTTCAACATGCTGTGGTAAGTGCTAAAATAGGAGTAAGTTTGCATTATAGGGGTCTTCAAGGTGTACGGAGTAGCATAGAAGAAACAGTTTGCTCAGTCTTGGATGAGTCTGGGAAAGCTTTCTAGGGAATGCTTCAAAACTGAAGCTGACTCAGAAACCCACCAAGGGGTGGAGGCAGGGGCTATCTGAAAGAGGTTAGGCATATTTGCTACAAAGGAACAGTGTGTTCCCAATTCCAGAAGAAAGAATGCGGCCCATTTTGGGGAAGAGCAGAGTGCCTAGATCACCAGCTACAGCAAAGTACTGAAGACAGGGTGGATATGTGCCATCCTGGATCTTACCAACAATGTCTGATACAGGAGATAATCAGTAGAAATTATCTGAATGCGTGAATAATAGAAAATGCCAAAATAAGAGGAAATTTCAAATTATACACATTTTCATCCTACAAACTTATTACTTTCACTAAATTAGCACTATCTGCTTAAATTGGATTTTGCTGTAAATCTAGCAAATCAAAGTCTGAAAATATTGCTTAGCAAATATTGGGTAGGCATTTGATATAAGGACAGAAAAGAACAATTATAATTAGTACATCAGTTGTTTCTTTGTAAGTAAGTGTTCTTAAAGTATTTTAAAATGCTTTAAAATCATTCATTTTCTTAAGTATTATAAGCACCCCCTCTGCAAGCTCAAATACAAACTTCATTTGCATCATTTTTATTTGTTAAAGAGAGAAACTGCTGCCCAGCATATATAAAACAGCTATATATTCTAAATCGGTGGAATCAAGATGATTAGTCTTTTACTGTATTTTTATTATTTTACATTTCCTTCTTTAAACCAGTAAGTTGACATGCATACTAAAAGCATATAACTTAAACTTTGTAATTAAATTACATTGCTCAGGTTTGTCCATGCCATCTCATAGTATGTGACCTAAGAAGTCTGCACAATGAACAAACAGAACTTGAAGAAATTAAAATGCTATTGTTGAGTGAAAAGCCCTCATAGATACACATAGAAACAATTCATTCCCCTTCCTTGAAATGCTCTTTTATTTTTTGTTTCTGAGGAGAAAAGCAAAAGGAAAACTGTATTCATTTCCTGTGGCTGCTTTAACAAATTATCACAAGCTTAGTGGCTTAAAACAACACAAACTTATTATTTTACAGTTTTGGAGGTCAGAAGTCCAAAAGGGATCTTCACTGGGCTAAAATCAAGATGTTGGCAGGCTAGACCCCTTTCTGGAGATCTTGGGGAAAATTCATTTTCTCATCTTTTATAGCTCCTTGAAGCTGCCTGCAGTACTTGTCTTATGATCCCCTTCCAAGTTCAAAATCTGCAAGATGAGTCTTTCTCAGAATACTATCTCTCTGCCTCCTTCTTCTCCATCTGAGGGGCCGTATGATTACACTGGGCTCATCTGGATAATCCAGGATGATCTCCCTATTTTAACTGATTTGTGATCTCAATTTCATCTGCAACTTTAATTCCCCCTTGCTGTGTAATGTAACATATTTACAGGTTGCAGGTATCAAGATGTGGGTATCTTGGGGGGCCTTTATTCTACCTCCAAAGAAACTATCAGACTAAAAAAATGGATCCATTTTTAATCTACCCTATATATTAACTGCATTTTATTTTTGTCCAGTAAGATTTGATTGGAACATGATGCTAGGCTTTCGTGTAATCTCAAAGAAGGCATAAGACAAAATTCCTGTCCTCATGAAGTTTGCAGAGAGAAATCATAAATATACATGTACAAAGTAGAAATCATGTGGGACAAGGGTCTTTTTTCACTTTAAGTTAACCACAGTTAATGTGATAATGTACCAATAATAACAACTATATTTCATTATATGAATCATAATATACTATTAGAATAAGATCAAAATATGTCTTTCATCGATTAGATGATTCATCGCTCCATAGAGAAAGTGAAAAATTTGGTCAATCAACTGACTGAGCTACATGATGCTAAACAGCTAATGTAAAGGATCTTTTATTTCATCAACATAATTTTTTCTCCACTCAAGTGGCCAACTATTGTAGAATCAACTAGAGGTGGTACGGAATTTTCAAAGTTACCTATGGATCCCTCCTTTTAATGTTCTAGGAAGGAAAAAAAAAACAGTTTGGGGATCATAACCCTCACCTAATTTCCTTCAGAGGTATGTATTACAGACTTTATCAAGTTAGCTAATCTTTTTCTTCATACTCCATTCTCTTCCAGAAAAAAAAAAGTTTAAAATTCTACTTCGAACTTCTCTTCTGAGTGCTAATCAAAGATTCATTTTTAAAAAAATCACTCAACTCTTTGTTAGAAAAAAAGAGAATTATTTACATTCTTTCAACTACAAAATGTTGTAGAGTTCAGTTAATTAACAGATTTTACTTTCTATCACAGTTGATCATGCTAATTTCAGGGGTTGGCTTAACATGCTATTGAGTGCCTACTAAGTGTTAGTGCTATTCTAGAAGGTGTGGATATACTAGAAAATAAGACAAACAAGGGGAGACCAAAAACCTATTAAATAAGCCAGAAAAAAAAACAGTCAAATGGTGAAAACTGCTATGCAGAAAATTAAAATAAATGATGTGATCTTGAGTGATTGAGTGTCCAGACTGTGTGGTCAGAGATGGCCTCTCTCAAAACATGACATTTAAGTTGAGATCTGAATAACAAGGAGAAACCAATAATGCAGAAATTGGTAGAAGTACATGCCAGTCGTCCAGTGGGACCACTAATGGAAGTAAGCATGAATTCAAGTTTGGTGTATTTCATGTAGAGAAGACCAGTAGAGCTGTAACATAGTAGGCCAGCAGGCTAGAAGGAAAGTTGTACAGAATGGTCTTAGAGAGACAGCCACAACCAAAATCATAGGGAATTCTGCAAGTCATGGCAAAATAAATGATGGGAATTAATTGAAAGGTTTAAAGCAACAAGAGGGTATTATTTGATATACATTATAAAAAGACCATTCTGCCTGCTATATGAAAGGATAATTAATTGTAAGGGGGGAAAAGTGGAAGTAGAAGAGCAAACAGGATTTTATTATAATTAAGTGAGAGATGATGTGATTTGGCTAAAATAATGTAACAGGAATGAAGAAAAGTGACTGACTTTGTGTTATCTTTGGGGGTAGTACAAAGAATTTGGTAACTGGATGGGAAAGAGAGAAAGATAAAAATCAATACCTCACATGTTTTTGCATTGAGAAAGTGGCTAGATGATTGTGCAATTTATAGTGATGGAGAAGACAAACAGAGGAGCAGGTCGTGGGGCAAATGAAGAGTTCTATTTTGCCCATGTTTGAGATTCTTACTAGACATTTTGGTAGAGATGGAGACTGTATAAATCTGCAAATTTGAGGGAGAGAGCTGGATTAGCGATAAAAATTTTAGAGTCATCATACTATTGATGGGTTTTGGTATACAAGGCTGTATGAAGATATTTAGAGAGAATAAATAGGGAAAGAAGAGAGCTTGGGCATAGACAAGGAAACTCCAACATTTATATTTTAAGCAGAGTAGAAAGAGTCAGCAAAGACTTGAGTCTACCAGTGCTGGCAAAAGTTTAGGACAATATAGTGTGGGGACCGGAGGAAATTAATGTCTGTTCCATTCAACATTTTGGATTAAGTTATTTGGATCATGGGAAATGCATGTCTCTAAGGTCAAGCAAAAGGATTTGAAGAGTGATGTGGGAGGGAGAAGAAGGAAAAAACCCATAAATTAGCAAGCACTAATAACATAATTACATGATTTCCTTCAGAAGTGCTTAACAGGTAGAGAAACAGAGAAGTTTGTCTAAACCAGAGTGGATGTAGTAAAAAACAAAGTGAACTTTGAAGGCTCTCCGAAGAGTAGAAGTGATATCCAAACGGGTCTGAAATCAACAGAAAATTAAGTGAAGTTGGAGGAACTCATTGGTTAGGAGACAAGGAAAGACTCAAAGGATTGAAATTTTATAAGACCGAAATACATGTCTTGTTGAAACGAGAAAGTTAAAGCTTCCTTATGCTACTTCAGGGGAAGTCATTCGTATGAAATTCCTAGAACTGTGCTCACACAGAATAAAATGTGAATAGTGTTTCCTGGAGTCATCCTATGTGGCCTCATTGGAAGAATAGAAGATTGCAGTTAGAGTCTTGAAAAAGAAGTTATGATTTCAGATATGGGACATTTCTGATGCTGATAGAGAAGAGGGTTTGGTCATGTGACTAAGTGAATTAAGTGTAGGGTACTGAAAGGACAGTTCATGAACACTAAAGTCATCCAAAAAAGGGGCATGAAATCTGTCACCACAGATGACATGAAAAAATCAGAAATGCTTAAAGTTAGAGAAGACCTTGAGATACAAAGAGGAAACTTATTTAAACAAACATTAATTAGATTTGAAAATATATGAAAAGATAGTGTCATTATTAACCATAATATACTTCAAGGGGGGAAAAAAGAAAGAAGAAAAGAAGTGATGAGAGAGAAATGGGGGGGGGGGAGAAATGGGGAATAAAAAGAAAGGGAGATAGGTTTTGACAAATTAGGACCAAAAGACGGCTACAGATTATAGCACCTGTGCCCCTTAAATACATTATTCTCTTAAATGGTCTGTCTTGTTCCTGTCTGATCCATATTCACAAAGCTTCACTAGAAAGCCTTTTAAAATGCAAAATGGATTACAGCACTCACCTTCAACAGTTTCCCATTTTCTACAGAATATTGTCCAAGCTCCTTAGTGTGGCAATCAAGGACCCTGATGATCTGATCACTGCCTATTCCTCCAGACACATTTCCCACTACATTCTCCATCATTCTCTTTCAATACAGTCACTCTTCCTTCCATGCAAACACCATGTCACTTCTCACATTTGTGCCATGCCCAGTCTATTTCAACTGTGTTGTACTTTGAGAACTGCATCACATACTCTGTGAAACCTTCTCTAATTCTCTACCTGTTCCATTCATCCATTTCCTGACCTCTCTATACTAAGGAAGAGCCATCACCCTATCTCTTACTATTCTGTATTACCCTTCTGTATTTTCTACATGCTTCTATTATTCCATCTATTCACTTGTATTATTTGTTAGCAAAGGTCTCTAAGCTTCTTTAGGGCACAGATATTGTTTCTTTAGAATGTAGCAAAGTGCCTAAAGCAAAATAGGTGCTCAATGGTGTTTGCTGAATAGATATTACCTAATATGAGGTGGAAGGCTTGATAAAGAACAAATGAAAGATGTTAAATTAGAAAGTCTGAATAGTAATCAGATCATACTAGAACATTTTTGATAGTTTTCTATGATTAATATAACTTAATATAGGTGAACAGTCCTTAACCAAAATCTGAAGCCAAATCAGTTTCATAATACTGAAAAAACTGGATTGTAGAAATATAATATGGCACACATACCATATACATAGCACTACCAATGAGTTCTGAGGCAGTATCCCATAATCAAATATGTTGATATGTCTGCAATGACATATATGAATATCCACACTAATAAACACTCTCTTGTCAGATCCATTTAGGTTTTTCACAAAACGAATTACCAAAAATCTTATTACATATTTCCAGTTATAAAATGGCTTACAAAAAGTTCCCAGAACTGCAAATAAGGAATTGTAAATCTGTATGAAAATACATTTTGTAGCTACTAGAAAATTCATAGTCAGTACTGTCATAGGAGTTAACTATTGTAAGTACTTCATTCTCCCTCATTTGGTAATAAAATAATGCATTCACACAATTGATCAAATACAGTAGTCACATACATAGATGAATATAAAAGATTTTTCTTTTTAACATTTTGCATAGTTATGTAGATTGAGTACTTAAGACAATAAAACACAAATAATATAGAACTAATCACCATATTCTAAGAAAAGACTTCCTGGACTAATTCATAATTCTCCAGTAACATTTTAGTTTGGTTCAAGATCACCTTGTTAATACTTTCCAGGTGTCACTGTTAGAATGGCTTTAGCTCTAAACCAAGAATCAGACTCTTATCTATAGAGAATGAACTAAAGGTTACTGGAGGGGAGGTGGGCAGGGGGGATGGGTTCAACAGGTGATGGGTATTAAGGAGGCCATTTGTGATGAGCATTGGGTGTTTGTATGTAAGTCGTGAATCATTAAATTCTACATCTGAAACCAATATTGTACTGTATGTTAGCTAGCTGCAATTTAAACAAAAATTTGTAAAGAAAAAAATGTCTTTAGCTCTTGAAATAGATAGGCAACATAAAACTTATTTTCTACTATGCAATTTTCTAAAAATTGTATTTCTTGCACACATATAATGTTATTGGCCTTCATCATCATCATCAACAAAAACAAAAATAATAAATTTATAGTCCCAGGAAACCCTGATCAATGTTAAAAAAAAGCAAATGCCTTCCTTAATAAACTTATTTAAAATTTGTATCTCAATAGCTTCTACATATTTTCTGAGGCGCTTTGATGCTTGGTCCATCAGCACTTATAAAAAAAAATCTTTAGTTAACAATAAGACATTTTTAAAAGCTAGATTTTTCTCCTTATTGTCCTCAGGTAAATATTAGTTCAGAAAATTTACACAGAAACTGTGCACAGATGTGCCACAAAAAAAGATTCCTTCTCTAATTAATTTATTAGTTTGACCATATTTATTGACATTATTTCAAAGTCAAATGTGTAAGTAAACAAGCTATTAATAAACAAGATTTAAAAAAACAAGATTTAATACACCATTTGCAAAGCAACCATTAATAATTTCTTTTATAATATGAATTACTAACATAATAACTAGTCACCCAGAAGTTTAATATCTTTTATCCATTCTATAAATGCATTTAATTTTCAGGAAAAAAAATTTCCATGAGTTTATTCTTACTGTACAACAATCATTCTATATTGTCACAAAACGATTGTCTCTAAAACTCTTAAGAATACAGCTGTGGATGACCATTCAAATTTATACATGTTTTTACATAAGTTCTTGAGGTCCATATTGTGTAACAGTAATTTTAGACTCAGCAAAGAAAGGAAACTCTCCTTCCATTATATAACAAGTGTCTCAAAGCCAAAGGAAACTTTTAGTTCCATTGGAAAGTTAGTTAGATAGCTCTATGTCACAACCATAAAAGCACGCATGACAAGAAACTCAAGCTGCTAACCGTTCTACTGAACACTTTGCACAGGAGGATGTGGAGGAAAGAAAAGGAGTAACAAAACTGTTACAACACCTTACTTCTCCTTTTGTTCTTCTCTGTCTCTTCCCTATTGACAGGCATACTGATCATTAAACCTATCCAGAGGATTGGGACAATTCTACTACGTTATTCCACTGTTGTGCTGAACACTTAATCCTCATTCGTTATAATCTACATTCAGTCCATTGGTTAGATATCTTAGCCAATTTGGAATTACAACACCATAAAGCACTTCACATTTCTTGACAGTATTCAAAACAATAAATATACGATCAATGAAATACAGAATTTCAGTTTTAACAAGCTGACTTCACTGTGACACCACTTCGCATTTCAAACTGCTTCCCTTTAAATACAACAAAAAAGCCGTATTTAAGAATAGAATGCTGGTAAACCAGAGAGTTAATACTAAAAAATTAAATAAAAAATAAAACAAAACAAAAAAAACCCACATATACATTTTAGTATCTACCTTTTTTTTTTTTTAAGTAGGCTCCACACTGGGGTTGAACTCACAAGACCTGAGCTGAGATCAAGTCAGACACTTAACCAACTGAGCCACCCAGACAACCACGATCTACCTTTAATCTAGTTCAAGAATACGCAAGTATATTTAGTTGTCCCGAGACACAATGTTTATTTTTTCAGCAGCAAAGCAAGTGAATGCTGTCAAATTAAGACAAGACTCCAAATTGTCATCATGACAACTTCATTCAGACTGTCAACCGGCCAGATACCTCTCTCAGATACCTCTGTGGTCCAGACACGGTAACCTTTCCCCTTACAAACCCCCACCTACTCCCTCATTCTCCCAAAGCTATAAGGGATCCATAATGAGAAAAAAAGGCTCTTTCATAAATCTTCTGGTTAATAAAATTCTTTTAATTATTACTTGAAATAAAGAATTATGAGAGAAAAATTAAAAAGCAATAGACATAAACTGCTTCTACAAAGATGTATCATAAGGAGGGAATCTGAAATGAATGAGTAAAGCTATGGGAATAATGAAATAAGCGAGATGGTTCTGAAGAGAGGAAATTTTAGAGCAAAATGAAGGAAGACTAGCAATAATAAAATAAAAGGAATTATTACTTGAATTTTTCTTATATGAAAAATTTTTCAAGTATCTCTTTCAAATTTTAGACAGCAGTAATAAATTAGCCCTTTTGCTATGTAAAACTGACTGAAAAAGCAGAATGCCCCCCTCCACCCAAAGGTATAGGAATGAGTGATAGATATAGATACAATCTACATCTGTAGCTATATCTAAATAAATGACTTTATTTTCTCCAAATTGTTCCTATATTCAAGGAATATAATATCAGTTACGTTTTCTCTGCAGTTTTGCTCTATCTTCTTATGGTCTGTACTCATTCTTTCAGGAGAGAAAACTCTCGTGTTAGCATAGAGGGGCAAGGTCATGGGAGGAAGGGGGATAGTAGGCAGGACATAGATCTCTAAATTTAAAAAGGTAATGAGATATTTTCCTGATAGGCTAATGTATCCACATGTATGGTCCCTAGATGTGTTATAGGGGCAAATTTTCCAAAACTTCATAGATACGAAAAAGTTGGAATAAGCATTTTTTGTGTAAGTGGTCTAATATAAGAAAACAAGCTGTTACTGTATATATCTCTGTAGATGCTCATGATTTGATGGACAAAGTGTCTAGAACAATTGGAGAACAAAGTGCCATAAATCTCAACAGTATAAAAATATATTTATTACCTACAGTATGTCCAGAATCAATCTTTGTGAAGGATGATTATAGTTTGACCTGAGATCTGTCAAGTATATTTTCTTCCAAGAAGTCCCTGGTGCTTCCAAGCACAGTCTCTGCTGGGGATATGTTATAGGCTCCAAAATGAACAGAATGTTAAAACTAACAAGATCTGTGAGAGTCTTTTCTTGGCAAATTTGACAACAATTAGTGTCTATTAAGTTTTTATTAGGCACATAATAAATGAAACAGAGGACATGATATTTAAATGTATACATTTGACATATAGCAAGAAATATTATGAATATAAATACTAATGGAAAAAATAAATGCTTGAGAGACAGAAATCGAAATGAACTTGTCTTTATTCCTCATGTGCCTACCTGAACCAACTCAGGCATATATATATATATATATATATAAAATATATATATATATATATATTTTTTTTTTTCCCCCCTAAGGAATCCAAGGATGGATATTTTACTTCTTTAAAATCTCTATTCTGAACACACCTCTCCATTGTCTTCTATATCCAGGCACCATGAAAACTTGTTTGAAGGACTAATTGTCTGTTATTTTTTCTATTCTTATCCATTGATACTCCACATTCCTTGAGTATTGAGAGAGCAACTAGAACTGTTCTCCTTAAGTGAATCTGATTATATCATGCAGGATCATATATACCATATTTTTGGATGGGAACCTACAAGGTGAAGCACAGTCTTCCCACCTTTACCTCTCCAGTCTGATCTTGTACCCATGCTCTCTTTACTCTTTGAAACAGTCACATGAGTCTTCACCATACTCCCCTGTCATCAGATTTTTGCAAATAGTATCTCCTCTATCTGGAAAGATCTTCCTGCCCTTTCATTGCCTGATTAACTTAAAGGCTTCAGTTATCACTCCTCAGAAGAAGTTTTCCTATGGCTCTTTTCCACAGAGCTACAGCTTCATAGTACTCTTCAGAGTACTTCACCGTACAGTGTCCTGGGTACATTTTGTTTGTGTGATTATATGATTAATATATACATAGTTCCCATTAGAATGAAAATTCCATGAATGGAAGGAAGATTACTTTTCTTTCTCACAATCGAGTTTCTATGCCAGTAAAAAACTTGGACTTGGCATATACTAGGTATACAAGAAATATTACTTGAGTGAATGAATGAACGAAAAAATGGATGAAATGAATGAGATGGTGCACTTACTATCTTCCTCATCTTTGCTGTTTGATAACATATGTTTTTCAGCATAAATAACCAAAGAGTAATCACATTCAAGACCTATATCAGCCCTTTAGAAAATTATCTTTTTCTTGTGGCTTTCAATGAACTAAAAGTATTGGAGGTTAAATGGAGAGAGTCTTCGAACTGACATGCTCTTCGAACAAACAGAAAACATGTTTAAACTAAAAAGCTTACTCACATTAACTAATAAGTTAAAGCTATTACTATTAATATCTGTGTGGTATAAAATTGTTACAACTATAACAATAGAAAGAAAAAAGATAATCACATCTTCAAATATGAACGAAAAACAGCAATGCTCACTACCTAAATTCCAAAGGTAATCAGATCTTATTTTAAAATTGCTAGTTACAAGGATGGGGTTCAGTACATTAAAGTGAATATCCTGCTTATAGAAGTTACACATTATTCACCTAGGAAATTTTTCCAGGTATGGATTCTGAAGTGGACCTTTCCTTTATTTTTATTTGTTAATTTTGTTTAAATTAATTAACAGTTCTTTTTTCAATCTTTACATATATTGTTTAAAAAATATGTGTTTACATAGAGTAAAAGCAAACCAACAAAATAAGGTGTAGTAGAAGAGCCTAAATTTTACCCCTTTGTATTTCTCCTCTTCACAGAAAAATCACAAAATTTGTGATTTAAAAAATCATAGAAAAATCACAGAAAAATCACAAAATTTGCCTTTGATTATTAATAAGATATCTAGATCCAAATAATTACATATCTAAATATCCCTTCTCCTTTTCTTGGTTAAATGGTGACATGCAAAAATTTCTTCATTTTGCTTTTTTTTTTCTACCTAACAATAAATTCCAAAAAGCACACAACAAATAAATGTGTGTGTGTATAAATGTACATGTATATAAAATTGTGTGCATATATGTGTGTGTGTGTGTGTGTGTGTATATATATATAATTGTTTATATATTTAATGTTAGATACTTTAATAGGTATGTAGTGGTATCCTAGTGTGGTTTTAATCTCTATATCCCTAATGGACAGTGCTGACCATGTTTTCATGTGTTTATATGCCATCTATCTTATTTAATGAAGTGTCTGTTCAAAATATTTTCCCCATGTCCTTAATTGGGTTGTCTGTATTCTTGAGTATTTTTGACCTACAAAAATCTATTTATAATCAATATATACACCTTTGATGTATTTGGAGATATGCATACATTTCTGAAACCATCACCGCAATCTATGTCATAAACATATCTAGCACCTCCAAAAGGCTCTTAACTCTTATTTATTAGTACCATTACAATTTTTTTGTACTAAGAGCACCTAACATAATATTTACCTTCTTAGCAAAAATTTTACATATATACCATGGTATTAACTATAGGTACTATTCAATATAGTAGATTTCTATGACCTGTTCACATTATATAACTGAAAAAAAAAAGGTAGACATTATCTGTAGCAGGCTAAACTTAATGGAACAAAGTCCAATGTGAAGTTGGACCATGCAAATTCTTTTAATGTATTTTATCTTGAGATATATGCCACCTCAAATCTGTGGAATGTAAGACAAAAATGCATAGAGAAATTTATTTATTTAATTCATTTTAGTTCTTAGAATGACTAATTCTATATAGATCTGCATTATTAGCTGTTTGAGTAAAATGAATAAGGGCAAGGGAAATTCAGGACATTAAAGGATATCATGTAACATGGTAGAAGATATTGCTGTACTGAGAAAAGACCACTACTTAAGTTCCAGAGACTTGAAGTCTAATCTATGGATTGTTCTATAATTTTAGTTTAAAAGTTGAAGAAGAATGGAAGGTGCTCAACATTACAAGTCACTAGGGAAATGTAAATTAAAACCATAACAAGATACTGCTTCACACTCACAAAGATGACTAAGGTAATTTAAAAAAAAAAAGGAAAATAAGTGCTAATGAGAATGTGGAGAAATTGGAACACCCACACATTGCTGGTGAGAATGTAAAATGGTAGAGCTACCATCAAAAAGTTTGGCAGTTCCTCAAAAAAGTTAAACATAGAATTACCCAATAATCCTACTCCAAGGAATATATCCCAAAAAATTGAAGATAAACACTCAAACAATTATTAGTATACAAATGTGCATAGTAGCACTGTTCACAGTAGTCAAAAGATGGAAACAACCCAAATGTCCACCAATAGATGAGTATACACCCATAGCAGTCCCACTGCCAAAACCCTGCCCGGTCCATGGGTTAGCTTTCCATGATTTCGGTACTATAGTCAACTATGGTCCAGAAACAGGTAATCCTCCTTCTGACTTATCATTAAAAGGTTAGTAGTAACCTAACACTACATCAAAATCCCTATGTCATTCACCTCACTTCATCTCATCATGTAGACATTTTATCTCACATCATCACAAGAAGAAAGGTGAGCACAGTATATACAATAAGATATTTTGAGAAAATCGTATCACTTTTACTTTATTATGTTGTTACAATTATTCTATTTTTTGTTAGTTATTGTTGTTAATTTTTTACTATGCCTGATTTGTAAAGTTTACCCTAATTATGTATGTATGGGAAAAACATAGTATATATGTTTCAGTACTATCCACAGTTTCAGGCATTCACTGGGGGTCTTGGAACAGATTCCCTGCAGATAAAAAGGACTGCTAAATATATATTTTAATGAAATATTACTCAGCCATAAAAAGGAATGGAGTACTAATACTAATGAAGTACAAATACAACGCTGTAGATGAGTCTCAAAAGCAATATATTGAGTGAAAGAAGCCAGACACCAAAGGTTATATATTATATGATTCCATTTATATGAAATATCCAGAATAAGTAAATCCATAAGACAGAAAGCAGATTTGTGGTTACCAGAGGCTAGTGGAATGGGAGAATAGGGTGGGACTGCTTAATGGGTTCAGGGTTTTCTTCTGGGGTGATGAAAATGTCTTGCCTGGGGCTACATAGGAGAGTTGGCTGCAGGACATTGTAAATGACAATGCTTCTAAATTGTATACTTTAAGGTGCCTAAATTTTTGATATGTGAATTTTAACTTAAAAAAAATGAAGAATAGCATTCCTACATGGCTAAAGGGTTCCAGTAAATCACCATAAAAAGCAACAATAAACCTGGATAAAATTGCCAGAAATAATCATTTCAGAGCTCTGAAAATTGACCAAAGCTATACAAAATTGCAGTGAGATGTTTACTTAAAACAAGCAAACAAAACAAAACACAAAACCTACTAAATATCAGAGAAACAGTGGAAGTATGTGTAATATTTTATCCTGGAACTGCTTTCACCCTCTCCACCAGCTCCCAGCTCCTTTTGTTGTGTTTCTACCAGGACATGGCAAACTCTCAGGAACATCGGCTTTCCTAACAGACAGGGAAGAATTGATTTGGAACAGAACTTGAAAAGGCCCATGCCCTGAGGTGTTGTCAAAAACAATAGCAATCTCTGTGGCAAACAGTCAGGGAAGGCCAACATCATTGCTTACATAAGCATACAATGGATGGGGTAAAAAGCAGATCTTCAGACAGTCAAACATTTTATAGGGAAATCCAACAAAAGAGATAGCCATTATGGGCTTTGATAAATTCCCATATACCTCTGTGAGTCCTGAAGGCTGTGAACATGATTGCAAGACTATGGAGCTAGCCCTAGCTATTGTATTTGCTCATGCTTTGTTTGAATGTGAGGTCTTGCACATGCAGAAAGTAAAAGCTAGGCAGATTCATAAACTGCTGAACTTTATGTTCCTTGTCTCATGCACGGATCCATTAACAAAGGGCAGAAAGAAGTCTTACTGACTTAAGATATTTGAGTACAATTTCTGGTCAATCACTGTCTAATCACTAAATTGATCCAGGGGAACCTAAAAAGCCAGATTAAAGAAAAATTAATTAATTAATTAAAAACACAAAGAAGAGACAATAATGCACACTGAGGGCAAGACAAAGACCAAAAAATTAGTTCAGGTAAATCACTAAGCATATAAACACTAACATCAATAATGACTCCCAAAGGTTGGTGGAAAACAGGTAAATCAGAATCCAGAGTTACTGTAATATATTATCAAATTGTCTAGTTTTAACAACAAAATAGCAGGACATGCAAAGAAACAGGCAACTGTGACCCATACACTGGGAAAAAAAGCAGTTCATAGAAACTGTCCCTTGGGGTCCCAGATCCTGGACTTGGCACACAAATACTACAAAACAACAGTTACAATTATGTTCGAAAAATTAAAGAAAAACATATTTTAGAAGAAAAGAAAGTTTGAAAACATTAATTCATCAAATATAGAATATCGATCAAAGGGTTAAATTATCATTATTTTTTAACGGAAAGTTTAGATTTGGAAAAATGTAGTTAAGTGAAATGAAAAAATTTACTAGTGGAACTCAACAATAGATTTGACTACCCAGAAGAAAGATCAGTTCATTTGAAGGCAGATAAATAGGGATTATCTAATTTTAAGAAGAAGGGGGGGAAAAAGATTGAGGAAATCTGAACAAAGCCTCAAAACCCTTGGGGGAAAGCTTTTAAGTACACCAACATATGGGTAATTGGAGTTCCAGAATGAAAGAAGAAAAGAAAGCACCTGAAAAAATATTTGAATCAATAATGGCCAATGAACTTCCAAAATTTGCAAAACAACATAAATTTCATATTTATGAAATTTGAAGTTCAAATTTCAACAAACATCAACTAAGATGTTGAAGTTCAACAAACATCAACTAAGATAGAGAAAACAGATCCACATCTAGAAACATAAACAGTCAAGCTATTAAAATTGAAAGAATGAGAGAAAATTTGGCAAGCAGGAAGGGAAAATGACTCATTTAAAGGAAACCACAATAAGTTTAACAACAGAATTTTCAAAAGAAACAATAGAGGGGGAAGGCAGAGGGATAAATATTTATATAAGTAAATATAAAATATACATGATTTTGTGTGAGTGCACATGCACACACACACATGCACACATGCCCCTTTGTTTCTCTTAGGCAATTTAAAAGACAACAGCATAAAGTAATAATTGTAATAATAAACTATCATCAAAATGCTAGGTGGGGCAGGGGGAAAGCCCTGTTATCTGAGATTTTTATATCCTGCAAAACTATCCTTTGAAAATGATGGTGAAATGAAGATATTCCCAGATGAGCTAAGAATGAGAGAACTAAATATTAGTACACCTTTCATACGGGAAATACTAAAGAAATTCCTTTGGGCTGAAAGCAAATAACATCAAATGTTAACTTGATTCCATTTAAGAAATAAAGAGCACTATAAAAACAGCATAAGCATAAGTGCTTTTTCAAATTATTCTTTATTTTTATAAAAGGCAATTTCATAAAACAATAACTATAAAATAATTGCAAAACTGTATTAGGCTCATAGCATATGAAATTATTTATATAAATATAAATAAAAGTGTAAGTATGTGTACATATAAAGAAGGTGGAGGAAATCAAGCTGCAATGGAGTAAGAAAATTAGAGCAGATAAGCAGATGGCAACTTTAATTCATGGAAAGAAATGAAGAGCACCAGAAAAGGTAAATATGTGAGTTGATATGGAAAATTTAAATATATTTTTTCTTTTTTCCTCTAAACTTTTTTAGAAGACATAAAACTGCCTAAATCAATAATTAGAGTATTAACTGCATAGTATATATACATAATACATATTATAATAACAGCACAACAAAGGGGGAGAAATGAAACTATATTGGAGCAGAGTATCTCTATTTTATAAGAATTAGGTTAGTATTAATCTGAACTAGATTGTGATCATATAAAATGCATAATGTAATCTCCACAATTATTAATAAATATAGAGAATTTAAAGACACTAGAAAATATGTATTTATCACATAGAAGGAAGTAAAGGATGAAAAGAAGAAAAGACATAAAATATATAAAAAGCTAATAGCAAAGAGACACACTTTAGATTCAAAGACATAAATAGGTTGAAGGCAAACTGATGAAAAAGATACACCATGTAAACAGAAATCATAAGACAGCCAGACAGGAATCATCAAGGGTATAGAAGAGTTGAACAGTACTATCAAAAAACTGACCTGACATCTATAGATCACTTCTCCCAGCACAATATACATTCTTTTCAAGTGCACAGGGAACATTCTCCTTAATACACCATATGGTAAGCCATTACAAAAGTCTTAATGATATTTTAAGATCTAAAATCACATAAAATATGTGCTCTGACCAAAATGGATTTAAATTAAAATCAACAGAAAGAAATTTAGGAAATCAACAAAAATTTGGCAATTAGAAACATGTTTCTGAATGACCCAAAGATCAAAGAAGAAATCACAGAGGAAATTAAATGTAGTGTGAACTAAATGAAAGCAAAACATAAATTTCTGGGATACTACTAAAATAGTGCTTAGAAGGGCAGCTGGGTGGCGTAGTCAGTTAAGCATCCAAATCTTGATTTCGGCTCAGATCATGGTATCAGGGTTGTGAGATTGAGTCCCGCATTGGGCTCCACACTAGATTCTATCTCTCTCTGCCCCACCCACCCCCCAAAATAAATTAAAAATAAAGAAATAAATAATAAAATAGTGCTTAGAGAAATTTTATAGCTGTAGTTTCCATCTTTAGAAAGTAGAAAAAGAACAAATTAACATAAACCAAGCAGAAGGCAAGAAATAATAGAGTGGAACTCAGCAAAATAGAGAATAGAAAAACAAGAGAGAAAAATCAATAAAATCTGATTCTTTAAAAAGACCAATAAAATTGACAGACCTGTAGCTAGACTGGCCAAGATAAAAAGTGAGAAAACACATGTTATGAAAATCACGGATTAATGTGGAAATAACATTACTGATCATATAGAAATTTGACACACTATAAAAGCATCTAATCAAAAAATTAATGCCAACAAATCAGACAGTTAGAGAAAATGTACACATTTCTAAAAGGACACAAAATACAAAAAATGACTCAAGAAGAATCAGAAATATCTGAAGAGACCTATAATTATTAAAAATTAGTAATTAAAAATCTCCCCACAAAGAAAAACTCAGCCGTTGGCTTCACTGGTGAATTCTATCATTTAGAGAACAAAACCAAACCTTCCTAAACTCTTCCCAAAAATAAGAGATAGGAGAAGCTAAACATTATAAGAAAAGAAAATGGATAGACCATATCCATCATGTACACAGACACAAAAATTCTCAACAATATATTTGCAAACTGACCCAGCAATGTGTATAAAGAATTATATACCCTAAGTGAAATTTATCCCAGGTATGCAAGGTTGGTTTAATAATTGAACATCAATTATCGTAATATACCTTATTAATAGAACAAATGACAAAAAAATACATGACCATCACGGTGGTTGCACACCCCCCAAAAAAGTTGATTAAATCCAGCAAGTGCTCATAAGAATTCTCAATCAACAAAGAAACTTTCTCAACACTAAAAAGGGCATCTAGAAAAAAAGAGGAAAAACAAACTATAGCTAATATTATACTTAATAGCAAAAGATTGAATACTTTCTCCTAAGATCAAGAACCAGTTGAGGATGTCTGTGCTCCTGATTTCCATTTAAACTCCATTTAGCCAGTGCAATGAGTTAAGATAAGTAAAAGTCATCCATAGAGGAAAGTAAGAAGTAAAACAGCCTTTATCTGCAGGTTTTTTGATCATATGGATAGAAAATCTGAAGGAATTGATAAAAACTGCAAAACTAATGACTAAGTTCAGGAAGATTACTGAATACAAGATCAATATACAAAAATCAATTATATTTCTATATACCAGCAATAAATAACCTGAAAATGATTTCACCCACAATGGCATAAAAAATAAAATATTAAGGAATAACTTTGACAAAGGAAGTGCAAGACCTGTATACTGAAAACTACCAAATACTGCTGAGAGAAGTTAGAGAACAAATAAATAGAAAGACATTCCATGTTCACAGATTGGGAGAGTCAATGTATTAAAATGGAAATTCTCCTTAAATTTATCTACACATTACACATAATTCCTATAAAAATGACAGCAGGCTTTTTTTTTTTTTTGGTAGGAATTTACAAGCTGATTATACAATTTATATGGTAATGCAAAGGACACAGAATAACAAAAACAAGTTTGAAAAAAGAACAAAGTGGGAGGACTTAGACTTTTTTTATTTCAAAGCACAATATAAAGTTACAGTGATCTAGACATGTGGTGGCAGTGGTATAAAGTTAGACACAGATCATCACAACACAATTGAGAATCTGGCAATCAACCTGTATATTTATAGTCAATTGATTTTTGACAAACGTGCCAAGGCAATTCAAAGGAGAAAGCAGAGTCTTTTCAACAAACGGTGCTGATACAATTAGATTTCCATGTGCTATAAGATGAATTAGACCCTTATCTCAAATCAAAAGCAAAAAATGTTCACAATTGATTATAGACCTAAATGTAAAAACTAAAGTCACAAAATGTTTAGAATAAAATAGGAAAAAAAAAATCTTTCTGATCTTAAAGCATGATACAGAGAAGAAAAAAAGTGATAAATTGAACTTTATCAAAATTAAAAACTTTTATTCCTCAAAAAATACCATGAGGAATATGAAAATATAAGTCATATACTGGGGGACAAAACCATTTATAAGTCATGTTTAAGATAAAGGACTTGTGTGTAGAATATATAAAGAACTCATACAACTTAATAAAATAGTCCAATTAAAGATTCACTAGAGATCTACATATAAATTTCACCAGAGAAAGCTAAATATATCTATATATAAAGATGCTCAAAAACATTAATCATTAAAGAAATGCAAATCAAAACCTCACAGAGATGCTACTTGATACCCAAAATGATGGTCATATTCTAAAAGACAGACAAGGAAAAATTGTTGTCTAGAATGTAGACAAAATGGAACATGCATATACTGCTTATAGGTATATAAAATAGTATAGCCACTTTGGAAAACAGTTGGGCGATTTTGTTAATAGTTAAACACAAATTTACAATCAAACCCAGTAATCCACTCTTACATATCCAACCAAAGAGATGAAAACATATGTCCACTCGAACACTTGAATGTGAATGTTTCATTAGCATTATTTGTGATAGCCAAAAAGTGAAAAGAAAAAAAAAAGTCCAGTTTTATCAACAGGTGAAAGTATAAACCAAATGTCTATTCATTCAATAATTGAGAATATTATTCAGCAATAAAAAGTAACAAATAGCTGATGCATGCTAATATCTGTATGGAGTAACCTCAAAAATTATAAAATGTCCAAAAAAGCCAAATCCATCAGGATAGAAAATAGATGATTGGTGGCCTGGACCTGGAGTTAGGAAGACTGACTGCAAATGGCCATGAGGGATTTTTTGAAGATGATCAAAATGTTCTAAAATTGGACTGAGATGATGATTGCACAGTTCTACAAATCTGCTAAAAAAAAAAAAAAAAATCACTAAATAATATGCTTACAATAGGTGAATTTTAAAGTATGTAAATAACATCTCAATGAAGCTTTCACAAATTATTGAAAAAGAGAAACTTGAATGATCTTTAATCAGATGACTCTTGGACAAGAGTCATCTGTAATATAGAACCCATTTTTTTTTCAGTTAAATATTCTGATTCTTTTCCTCACTACTAAATATCAAATTCAAATTGAAAATATAACCCTTTTTGTCACATCTGGCCACATTCTCCTGTGAGTTACCTGTTAACCGTGTTTTTGTCTCAGAGCCTTTACATCTGCAGTTCCCTCTGTCTGGCATGCAATTCGGGAATTAGTATGACATCTTCATGCCTCATTCCTTCACTTCATTAAGGACTCTGAATTACCACCTCTTTGAAGAGGGTCAAAAATAGGCCTTCTATACTCCCTTATCTTTAGTTTACATATTTTTTCCTTATTATGTTTCTTTAAAAGCCATTATTAAATAACAGACGTGGCCTGGAATAGTGTCTGGCCCATATTAGGATCTCAACAAATATTCATGGCATGAATAAATCATGTCACAGATACAACTATCACCATGAACAATAGAACTTG
Source organism: Potos flavus (assembly GCA_028534135.1). Taxonomy (NCBI): domain Eukaryota; kingdom Metazoa; phylum Chordata; class Mammalia; order Carnivora; family Procyonidae; genus Potos; species Potos flavus. The sequence goes on along the minus strand of CM052897.1, from coordinate 73,972,125 downwards.
AAACTATCTTTTAGAGAAGTTTTATAAAATACAGAGAGAATAATTAAACAGAAGCAAAAACAAATGTACATTTTTCACTAGTTGTAACATAAATTATCAAAGCTCGGAAAGATTTACTATATATTCACTTCCGGAAATTTTCCAATGGAACAAAATAGAGAGGGAAAAAAAATCCCTAACGGGTGCTTGAACTCTCTATTTGCATCTGGAATAGTTTTGCATTGATATCCATTCTGGATTCATTCCTTTGGCTAGGTTTATTACTGGTTGATTTAAATGGGCTATTGATGCCAAGGCCTTTGTAGTAATCATCAAGAAAAGAATTATTATCCTGACCCAGTCAGTGAATAGGAAAGCTTTTTTCAGAGCATCCCATGGTCACTCTTATGGACATAAAGAGAATCCCCACCTTTTCATCAGAATGGTAGTACAGAAAGAGTATTAAAATAAGAGATCGTCTTGAAAAATAAGGTAAGAGAACTCTTTTCCCATTATCTTGTTAATGATTTAATGATTAACCTCAAGATGTTAAGAGAACAAAAAACTGGAGAAAATTAGTGGCAAAATGCTTTTCCTGTTGTCCTTACTTGTGCAGTCAATTCCATTATGCATTCCTGGTTTCTCACTGTCTCCTCTATTATTGCTTTTGGATGGAGGAACAGCAATGTGTGTATGTGTGTCTTTGCGTGTGCATGCGTGCGTGCTTCTGTGTGTGTGTGTGTGTGTGTGTGTGTGTGTGTGTGTGTGTGTGTGTGTGTGGTTGGGGGGGGTTAGTGGGAGAAACTGAACATAGTTACCCAGTTCCTTCCTCTTCTTTCTCTTGGCAGGTAGATGCTTGCAGGGATCACAAATTCTGCTTAGTTCTGTCCTCATGGAAGGAGGCCTGTTCCCTGTCCACTCCTTCTACAATTGGGTGGGCAAATCTGCCTAATTCTGGCACTCTGTGTTAATTCCCTGCCCACATTCTCTGGTATCACCTTTATCAGTAATAACCATAATCTTTTAGTCCTCATCCATCTTACTCCTTTGTTTAATGGCTAGTTCACAAAAAAATAAGGCAGTCCTCCTCAAACAACCCCAAATAGGTCTTAATTGACCAGTGCTAATATCTTAACTGATAAAACAGAGGCAGTGAGAAGTAGGGAGTAGACAGTAAGAATTAAGGAATATCAAAGTCTTAATACTTAGAAATTCATATCTATTTTTTTTTAATATTTGATAATATGTGTGTTGTCTTAGTTACTAAATGGTCTTGCAAAGTCTTTCTAATTAAGTTTAAGGAATTGCCGAAGGGGAAAAAAAAGGATATCTTCTTTGGTATAAACTTCTTAGATATTTTTAAGTATAGCTGCCACTCAGTAAGCTGTGAATGATTACAGAGAGGAATGACTACAGAGACCAGAAAATATCTGAAATAAGAAACTAAGATTGTTCTTTTTCCAGTCTACTAATTTAGGGACAGTTTGATCCAAACCATTTGAGATGACAGGAGTGAAAAATGGATGAAAAATTGATGAAGCTACTTTTACCAAAACATTTTTAAGGATTTTTGGTGCACATTTTCTAGAATATTATGCCAAATAAACAACTATTCTAATATAAAGGACCCATAGTATCAATTATTATCACTGTCAATCAGAGAATGAAAGCATTCTACAATAGGTCCTGACAGAACCGACTATTATGATTGTTTCTGCAATGTTTGAAATATGTAAATGAAGACACTTCAAGAAGATTTTGACACAACAGGTTTAACAGATAGGGCCTAATTATGTCAGTCAGTGGAATTCAATTACCAGGAAGAACGGATGGACATCCTAGATGCAAAACTTGGTTTATATCTGCACATATATTTTTAAGATCTGGTTCCAAATAGAAAAGAAATCTAAGCTCTCAATTCCCTGAGATTCTGTTTTTAAGGGATTATGACCTTCCATTTTAATATTAACCAGAAAACTAAGTACTCTAGATGTAGAAAAAATATACCACTTTCAAGAGGATAATTTAAATATTCAAACTTTGAATTACTTGTAGGTAAATTTCTATGTTATTAAATAAATTCCTCCCTAAAGGTCAGATATGGCTAATACTTAAAAGGGAGGATGGTAATAGTCTCCAAAGATGACCCCCAAAGAACGATGCTTTCTGGTATTCATACCCATTGTGAACTCACTTGCCCTTAATCTGGGTTGGCTCTGTGATTTACTTTTTGCCCTAAAGAATGAAGCAGAAGGGATGCCTCATGACTTTCAAGCCTAGGTCATAATAAATTGTGCAGCCACTTCCTGGGTTTCCTGAAATTCTCACTCTGGAGGATGCTTGCAACTTCCATTATCTTATGAATGATGTCCAAAAAGAAAGTGTCCAAAAAGAGTCTAAAAAGAAAATGGAAGCTTAAAGACAGCATCTGACAGTTAATACATTTTTTTAATGTTTAGATTTTTATAAGCCAGAGATATCAAGTCCCATTTTATCTAAGAATGTTTTAAAATACTTTTTTCGTCAAAATGGTATTGTATCCCACCCATCGCTAATACCTTCCCCTAAATATTTCACAAGAAATAAGACACAAGTTTTCTAAATTAAGACAAGTTATCAAGACTTAAAGGAGGAACAATAAGGAAAGTAAAGATTTCTCTCTGAAATTATTTTGTGGGTCTCATGTTCTTCCAAAGAAATGATCTTCCAATCTCTAACATGGTCCTCACCATCTACTATTTCTTTTTCCTTTTCTTCTTTTTTTTTTTTTAAGATTTATTTATTTAAGAGAAAGAAAGAGCAGAGAGAGAGGGAAAGAGAGAGAATCTTAAGCAGGCTCCGTGTTCAATGCAGAGCCAGACACGGAAATCCATCTCATTACCCCAAGATCATGATTATAGCCAAAATCAAGAGTTGGATGCCTAACCAAGTTAGCCGCCCAGGTGCCCCCATCTAGTATTTTTGTTACCTCATTCAGTCATGCAAGTCTAGTCTTTTTGGATTCAGTTGATCACTGCAGAAGTAGGACTATTTTCCATACATTTCCTCATAATAAAACTACTTTTCAATCAAAACAACAAAATTTATCAAAACTACTATTTGCCAGGGACTATTCTAATTCTCATTATTCAATACATTTGCTGAAGTTTTCAGTCAAGATAAACTTATCACTTTTTGACTTCCCTCCCTACTAGAATGTAGTTCCACAGGGGCAGTGATCTTTGTTGGTTTTGTTTACAGATATACATCCCAAGATGTATCCTTGAAACCATGCCTGGCATAGACAGGTACTCAATACATATGTGTAAAGGAAAGTAATGATTATGTGTGTATGTTTGGGGAGGCACACAAAAAGGAAGTAAACAGCAGTGATACATCTCACTGCATCCTGAAAGGTATGATTCCAATAAGAAAAAATGTTATTAATAAGGGCAGAAATAGGAGGCAGCAGTTTCTTTGACTAAAAAGGACATACAAGAGGTTAAGCCAAAGGACTAACAATCAGTCCAAGAACAAGGGAAAAAGAGAGCTTGTGTCTTAGATAAAAATTGCCATTGCTACCAGTTGCTTTGCATTTCTTAGAGAATCTTTCTTTAGCAATTAGAATAATGTTCTAAAATATTAATAGCATTTTGATGCCAAAGATGCCAGTAGACGAAATTCCAAATGACATATAATGGCTAGCCACTTTTTTTTCCTTGTTTTAAAAATAAATATTAGATATATCAGTGGGGAAATCATAACAATGATAGCAATCAGGGGAAATAGTCGGTTCAGAAAATTATTTATCAAATCATATGGTAGAGTTACTCATATACAAGCAGAATTGGTTACTTGCAGAATGTCTACAGAAATCACTCAAGATTTAAAAATAGAAAACAGTGTTCCTTATAACGTATATGTGTTCACACACATGCACACATATGCACGCACGCACATGTGCACACACACGCACACTCAGGTTCACCTCACCTAAATAAAAAACAACCACCATAGTGACTCATATCAATGGCATGATCTTGGTCTCCTACTTTCTAAGGATTGGAAAATATGTTTTATTTTTACTAACTTTATAAGTGAACACTTTGTGACTAAATTTCCTTGTTTTTATCCTTTCCATCTATTCTCGCTTTCTTTTTTTATTTCTCCAAAAAAAGGATTCCATCTTTTTTTGTTAACAACTTTTATTTTGTGGAGTAGGAGGAAATATTGACAGCTCTGGCCCATTTTTAGAGTTGTTCCTTTGTGGTAACAACTCCTTTGTTGCTCATTCTACTTGCTGTGCCTGCAACCTTATTCATGCCTGAGTTGACTGGAGAAAAAATCACCTTACCACTGGAGGCACAGGTTAACAGTAAGTGTTACAAAGTAACAATTAAGGATAAATAAACTGCAATAGGTGATGAGTTTCATTCTGGATAAGCATGCATCAGCCCACCCATTATCTTGGTCAACTTTTAAAATTACACTTAAATTGGGAGGTTTTTTGTTTTTTAAAGAATGGTATTAACAGGAACCACCCCCCTGCAAATTGACTAAAAAAAAAAAAAAAAAATCATGTTTTCTCCTATTAATTGAAGTTATAAGTATGGCTAAAAAAATTATATTGCTATATCTTATGTCAGAATCACATTGAGTTGTGATTCTTCCCAGGGCTTACTTCAATTTTTCATCATCAGATCGAAGTTCATTTCTTTATTAGACACACATCACTTCTAACTTGAGCAGTTACATACTAATAATTGTTTAAAAACTTATAAAATTTCTCCAGATTTTAAACTCTAGCAAGAAAACTAGAAATGATAAATTTCTACAGTCTTATTTGCTACCAGGCCATTTAGGGAACCAGTTCATACTTATTTTTATTTCACTTCAAGCAAATTTCCTCCATAGTGACATAAGCAAGAAGAAAGACGTATGTTCCCTTGCAAGACAGAATGAAGAAAAGGCATGTTCATGAGAGCAGTTCCAAGCTACCATCACAAAGTAGCTTTCCTGAGACATGTTTTTCCACACTGAGAAGAGTCCAAAGAAATTCAGGACAAGGTAATTTCACATGGCAAGGAAGTCACTCTTATATTGCCCACAATTTTCTCTGTAACTAACAAGAAAAAAAATGTAAACTACTGATTAAATGGTGGATTTGAAATTTTCGAAAACCACCACATGAAGGGGAGAAATTTAAATTGAATGAAAACATATGCAATCAATCCTTGAATCCTTTTGAACCAACCTTAAAACTCCATGCTCACAAAACTACAGCCCCACAAATCTAGGCTTTGTGCTTGTCATTTATGACTTAATAAATAGTACCACACATTGCTAGCTCTCAACTGAGAAACCTCCAAAGAAATCAGAATTGCTTTAGGATGAGAAATCAGCAGGTGGCACTCTTTACTCTGCATCCATTTCGAATGACTTTTTCAGGGCAGAATATTAGAAGTTACTTCCTAAGGGGGGGAACCTCAGGTCTTGAATGAGCAGTAATAAGTCAGTACTGAAGATGAGAAACACTTACACATTAGAGAACTACCAAAGGCTTCTTAAATCCATCAGCTTCTTCTTCACTGTCTATTAACTCCAGGCATGTTGGGAAGTAGCTCTTCCCATCTCATCTAAGTGATAACTGCATTCTCATACTAGATTAACACATTTTGTGGTTAAATAATCCTATCTTACCCAACGTGAACAAAAATATGTTTCTGCACATACTAAACAGTTTTCTCATTTTCATTTCTCTACCTTCTCAGCATATAATCAATCAAAGCCTTTTATAAAGAGATTAGGTTCCATATGTGACTCTAGTAAGCTGAGAAAGGGAATTGGATAGACTGACTCTGCAGACAGATGAGGAAGGAGCCACTGGCATCCTTCGAGTGAGTGCTCATGAGGGCTCAAGTACTTTCTGCAAAGAAAGCTATTTTGAGCAGTGTTGACTTATTTGCTACAACTACTCTTCTGTGTAACTACGGAACTTACTAAAGTTTTATTGAGAGCTTGTACCCAAATAGCTTAATCATCTTCATGAAAGCCATTAATTTTCAGATAAAGAAGAGACTACTTCATGTGTCTGTTTAAAAGTGGATTTCTAAAAAAAAAAGTGGATTTCAAAAACACATCTGCACATGTAATGCCCGCCCTTACCAAGAGTGACCTTAGTTTCACAAACTTCAGAAAGATGCCTTAGCTTTTAATAACAACGTGATATTAGCTAGTTTGGCCTCAGACAGTAAAAGGTTACCCAAGAAGACTCTTGTTGAGGGTTTGCCATAGGAAACGAATTTGTATCTTATCTTATTTGAAGTACTCATGGGTAAATTGGAAAGCTTATCTGGTTTCCTACAAAGTTCAAAAAATAGAGTACCATTTGGAAGGCTTAAGTTTGGGATAAGAAGCAAGATCTTGTTTTGGTTTTTATCCATAAAATCTAATAAATGTGAGAATGAATTAGAATTGCAGGAGTTTAATTTATTTTTCATAGTTTTCTAAGACTGCTTATAAATCTATTTCATACTTTTCTAAGACTACTTACAAGTCCTATGAGACAGATCGTTTGGAGCTGCCCAAATACTAGAGTTGGAATAAGAAAGAAGATAGATGCTCTAGAGGGCTAAGTGAGTGATAAGCACAGAATCAATTTGGGTAGGTATCTTTTTCCCATTTGCAAATAAGACAAGAAAGATGGGTAATACCCTTTGAAGAGAAGTGCCTCTTCATGTATATAACATACTGAGAACCATTAGTAACTTGTAATTGTTAGGAAAAGATTTATGTTCCTTTTATAAAGAGTGTCCTGGGAAAAGAGGACTGACGAGGAGACATTCACAGGTGTGAAGCATGGATTCCGTAGGGCGTTTTAAAGTCAGCTAGTTGCTCCAACTTAATCAATGCATTTTATGCCTGGAAATCTCAGAGAAGTCAACATTTTTCTCTTGGATCCTCCTTTAATGGAATGTCCTCACACATAACTTTCCTGGATGACTGCTCATGATGCACGATGGCATACCAACCAGTGAGAACATGATGCCGAAAGCATTATGCTCATCAGAGGCTGTGGGTTTAGCCAGTTCTCCTGAAGAGGCGCTGAGATTTCTGAGCCTGTTTGCCTGACTCTTTCAGCTTCTGTCCCATACTCAGTCCTCCCCTTGGTGATTATTGAAGAGGCAACAAATGGCCTGGCAACACCCTCACTGAGCAAAGTAAATGGCCAGCCTGTTCTAAAGACTTAAAAGTTTGACCTACAACAAAAACAACTGGAAGTAAGTAGTTAATAAGCCTCAATCGTGGGTTGATTCAATAGGTTTGTTCTGTTCATTGGAAAGTAAAATCATATCTTAAATATTATGTGTCACCACAAAAAAATGGTAGATTCTGGTAGAGCCACTTGGAAAAAAAAGCAGAGACGTCAAAGTGAACTTGTCCAGACGAAAACTTGGAGCAATAAGGAGCTTCTTAGAGTCACTGATTATTTAGTATGAAATTAAAAATGAACACTTGAATCCACAATTTGGGGGCCTTGTTCCATATTATGGACTTCAGAGTGTTGAGAAGCACAGTATATTATTTTATTAAGTGCTTTTTGGGAGAGAGGGATTTAGAGGTAAAACTGCTGGCTTTGTAGGCAAGGTCATGACCTTTGACAACTTTGGGGCTTATCTCTTTCATCTTCTCACTCCCCTGAGACCTCTAACTTGCAGGGGAATCAAGCCTGTAAGCCTGGGCTAGATAGAATTCAGCATTGTTGTGGAGCTAGGCTCTCTCTCTCCCTCTCTTTTTCTCTCTCGTTCTCTCTCTTTCTCTCCCTCTCTCTCTCTCTTTTTTTCCCCTCTAAACAAAACAGATCTGAACTGAGCCAAGGAAACAAAAATGTATTGTTCCTCGCAGATGGAAGCGAGTGTCGCCTAGGTAACCAGATTAATCTCCTTTTTCTCTCCCTTCCTCTCTTGTAGTGCGGTAATCGGTGGGCTCTTTTCACAAAAAAGCCAGCCTCAAAGCTGGGGCTCTAACTAGGTTCCTAATTAGCTGCAATTTACAATGAAGACAACATGATGAGATAATAGAAATTTGCAAAATAATGACATACCTCAGCAAAATATTCCTCCTCCTAAGAACCATTTTTATACAAAAACAATAAAGAGGGCCCTTCTAAAGCAAAGCTGGAAAATGGTGGTGTATTATGTGACACAGAACATTATTGTTCGCCTCTTGTTCCCCCAATCAACAGCTTATTGTTTGGCATCTTAAATAAAAATGACTCAAATACAGGCCACATAATGATCTCCATTGCGCTAATACACTGTATATACTGAGTAGTCAAAAATGTACGGGAGCCAATGCCAGTGGGGCTGATAAAGTAGCAGGGCCCAGGAAGGTAATTTACAATACAATGCAATAAGCATTATTACTGTTCTTAATCACACATATCTTTCTGATTCCTGTCAGGATGCACTCTGACATCAAAAAAGGGCACCCAAAAGGAGGACAGCTAGTTAATGAAATATGATGGATCACATTTGTTTTCATGTGGTGGTTAGCTCAAATGAAGCAGCCTCCAGACTGTTAGCCAACAGTATTCTCTTGTGTGACATCAAAGACTACCATTCAATGAGGGCAGGAAAAAAAAATCACAGTAAGACAGCACAGAGGGAGGAGCTCTAGGAACTGAAAGAAACATTAATAGTAATCTCTACCTTATGCCCAAAAGAACAGAGCATGAGCAGAAAAAGGCCAAGGCCAACCAGTCACTGATTTCACAATGAGGATCATCAGCACCTATGAGGGATTTATAGGGAATGGAACAGCTAACATGCAGTGGGCAAGATTTGACATTTTGCTTCACAGGAGCAATTTGTCACTAGTGACAGGAGATGCATACCCTCATGCCTTGTCTGAATCAAGATTACAGCATCCTATGAAACATGGAATCCAAATAATAAAATAGAATTCAATGCCATGTTTTTGCATCAACAAGAATCATTCATAAATGGCAACAGATTGTCTAACCAATCAGGGAAAAAAACAACCGTACACAAAAAGTAAGTCCACATTTGCTTATGGACTAGTAATTGTGAAGAGTACAGCTGCACATACTTGAAAACTAATGGCCCCTGGACTTCCCCATAAATAACTATTGACTAAAAACCAATTGGCCAGGGACAGAAAAACCATTAACCCCTTGGTCATTTGGCCCTCCGCAACAAGATAACTAGTCCCCTCACAAAGTAATTAAAAGGTAACAAGTAGGACAGATTAGAGAAGGTGCCAAATGGGCTCTAATGACTTTGGAGGAAAAATTGTCATATTTGGTAATAACATTTGCAGAAATGCAAAAAAAGGAAGACCATCTGGGTGTATCGCAACCCCAAAGAGTTTGGCATCCGCATTTTGGAAATGTGGCAATAATATCTTGACTTGCATTGGGCTATCAACCTTTCCAAAGACTAAAATAATTTTTTTTCTTTTTTTTGAATCTCAGCCAAGAGAAAAAGAGAGCAAAAGGCTGTGACACAGCCCTGAAAGCCAAGGATTGATGGTCATAAATATCTGCATTTTTGTTTCTAGATTTTCTGTGGATTTGGCACTTACTGTAAAATGAGATCTACTCACCAAACTAGGTTTACTATTGAGTTTATGCAGTCCTTACAAGAAATGTTTTCATCCATATAATTCATTTAATGACTCAATATAGTCATCTGATGGAAATAACAAAGAGGAATGTTTTATACTATTAAACGACGGTATAAGGTATAGGGACAAAAATGCTTGGCTTCAAGTCATTATCTAACTTCCCATAGGCCGTTTGCATCTCTTTAAATTGTCAATGATTGTGTTCATCTTTAAGATTGTTTGAGTAATTAGTAATCAATGCACCAAGGCATATCAATTCTACTTTATTCCTGTACAGCCCTACCCTAGGATTTCCTGTGCTGAATGAACTCCACAGTCTCCTTTTCTGAAGCTCATCTACCCTGGGACAGTGGATCACCTCTGGAGAAAATGAAGCAACACCTCCTTTCTCATCTCCTTTCACTTCCCTAAGCAATTGTCCCAAACTTTCACCCCTCTTTAAAACACCACCCCAATCACTTTCTGATGACCTCACTTCCCCGTAAGTGTGCTCCACTTGCCCCATCTACACACACATCACATTCTTAACCCGCCAAATCAAATTCCCTGCAAGATCAGAAGACAAAGCATCTCCTCCTCTGTTTGAAGTTCACTCCCAAATAATGGTTGGGATCCACTTTGTTCATATCACCTAGGGACTTTGTTACATCAATTTCCCCAATTCTTTGTCTATCTTCTATTGATCTGTCCTTCTTAACCTATAAACATGCTCAAATCATTCTCATCCAACTGAGTCCTTCTTTCGGATCCCATTTCCCTTTAACCACCGCCTTATCACCTTTTTCATGGATTTTTCTTTTCAGCCCAACCTCAATGGTAACTTTCCCAGTCCATTATTCTAAAAGTAAAAATTAGATTTTAAAATGCAGATGATGAAACATTTTCCCTTAAGTTTGTTGCTGTTTTCATCATTTGCTTGGAGATGTTGCCCTATATTTTTTGATACATCTATCACTAAAGAGCTGAAAATATTCTAAAAGGAAAAACACAATATTCAACACATTTATCAGTCTCAAAGTCCTTAACATGATTAAACTATCAGAATCATAGAAAGTCAGAGTTGGAAGGAATCTTTAGTATATTCTTCCTAGTATTACCTAGATGGGAAATGAGACTAAGCACTTAAGGTCATACAGCAAGTTAAGAGCAGAACTGTAACTTGACCTAAGATTCCCTGATTCCCAGTTCATTGCTGTTTCCCCTACAAATCGAATTCTGTTCTCTAAAATATTCCTCCTCACATATAATTTTTATTCAAATGTTAGTAAACCCAATATAACATCGAGTACAACCATAAGAAGAGGCCAATTTGAAATACAATACTGCATTTAAATTAAAATGCTTTCCACCCTTTAATCCTATGAAAATTATATGGACATGTCTACCCAATGGAAGTTTACTACTTTTCATAGACAAAGACAAAACAGAGATTAGAGAAATAAATGTCCATATCTGGGATTTGAAATGGCATATTTAAATATAGAATTATAGTTTCAAAGATGAAAGGAACCATATAGATTGACCCAACTTCCTGTTGTTTGTTTATTCTAAAACCTGAGTCTCAAGAAGAAAAAGATCACACACCAAATGAGTCTGTGTTGATTCCACTCTACACCTTTGTCCATGCCAGAACTTTATGTTAATAAAGAGTCAATCTCTTCTACGTTGGTCACCCACTAGGAGGGAGGAATAAATTACCCGCAGAGTTGTACAAAGATCCTAACAAGTTCGTTGCAACAGTGGTTAATTTAATGTTCCCAGTGTCAAAGAGCTGATTTTCCACCATAAGGAATCATTTTCTTCCAGGGAGAAGCATATTAATTCAGTAAATTGGAGTTTAGTTTTACTTAACATCATCCAATCTATATCTGGATGTTATATTTCCCTTCTAAAATATGAAAACTGTTGAAGGAGGGGAGGCAATTGATAACTTTTACCAAAGGGAAAAAAAGTTATTACTAACTTCCAACATGATCCATCCCAGGTTCCACACAGTGTGACACAGCCTGTTTGGTAAAGCAGAACTATAATTAGGTCCTTCTAGTAATTAAATCCCTTTGACAGGGTAGAAGACAGACCCATGTGGTACTGAATTCTAGAATAACATAAGTCACATTAGAGTAACTTTCCAATCTACTTACTCTTACAAAGTTTTGACTAAGTAATGTTAAGAAATGTTAAAGTCTCATAGGAGCCAAACCCTACACAATATTTAGGTAACGAAGGGTCAAAGTTCTTTAACGTGGGGGGCCCCTACCATTAACCAACCTCCCATTCCTTGTGAAGATATGTAGTGCAGTTTGAATCAACTAAAATTTTGACTTGGGTAATCCCTTTGGTCATTACACCTGAGGATACTTACAAAAATGTAGATTTCTCTCCACCCTATTCCAAAGTCAAGACAAGCAACACACATAAAAAGAGCACTCCCAGCCCAGAATTAACAATATTCAGTCAGTGCTCTTTACTTAAAGGAAGAAAACAATTAAGTGAAACCTTGAAGTAATCTCATTCTGCCTGTTTAGCCTCTTCATCCCTCAATGTGTGGTTAGCAAGTGTGGCAATCAGGGCTAAGGCCTGCTATCATTCGGCCTTAATTAAAAAAGACACAAGCAGTGGAGCTGTGAATTAGAAATGTAGCTACGCACTACCCCTGATTAATTCGAGGCTCATGTTGGATTAATAACTCCAAACAAAGAACAAAAGGAAATTGTTATGCGAATTGCAGCCCTCCCAGGCCAGACAAAGGTCAAATCACAGGATTTCAATTTCATCCGGAGTCGCTTAATCAAATCCCTCGGAAGGAAGACCATATGTAGTTCTGAAAGCTACCCATTGTAGTCCTCTTGTCGCTGGACCTGAGGGACGGCACAGTCATCCTCTCAAACTATTCTCAATCGCTTCTCTTCTTTCCCCTTTAATATGACAAAAACTTCATTATTACCAGTGATTAAAGAAGACGAGGTCTGCCCTGCAGAAAACATCTCAACAACTGCTGGCTTATGGAGGAAGCTGGACATTTGGCACCGAGCCTACAGAGCCTGCTCCCTTTCCTGAGAAAGGTCTCCACCAGCAGCAACAGAGTCGTAACCACCAGAGGGGTGACATCACCGGCACAGCATCGGGAGGGTGGTGGTGAGACAACGCATTTATCAAGAGAGGATGAGGAAAGGAGACAACTTCTGTCTATTAAACAAAAGGCAAGAGAATGAGAGGTATGGTCCCTGAGATTTCAGAGGGTACCAGAAGACAGAGCACTCTCCTATGGCTAGCTCAGGAGCTCTGTGTGAGATGAGGACAGAGGTCTACAGACCTCAGAAGACCTAAGACACACAGCCAGGCACCCCCAGCCCTTCCGTAGCAGCTCTAAAGTTCATCCACATTTGGGGTTTCCTTCTCTTAGAGACTGCACGAAGGATGGGTGTAGGCTGAAAATAATAGACTCTCATTAGCAAGATGGGTTTAAGTGGTTTGAAGAAGTGATGACTAAACTGCAGCATTAACACTTTGGACCCTGTCAACACCAAGGAGCTACTAATGGTAACCTCTCAGGACCATTACGACACTGGCCTGTATAATCAAGGCCCAGGGCTCCTCAAATGAAATTCTAGCAAATTGAGTAGTTTTTCTAAATGACAGAAGTATGATCTTTGGGGGATTCTAATAAGAATCCCAAGGTAGCCCTTTGGCCTACCAGAGTCAGCACCAGTATCTTATGGCAATGATGGTGAATATAATTTTTATGTGGGTGATTCCCTGGAATGCTTAATAAAGTGCCCTAGACATGACAGGTGCTCAGCAACTCTGGACTCTTGAGATTTGTATCATTCAATCTGCTATGGCAAGATTTTCAGCCTCTATTCTCCAACAGAAGACGATAGTAGTTGGCATCTTCCTGTATTCTAGATTAAGTCACTCGAGAAATTCATTTATTCCCCTGAACTCCCATAGTCTTTTGTCAGGGCTTCTCTTATTGAACATAGTACGTTCTCATGTATCTTGTGTCATTCATTTTCATCCATCCCTTTGTCCATTGAGCAAATATTTTTTGAGTGCTTAGTATATGTCAGGCATTGTACTAGGCAGTGGAGACAAAAGATGATGAAAAGCAGATAATATCCTTGTTATCATGGTTTTTACAATTTAGTCAATGAGAGATAATAAACAAATGCATAAATAAATGCAAATTAAAACGTGATGTGCATCACGAAGGAGAGATACATGGTAACATGAAGTTCTAACCTATTAAGGAGGCTGTGGGAGATTTCCCTGAAGAACTGACACCTCTTTCTCAAGTGTGAACTTGGTGGAAAGAGTGAAGACAGAGGCAGAGTCTCTATTGTCTGAAACTGTGACAAGGGGATTAGTCTGAAAGGGGCATGGGCCTAGAACTCAGATGGCAAGGCAAAGGGCAGTGTGAGCTGATTTTGGAGAGGCAGGTGGACCCTGGACCATAAAAAGCAGCTTCGTAGGCCATGTTAAGGATTCTGGTATCATCCTAAAAACATTAGGAAAGCTCTGAAATTCTGTAAGAGGAAGTGACCAAGATTCAATCAGAGTTGTGTAGCCATTGTAATTTACTTACTATTCTACAAGATCTCTAGCCATTTACTGTTGTCCCTTCCCAGTACCTAGCACAAAACTTGGCACAGTGGAGTGGCATCTTCTTCTAAAGGATTGGCAGGGCTCTTTCTATTGATACCATTGCTCCATAGGTGCCCCCTGCCTAAGCTCTGGGCCTGCTTGAGCCTGTGTTTGTTTGTTGGTTGTTTGGGGAAACTGCCTGTCTGCATAGTCCGGAAAGGATGGTCTTCTCAGAAAGATGAGAACCATGTATTGATGAAAGGTAATTTCAACTAAATTAAGGTCAAAGCATTTTTTAGCTTCTATTTTTTTTTTTAAATTTTAATTCCAATATAGTTAGCATACAGTGTTATATTAGTTTCAGGTATATAATGCAGTGATTCAACAATTCTATACAATACTCAGTGCACATCATGGTAAGTGTACTCTTAATCTCCTTCACCTATTTCACCCATCCCCCCACCCACCTCCCCTCTAGTAACCATTAATTGTCTATAGTTAGAGTCTGTTTTTTTGGTTTGTCTCTTTTTTCCTTTGTTCATTTGTTCTGTTTCTTAAACTGCACATATGAGTGAAATCATATGGTATTTGTCTTTCCCTGATTTATTTCACTTAGTATTACTCTCTAGCTCCATCCATGGTATTGCAAATAGCAAGATATCATTTTCTATGGGTGAGTAATCTTCCATTACATATATATATCTTTTTATACATATATATTATGGATATGGATATATTATATATACATGGAATATATATATTATGGATATGGATATATGTGTGTATATATACATATATGTATACATATACATATAATACATATATGTGTATTACATATGAATATAATTGAATATATATGAATGAGTATATGATATATATAAATGAATATATAATATAAAACATATATAAATGAGTATATAATATAATATCTTATATAAGAAATGGCATGCATTCTCCTTAAAATTTATTGCTATTGTTTGGGTTGTGTGACTTCTCAAGGGAAAATTATTTTTTCTGACTTCTGAGATATTCAAAGGTATAATGCCATTGCTTTTGGTAAATTAACCCCCATATCTGAAACTTAAAGTTTTATATTTCAATTTAATTGGTATCAAAAAAGTTGTAAATGTATCCAGGAGTTATAATTCCCAGGGATCCCCCATGCAAGCTATGTTCCTTATGTGACACGTAACTATCACATAATAAGCACATTCAGGAAGCATATTCAGATGTTTGTTACACGTGATGGAACAGCTGCATCAAGAGCTTTTTAAGGATTATTCAAGTTTCTCTTAAAGCCACTTCATTTCCTCTCCAAAAAGCACTATTTCTTGATCTGCATAGTTAAGACAAACCTCAGAGGGGCACCTGGGTGGCTCAGTGGGTTAAAGCCTCTGCCTTCAGCTCAGGTCATGATCTCAGGGTCCTGGGATCTAGCCCGGCATTGGGCTCTCTGCTCAGCAGGGAGCCTGCTTCCCCCTCTCTCTCTGCCTGCCTCTCTGCCTACTTGTGATCTCTCTCTCTCTGTCAAATAAATAAAAAAAATATTAAAAAAAAAAAAAAAAGACAAACCTCAGAAATTGGATGAATGTTAAATTTTTCTTATTAGTCTGAAACTCAGAGAAGCTGTCCAAATCCCAGATATAAAATGTACCATTATCTTGTAGACATTTTAAGTCTATGGTGTCTGATTTGAAGAAATAAATTTTATCTCACTACAGAACATGTTGACTGTTTCAGATAGTTTGTAAACATTACTTCAAATTATACTCACCAAAATAAGCATCCAAATTAATTGCTAAACCTGATTTTTCCTTTTACTAAATTTTGATACTGCCATACAGTGCTAAATTGGAGGTCATTTAAATATTTATCCTTAGAGTAGGCATGGAAGAATCATAAAAATAACTCCCATTAATTGAGCAAGTAAATGTGTCATTTACTCAGCTATACATTTATTTATTTATTTTTTATTTTTTATTTATTTATTTTTTTAAACTGAGTCTTTATCAAAGCCATGAGGTACATGTATCCATTTGTTAACTCCTTCAATATATTTATTGAGTCCTTGCTAAGTGTCAAGGACTGGGAATACAGTATCAACTAAAACAGACTTAATCCTGGCCCACAGGGTACTTTATCTTTTTCGTGTGTAAGGAACATATGACTTAACGTTAGACCCATGCTTCTGAAATACAGAGTGTTAGGTTTTTATCACTCTGGTATGGTTTTCTTAAAATATTATGACTTTAGTAAGCATTTAGTCATAGTCTCTCGTGTCAGAAGCTAATTTAGACTACAATAAATACTTTGAGAAGATTCTTTAATTTTAATAATTTATTGGAATACAAAGAGATGCATTATTGCTTCAGTATTTTGGAATATAATGGAAATGAAGTATAATGGTTAGAAGAATTAATTATGCTTCCTGATGGCAAACTTCTATCTTATACACTGTAAAGAAAGGTCTACTGTGATTTAACTAGAAAATAATTTCTTTTGATATCTTATAAAGTGTATCTCTACTCACCCAATCAAAATATCAAGTTGATTTTATATTGAGACAATGAAATCATAGTCTATTATTTCCATCTATATTGCACTGTATCACATTAACTGAAACTAAACTAAATTTTATAGCAATATGAATCAATTTAGATTTAACCTCCTAAATAACTGCTTTATGACAGTTATAAAAGTAAGTAGCATAGCTTAAAAATAACCATCAAAATTCAGAAAATAACGGGAATTGATAGCCATTTGATCAAGATGAATATTTTGCTTCAGAACAAGTTCAGTGGACTGAATTGGTCTACATTTTAGATATTTTAAATATGTGTAACAATTTTCAAGTATTAATTCCAAATTATCATACTCACAGATGCTGCCAAGGTAACAAGTGGAAGGGGGTCGATAATTGTTAGGGTTGGATAGAATATATAAAAAAGAACTACAACTCCTAATATCCATAACATACCTAATCTGTAACTCTGAGTATTCAGAATTTTATTTGGCTTAATTATGAAAAGATTATAAAACTGGAGTTTAAGCACTTAGATTTTTCACTGAGCAAAGTAGAGTAAGATTGGTAATCCACACTAAATTTATCCCATAGGAAATTCCGGAAATGATTTCTCTTAACATGATAATCTCTATCGATATCCTTCCATTTTCTAAAATTTAATGTTCAGTTACCTAAAAAAATTCTTTATTAAAATCATTCCTTTTACTAAGTTTTAAATGTGCAGTTACTTTTAAAAATTCTTTAATAATTATGTAAAGACATCTGTGGAAAATACTTTTAAAATATTAACTATCCTCTTTTTAGGGTATAAAATGGAAAATAGAAGAAAGTGAAAAAAAATGAAAAGTAACAAAACAGAAAGCTCCTGAATAGAGGGGATCAGAGCAAAGTTGGAGAGGACAGGCATTCATATTTAAAAGATAACACTAGAGTGAGAAATGGAAAGATAGGAACATACAGATTGTGATCCAAAGAGCGTAGCAGCCAGGAATCTGAGACCAGGGTAATCCCAGTGTGTGTCTAAAGGAAAGAAACATTTTTCTAAACTCATACAAAAGGTCTGAAGGTTACATAAACAAGGAAAAGAATCTAGTCTAGAGAGAAAGAATTGAAAGTTACCAGTTCAACTCTAGTTCTCCTGACTAAACATCTCCATTTCTACTTTTTAACGTAATAAATTTGCCAGCAGTTTTCTCAAGGAAAATATTATGTTAGATATAAAAAACAGTGACTCTCTCTCTGGTCTTTCAATAGTCATAGAAGGATGAGTTTACTTCTTCCTATGGAGAGATTCGCTGCCACTACCTAATGGTATCTAATGCATATTACAGGGAAGAGTAAAATATTCCTGTCAAATCCTCAAATCAGCTCACAGCTGATAAACAAATAGGCAATGATAAAACACCAATAAAACTTACAAAGTTATTCACAAAGTAAAATACCCCACATAAAAAAAAAAAAAATCAATGACTACAATAAGTGAATAAAAGTATTCCAGGGAATAAATAACAAGACTCATTTGTAGCCACCTAATTTTCTTCTCAAATGAGTTAGAAAAGTGTGTTGGCTCTCACTAATGTAAAGAATATTAAGATTAGCAAAAACAGAATAATAAACCTAGGAACTCTATATACTTAACAGTTAGTTCCTGAAGACTAGATTTACTTTCTAATCCACACTTCTATAATAGATTAGATTACCGTATTTAAGTAAAATCTTAGAATCTGAACATACCCAACATGGCTTAACCTCATTTTGAACAGCCAGATTCAACATAGCTACACTCTTAAGGAGTCGGAAGAAAGCAAAATATCTCATGATATTTAGGGTAAACATACTGAAAAAGGAAGCAAAGAAAAACTAAGTTTGGCATTGGAAGTTTGGCTCTTTTGCTTCCTAAAGGAAATGATTTTGACAGAGTAACCATGGGAGTAAAGATTTCAGCGATACTTACTTCCTGGACTGCAAAAGACAACATAATCTTGACATGTAAAGAGCTTCATCAATCTGCTTTAGATGCTCTGATTATAAAAGATTTCTTATCTCAAAAGAGAGAAATGTATGGCATAACGTATAGAGAGTTGAATCGCTATGTTGTACACTTGAAACGATTGTAACGGGTGGGTCAACTACATTAAAATATAAGAGAAAAAAAATTTTAAGAGAGAGAGAAATCTAAGAAAAAACTTTTTTTAAAAAATAAATCATGAGTTGTAATTAGTGGTTGGAAAAATCCCATGACTACATGGATAGGACCGATAAGACTGATACAGAGGAGCTGTAAACTCAGGCTATGGATGTTAAATTGTGTGCGAAGATTTCTGTGAAGTTCTCCACTGCACATCTGCAACAGAGTTAACGTAATCTCATCCACTCAGGAGAAGAGGAAGCCACCAAGGGAATAGTGTATCACCATCACAAATTCACACCAGACTCCAAGGGCTTTGCAGTGACTGCGAATATAAAACCCCAGGCCGCAGCAGCAGTGAAGCATTTAAGAAAGATTTATACATAGATAAACTTTTAAAAGTTAATTTGAAAGCCAAGCAAACCCACAAAACTTCATATCATATTGGTAGAGTTATAACGTCATTGCTTAACATGAATTCTTCACAGCGAAACATGTCAAGATTTCCTCTGCTTCATCACTCAGTTCTTTTGAATCTACTAAATCTCTTCATTCATATTAATAAAACTAGCAGACACTGATTCACATGTCCCTTCCCTTAAGTCCATGACACTTCTGTCCCTACTAAATGCTCCTATTTCCTCAAAACACCTTCTTGCTCAGCTTCTGAGATTCCAGCCAACTCCAACAGACTCTTAAAACTTGAAATTCTTCACCATCGACACTAGGCATTTTTCTTTGTTTGTGTGTTATTTACTCCCATGACTCCAAGCAACATCTATATGAAAACAGCTACTCAAATCTGCTCTCAACTTCAGAATACCATATTCTACTGCTTTCCACATCTTCATTTGAATATCTTGCAGTTACCTAAAATTCAGCATGTTTAAAATTAAATTCTTATCTCCCCTTGCTCCTCCTCCATGTATTTGAAATGGCACAGTTATTCCCTAAAACTCCAAAGTTTAAAAATTAGGCTTGATCCCCACCATCCAGTAAATGATTAGGTCCCATCAATCCATCCTCTTAAATCTCTTGCAGCTTTGACATCATTCATTGTCACATCACTCGACTTCAGACAAAGGCATAGCAAGATAAGATGTCGATCAATGGATAGTAAGTCTTCCCAGCATCATTTACAAAAGCAATGTCCTTTCTGTTAAATGGTTATTCACATTGTTATTTGAAGGCAATACCACATAGTATTTTTTAAGACCAGAATGAGAAGTCATAAGGAGGGCAGTGTGAGTGTCCGTCTGGGACATGTACAGAGACTCTTCTAAAGAAGCCCCTCATTCATGTGCCCACTCTTCCACCAGTTGAAGTCACCTTCCTGCCCTCAAGTCTCCCAATATTAGAACTTGGCTCTGCCTTTAACTTTATGTTACAATGATCTCTCCCTGGACCACTAAGGCAGGCTACTCATCCTATCTTCCTACCTTCAGTCGTGTTCCCACCAATACATCCTTCACTTCACATTTAATGCATCTCTAAATAATACAGATGCAATCACATCATGCTTTTCCATTGCCACCGCAATTCTAAAAAAAGTCCAGCATCTTTAACAAGGTTCCAGGGCCCTTCCCAATCTAGTTCCTGTTGACTATGTGCTCAACTATTCTCTCTGCTATCCCAAATTTCTCACCTGGCAGTTCCCTGATTTCATCATGCTTTCATTCTGGGCCTTAAAAACTGTTATTCCATGGCTTCTAGGTTTGGGGGGTGGAGGGTAGGATGGATTTCTCTGACTGCCTCGATTATGACCTTTTCCTCCTCTGTACCTTATGTAGTCAAAACCTTTGTGGCGATCAACACTTTCACATTAACAGACTTTTTAAATGACTGTATTCTCTTCTAGTCTATAAGATCCCTGGGGGCAGGAGATCAGAATTGTCCTATTCAGTGCAGAACACCTCGCACTTAGCACAGTGCCTATCACACAGCAGGGACTTACTAAAGATTGTTGGATAAATGGAGTTGGAAGTTTCTTTATAATTTAGATTAATAGGAGCCACGGATAAGAGTTTTAAAGTGGTAATATATTAAATAGCTGAAACGAAGGTTCATTTAAAGTTAAACTAAAATTTGGACAGTAGGAAAATATATGCTGATCGTCTCACAGCGATATGTGGCATCTTCTTCTAACCTCTTGAATTTATATGCTGCTATGCCAGTACGATACACAGACTAATTTAAAAATCAAATAACAGACTCTAAGAAGTTGTAACAATCCCTGGATTAGTATAGGATGATAACTAAGGGATCTGCTATATTAAATCATGACAATAAAAGTAAAATCCCTCCATCTTTTCCTGGATTACATTCCGAGCTCAAATCAGAGAGCACTAAATGAATAATAATGAATGTATGCCTCTGTGAATGATTGAAGATTGAATCACATTTTAACTAGACTGTATTTATAAGTCCCTTTGGATGACATAATTACAATTCAAACCATACACTAATTAGCAGCAAACATCTATTTAATATTATTTAGTGGGTTGAAAATACATTTTTTACATGTTTCTGAAAACAAATAAGAGAAAGGACATTTTACCTAAACACAAGAAAAGAATGTTAAGGCCCCAAGTCAACAAATAAGATGATGCTAGCTAGATGCAAACCCAATCATATTTAAAAATAAATAGTCATATTATATTTTTCTGAGAAATAATAATGACTAAATATAATCATCTATAGGAGACACGGTGAGAAGACTTAAAATGTAGTTTTTCCCATATAATAACATTTTTAAAAAGATTTTATTTATTTATTTGAGAGGGAGAGAGAGAACACAAGCAGAGAGGAGGGGCAGAGGGCTAGGGAAGAGCAGACCCCCAGCTGAGCAGGGAGCCCAACGTGGGGCTTGATTCCAGGACACTGGGATCATGGCCTGAGCTGAAGGCAGCCACTTAACAGACTGAACCACCCAGGCACCCCCAATAACATTTTTAATAGCAAATTTACATTGTTTTCTATTTCCTATATTGCTTAGCAACTGTTTACAATTACTTTGAAATTGAGATAATTCTTCATCCGTTTTATACGACAGTTAAATGTACCTTAATGGAATATTTACCAAGAGCCAAAACTTTCTTAACATTTTATTTTTAGTTAGAATTCCATTTTGCCCCAGCTTTGCCTGTCCAGGGAATACTCCTTTCATTGGACTGAGCTCCTACTTGCATTTATGTCTTTTAAAAATGTTGACCACTATCTTCTAATATTAAGCTTCAAGTTCCAATGCTTTTTAAAGTTCCTGAGTGATGAAGAAATTAGGAAGAAAGCCCTAGAAAATTCAGAATATAGTAGTTTGAAGATAAAATTATATTTTTGGATAGTGCTAATTAATTAAAGAATTGAGTAATATTGATAGCTCCAATTTATCATATCAATGTAGCACTTCATATGTGCTAGACTTGGTTCCAACTGCTTTATATATATACTAATACATTAATTCTTATAACAACCCTGGGAGTTGGGCTTATATTCACTCTTGTTTTACTGATGGGGTAAAGTTACACTCTGGGTCACAGGGTGAGGAACAGAAGTTTGGATTTGAACTGAGTCGGTCTGGTTCTAGAGACCATGTGTTGTGCCAACTCTGTGAAACACAAATAGCAGTAATTTTTGGATAGTTCACTAACAAAAATAGTCTTTTCAGGTTCGATGTTTTTATGTATTCTAGTTTCTAACTTACAAATTACTAGTCTTTGTAAAAGTCATTTATAAAATATTGCTTTAGCACTCTAAATAGATTAGTCCATAAAAATATTATGTAATGTCCCATTTTTTCACATCTTGACGAATGAGAATCACTGACACAAAGCATTAAAAAAAATTAAAAACTCAAGAGTCACTCATTCTGGCTGGAGATTATGATGTGGGGAGAGCAGTAAGGGCTGAGGCAGGGAACACTTTATAAAGAACTGTGAGGTCAGCCGTGACTTCCCAATTTTATCCATAGGTAATGATACCAAAAGTGATTTCCAGCATTGGCATGACAGAGTCAAGTCCATGCTTCATAAGGATCATAAACTGAGGAAATATTGAATGTAAACCAGAGACAAGCAAGTTATTGGCAATGCTGTTATTGTTAGTAAGCAATGATGAGGTCTAAGTTAAAGTAGTTAGAATGGGGAAGGGGAGAGACTGCACAAAATCAACATACAGATAGTAGATGGATTTGATTTAGCAAATGATAACACTGGGGCTGTGGGTGAAATAATAAATTATGGGGGAAATTATAGTAATAGCTAATATTACATAAACATCAATGTCCCGACATTGTTTTGATTTTCTACAAATAATCATAGTCAATATAAGAATAATAATATAAGCCATGGCAGGAAAGAAAAAATAGATATATTATTATAAACATTGGTTTTTGTCACACAGTATTCTAACATTAAACATCCTTTAAATCTGCATTTATAAATATCATCTAAAAACATTTAGTTCCCGAAAATACCAATACTTTTTGTAATTTACGTATAATAAAATCATCCAGCATTGATGTAAGCAGTAATATATTGCCCTGGGAAGACTTTGATACAATTCACTAAAAATTCAAGATTGAATTTTTTTCTTATTCAATTATAAAAACCACAATCATAAGTAATATTTTCAGAGCAAATTTTATATGAAGAATTAGTTCAGTGTGGTAGTATTTTCTGCTGTTTCACTGTAGCAGCTACCAACAAACAACATTTAAAAATTAACCCATTCATTAATTCATTTATTCATTCAAGCGGACCATGCCAGGGGAGTACTGGGTGTGAAAAGCTGTACTAAGCTCTTTGCAAAGTCAACATGAGAGAGAAAGCATGATTGCTTTCTGAGAGAGACTTAAAACCTTACTAAAGAAACTACATATAGGTGAATCTCTAACAGTAGCAGCTAAATACGTCAATGAAAAACATTTCATTTTCAGTGAAATTTCCTTCAGGCTATATTCTCTTCTACTACTTAGGACTAAATATAGAAATCATATATATCACACTTTGTAACATTTGAACTTTGTGGGTATTTTCTTTTGGAGGGGCATATATTGGAGGGCTCTAATATAGTTCTTTCAAACCGGAAGAAGCTGGATTTGGGAGGGGTCCTAAATTACATTAAATTTGTATATAAGCACATTTGTGAGAAGAAGGTCCATAGATTTCATCAAAATTTCAACTGGTTTCATGACCCCCAATAGGTTAAAAACCACTGAGTCTTTTATCTAAATAGGAAATTAATCTAAACCATGTTTTTCCAAAACCGGTTGAAGTAACTTTTCATGTCTATTTTGTTATAATTTTTTCCAAATGTCTTTATGATTCTACTGCAGGATTAGGAATGGAAGTGATAAAGCATCACCCCAAAAGGCACTGTCCTAAACTTGCTAGTAAAATACCCAGCTAGTCTTGAAATTTTTATTTGTAGAATTCAAGATTTTTATAAATCATTTATTCAAGGTTTTTGATGTCTAACTTAAAAAAAAAATTACTTTGAAACTCTAGGATCACACCAAAGTGAAATTAAAAAAAGAAATAAAACAATCCGAGGAGTAAATAGATAAATAATAATTAAAGTTTCTTTGCTTTTTAGGAGAATTCAAATGATGATATTTTTAAATGTCACAATTTTCTGAAGCATCAAAAAGTTCCATTTTGAAACCAGGGGTTTCATCTAGAATAGTTCTCACTGGCCTTCCAGAATAATCTGTGCCAATAGATAGAGGTATAGAGTTAGGTGAGAAAATGATAAATAACATTTTCAAAAACAATAGAAATTCTCTTACTTCATTTCTCTCTTGTGGAATGTAGTGAGTAAAAATGACTCCAGATTTCCAGGGAGCTTACCTGTATGTAGTACAAATAAAATATTTAACTCAAGGGTCTGCAATCAGTACTCTTTATTGCTAAAAGTATTCCAGTCCTACAAAAGAAGATGCAGTGCCGCCCCATGCTACGCCTGACTCGGATCCGAATTAGGGACAAATGAGAACCTTGTCCTCTTGTTTTCAATGATGTGTAGTTGGAATTTGTGATCTGAAGACAACAGTTTTTACAGGTCATTTACATATTTTAAAAACCGAGTCTCCATTCAAGACCCCAAATTTAGGACTATCAATCTCAGCCATTAGGAAGCATAACTGTTTTGATAATCCAGGTAATTTTCATTGACTCTGGCGGAGAAAGTGAAACATTTCCAACACAGGGATAGTCACCAAAAATGTTGACATTTTGAAGGAAACAAAGAGTTCCATTCAGCTTCCAGAGAATGAGTGAATAAGAGGGCATTTCATCTTCCCCAACTCCTTTTTTCCCCCTTTCTCTAACACAATACACTTGGAAACAAAAGGCAGATTATTAAGTTTTCAAATGAAGCTACTTGTTCCTCTCCCCTCTCTAGATGCCTCCCCCCTCCCTCGCCCTTCGGCACATCTGGTAACCATGTGTGGTAGTGCTAATGAAGACTTTCCTGAGCCAGTTACAATTAGTTCCGACTGTCGTGGCTTTCCTGGGCGGTACCAAAGTCAAAGACAGGGATGGGGGTGCGGGAGAACCAATGACTCTGTCACTTCACAACACCCAATGCTCCCCTGCCCCTGGGACGCTCATCACCATCCCTCTGGAGGAATTTTTGCAGAAAGGTGTAAGCATGTACTTTAAGGGTTCCCTCCCTCCTTTTCTCCACAGCAGCATTTTACCCAACTTGATTGAATGCGACAGGCAGGCAACAAGACTTCTATGATCCTTTGAACAATAGAGAATTGTTAAATAGATGCCATTTCCCCTTTTGGTCCGTGTGTTAGACTTATCTAACAATTCTATCTCCTGTAATAGAATAAATTTGTGCGTTTTACTGTTTGATGGATTAGAAGGAACCGCGGAAGCAAATGTACTGTATACAATTAGGCTGTCTTAAAAACGCACACTTTTGTTTACTCTAGGCCTCTTCCCCCCTTCTCAATCAAGCTACTAATAGAGCTGTTTTAAGTTTCAACAAGGACCATATTAACTGCGGGTCTCCACATGAAACAGAATGCTAAACCCCAGCGTCTCCTGACAATGTAAGCTCAAAGTATCCAAAATCCTGTTTTATATTTCTGTCTCAAATCACCGTTATTTCTTTTCAATGCTTTTTTTTCCCTGTACCTAGCAAATTATGAGTGCTCAATACACACTATATGATGGCAGTAATAGTCATTGTGAGAAGAGTCTAAGTGACTCTGGGGGTGGAAAACTTAATACCATTATTTTTGGCAGCCTGTACCTACATCTTATCCTAATGCCATCTACTTTTTAATTTCACCAACTCTGGTCTTAGTACATGCACTTACTCAGTAAATGTTACCAGTGATAACAACCGCACTTTACATTTCCGCCTATCCTACCCTCATATACACACAGTCGTAACGTGCACCCCGTAACTGTTCACAGTGACAAAAAAATTCACAAATAAAAATTCAAAATCAGAAATAAAAACTGGGTTTCCTAATGGATTATTTGAAGCTATTACAATGTATAAGTCAAAGAAAGTAGCATCCCTAAAACAAAGGAACACAGCAATACAGAAAGAACATAAAGGAAAGGCACGGGGATATTTTTCTTTCTTTTATCTAAGCCAAACAAAATAATATCACATCCCGAAACAGTGACCATAAATAAAATTCAATAAACATATTAGATTTAAAAAGAAAAATCAGTCTTTCAACTCATCTGGCCCTTACATGTAAATAATTTTTTTAAGATTATTTATTCATTTATTTGACAGAGAGAGAGAGAGAGAGATCACAAGTAGGCAGAGAGGCAGGCAGAGAGAGAGGGGGAAGCAGGCTCCCCGCTGAGCAGAGAGCCCGATGCGGGGCTGGATCCCAGGACCCCGAGATCATGACCCGAGCCGAAGGCAGAGGCTTAACCCACTGAACCACCCAGGCGCCCCAATAATTTCTTAATAAAAGGAAGAAAAGCATCTCCCCGACTATATATAATTGAAAAGACTTTAACTTTATGCAACTAAAATTTCTACATCTATTCCCCCTTCTGGTTTCCCCTCATTGATTACAAAATGCGAATGGTTTAACTGGACAGTGCCAAATCCTCAGACTGGAGAGAGTTTGGCCCTGACCTGGCCAGCTATTTGCTTCCATCTCTGGGTGGTTATCCTTCTGAATCGATCTCTGCATCTTTCAGAAATGATCAAACTAAAACAAAAGCAAAACGCTCTGCAGATCATTTGTATTTTTTTTTCATTCCAAGAGAATGCTAGTGAAAAGAAAAATCATACACACACACACAGAAATTGTTTAAACTGTCATGATGAAAATATTGAGATTCATCTACATTTCAAAATGCCAACAGAATTCTAAGACACAGAATAAGTTAGTTAGCAACACCAATACTGTATTATAGAATGACATGTTTTTCACCATTACTTTTTTCTTTATTTTTATGAATAGGAAGTTGAGTCTACTAGCAATAATGACAGTTAATGACAACCCAGTGAGTCACTGCCTCCTGGGCCTTAAGGAGGAGTAGGTTCACGTATAAAAGATAATTAATGCCATTAAACATTCCAACACTACACTTACTTAACAGCTTTTGGAATTCAAACTCTTAAATGCTTCTACTGTACTTTACCAAATAATTAAATACTGTGAAGGTACACAGGGTTAATCTGCAAAGGTAACTGACTGGGCTTGCTCTGGGATGTGTCTTGAGAACTGCATCAGTCTGTAATTTTTATGTTCACTGGTCACCTTTAAATGTGGGCATTATGTTTTTATCCAGCTGCATAATAAGCTGCCTACAAATTCAATACACAATAAGGTGGGCCCCTATTTTGGTTGACATTAACACTCAGTCTTTGGGTTGCTAATGTTGGCTCAGGGATCTGATGATGCTGTGATAAGTCAAATTCTTCCAGATGTGATTCAAATGCATTTTTATAAACTGTACTTTCAGTGATTTATATCAGGATCATAGGCCTTCTCTCAATACTTTAGGAAGGCACTTGGAGGAAAAATCGAGTAATATTGGATACCAACCTGAAAAGTTATTTAATATTGGTAAACATGTAAAAGGTTCTGATTTCCAGATAAAGGATTATTTTATTGTACATACAGATGTTTAAATTAACACACACATTCCATTCCTATCTTTCTTAAATTCAGCAGAATAACTGTAAGTCTTCACAAGGCATGTTATCAATGTAAAAGTAATAAAAAAGTCACCCTCTTGTGAATTACTATTTACAGTATTTCACAAGAACGGCATTCGCACCCTCCAAATGAACAAGGTTGTCTCTTTAAATTGAAGGACACTGCCTGCACTCTTCATAGGTTAGCATTAGCAACGGGGGGAGGGGAAGAGAGAAAATAACAAACCATTTTTCTATCATTTGAACTCTCTTTGACCCTCACAAGCTATTCAAGTATGCACTTAAGACAATTCAAATAAATAACATATATACACATATATAGAGCAGATATATAGACAGCAAAAGAGTGAATCCTGATAAAGTAGATAGGTTGATACCTAGAAATTAACCATCTTGAAGCCTGTTTCTTGGCATTGTCATTGACAGCACAAGAGGAATTCCCATATATAGAAGATAATAACATTTCATGACTTTAATCAATAATTATGTGAATAGGGGTACAAACTCACTGTGAATCAACTATAGCTAAAAGAGCTAAGTGAGTTCAGAAAAGGGAAGAGCCACCTTGTCCCCATATTGACTGAAAAATTTTTGTTCCATAATCATAGTTCTACTGGGGGAGTGTCAAAGAGGCTGGCAAATATAAAATGCAGTGAGAAGTATATGATGAAATATATCATTTAAGTGATATTTAGCTTAAAAAGTTCAAAATATTCTAGTCAAACTTATTTCTATTCCAAAAGTTAAATATAACATTTTTTAAAAAATGTTACATCCCATAAATTACACTTGTACATATCTGTGTTTGCAGGAATTATTTCTTCATTTTTACTAAAATATTTCCTCAAAGTAGACACTAATTGGTGTCTGTTTAGCAATTTCCAACACTCCTTCTCTACTTTAGTGGCACTATGTGCTATAGTTTTCAACATATACTTAATGATACTTACTACTGGGTCTACTGCATTTTTTAACACAAAATCCTAATAAAAGTAGTAATCTAAACTTGGCAGGTAAATGCATAAGGAATCATGATGTTCCTAAATATTTTTAGGATGCTTTCTAAAATCACTCACTCTCTCTTCCCCAAAAGGAGAAATAGGTAAAAATGGAAATTTGAAACATGACAGAACTGCCCTGTATATTTTCTTAATGTTTGGAGAGCTTTAATTATACAGTTCCTAGAAACAAAAACAAAACCCTACCAAAATTAACAGGGGAAGATAGAAATAAACGAGTCACCAAATAAACCTTTCTTTCAGCCAGAACCGTGTGGATGTGGAGGTTTCTTCAGAGCCAAATATGTGCCTTGCATTCCCCGGAATGTCTCCCATGGCAGGGAGGAGAAATTCAGTGGTCCTGAATATTCATCCCACCCGGGCTCTCCTGTTACCTTGTGTAATAGTGACAATACCAACTCTAGAAACCCGGGGTCAAGAGGGACTCTCTCTGTTGTGATTCCCAGTGACCCACAGAGCAGGATTTCACCACAATCCTGTGACATGTGACTGGGATTGGGGAGTTCCAGTGTCAGCTCCAAAAACCCTAAGGAGGGCTCTTCCCTTTGTGAAACAAATTAATTGCACAACCAAATATTGCCACATTCTTGAGGCCTATTGACATAATGGAAACTTCAACCCCTACTTTGGTTTGTATTTTTCCAAAAGAGTAAAAAGCGACCCAGGTAGAGCCCCATATAATTCAAGTAAAGGAAAATAAAAAAGACAGATTTTTTTTTCACTACCCATAGTGGGAAATCACATATTTCAGATTTGAAGTCCAACAGAGAATAATTCGACTTTGTACTATTCACTCTTGAGTGGTACGTGAGAGAGAATGAATGGAAATCAGTTTGTCTGCTACTTCTGAGTCTTCTAAGCTGTAATACTTTCATCAATATTTACAGTGCCTCAGCCCTGTTTACAGATGTGTAATCACACTGGGCTCAACCAAGTTGCAGAGCTCCCTATGATCTTCATGTGGCATCTTAATTAAAAATTACAAACCGTGATTCTTACAATTTTCACTGCTTTTTAAAATGACTTTATTTATTATAATTTCTTCTGATTCTTAGCATCAAAATGAGAAAAACTTACCTGTATTTATTCCCTAGGCTATCCAATCCTAGTTTTATAGGGAAAGAGACTTCAGGAGCTCTTCCTTTTTCCCATATCCATAGCAGGATAAAATATAATTTCTAATGGTAAATATTAAAGTCAAAAAAATATGAGCAATCACGGAAACTGTGAGTTTTCCCAACACATATGAGTCACTTATATCCCCAGAAGTAATGAAGCCTCCCGAAAAAAAATAGATTCAAAAGAGATGATGATTTGATGGTTTTTCCTGTGTTTAAGTCAGATTGACTATGACTAAAATAATTTCTCAATTGCTAGACTAAAACAAGCCAAAGCAAATAGCTTTTAAAACTTTCAAGTATATTGTGTAGTGGTGACTGTTCAAGGTCTCACTAAAGTCAACACTGGAGAGATAATACACAGATGAGTTGGATGCAAAGGGCTATTCTTAATTCATTGATTACAGAAACAAACAAAAAGCCCTCTGCAACATTGTTGCAACCAGGAAAGTAAGTTTAAAATAAGATACTCTCATTTGTACATTAACAAATCTGATATGGCTCACATTTAATAATAAAAGGGAAAATATACATACTTAAGGTAGTTAAAGCCCAAATCATTGCAAAAATGGTAAAATATTTATCCAGTTATAATGACTGTAGAATGATCTCAGCATTTTTAGATCAATTAAAATTTTATCCAAATCCCACAATATATAAACATATTAATTTCCCCTACTCATTTGATATCTTTCATATTTTTTTCTAATGGCATAAATACAAGGAAGATAATATATTAAACATATTAAATTAAAAACTTCACCAATTAAAAGCCATTCATTTAATCAAGAAAGTTTTATCAATTGCCTATTGTGTCTAATCGGAAGTGGCTCAGTCATGTAGAAGCTAAACTACACAGATACAATAGAAGCGAACACTTGTTTTCTAAACTTGCTGATATTAATCTTATTATGGAAACTAGGTATGCATCTCAATTTTTTTAAATTAAAATATAATTCATGCCAATATGATCAGACAGGCTAATCTATCGCATTGCCCTAGTTCAATTATGTTAGCATTATTTTCCCAGGAAGATGGGACATGATTTCTGTATCATATATGTATAAAACCTAGCTCTGTGATGAATATATGGCATGTGCTTAATACATAATTATGGATATATTCTGAAATAAATTCAAAAGACCAGCCTGCCGGAAAAAAATTCATTCTACATATTATTTCTTTAGCAGTTAGACAAGTGAACAGAAATTAGAGTTGAAAATATCCATGGTCCTAACTTCCTCACTGTGTGACCCTAGACAAATTGCTTAACACTATGATTGTTCATCATCTACATGAATTGCCTCTAATAATTGAAAAACATAATTGTTTTCAACCTTTTTCTACAGATATTAAATATTTCCTTGACCTATATTTCTGCAGTGATTATTAAAATTACTTGAACTGGGGACGCCTGGGTGGCTCAGTCGGTTAAGCGGCTGCCTTCGGCTCGGGTCGTGATCCCAGGGTCCTGGGATCGAGTCCCACAACGGGCTCCTTGCGCGGCGGGGAGCCTGCTTCTCCCTCTGCCTGCTCTGCCTGCCTCTCCCCCTGCTTGTGCTCGCTCGCTCTCTCTCTCTGACAAATAAATAAATAGAATCTTAAAAAAAATAATAATAAAATAAATAAGTAAATAAATAAATAAATAAAATTACTTGAACTGTTTGGAATACTTTGTGATGGGGAGGGGAAACTTTAGAAAGAATCCCAAGCATTTAATACATTAAGTATAATTCTAAATTAAAGCATATTTCCTCCTCGTCTATAATCAAAATATACCAATAGTTCTTAAACTAGAAAACCCGGAGATCTAGGAAAATTTATCTACAAAGGGACCAGAGACACCTGAGCTGAAGGATCCCAGAGATCAGTTTTGATGGTCCTGGGGGAATAGTAGAGGGACTTCCCCTGTGCTCTGAATGGTACAAAAGAGTTTTGTATATCGTAAGACTCACTGAATACTTGTTCACTGAGTGAAACCTATCTTAGGTATGTGTATACTTTCAGTCCCTCCATCCTAAACATTAAAAACATTTGTCAAGATGAAAATACTGATTTTTCAAGCTCCAGAATACTGCTTACTAGTGATATCATGTGCAAGCAAAGTGACAAATTCTTGGATTCAGAAGGCAGAGAGAGGAATGAATTTAGAGCTAAAGAAATACTGTCAGTTATAAGAATTTAATGAGGACATTAAAGTATTTGGAGTTCCTTTGATTAAAGACTACATATATATAGTACCATAAGTAAATATGTGAAAGTCCTTAAACCATTCATGCATGGGATCTATTTGTCAAAATTGAGCTCCTCTTGTGAATTATAACTGCAAGAAAAAACAAAAAACAAAAAACTTTCTGAACTGTTCCCATGACAGGAGCCTACTGGTAAATAAAATATTGAAAGGAATATTTATAAAACTATAAAACTTAAAACACAAGTGAAACAAAATATTGCTGCCCATGTTCAGAAAACAACCAGATACTTCAGTGAAAGTTAGAAAAGACCATTTGATAACAGTTTCTGTACCTGGCTATAGAGAAATAATCAGTAACTCCTAAAAAAAAAAAAAAAAAAAAAAAAAAAAAAATCACCTCTAAATCTCAGAATATTCTTGTGATAGATGACAAACTAATAAATTTGGGTAAGACTTACTTTTTTTAATATATTGATTAATAATAAGTTATAATCTTTTTAAGATTTTATTTGAGAAAAGAGAATGAGAGAGAGAGAGAGCATCAGAGAGATGAGGGTCAGAGGGAGAAGCAGACTACTGCTTAGCAAGGAGCCCGACATGGGACTTCATCCTAGGACTCCAGTATCATGACCTAAGCTGAAGGCAGTTGCCCAACCTACTGAGCCACCCAGGCGCCCTATAACTTTGTTTTAAACTACATTTAAAAATGAAGACTAAGCACACATTCAATAACACTAGGTCCTCTTGTAAAAGCCCCATATCAATCACTAAAGTTGTTTGTTTGCTTAACATGGACTATGCACAAGACACAGTGCTGAGTACTTTAACTGTACCCTAAAGTGATTAATCAACACTGAGTTTAACCATTTTTAAATGTCTTCAAATATCATGAAAAAAATTAATGTGTAATTGGATAAACATAGCATTTTTATTATAAAAATAAGAACTAAGGACACACACAAGGTACATATATAAAGAATACAAATTTTAGGAAGCCTTAGTATTATTGTTAGTACTAATGATTATGCATTAACCTTAGCATAATAATATCAGTATGTACCTTTATAGTATTATGTATGCAAGACAGTAATAAAGCAGTTAAAACTGACAAAACAGATTTTCCAATATTTATCCTAATCTGAATCTGTCTTAAATATTGCCCAATATTCTTAGCAGAATCTAGAGGTTCAAAAATATATCAAGTGTGCTATGCTAACAAAATTTGGAAATGTTTCCTCTTGACCAAGCTATTGATCTGTTCAGAAGTGTGACTGACTGGAATCCCTTAAAGTTTCTATAAATAATGTAATTATAATGTTCTCCATATTCATAAATATGATTCACCCCTTAAAAAAGTATACTTACTATGTCACTTGCTTCAATGATAGCTAGCAGCAATGAATTCTATAATTTAGTTGTATGCTCATAAAAAATTACTTCCTTCTAATAGTTTTGATTGTGATATTTGATTTCATTGGGTGTTTCCTCATGAAGAAAGGTAAAGAAATCCACCAATAGATCTGTATTTTTCATTACATCTTTGGTCCATGAAGAGAATATTTTTTATTTGAGCCTCATCTTTTACTCATGGTTACAATACAGGGATGCTCTTTGAAATTCTTTATTTTTCAAAGATTTCAGTTTTTATTTTTGTCAAGCACACAGAACCTTCAGCAAACCTGCTTCTTAAATAATGCATTATCTAATATTTATCATAGTTTAATTGTGATATCCTAAATATGAACATTAGTAGAGGAGAAATGGAATAGATACCACAATGTTGAGGCATATAAAAATAATTGATACTGCTGCCCACCAGAGCCTGAGATGGCTTTAGGCTCACATTGTGTTACAAACTACCTAAAGAAGAGATGAATTGTTTCCACAGACCTTCTGGTTCATAAATTTCCTGTAGAAAGGAAGCAATTGTTTTTGTTTAAAGGAAACATCCTGGGTTAGATTAAGCAAAAGTCCCATTTTCTGTCAACAGAAAGACAAAGCAGAGAGGTAAAAAGGTCAATAAATATCAGAAAGCAAAAACCTAGCCAGTATTTATCAGGTACCTGTTCGTGCAACTATTAAGGGCATCAGGAAACAAAATATCTGAATGTCTGAGTTAATTTCTCATTTTGTTCACATATTTTGTATTCTGCGTAGGCATCATATGCGAACAGATTACTAAACATATAATAATACAAAAGCCTGCCTTTTAAAATAAAGTTCAAAGTCTATAAAAGGCATATTTATAATTCAAATTAAAGCATGAGAGTGCTGGAGCAATCTTCTGCTCCACCCACAGATGTCTGAACAGTCCGGTTTTTCTCAGTGAATTTCTCCAGGGTTTAAGGCAAGGGTCCCCCAAGTCCATTACGGGGCATTTCTGTGTTTTTTTACATCCTAACCCGGCACAAGTTTCCTCACACAATCATACAGTGCCCAATCAAATCCTTTCCCATTCTACATGAGTTTTCCTCTTTGTGGGTACAGAAAATTTTACGGAATTGCTCACAAAAACATAAAAGTGAGCTACAGTTACCTCCTGAACTTAGACTACTCTAGTATTTCTTAGAAGTTGAGGAGAACAATATATATTTCCTATTTTCCTGACATTTCCATTAGTAATAGTAATAGAATAAATTGAATTATGTAATATTTAAAGTAAAACAGTCCATCACTTACGGTCATTTTTAATTTGACCGTATCACAAAGCATATACATGTTTCATAGAATTAGGAGAAAGATTAAATGAAATAACCCACGCTAAACATAGAAACAGGTATTACAAGGCCTTTTACAGTAAGCATTCAAATAAATTATGTATTATATCAATACTGTTATTTTATAAAAAGAATAATCATTGCCTTTAATAGCATCATTTGCCTTAGACCATCCATGATTTGCCCATTACACATATAAAATGTATGTGCATGACTCTGCTTTATATGTATGTGCACACTATATTCATCCATTCATTTAACATTTATATACTGAGTAATTTCCACATGCCAGTAGAATGACAGGTGTTAGAACACAGAGACAGAGGACACAATACTCTACTTAGAAAACAGCATAACAGCTAAGTATAATACTGTTGCATCTACTAGGTAAGTATAGTATGTTATGTACAACAATTGAATTATACAAAATGTATATTAAAATCCAAAATACTGCTACTTTTTCTAGTCTAAAAGGTGTAAGAGGATCACAGAAGAGTGCATATTAAGACTTTTACGCTTCTTACAAACATTCGCACAATGAGGCATGCTCTCTTTCTTAAGGACGTATGTCCATCGTCCTCATAGCCCTAAGTGTTCAGAATCTTTGGGTGCACAATCTTAAAGAATGTTTACATCTCCACATGATGACTTCTAAATGTTTGATTGAAAAGGCATTTATCTTATTGAGTTAAAAAAAAAAAATCCTGTCTCCAAATATAAGCTAATACTGGTCTTTAAGAATTCTTCTGTCCTCATGAGGATTTCTACACAGTATATCCTGTCACAAATTGGACCTAAAATACATCCTTGATTGTGTGTCAGCCAGGAGACTATTCTGTCATGCATCACAGTGCCTAACATGTAGTAGCACTCAATAATGAGCATTTATTGAAGGAACAAATGAATGAATGAATGAACTCTGAGTCCCTTACTATCTTGGAAGAGCTTTGGACAAAAGTGATATACTCAGCATTGTTAATGAATGTAGCATGTTCTCGCTATTTTTTTTTTTTTTTATATTTCTTCTGGATCTGATGTGAGCATTCAGAAGTCTTATTGTGCTTCTGAAATAAATAATGGCTTTCAAAAGAGTCTGAGCAGGACTTGCAAACAACTAAGATTAGTAAAATGTCATACTAGTGGAGTATGGCTGTGTATTCAGTGAAGCATAGTAATTAAGGGAGTAGACTCTCGACCCCCACTGTTTGGGTTCAGATCAAGGATCTATCGCTCACTGGCCGTGTGACTCTAAGTAAGTTACTTCACCTCTCAAGCTTCTCAATTATAAAATAAGAGTAAAACAATGCCTCCTCTTAGAGTTGTTTTAAGGATTAAAAGGATTAAATATTTGAAATAACTTTAAACAGCACCAGCAGGCACTCTATTGGTGTTTGTTTAATAAATCAACAGTCATTCAAAAGGCAACTTTCTCAAAGATGGGTACACTGATAATCACTATGTAAGTCTATTGAATTGAATATGGGAATTCCTTCCCAGGGCTATTTGCAAATTTCAAAGGGCAGTTACTCACAAATAGTCACTCACAAATAAATACCCATGGTTTTCATTCTAAAGCTGACTTGGTCAAAAGTGGCAGCCACAGAGGTGTGTTTCCAAGTTTATGAAACTCCCAGTCTGTACAAGGAAACCCTCCCACATTTCAGGGTTGTTCTCAAGATTCCCCCTTAAGCAATTCAAATATCTCTTTTCTGTGGCCAGGGAATTGCACTGATCCCCCTCCGTTTTATGTTTTGGTTTATCCCATAGCTATTATGTGTCTCCTGTCACTCTGGCTGTTTTTGGTTTTGTTGTCTATATTCAAAGGAGGCCTGTGGTTGTGTCTATCCCAAGCGTCTGTGTTTCGAGTTGTGGCGGTTTGCCCCCTCTGTCTCTCATCATTGCTTTTGGCTCAGTCCCTTGACAGGAAATGAGAGATTTATTTTATCTGGCTTGAACTACATTGTTCCTTCCTGACTACTGGTGTTACTTCACTCTAAATAACATGACTTTGTGCTCACAGTCTGCCCAAGGTCAAAGCCTGAGGGTAATAGACACATTTAAGAGCAGAAGAGGAAAATAAACCAGAGGGGAGGAGCGGGCAAGGAGAGAATAAAAAAAAAAAAAAAAATAGTGATGCAAAAGTTAATCTTGCAGTGAGTCTAAGTTTTCTGGTGGGTTTGAAATGAAATCTGTTCTGAAGAGCTGAAAGGGGAACTATTTCCCCCCCTTCCAGATGTTATCGATTTAAAATGACACTATGAAGTAACCTAGGCTTGAAATTCAAATTTAGTTTTAAAAGAAAGCATGAGTTGTCTCGGAGAAGAGTTTATAAAGCTTATTAATACTTGTGATATCATAATTTTAGTGTGTTTTTAACAATTTAACTTGGAATAATTACTGAATTCAAATATTCCTCTTTGGTTTGACACAAAAATATAGAAGAATGGGAGTAAAATCAAGTTCATTATTAATAAAAGAAACTTAATGATACCTAAACTTGAACTTGAAGCCATAAAAAGGCTTAAAATTTTCTCTTAAAAAATATTTAAAATTTTGTCTTAGTTTAACTATAAACAAGAATATATCTGGAAGACATCTCCAGACCCATTTATACCCCCCCACCCTGCCATCCTCCCATGACCCCCGCTCCTCGCCCTCCCCCACCCTTGCTTTTGGAGGTGTGAATAAAACTTTCTTAGCTTTTCAAATACCTCTCAAGTTTCAAAGGGTCAGCAGGATGGCCACCCAAAGACATGGTAAAAGAAAACATCTTGGTTTTACTGTGGTCACATCATTTATGCTGAGCTAAACCTCTCTAGGATAGTTAAAGATTGAGGAATAGGGAGAAAACTGGCTAATCTAGATATATATTTTTTCTGTTATTTTAACAGGTTATCATGCTATTTAATAATACTTTTG
Organism: Potos flavus; assembly: GCA_028534135.1. NCBI lineage: Eukaryota > Metazoa > Chordata > Mammalia > Carnivora > Procyonidae > Potos > Potos flavus. The sequence goes on along the minus strand of CM052897.1, from coordinate 73,934,166 downwards.
ACTCAGGAAAATGAATTTAATGGAAATGGACTTTAAATGAGGCAAAAAGCATTTAGGTTACATGTAAGGCTGGATTTTGTGCACGCAGAAAATTATTTCACGTGGGCATTCCATTCTTGGGAAGATGATGCAATCCACTTTGCTAATGATTTTTCAACACTCGTATCATTCTGTGTGCTTATGTAAGCATGGCTTATGCTGAAGTCAGGAGGACATCCCTAATGACATCTTAAAGACTTCAGATGTTTGTGACTTATAACACCTCCTTTAGGAAGCCCCACTCATGTCTATGGAACTAAGTGGACATTACTATACTGGATTCGCCAAGGGCCCAGTATTTGAAAATCATAAATTGTTTGTTTCTTTATACAAATGCTTCACTTTGGAACTCTGACTAGAAACTATCGTCAGTATCCCTTAAACATACACAATGTTATATGTCAACTACGACTCAGTTAAAACAACAACAACAACAACAAAGAAATTATTCCTCAGAATCATACTTCCTTCTCATTTCGATTCTTTATGGGATGGTCTACATGTGAAATGAGCCCCTAAATATGCTAAAACAAGGTAGACATAATTGCATAAGAATTTCAACAAAAGTCTCATTTTTTAACATCAAGTTCTTAAAAGATATAGCAATGTTTTTTGTACATGTTGTTTTTAACGTTTTCTGATTATTAAATTATAAATATAGTCCTAAAAAATAAACATAAAAATGTGATTCTTTTGTCCAAGGTGCCTATAAATCAGCCAAGAAAGCCCTCATCTGAACACCTAAATCATCACCAAAACTTTTTCTTTAAGCCTCTCCTTATACCTCAGGTACACAGAAGGAAAAATAACAAACTATTAAAAGAAAATAACATTTATTAGAAATTTACTATTTTGGGGGCACCTGGGTGGCTCAGACGTTAAGTGTCTGCCTTCGGCTCAGGTCATGATCCCAAGGTTCTGGGATCAAGCCCTGCGTCAGCTCCCTGCTCAGCAGGAAGCCCGCTTCTCCTGATGGGGCAAAAACACTTTAAGCCGACTGACCAAACTGGCAAGGGAACTCCAGTCCTTGTCTCAGAGCCCTTCCGGTTCTTCTCTCTTACCCTGTTCCTCTCGTGCGCCAGAATGCCAAGTATGCGGGAGGAGGAGGATATAAGTTACTCTCCCTGCTTGTGCTCAGGGCTCAGATCTTTGGAGAAGGGTCTCCTCTGAGTCTCACCGGTGAATAATCTCTCTCCCTTCTTAGTCTCCGAGTGCCGCTTGGTTTTTCCGCCAGGATCCAGTCCAGGTTCTGCTACACTCCCTCTCCCACTCCCCCTGCTTGTGTTCCCTCTCTCCCTGTCTCTCTGTCAAATAAATAAAATCTTAAAAAAAAAAAAAGAAAGAAAGAATTTACTATTTTCAACACTGTGCTAGCTACTTTTTGATACAGTATCACATTTCATTCACGCAAACTCCAGGCAAAATTAGTGTTATTATCCTCATTTTATACATGATAAAATAAAATTTAATATATATTGAGTAGTATGTCCAAGATCATAGAGTTTATAAGTGGTAAAATTAGTATTAAAATTTAGGTGTGTCTAATTCTAAAATCCAGGAGCACATGGGTGGCTCAGTCGGTTAAGCATCTGCCTTTGGCTCACCATCTGATCTTGGGAGTCCCAGGATCAAGCCCCATGGCAGACACCCTGCTCAGTGAGGAGTCTGCTTCTCCCTCTCTCTCTGCCTCTCCACTGGCTCCTGCTCTCTCTTGCTCACTCTCTCTCAAATAAATAGTCTCTAAAACAAAAACTAAAATCCGTGTCCATTCATTATTCTGGAATAGGAACTAAAACTCTAGATTACAGAAGTTTAGTGTGTCTAGAGTCCAATTGTGTATCTCACCCATACAAAATATGGAGTTACAAACAAAAACTGTCCATGCTGTCCATGCATTCTTCAAAGGGTTAAAAATAAGAGTTACCAACTAAGTTAGCAACTCCACTCTTAGGTACATACCCCGAAGATATAAAATGTATATACTCACACAAAAATTTGCACCCAAATGCTCATGCCCATCAACTGATAAATGGATAAATACACTCTGGTATATCCATACAATGAAAGATTACTTGGCAACAAAAAGACATAAAGTATTGAAACAGGACATAGATGAACCTTGAAATCATTATGCTAAATGAAAGAAGCCAAACACAAATAAACCTCATATTATATGATTCCGTTTGATTTAAATGTCCAGATTAGGCAACTCTATAGAGACAGAAAATAGATTAGTGGTTACCTATGGTGATGGGCTCAGGGGAAAAATGTTGGGGTGACAGGAGAAATGACTGCTCGTGAGTATGGGATTTCTCTCTGGGGTGATGAAAATATTCTCAAATTGAATGTGATGATGTTTATATAACTCTGAATATACTAAATATAACTGAATTATATATACTTTGTGAATAAACTGGTGATGTAAATATATCTTAATATAACTCTTGCTTAAAAAAAAAAAAAAGGAGTCATGTAACAAACAACACCTTTGCATCCATATCATCAGATGAAATAGGAAGCACATTTCCTACCAAGAAGAGAAAAACTGAACAAATGTAGCTACTGGAACAAGCAAGAGTTGGTTATCATCTATCATTTTTCCCTCCATATCATCAAAGCTTGGGTTTGTAGATCCGGGCAGACCTCTGAATCACTGAGAGAGTTGGAAAGACCTCCCTCTTTGGCCAACTATGCTTTCAGACAAAAGCTTGCTGGAAAGACTTAGAACCACACACTGGTAGTTTATTTACCCAGTGCTAAACCGCTTGTTTGACATTTTTCTCTCAACTGACCAGTGATCTGAGTATTGTGTAGACAACCACAAAGAACAACTAAAACAGTGGGAAAGTATTATTTTAAAAGACTTACTGTTTTATTAACACTTAGAGAGTAGAATTCCCTGCTTCTACCCAGATTCAGTTCTTCATGTTCCAATGTGAAGTTGCCCGATTGTCAAATTTGTCAATATAATTTTTAGTCCTACAGCCCATCATTAGATGACAGAAAAACATGTTGTGGCAAAGAACCAGTAGTAGTAATCAAGTGTCCCATGATGTTGACACTTCCTGACCCTCTACAGTTTGTTGTTGTTGTTGTTGCTTGGTTTTTTGTTTTTTTAAGGGAGAATCCTAGAAGCACCAGTGCTCAGAATAGCAGGCTTGTGAAGGTCCAACTCTCTGGAGATAATGAAACATTTCATCCAGATAACCTTTAGATGTTTATACCTTAAAAGTGACTCAGTTGAAACTGCATTCAAATTAAACACCATTGCTACAGTGTTTCTGTTGTGATTGTCGGAGGGAAGTGAAGCCAGTGCAATTTGTCCATGTTTTACAAATCGCCATCTGGCAGGGATATGGCAACATGTGAAATCTTCACAGGACTCTTGTTTTTCTACTATCTGCTGGATAACTAAGGAGATCACCAGACTGCTGGGATGCCTGCCAGATGGTAAGCAGGTATGTTTATGAGTTTAAGATTCTTATTTTCTTTCAATGCTTTCACATGCTGTGGGCGCAGAGGCATAAAAGTGAAAGGGAGAAAGAAAATGGGAATGGATAAGTAAGTGACTGTATATGATCATTACAAACGTCTTTGAAGTTTCTTGAAATGTGAATTTTCCGAAGTCGACATTGAATTATTTTCTGCCAAGTAGAAAAATCACCAGTCATATGGTCACAGGATTTTTAAAAAATGCTACGTTTTTCATTTTTGTACAAATAAGCAGGTGTAGAGTTTATTCAGTCCTGTTGGGTAGGCAGGCTTTCCCCTGAGGATTATGGGCATCACCAACAAACATCTGATGGGTGTATGCCCTGTGCATGGTACTGAGCTAGCCATTTCAGTGAAATAAAAGGGAGGGTCTGTTTTATTTTATTTTGATTATTCAAACAGACCATCACAGGCAAAGAATACCTACCTAGTAGAGTCGTAACAAAAAATCTTCTAAGAATTGAAGATTCATTGTGTTAAATCTGAGAAGTAAGTGGTAAGCAAAGCATATCTTAAACAAACTTGACAGATAACAAGTGAATATAACAGAAGAGCTAATAATGTTTGTTATATAGCGAGGTACAGCTCTTTAACTTAGGTTTGAATGCCTGCTCAGGAATATACCAACCTGATCCAAGGCAAGTGTCTGAAATTCTCCAAGGTTCAATAAGCTCATGTATAAAAATGGTGATAACAGTTCTACCTTTTATGATTATAGCAAGATTGGAAACATAAAAAATGCGAGTTGTCAGCAAGTACATAGTTGCTCAATAAACGAAGCTGTTATCATTACTGATATTTTCATCACCTAGAGAGGGCTCCTTCTAGATTAATCCTTAGATATCTGTTTGCATGAATTATATAAATCTATACCTACTCTTATATATTTGTATATTTAGATACACATAAGGTCTATGTGCAATCATGTACTTGTATGCAGATATTCACAAATACAAGTATATATGCCTAAAAGTAGATAGATTTTGTCCAGTCACAGAAAACAGAAATTAAGATTTTGCCTTAAACCTTGTAATCATATTAAGTACTGATACAAGTTTCACAGTTTCCAGAAGTGATACTTTGGGCAAATGACTGAACCTGTCTGTGTCCTTAGCTGCAGAATGGAGAGAGTAAAACCTGCCCCATAGAGTTCATGAAGATTAAGTGTGAGTATGTCTATATAGCACATTGCACAATGCCTGGCAGAGAATAAATGAATAAATCTTTTTTTTTTCTTTTTGCTTCCTTCTGTTTCCGCTTTAATTACCAATTTTTCCACCTCTAAATTAGTCTATATTTGTCCATCTTTATTTCCTGCTCTCAAGTTGAAGGATAGCTGTCTCTGCTTCTTTCTGATCCTTCCAATTATATTCTTAATTCCATCACTCTTTCCACCAGAATAATTTTTCTCCTTAATTATATGATTCCTGTGTCTATTTTTATCATAAATTCCTACTCATCCACTAGTTCCTTCTTCTTAGCCTAAAATATACTCATTTCCCCCATCCTAACAATAATTTTCTTAAAGAAATATTACCAAATGACAGAAGATAGAGAAAGCCTAAATAGGCCAATGACCATGTAAGAAACTAAAAAGACTATTAAAGATCCATCCCTAAAAAATGCCAGTCGAAAGATTTTCTTTTCTGCCCCAAGTAATTTTATATTGGTTCTAATAAAACCGGGTTGAACAGAATTTTTTTTCTCAGTTAAGCAGTCCCGAAACATTAAAATGATTAAAACATAAAATGACTCACAATTCTTTTTCAAGGTCAGCACAACCCTGATACCAAGTCACAACTAAGGCCGTGTAGTGTCCACACACATACACATAACACACAGAATTATAGGCCAAGCTCACTTACAAATGAAGAAGCAAAATTTTAGCAAGCAGATCTCACGAGTAAGTTGAAGAATAACGCACCATAACCATCCGGTGCTCATTGCGAGGATAGAAGGCTGGTTCAATACAAAAGTATCTATTTAAGTAATGATTTTTACATTTAAAATAATAGACAAAAAGTGAAAAGCCGCAAGCAAATTGTTAAAAAGTCTGGAAAAAAGTGCCAACCATTCCAGATTCATTTGATGTAAGTTAGGAAAAAAGGAAGAACAAAAAAAACAAAAAAAACCTGCCTTCGAAGGAAGTTTGTCACAAATAGCAATAAAGCACGCAGTTAGTGGTAAAATAGTCATACTATCTTTTGTTGACCCAACTTCTCTTATTTCTCACTTTCTTTTCTTTTTCACCAACAGCCACATTGCCTGCAAGCCAGGCCGTGTTTACCACCTCTCCTTATTCATCTCCTGTACACTTTTCGACCCATTGCAAATGTTTCTGCTCCCACCTTTTTAAAGAAGCTATTTAAAAATAAATAAATAAATAAATAAAAATAAAGAAGCTATTTACTCAAAGGTTACCAATATCCACTTAATTTCCAATGTCCACTGGCCCGTTTTCTGGATTCATCCTCTTTAATCACTCTATAGCACTTAAGACCTCCTCAACTCTCTGCCACCCTAGACTTTGGGGACGCTTCTTCCTTGACTCTCCCCACCTCTTGTTTGGCCTTGAGCTCTCGGCCTCTTTCTGCCTCTTTTTCCTCAACCTGCTCTTCAATATGGGGATCCCTAGAAGTTTACTGTTTGCAGCTTTTTCTTTAGGCCCAACCCAGGGAATGTAGATTGAACTTAAAAAGGAATGATAGAAACTATTAATAAAACAAAGTAAACAGAAGACTGCATTAAACAAAAAATTTACACATGACTTTCAACTTACTACAGTTTAAATAGAATTAAAAAGAAATTGCAACGTGAACAATCTCTGCCTATATTACCTTCAATATATTTACTATTACCTAGCTAATTAAAAAGTTAGGTTTTAGGGGTCCCTGTGTGACTCAGTAGGTTAAGCGTCTGCCTTCATGATTCCAGGGTCCTGGGCTGGAGTCCAGCATTGGGGGGGGGTCCCTGCTCAGCGAGGAGCCTGTTTCTCCCTCTCCCTCTGCTCTTCCCCCTGCTTGTGCTCTATCTCACTCACTCTCTCTCTCAAATGAATAAATAAAATATTTTTAAAAATTAATTAAAAATTTAAAAAAATAGTTTTTAATGTTAACTAATGTCTTCTGTTATTGCTGTTACTTGGTTTTCTTAAATATGTTATTGATGTCTGTAATTAACTTACTAATTTAAACACAAAATATGACTTTTCTAATTTTGTATTATCTTGATGTTTAACCATTTCGAAATCTATTAATTTGAAGACAGCTAGTGCTGGTAGGATTATTAGGATATATCTGAATGTAATTTAGGAGGATTCGGTGATCATTTATTCAATGCCAATGACATATGAAACATTGTTTATACAGTCATCTTTTAATATATAAACTCCAACCAGATGCTACATAAATGAACTGGACTGACTTCCAAATATAAAGTAACAACTTTAATGTTTTAATCACTATAATTCTAGGATACCTTACTTCCCCTACTTTGTAAGCAAATACTAAAGTCAAACAAAAATATCATGAAAAGACTTATATAGGTACTTTCAAATTCCTCATTGCACAGTCATCAATTGTCATCTTCAGTAAACTAGATTATCTTACTCCATTCTCTCATCTTCAAATTACTGCCAGTTCATTTTTTTTAGCTGCTATATTTTCCTTCCCTCCTTCCGTAAAACACAGAAACCACTTTTACACATTATTTGTAAATAAAACTCCTTCCAATCCTTTGTTGCTTTTTGTCTTTCCTCTGATATTTGTATCCCTTACTGTTACACCTTTCAGGTATTTTACGAAGTCAATGCTATTGTACTCTCTCTTATTTGATACACGGTCTTTCCCTAAAGAAAATGTAAATAAAATGCTCAAACCTAGACAACATAACATAGGGCATTATTCATTCACAAAGAAATCCGTTACAAAAAAATTGCCCACAGAAACCCTCTAAACGGTGATTTTCTCTGGTGCATGAAAAGTGTAAGTCAATTAAATAACATACATTTACACTCAACTTTTCCAAAATCGTATCAGTTTCACAAAGTGGGCTACAATTTGTTCTCATCAGATTGTTGCACCCCATGCAACATGGAATTGAAAATGAGTCACAGCCAGACTAAAGAACATGATTTCTTAACTCCAGCTAAGGCATTAGGAGCAGTGGATTTCAAACTTTTTTTTAAGCCGTTGAAATATTTCTTCAATAGAAATCTTACAAGGATAAAGCTTAGAAAAGGGATAAAAGTAGTAGGGTTATGTTTTTTCCCTTCCCTTTACTAACTGGCTTTAGGATCACCTACAAAAATACCTACTGCCTTTCTCAGAGGACAGTTTGAAAATAATAGTATGAGACTATTTGCTACTTATTCATTAAGATCTGGCTACCAAAATCATAATCTTACCATAGACAGAGCCCCAACATGCCCAATTGGGAGTATGTTGAGCATTACCCAGGAACATGCCTTGTTCTTTGTTTAAAATGGTACCCCAAGACATGGTCACACACAATGACTGGTCAGTGATGGTAACAATAATAATTTTTAAAATAATGAATCAATAAATCTCCTTGACACAGGAATGGTTTCCTTTTCCTGTGCCAGTTGTTCTATCTGTGCCAACTCGAACGCACACCCCTTCCAGGAATGGCATTCAGCCATCCTGGCAAACAGAATTAGAGCAAAGAAAATATGAAATTTCTCTTCAAAACATAAGTGGAAAGATGAATGCAAAGCCAAGCAGAAAGTACCCAGATTCAACATGCACATTGTTAAATGTCACTTCAGAGTAAGGCACTTTATGAACGTCAAGCGAACATGGACATGTATAAATTAGGAGAATGAGAATAGGTATGACCTATTAAAAAAGCATCAGCAAGTAAAGAAAGTCCAGAAGAACATACAAGTTTCCAATTACAACTGTTACTTTTGAGGAGCAAGGAGAGGAGAAACTAGGCAAAAGGAGAATAGGAATGGGAAAAATATTCTTTGTTGTTGTACATATTTTTATACTTTTTGAATTCTGAACTATACGATGCTATTCAATTCGATACACTGAAATTGTTTTAAAAAGGAGGGTAAAAAGATAATTCCAGTAGACCGTTCTGAAAGGTTAAGTTACCATATGAACTATTTTAGTTTTGGGAGGAAAAAATCAGCAACAGAATGTTTCGCCCTAAGAATCTAGATTTAGGCTATGTAGGCCAATCAGTTAGGAAACTGCTTCTTCTACCTCAGATAACCCTTCAAGAAAGAGGCACCTGTTGATTGAAGCCAAGGATTCTTGTCCTGATTATCAAAGACAGATACAATGTGGCAAGGGTTCTCAACAGTCCAGCTAACTGATAGGGGTCTTTAGGATACATGTCAATAGTCCACAGGATGTGAAAAAGAAAAGTCAATGTCTTGCCTCAAATTATAAACCAGAGAGGGAATTTCACAGCTCTTTCTTCATAACAAAGGAATTGCAAAGATCAGAGAGAAATCTTAACCACTCTGAATGGCATATACCCTCTTTTCAAGGCATAGTATTTTCCCCTGTGAACAGGATGTTTGTTTACTGACAGATCTTACTTTGAGCATTTAATCACCAAAAGAAGTCACAGAAGAGAATCATTAAAACCTGATAAAAATGAAAAAGTAAGATTTTTTTCAAAATAAACATTTCAGCCAAATTTCAATAACCCTAGAACATCCTGTCCAACTATTACATGAAAAGAATATTACAAATGAGGAAACAAGAACAAGATACAATGACACCTAGGAGATCCCATGGCTTACTTAACTGAGTAAAAAGAAAATCTTACTAGTAAATACCATGCTTCCGGTGGCTATCTGAAGGTAGCTGATACTCCACGAAGTCTGCATTCCTTACCAACTAACTAAGCAGGTCACACTTGCCTCTGGGACCAAGAGCCTACAGCACTATGATTTGGGATGCCAAAATAGGACTGAATGTTCTTGATCTTTAATCAGGTCTAGGGTCATATGTGCTGCAACCATTTTGAAACTGTTCTTGGCCACACCTTCCTGTACATAGAATTACACACTAAATTCAAGTATTAGCATGTAAGTGTCCACTGAATCCAATTGTCATAAATAAAACCACACTAATTACATGCCTAATTTTGTGTAATGTTGAAATAAGTGCTTTACAAAAAGGTCAGTGCAGAAAGACTTGTCCCCACTTTGAGGAGCACACAGTCCAGGAGGAATGGACCCACCAATGAAGATCCATACTCTCACATGCACGAAAAGCAACAGAGATGATTTATATTTTGAAATAAAGTGCTAACTCTTGACTACTATAAAAGTAACAGATGACTTACGAAACACAGTGTAAACTGTTTTCAAGTCCATTTAATTCTATAGTTGGAGCTTGACCTTATTTGCTTTTTTTTTAAGTCCAACAGTAGTTTTCAAACATATTAATGCTTAAAGTTAAAAATTAATACTGTATTTTTTAAAAGCAGATACATATCCATGGTTGCTCTAATTCTCTTTTATGCCCCTTAATCTATCCAAAGTAATATTCAGAATAATTCAACTCAATTCAAGCCCATGGTTTTGGGAAGGTTAGGTGTGGAATAAAATGGGTCATCATTCAGCTGCTTGAACAAGCATCTGTGGGCCCCTCCTACTCAAAGGAATGAGGTCATACCAAAAGTCCAAGAAGAAAGAGAAGGTAAATGTCTATTATGTTCCTTTTTTTGGGTTAGGTAATCTTAAAGTCGTATTTAAAAAAAGTAGTCAAAAAAGGGGTGCAATGTAAAATCTGTGCATTCTACTTTCAGACACATAAATGATTGGAAAAGCCCAGTTACACTGATGATAGGATGGTGTGAAGACAAAGAGAATTAAGGAAAAAAGACACAAAGACCATATGAACAAGGAATTAATAAAATATCATAACGAAGGCAAACGTGTAAATAAAAATATTAAGAGAAAGAAGGAGCAAAATAATTTTAAGGGCAATTATATTGTGAGCAACATAACTAAAGCAACAGAAGCATTGTTTTTTACTTAGTTTTTTGGCGATTTTCCTCCTCTCTCTTTACTTACTAGCAAATTCATATTATTAATACTTGTGTTCACTTATAAAAATAAAAAAAAGCTATTTTCAAATGCAGTTTATTGCATGACTTGTAATCTTCTTATGTTTTAAATTTCATTGCAAATGCAAACCAACTGACTCATATGTTTCTGTTATTAGTAACTGATAATTTAAATATAAATAAATGGCATCGAAATGACTGTTAAATTTTCATAAATTGAATTATCTTCAATAAATGTTCAGTTAACAGAATTAACTTTTTTATTACCGCTGCACAAAATAGGCAAAGATATATTATCATGTGAAGCTATGGTTACCATATTTTTTTTCCTAACTTTGTTTCTTTTTTTTTTTTCTAATTTTGTTTCCACTTTCTGTTTCTAATTTTGTTTCTAATTCAGAAAACAGTATGTAAATATATCATTTGCGACTTGAGGTATTAGTAAGATGACACTCTTGGCATAATGTAGCCATCAGCAGGGAGTAAGTCGGCTGGTGTAAAATCTAAAATTGAGTAACAGCCTTAATTGTTCCATAGTTTTTAAGTTTTTCGTAAGGAGAAAAATACACAGAATAAGCCTTGGTTTTTTTTCTCCCAAATTCTAAAATGCAGCATTCTTTAAAGTAAATCCTCTGAACAGAATTTGTACATTATGATTGCCATCCCTTTGCAGCTCAGCAAAGCAAGGTAAGATAGCTTAGCATAGCTTTTATCTGCAAGGATTCCCTGAGGCAGTTTCTGTAAAAGGGTTAATGACAGATGTTTCCATTATATCTGACCTACCTCTTAATTTTGCCACTGCCTGATAATATCCTGGCTTTGTGCTCATTTGCATGGGCAAATGGAGTCACTCGGTAACAAGTAACACACGGCCCTCATTGAAACAAAAGGTCAATTCATTTTAAACTGATGTGTGCAATATTTTCTGTAGTTGCAGTTAAAACAACAACAACAAAATACCTTTCATACAATGCTACTAGTTACAAAGAATTAAAAGCTCTGTTTTCTGAACCCCTGGACACAACATACATCTGTAGGCAGAAACGAGTACTACCAATAGAAATCAATACAGCTCCTTGTAGGTAACCAACTAGAAAAATCACTTCTGTCTCTAGGAAGTTTCTCTTATTTTTATCCTAAATACAACCAGGACATAGTAAATTGTCTTTGCTGAGGAATTAGCTGAAAACTCCAAAATGCTGGCAGCGCTTTCTTGTTTACTGAGGGTTATTACTTTTGCAAAGAAAAAAAAAATCTGTAAATATAGAGGGAATAGTTACTGTCTTAGGTTTGTTGAAAGATATAGGCTTTTCAGCCTTTAGGCTGCAGTCCAAATACTACAGTTTATGAGTGACCAAATTATGTTTCACCAGAAGGAAAGAATAAGTGGTCTTGAACCTTGACCGGTTGCTGTAATAAGCCCCTTAAAAAATAAAATAATTAAGACAGTTCACATAGTTAAATACAAGGCCCTGTTCAAGCCACTTTTTTCTGGTGGGAGAATCAAGTAAGGTCAAGGGGCCTGCCATGAGGCTCCTGAGGAGATACTTCCAACTATGCACTTCCTTTTTGAGTACGGCATTAATCTAACTATGCTGTTTCCTTTCATTGTAACATTTAAAGAGTTTAATATTATCACTTGCTAGAGAAGTTCTCTCTATAATTATATATACAGTACTATACACACATACACTATATGCATATCATACGTCGTCTTTATCACTACGGTCTAATCGTTAAGATATTTAAATACTGAAATTCTGGCATTAAATTTCACCTTGCTTGGAAAACAGCTCTTCCGTGTTTTACTGATAGTAAATCCATACACAAAACACTTCTATTATACCAAAATCTGTAATTATCTGAAAAGGAAATAAGTCAGATTTAGTGGGTAGAACAGTGATACTTGCTAAATAGCTAGTTTTCTTCATCTCGGATAAATAAAGCCCACATTTGGCATTTGGACATTACAAATCACTGAAATAATTTTAAAAACTCTACTTGCCTGGTCCCAAGTTTGGTTTTTTAATGGATTTGTCAAAGAAAATTCTCACCATTCTGCCTCAACTTTATCTGTAAATGAGGTAAACACAGGAAGGAAAGATGAATGATTTCTAGGGGCCCAGGAAGGAGTCTTCTCTACTGGTGTGTGTGCCTGTTGCAGCCAGGAGCATATGGTCCTCTCCCACAGACTGCCCATATCTGACCCCCAGCCCCAACCTCAACCCTCTATAGATTCACCTACGAAGCTCAGGAAAAAGGAAATCACATCTCTCCTGTTAATTCTCTATGGATGGTCTTCCAAGATGCAACTCACGATCAAAAGTATAAAAATCAAGTGAAATCAACAAATATTTACAGAGTACATAGTTTATATAAGGTTCTAAATTCTGTGAGGGATATAGATATGTGTGGTGGAGGGTATGCTTCCCTTTCTGTACAAACTAACCACTTCCTTAAGTAATGACAGAAGAATTAAACAGTAATATCAGGCAATGAAAATATCACAAATGTAAAAATAATAAATGAAGGGAATTGGACATGTTAAGCAATGGAAGAAACTAGGGATTTTAATCAGGTTATTGTTTCTGTTTACAAAAGTAAAGTCAGAACTACTGGTGATTTGAATCATAGGTTTGTAGTTAAGTAAAAAACAAACAAACAAACAGAAACAAAACTTCCAGGAAAGACGGGAGAGCAAGAATATCCTAAACTTACCTCGTCCCAGGGATACAACTAGATAGCACTCACATTGGTGTAAATAACCCAGAAAATGATCCGAAGACTGACAGAACAAACTCTAAAACTAAATGTAGAGAAGAGGCCATGTGGAAGAGAGTAGGTAGGGCAGAGGCATACTCAGGAGCTAAATGGACCCATTGGAGTGGACCCATTGGAGGGACAGACACTGTGGTATGAAGAGGAGAGAAAAATAGACTCATACCAGGGAGTCCACATTGGGAAGATGAATCCCCATAACATTTGGCTTTGAAAACCAAGGGGGATGAATTCCTTGAGTTCTTAACAATCAGAGAGGCTTAAAACCTGGAATTTTATTTTCATTATTTTTTATGTTTTTAGAAAGATAGATTAGTTCATTTATTTTATTATGTTCAGTTAGCCACTGTATAGCACATCATTAGTTTTTGATGTAGTGTTCAATGATTTATTAGTTGTGTATAACAGCCAGTGCTCATCACAACACGTACCCTCCTTAATACCCATCACCCAGTTATCCCATCTCCCCACGCCCCTCCCCTCTGAAACCCTCAGTTTGTTTCCCGGGGTCCATAGTCTCTCATGGTTCATCTCTCTCTAATCTCTCCCTCTTCAGATTTCCCTCCCTTCCCCTATGGTCCTCTGTGCTATTGCTTATGTTCCTCATCTCTCTCTCTAATCTCTCCCTCTTCAGTTTTCCCTCCCTTCCCCTATAGTCCTCCGTGCTATTGCTTATGTTCCACATATGAGTGAATCCATATGATAATTTTAAAAATCAGGAGGTTCATGGGACAGCCAGGAAGGGGAGAGGAAACTGAGTTCTGGCCTCAAAGAGATGGCACAAGAAACAGCCCCAGGGATATACAGCATAGAAGTAGCAGCTGGAAAAACGCCTGGGGCATCTGGGAGGGGGATCTGATTGCTAATCTCAGAGCATATGCTGGAGGGGTAGGAATCATTAGGCGACTTCTCCAGGAACAAAGTTGCTGGTAAATACCACATCCCTCCTCACCACCCTCCAGCATAAACACACAGACACCTGCAGGAACCAGCAGTATGCCATCACTCACTACCTAATTTGCTAACAGTATGTTCTGCTCCCATGTTCTCCTGTGGACATACCCCTTCCATCCAGGATTCAGTTCCAGGTCTCCTACCACAACAGGCACACACAAGCCTTGCTAACACTGCATGTCTCACCACCACTCACTTTTGTGGATCTGCACCCTCCAAATGGCCCGCCTCAGTTCCCAGAGCTGCAGGTCTCCTCCCACCAGTGTACACCTTGCTGGCACCACATGCCCCACCCCCGAGTTCTCTTGCAGTTCAGTGTCACTGCATCTCTGGCAAATACGTGGTCTGACTCAACTTAAGCCCAAGGCAGCCCCAGACTGGCCCACTGACAATATGGAGACCAAAGTCTGCCCACAATGGGCAAAGAGAGCCATTGCAGACAATTGGACTTAAGGCAAAAGTGGCTCAGTCACTATACCAGGGCGCATGCAACACACATAGGAAACACCACTGAAGCACCAGGTTCTGGTGAACGGGGACACTACAGGGCAGGGCACTACAGGATGTCCTCTTCATATGGCTACTACTCTCAGAAGCAGAGACATAGCTGACTTTCCTAACCCATAGAAACAGACATGGAGAGTTAGACAAAGTGAGGAGACAGAGGAATATGTCCCCAATGAAAGAACAGGACAAAATAACAGCAAGAGAGCTAAACAAAACAGAGAAAGCAATATGCCTAATAGAGAATTTAAAGTAATGGTCATAAAGATACTCAATGGACTTGAGAAAAGAATAGAGGACCTCAGTGACACTCTTAACAGAGAAAACATAGAAAGAACCAATTAGAGATGAGGAACTCAGGAACTGAAATTAAAAATTCGTTAGATGAAATAAATAAATAGTAGACTGACTAAAGGAAGCAGAAGAATGGATTTGTGACCTGGAGAACAGAGGACTGGAAAGCTATCTACTGAACTGGAGAGAGAGAAAAATAATAATATTTTATATATTTGCAAATGACATATCTGATAAAGCGTTAGCATCCAAAATATATAAAGAACTTATACAACTGAACACATAAAAAACAAAAAAATCCAATTAAAAATGGGCAGAAGCCATGTACGGACATTTCTCCAAAGAAGACATACAGATGGCCAACAGATACATGATAAGATGTTCAACATCACTAGTCATTGGGGAAATGCAAATCAAAACCACCATGAGATACCACCTCATACTTGTAGGAATGGCTACAACCAAAAACACAAGAAGCAACAAGGGTTGGCAAGGATGTGGAGTAAAAGGAATCCTTGTATATTGTTGGTGGGAATGCAAACTGGTGTAGCCACTGTGGAAAACACTATGGAAGTTCCTCAAAAAATTAAAAATAGAGGGGCGCCTGGGTGGCTCAGTGGGTTAAGGCCTCTGCCTTCGGCTCAGGTCATGATCTCGGGGTCCTGGGATCGAGCCCCACATCGGGCTCTCTGCTCAGCAGGAAGCCTGTTTCTCCCCTCCCGCCCCCTGCCTGCCTCTCTGCCTACTTGTGATCTCTCTCTCTGTCAAATAAATAAATAAAATCTTTAAAAAAAAAAAAAAATTAAAAATAGAACTACATATATCTTTTTGAATTAGTGTTTTCATATTCTTTGGGCAAATACCCAATAGAAATACCTCCGTTTATTGGGGCATTTCTTACAATAGCCTAATTATTGAAGCCACCTAAGTGTCCATCGATAGACGAATGGATAAAGAAAAAAAATATATATGTGTACAACACCCACTGCGCACAAATATATACACGATGGAATATTACTCAGCCATAGGAAAGAATGAAATCTTGCCATTTACAACAACATGGATGGATCTAAAGAATATAATGCTAAGTGAAATAAGTCAGAGAGAGACAAACACCATATGATTTCACTCACATGTGGAGTTCATGAAACAAAACAAAGACTAAAAAAAGACTCTTAACTATAGAGAACAATGATGGTTACCAGAGGGAGGTGACTGGGGGAATGCATGAAATAGATGAAAAGGATTAAGAGTATGCTTATGATGAGCACTGAGAAATGTACACACTTGTTGAATCACTATACTGTACACCTGAAACAAACATATCACATTATGTTATCTATACTGAAATTTTAAAAAAACTGTAATAATTATATATGCTAGAAACCATACATGAAAGAAGTCTACTCATTTATGTCATTTAATCTTCACAATTTCCCGATGAAGTAGATACAATTATTACTCTCATTATATGGATAATGAAAAAAAGCTTGAAAAGATTACATCCTTCCTCAAGGCAACAGAGCTAGGTCTTAAGTCATACAGTCGGGAATCATACCTAGACATTCTGCCTCAAGTCTTACACTCTCAACCTTGATACCTCTCTTGTGGCACATAGGGTTTTGACTCAGACAGTTGGGGTTACAGTCCCCATCTGCTATGTGAGCTTGGGCAAAGTCCTAGTTTGTGAAATAGGAGAGAAAAGCAATACTGTGCTATTTACATGGGTATCAGTTGTTTTCGCCTGGCTGGCATCTTCTCTTCTCATAAACAACTCATCTTTTTTTATGGGAAACAGAAAAATTCTCAAACAAGACACACACATATGACCATGCCCTGGCCAAAAAAAAAACTCCTATCTTCTCCGTCACGGCTTGGGTTTAGGAATGACCCAATATACAAGACGAACCAATAGGTGGCCTATATGGGACTTGGGATAGAACTACGAAAAAAGAAGCCATAACTTTAAAATTTTAGGATGAAAGATTGGGGCTGCTTGGACAGAGACCATATGGAAAAAGACTGCCTAAAAATGAAGCCAGCACAGAGAAAGGCAAGAAAAGATGAGAGGGGAGAGCAACCAAGCCCTACGACAGTCATGCCTAAAGATAAGGAGCTACTGAAATTTTTATGTATATGAATCAACAACACTCCCTCCCCGTTTTGTTCAAACATATTTTAATTGGGTATCTGTCTCTTATGACCAAAAGGTTTCAATCCAATAAGTCACTTTACAGATACAATGCACGTGAAGAACTCTTATTTAATACCCAGAATTAGAACGCACTGAGTGAATGTTGGCTATTTCTCCTGTTGTTTTAGTTACTACTACTGTCACGTTTCCCCAGAATTATGGATCATGAATGAAAACCAGGGTTTAGAAAGAAGAAATTACTATGGTTTAGTTTCTTTATACCAGGCATAGTCAAAGAACAGAGGGACAAATTTTAAGGAGTCATAAGTATTAAAAAACACCAAAAGTCAGCTTTTCTTGCTTCCTAGCCAATGTTCCCATTTCTAGATGGCCCTACTGTGTCTCCAAAGGAGCCAGAACCAATTATTACCCTGTGCCCACTTTGTAGTCAAAATGTTCATATATCCAAATGATTATCCAGATAGAAATAACATTTTATATAAACTAAGGCCCACTTTATTTTGCTACTTCTGTAGTGTCAGTGATAACTTTTGTACAGAGCTCTAAACATAGGGCCTTGCAAAAAGCAATGCAATCTGCTTCTGAAAACTTTCATCCATGTCACCCAAAAGTCTAAGGTCAATAATTAGGTTTCTGGTAATAACTGAGTTACTTAAGATTTATATGGTTGCCACATACCCATTCCATCAAGCTGACAGAAAAGGAGCTCTCTTCTGCTTCCTTCTCTGAACAGGCCTTATAATGTGAGAAGCAAGAACGGTTCCACAGGAACCGTTGTGAACCACTGCATCAATCCCACAAACATTAAAACACAGCTTTGTTACTCATTACTATAGAAAGTATTCTCTTGCTCTGTTGAAAATGGTTGCAAATAATTGTGTTCGAATGGGAGTTTTGTTCTTTTTTAATATAGCATTTTGGGAGAGAAAAAAAAGCACAGAAAAGATATATTCAAGAAACAAAGCAAGATTAAAATAGCTGAATCAACTAATTGTCATCAATCATCATATTAGCATGGGAACCATACACTATAGGTTCCTAAGCCCAAGAGGCCGACTCACATCCTGACAGAGCAGTTGGCAAATGGATATACAACAATAGTGAGAAAGGGACAAGAATCTGACCTGACCTGCCTCAGCAAAGAAAATTCTCCTTTGACTTCAAATGTCATTCTTTCTTCCATGTCCTCTATTGCAGAGCTAATAAGCACTGAGACTGGCATCGAGTCTGAAAAGATTTTCACCTTACATCTGACTTATCTTTCTGGTTTCAGTTAAGCTGATCTTTAACATAGCTAGTTTGTGTGGGTTTGTGTTAGAGAATGGTATGTAAGAATAATGCAGATATTTGCCAGAAAGAAACTAAGTGGACTCCTGGTCAAGTGTCAGTAGCTCTAAATGTTCCTGTGTGACAGAGACTGATGAAGGAATGTACTACAGTATCTTAAATTCAAGCCAACAAAACTCAGACCATTATTATAGACCAGAGCTCTTCAACTATGGTTTCTCTGTAGGAAAAAGTGGTAGGCAGTAGAAGGGTGGGGCTTTCTGACAGCTTTCTAAAGACATGGCCCTGAAAAGTTAGAGCTTGCCAGTGGGCCACCCATGGAAAATTTGGGGCTTATATGAAACGTCACACTAAGTTATAAGAAAATAAATGAACAAAATATCTAGGCTAGCAATTCCTTTGAAGGTTTAGAAACTAAACATAGAATTACGAGATGGGGTACTGCCAATCTTTTGTGGAGTGGCCCTGGGCAAGTTATTTTGTGTCCCATTTTCTTCAATGATAGACTGTTCTTACCACTGCTATTATTGGTAATAAAAACATTCTAACAATAATTTCTAGGAACAATATTGTGAGAATTAACGTATGTAGAGGAATTTAATAATGAGGGGTGAAAGGCACAATGTTATACGATTACAAAGTGCTTTATCTACCAGCATATTACATAATGTGTTATAATGTACCATGTGCCCATGGAAACATGAAATCATTCATAATTCTTAAGTACTGCCAGATGCGTAGCTATAACAAATTTCAACCCTTTTTGAAGAATTCACCCACACACTCACTTCTCCAACCAATATTTCCACTGGTAACTGTCAGGGTTGAGAAATCATAGAATAGACCCTTATTCACATCTCTGTGGTAATTACATATAGTTTGCTTCATATTTGGATAAGGAACATGTCTTATTCATAATTTTATAACTAGTGACTTGCCCTGTTCTAGTATATATGAGTACTCACTGTTTCTTGAATGAATGAATGAATAAACGAATGAACAGATCACAATCAGATATAGTAAATCAAAGAATAATAGCACTACCTCCACTAAGAAGAGTCTCTAATGCAAGAAATATTTAGAGTGGAGGTGGTCAAAGATTGGCTCCTTCCCAGCAAGTCTATATGTTATTTCCTAGTATTAGTCCATTTGTCATTTGTCGTAACTTTCTGGAATGTACAAGTAATCCTATTACAAGAGATCCTTGCCATTCTCAATGGAGGCATCTGGTTTTACTTAAGGATGCTGAATGATTTCATTTTTCAATAGCTGGGAACATGGTACATTACAACTTTCACACAGATTGAAGAATTTCTGATACTATAATATACCTGTGGTAGGTGGAAAAAAATTCTCTAACTTTTGAATTAACTGTAATAAGGCACATAAATGCGATGAAATGGAAACAATTCTGGATTTGGGATTAGAGGATCTAGCTTTGCCACATACCTGCCCTATGAATTTGGCCTACCTAACAATTTTCTCTGAGCCTCTGTTTTCATCTATAATAACAACTATGTGTAATAAAAAAAAATTCATATATGAAGGGTCAAAGAGACAATTTACTAAGTTAAATAATGTATACAAAGTGTATATAAATGGGAAAACGCCACACAATGCAGCATGACAGCTAGGTATACAACGGCAGAGAGATCTATGGTATAAATAAACTGTAAAATCCTTAAGCTCAGGGTCCGTAACATATTCATCCTATAGTTCTTATACATAGTATGTGGCTTAAAAAGCAAATCAATCAAACCATCAATGTCAGTTGTTGAATTGGAGGCATCTATAAGATACATGTGTTCAATTATTAGAATGTCCTTCCAAGGCCCCTTGTGATAAACTCTCTTAATATGTATGGTATTCTTCAGAGTGTGGTCCTCCCATAACCAGCATGAGATTTGGGTAGTCTGCTTGTTAAAAATGCAGGCCCCCAAAACTCATATGAGGAGACTGTAATGGAATGAATCAAGCACCCAAGATAATTCTTATGGACACTGTTACAGTAGGTTTTAAATTTACTTTTGGACATCCAGTAGCTATGGCACAAGATCAGTTCACTCAGAGAGGGTATGTGCTCTTAACTCATATATTCTAGATATCCAGCCTTTTTACAGTTTATAAACTACTTTCAAATACATGAAATACAATATTAAAAATGAGAAATGGTTTAAAAACTTCATAATACCATAGGAATGAGAGACAACATAATTTAAAACTAAAATTGTGTCCATAATAAATTTAAATGTGTTTAAAAAAAAAAACAACCCCAAAACACATTTATTTAGTTGTTGTCCGTGTTTCTCTATGAGACTATGCTCTATACGGTGCTGACATCTCACTTTGCTCCCTGCTATATCTGGGCTCTAAAAAGGGCCTGGCACATAGTAGATGCTCAATAAATATTTGCTCACCAGAACAGTAAATATGCAAAAGTGAAATGTATATCTCAGAAGAGCTGTTGGCTTAAAATCCGCCCGGTAGTACATAAGGATGGGTTCATGCAAGAGAGTTTATGACCCAGGTTCTTTTTATCAAAAGAAAGGAGGAACACAGTGCCCCAAAATACAGGCTATATCAGCTGAGGAGATTGCATATATATCCCTCATGATACTAATTTTTTAACTGACGTTAAAAATTCAAACTGTAAAGCAATTGTCCTCAATTTCCAGATGCTTTTATTCCAAAATTAAACCCAGTTGCATAGCATATAAAAGCTTTCCTGAGGAAGAATGACACTTTACTCTGCATTGAGGGGCAAAAGGGTAAAATAGTTTTGGGATCTGAGGGTGTGTAATGGTCAGGTTCTCCTGCAGTTATGAAAGAATGACTATTGTGATATTGTGAATTATAATAAAAAATTGGTCTTCATCCCCATTTCTGGCACAGAGCCTGGAAACTCTTGGAATTTCTGGTGATGGGAGTGATAAAGGCTGTCTTTTGTTATGTTAAGGAGATGATTTTTTGGACCTCCCATGAGGGAGGGGCTGGTTGCCAAGGACCAAACATGTGATTAGAAGTGGGACTTTCAGCCTAATCCCTTGACCTCCAGGGAAGGAGAGGAGCTCGAAGTTGAATCAATTGCCACTGGCCAGTGACTTAGGTAATCATGACTGTGTCATGAAGCTTCCATAAAAACTCAAGAGGACAGTTTTTGGTCCTTTATTTTTTATCAGAGAGCTATACTTAGGGAACCAAAATACTCCATTTGCCACCGAGCCAGACCCCAAGCTCTAGGAAGACTAAATAAAGGTCCTTTGCTCAGGACCTTGCCCTACGTAGTTCTTCATGTGGCTGTTGATTTGTATTCTTTACCATACCCTTCAGTAAACTGGTAAATGTTAAGTAAATGTTTCCCTGAGTCCTGTGAGCAACTCTAGCAAATTAATCTAAACTAAGGAGGAGGTCATTGTCACCTCCTATCAGCAGCCTGTTTGTCAAAAACACAGATAACAGTCTGGGGCTTGTGACTATCATCTGAAGTGGGGGGTGGGGAAAGTCTCGTAAAGCTGAAACTCTAACCTATGGGATCTGATGTTATCTCCAAGTAGCGTCATAATTAATTTGAATTCTTGGACAGCTTGCAGGTGTCTGAAAATTGTTTGGTGCTGTGTGTGGACCAAATTGGAATTTGGTCCAGGAATTTAAAAAAAAAAAAGAAAAAAAAGGGCTGGCAGAGATATTAAGTTCAAGAGCCTGATCTTAACTAGTTCTACTGCATAATCTCCCTTTGCCCTCAAACCCCTCAAAGATGAGGGAAGGGAATCTGACTAGTTGTAGGCATCAGGACTGGTGTTAAGAAGATGGCAAGAGAATCATATGAATGTCACTTGGCTGTGATGCCCTTGCTAATCAAGAACAGAAGTCGGTTTCCAAGAGTGCTATTTAGCTCTGATCACCCCTGGGGGACACGGGGATGGCTTCAAGAATATGTAAGTAAATAAGGTTAAATTTGGGGCTTAGATACCACCAAAATGAACAGTCATTAAGTAGGTTCAGTGCTCAAGTCCATGATTTTAATCGCCAATTCCCCCACAATGACCACTGTCAACCTTCCCATCTCCTCACATCATAGCCAGGGTCGTGGCTCCTACAAAACATTAATCGTCGCCTTATCTGGCTCTGCTCTGCAAAAGACACCAAGAAAGGCTCAGCATATACAATTACAAAACCACCTGAATCCCGAATTAATTCCGAGTAGGGTTAGGACATAAGCAACCTCATTATGGAGAGCTTTATTCTTGAGAGGGAACCATGCTTACCAATTCATATATTTTTTAATTCTTTCATTCAAAAAATATTTTAATTCTTCAAGGAACTTACAGTCTAATGATAAAGAGTATGACTCAATAATTGTGCATTAAGTGAATAAATACAGAATGAGTAAATGCACTTGTGATTAAAATTGTTACAATTCTTCAATGAATGAACCATATAAATTTGACAAAGAAAATAGAAATCATTTTTCTGATTATTAATTGATATGGGGGAGGCTGATAAATGCATAAAAGTCTTAAACTTTGCTCTTGATGTTGAACTAACAAGTATCAATACCAAAACACACAACCTGACCCATGCAGATATTTATAAGATTTAACAAAATCCTGATCTTTCAGATAGCATGAAATAGAAATCTGTCAATAATGGAAATGAAAATATTCTAAAATAGCTTCTGGTAAAGGCATAGTGGAAAAGGTAAAATAGGTGCTCAGTAAGTGTTTGCTGAAAGAATAAATCCCTGGAAAAATCCTTTTTAGAGGCATATAAATAGAAATACTAAGAATGAACAAAAAAGTGTGAAAACTAGAATTGATGTTTGTACATAAATAGAACAAGCAGCAAATTCCAGAGGGTAAATATCTAGAGAGACATCTCCCAGTGTTTATCAGAACAGAGCAGAAAAAATGTGGTCTTTTTTGCAGAAGTTAGTTAACGCATTACTGAAATAAACACATTATGAAATAAAATATATCAGTGGTTAAAAGTTCACCGGCACTCTTAAAAATGTTTCAAGAGACACAAGAAGGAAAATATGACTCCTGTGTGTAAGTAAACGATGGGGAAAAAGGTGAAGAGTAAGTAATTATCCAAACTGGCACGGAGTTGAACCAACAAGGAGACAAACACAGATGGTCAGAGATTCCATTTAACCTTTCACCTAAAACTTGCCATCTTCCTAGGAGAACTAACACTATCAGTGGTTCAATTCTGATTCAGAAGGAAAAGAGTCACTTTCTGAGTCATAACATCACCCTGGTTTTCCTTTCGGTCCTCTGTTCCAAGTCTACCAAATCCCATCCCATTTTAATTCATCTAAAGGTGGCCTGTCCAGCACCAGAATTTAATGCTTCCATAAATGAACTCTGATTGACATGAAAGATGACTCACTCACAGAAAAACTTGTATTGCTGCCATTTGGTCAGTTTGGGGTTTGTTTTTAAAATGAATGCCAGTTGAGGCTGAGCAGAAGCCAGGGTGTGTTTTTATTTTATGTCTCAAATAAAAATAAAGAGCTGGGTATGAATAATCAAAGTGGCAGGCACCTCCCTAGATACTTCTAAACCTTCCAAAAGCAGTCCTGGGCTCAGCAAAATGTAATATAGTCAAAACAACCAAGAACAGCATTAGTACCATGGGTTTGCCCCAGAAAAATAAAATATTTGCCATACAGATTCCCCTGCAGCCCCAAACTCCAGTGCCTTTCAATAGTATATTAACTTAAAATATCTTTTTTGGAGGGTGGGAGTCCTAAAAAGACTATTCCTGGAAGCTAGGAGGATATCACATAAAAACAAGATAGATATTATTATCTAGAAAAATTATTACAACAAGCAGGGACTCCTCTGATTAGCCATCTATACTCTGTCACTCCCATTAAATAGTAAAAGATGCATGGTCGATTCATTGTTATTCGGAGTTTGAAGATGAGTTTTATGGATTATACATATTCTTTATCTCCCTCTGTACAACTTACATCTTCTGTGGATAGTTGACAATAGATACCAATGAGGAAAGAGGGAAAGAGACAGAGAAATGTGGAGGAGGGCAGGTCGTTAAAAAGCAAGAAGGTGAAACCAAAAGCGAAAATGAATAAGTACTGGATTAATTCTTGAAAAAGAACTTTAATGGTGCTTGGGAAACTAGCAGATTAAATGGGGTTTCTGCACATCTTATGGATTTTAGTCAACAATGTATCCTAGAAAAAGAAATAAAGACAAGAGACAAGGTGGCGAGTGTGCAACAGAATAGTGGGAAATGCTTGGGATATTGTTCCAAAAATTTGGGAAACTGAGTTAAAAGAAATCTGAAACTTTTGGTTCTAAAACAAAATAAAAAGCAGGGTAAAGCAGTAAAGCAGAGTAAAAAATATACTCCTACATCATGATGCACTTGGAAGTAATTAGCCCTATAATATACATCATGATAATAAAAAGATATTTCAGAAAGCTTGTGATGGAAAAGAGCCTTCAGTGGTGTATGGTCTGAGTCAAGTTAAATGGCCACTGCCCAGCTGCAGAGGGAGGTTGCTTGTTTTTCAGATCTGCGACTGCTGATTTTTTTCATGCTCTCAGCAAAAGATCTTTTACGGTGTCTTTACTTCAAGAAAGGTCAAAGCTTTTTATATGCATGAACACATTTGCCCCCAGTTTATTTCTGAGATGGATAGGTGTCATCTCAGATGATGAGATGATCTATAAACCATCACTATATATAGTGTTACCACACTATATAGTGTTACCATCACTATAAACAGAGGGCAAAAAAATGCAAAAGAACGGTTGAGAGGGCCCTAGGAGTGCCCCGTACTAGTCTAATGAGGCACACCTCGTCCTCCCAGAGTTGGAGCCTCAGGAATAGGAACACATTTTAATATAGCCCAAAGCAGTTAGGACAGCCCTAGAAGCTTAGTAGGAATTTAAAGGAAGGAAGGAAGGAAGGAAGGAAGGAAGGAAGGAAGGAAGGAAGGAAGGAAGGAAGGGGGAAGGGAGAAGGAGGGAGGGAGAGAGGAAGGGAGGGGGAAGGGAAAGAAGGAAGGAAGGAAAAGAAAAGGAAGAAAAGAAAAAAAAAGTTGAACACCGAGCTCAGCAATTCAGAAAGATCTTTGGCCCCAGCTTACTTCCATAATGAGAAAATATTTAGCACTGTCAAATGCTACTCCTGACTTAGAGTCTTAAAAAAAAGCAAGTCTTCCTGGAGAAGGGAACCAACTAAAAATTTACTTATCATGTGTTTTTAATCTGATTGTTTAAATCAGAGTATGAGAACTGAAGTCATGCTTTCTACTCAGGAGCTCTGCCTTAGAAATAGAAGTACTTGTTTGTTCTGCACCTCAAGTTCATGTCCTTGCACACGAACATCCAGTTTCACTATCACCCTGGCTCTGCCAGGAGAGTAAAAGAAGTAACTTTTTTTTTTTTGGTATGTAAAGGTAAAAGCTTAATAATCTTACAGCACCTATGTTATTAAAACAGAATTTTATGTAGTTGAAAGCTACAGTGTTATAAAAATGACCCTGAGCAGAACGGACTTCGGCACTGCCAGTGGAGACCCGGGCTGAGGACGGATCTCCTGAGCTGAGAGAGCAGTGATTCTGCTGGGACAGATTAGAGTATCTGCACCGGGAAAATCCCCTAGCTGGGGACCACAGCAGGATCCCATCCACCATATCACATGTTAGTTCAGAGAACTGAAACTCTTGAAGCATTTTTGGCAGCAGGGAGAACTTCGAGCATCCTAATGCTTTTACAAGGCTGGATTTTTCTTTTCTCCCCAATGTGCTTCCAGATTTCATAACATGAGAAACATAGGAGCAAAAGTTAAAATGCTTTAATGGTCCCCATAGGCTATTTAAATAAACACTGTGATTGCAATTTAGACAATCTGGAGTCCATTCAATATTAAATTCCCACCCTAAACTACAGCTACTACACAAATAGGGAATTCATGGTATACTCCACATGGCCATTTATTACTTCAAGGATTGCCCCTCGACAATCACGGGGTGGAGCTAGCCAGGCCCAAGATGACACCAGTTAAATCTGTCAACAACTGGAGAGAAAGCTCCACTGAGCAAACACACTGATCCCTCTCACACAGCCCGCCTTTGTCCCGACTTTGCTACAACTCCACTAATCTCATACTATCTTCAGCAGTGCAAGCAGAAACTTCTCTTGCAACCAGCTGTAACAAAAGATGCCTTTATTTTCACACACTGTATGTATATATTTATGCTGTCCCTTCCGCTCCCGCCCCCACCACTTCCACCCCTTCCTACAGACCCAATCCTAAATAAAGCTTGATTGAAGTAAATCATAAGCTGTTCTTCATCTCAGAAAAATACATGAAGAAAGTGGCAATAGGACTGATCAGGTTCCTTTTGACCAGGCCCTCATAAAAATAATACCCCATAACGTATGGCTTTGTGTGCACCAGGGAAAAGAGTAGATTCAAGAACGAGGCAGGCAATAAATATCCTAAAATATGGTGTGCCAAATTGAAACAATTGGGTGGTGAAATATGTCGAACCACTGAGTGTTCCTCCAACTGCTCTCAGACATCAGGAGGTTCATGGGATCATAGTGCCCTTTTTCATTTTTATGTACTGTTGAAAAAATATTGGATTGGAGAAATATTTTAGGTATGGCATTCAAAAATTATTATTAGTATTATTATTAACTGATATTTCTTCTGGTTATAGAATGTATGATAGTATTTATGTTTAGGGAAGAAAAACATTTTTTAGGCAAAATTTGTTCACAAAAAGGAAAAATATTAATTCTACAGCTCCAAGAATTTTTTGACCCATGTATCCATCTATATAATCAAACTCAGGTTAAGATAGAGCATATTTCTGTCACCCCAAGTGGTTTATTCGTGCCCCTTTCCAGATAATTCTGTACCAGGGGTGACCTCCATAGATGAATTTTCCCTAGAACAAAACTAGGTTAGTTTTGCCTAATCACTGTAGGTTAGTTTTTGCCGGAAACAAACATTTTTAAGCCGTAGATGGCAAATATTATGCTGCACGTTTTCGGTACATTACCTCACTTTAGACCCTTTTAATCCTGAGTACAAGAAGAGACAGGCATTTCTGTCCCAAGTTT
Organism: Potos flavus; assembly: GCA_028534135.1. Lineage (NCBI taxonomy): Eukaryota > Metazoa > Chordata > Mammalia > Carnivora > Procyonidae > Potos > Potos flavus. Next base: position 73,906,503 of record CM052897.1, on the reverse strand, counting down.
CTAATAGAGAGGATAAGTAACTTGTTCAACATAAAATTGCATCTGAAAATCTGAATTTATTACACTCAAATAATCAATTAGGCTATATATATACTATATAGACCATTAAATACGATCCCCAATTAATGGTTTAAAAATTAAATGCATCACATAATAATAGTGTTAATAACAATATTAATCCCATCCTGTCTGGCAGGTACTGAGCTAAAGGTTGATTGCACTGTCTCATTTAAACCTCATAGCAACCGTGTAAGGCAGATGTTGATATCTCCATTTTGCAGATGTAGCAAAAAGGTGAAAAAAATTTTTTTAAAAAGGTGAAAATATTTGCCCATGTTTAAATAATAAGTGGATTCAAATCTTGTACTTTCTGGCTCATCGTTGTTGGTTCATAATAAGTGCTCAAGAAATATGTGCTGAAACACTGAATTAAATGATGAATAAAAATGCTTGAGGGAAAGTAGGCTATGTTTTGAAAATGTTAAGCAAAGTTGTTCATCACTCTGTGATGACATTTACAGGAAAAAAAAAATTATAGGAATTGAAAGTTAGAGAATCTTAGATATTACTTGGTCTCTTTCCTTCATTTTGGAGATGAGTAAACTGAAGCACAAAATGACCTGTTCAATAGCATATAGGCACATAATGTTGACTTGTGTTGAAAATCAGGTTTCTTGAGCCCTGTCCCAGTATCTATTTCTATGGTTCTGAATCAAACATTTCTATGGTTCTGAATCAAATCATGCATGGGTTCCGAATAAGTTTACAATAGAATTTTTTAAGTTTACCAACACTTCAAAATAGCTGTGACAATTATTCTGTAATGTGTTACGAGGAGAACTGGAAAAACGAAGCAACATAGAACAAAGTTACTTTCCTCAAGATGCTTAGATATTTCATTGTCATGAGAAGAATTAACCTTACAAGACAGTGAATATTATTAAATGTGTGCTCCTGAAAGAAAAAAAAAAAAAAAAAAAGAACCAGATAGCTCTATAAAAGACTGCATGTTAAAGTAGATCATTAAACAGAATCAACCACCACAATTTATGGAACAGATAATACCTACAGGGAAAGTCAGGAAAGGATGAGAGTAGTGTTGGAAGCAAATACCAAGGAATTTAAGACTGGTGTAGAAGTTATCATAGGCTCACAGGTTTGAGAAGAGAAATCATCCAATGCAAACCCCTCATTTAATACAAGAGGAAGTGTGTTCAGGGAGATGACAGTCTTTGCCCATGGCCATGAATCTGTGGCCATAGCCACTCAGTTCCAGTCTAGGATTCTGTCCATGAGCACCATTTTACCAACTTCTCCATGAGCTACTGACAGAGAAAACTTTCTCCTCGTCCAACACAATAAACTAAGTTAAACATTAATGAATGGCTCACATGCCTTGAAAGATATCTATAAAAATATTACTTAGCAGTATATTGACCTAATTGCCCCAATTTTGAATGTATTGCAACTGGACTTTGGCATTTAGTACATACTAATTTCTTAAAGATAATTAAAGAAACAAGATAGAGAATCCCTCTTCCAACTCATTCACTATCCTAAGATGTATAACTCAAAGAGGATTAAAAATGGAAAATACATTTTTACAAAATGACTTTTTTTCTGGCATCTTATGATGGAATATACTTTTGTTCCCCATTTAAAATTGTCAGTGGTGCACAAGTGATTTCATCCTGTGAACCCATGAGGAATGCAACCACATGCAAGCCTTCCAGCTGTTGTTCATCAAGAATTGTAATATTTATTCTGGGAGAAGCAAACAACAGATGCATTTGGAGAATGTGAGTTCACCTGGTTCCTATAGCATATGAGCTCAAATTCAATTTGCTAGTCAATGAACATCTTGTAAAAGAGCAACGACCACCAAAAAATTAAAAATAAATAAAAATTAAAAAGCACCAGGTTCTGCAAATTTAAATTTTAGAGTCCATGTACAATCTTGATTTTAATCCTTATCTTCCATACCACTCCCATTTATACTGTAATTAATCAGTAACTGTTGGTGATATTTTTCTGGGAACACGTTTTTTCTCTCCATTTCAATAGCCTATCATGCTTCTTTCTTTAAAAATGGCATCTTCATTTTCTGGAACAATAACTTACAGTTGGTTTAAAGATGGCATGAAATGTATTTTCAGCTCTCTTTCCTGATTTACAGCCATTTTCAATAAAACTGCCAACCAGGCATGAGAATCCATGAAAACACTTCAGGGTCCCTGAAGGACCATCTATCATTTTCAAATGAACATTTGTATTAGAAACCAGAATTTTTCAATAGTGATTCAAATTTAGACCTTTTACCTAGCAAGTACTCCAATTACATACTTCTGATACCTTCTAAAAGGAAAATAAGTAAAAAAAAATATACAATGAATTTAAGCAGTTATACAAAACCAGGTAGAAAGAATAGACAATTTTTATTTATTTACTGCTTCTCTACTCTTGTTCCCAGTTTTTGGCTATTTGATAGGTAATATACAAAGGAATGAGCATAGAAAAAAGTGAAACAACTCTCAGATGATTTCTTGATAAATTTCTGATAAAATTTTAGTGGTCTCATAAGTTATCTTTTTTGGATAATCTATAAATTTCATTTTTTAAAACTAATCGGTCCCTTTCACCATATCTTTTAAAGAATGAGCCAATTAAAACAACATTAGCATGGAAAATTAAAAGCAATCTTAAGTGTCAAATCTGTGAGACTTAAAGTAAATTTATAGTTTATTGGAAATTAAACTCTACTGAATATCTGACACTGAATAACTGATAATTCACAGTCAAAATTCACAGTCAAAATAACTGATAATTCACAGTCATCTTTGTTTCTATCAATTCAATATACAGATTATTCAGATAGATTCTATTCCATCAATATTTACGGAATGGAGAAAACCTTTCTAGAATTCAGGATCTAAGAAGATGGGTGTGGGCAAGGGAGTACTGGCAACAGTGTGGGATGGAGCAATGAGAACCTAATCCAGGGTGATGGAGTGCTTCATACTGCCAAATTCTCAGTGTAGACTATGCACTTTTCAAAAACAAACAAAGAAAAAACTTAACAAAAAATCCTTAGGCAGAGGAAAACAGAAGGTGAGAGCCTGAACTTGGAGAGCCAGATTACCTGGCTCCAAGCTCGGATCTGCTACTCAACAATAGGCAAGTAACACAACTTCTCTGTAACTTGGTTTCTTCGTCCAGTAGTAAAGAGTTTGCTAAGTATAAAGTAAGTTAATATATATAAAACACTTAATGCTGTGCCTCACATAGAGTAAGCATTATCTATACACATGTTTGCTATTATTATCTTTTTTTTTAACTCAAGTATAGTTGACACACAATGTTACAGTAGTTTCAGGTATACAACATAGAGTTATTTGACAATTCTATATGACAATTCTGTATGTTCACCATAAGTGTAGTTACCACCTGTCACCATACAATGCTAACAATGCCATTAACTATAATCCCCTATGCTGTACCTTTCATCCCCATGACTTATTCATTCCATAACTGGAAGTCTGTACCTCCCCCTCCTCTTTACCCATTTTGCCCATTCCCCATCCCCCTCCACTCTGGCAATCTATTTGAATAATCTGTCTTTTTGTTTAATAGTACTATGAACCTGGTTTCTCTTCCTACTTAGAGGATAGCACTTGGAGGCTAGAGACTATGTCTTACATTTTTATATTGTCACCAATCTCTAACACAGTCCTACTGTCTAGGAGCTATTTATATGGTATATTGGTATATAAATGACAGTAGTAATGGAAGAACAAGGATAGAAAAATTGTTCAAACACTTAAGAGAGATGAGTTCAGCCTAAAGAGGGGTAGGGATGGAAAAGAAAGAGAGAGAGAGAGAGTGAGAGAGGAAGGAAGGAAGGAAGGAAGGAAGGAAGGAAGGAAGGAAGGAAGGAAGGAATGAATTACTAACTTCCAAGTGGAAGAATTCTAGACCAGGAAAATAGTAGGATAAGTTACCTTGACAGTCAGAATTCCTTCTAATTGAGAGAGAGACAAAGCTGGACTTGGATAGTTTTCTGCGATTATATTTTCTCTTATGTATCTGTTGTTCCTACATATATACTCATTCCTACAATAAAAATATTTTTTTCTACACCCAGGAAGACTAACCTGACAGTACATTGCTGTCATAAAGATGCACCATGAAAATGAATGGAAAGATCTATAAGAAGATGGCCACATTTTAAGGTCAAAGTCATAAGGAAAATCCATAGCTTCTTGAAAATAGGAGCCAAATTAAGCAATTTGCTAAGCTATATCAGCTATCTATTTGTTCCAAGAGAATTTCTCCCATAGAACTTGAAGTTATCTGGTAGAGCGGATATCCTGACAATATTAACAAACAGTAGAACTCACTACATTATATTAATATTTTTATAGTATAGCGGATTAGATAAAGTGGAAGCTTATTTTAGCTAGAAGGATGTAAAATTTGAAAACACCTGAATGGTCCAAGCCAAGCTTGGAGGAATGATGAAAACATTTGGTCAAACATAAAATGATAAGATTTTAACAGAGATTTTATGAGACTACTTGATGCACATTTTTGTGTCATTAATTTTAATAGGACATTTTAAACAAATCTAATTGAATGAAAAAAAAAGTTCTATGTAGACAAAGTATAGAGTAAGTTCAACAGAACCACACCAATTCCTTTTTTTTTTCAAATTCACTTTTTACATCTAAATTCACAGATATTTCCAAATAGGGATATAGATGTGTTTGACTTAGCATCAGGCCATACACAAGAATCAGATGAATTTATTTCCTCCTCTTCTAACACTTGAGCAATGTCCATGACTGTTAAATTCTGCACTGCCACTAGGTCACAAATGCTACCAAATTTAACAGATCAAATCAAACTCATATACTCAGATGCCAATTCTATAGAAAGATAGTAAGGGATCTTGCAATCTTAAATCAGGGAGGAAAAAAAAACTACCACCTGCACCTGGATAGCTACTAGCAGTGATTATAAAAATGAACTACATTAAATACAGTTAAGCATTGCTGTACATTTTAGTACCTATTTGATTAATCACAAAAAGTAGTGACAGACAGTTGCAATATGGAATCTAATGTTTATACCCAAACAGTACATCAGTCATTGAGCCCGAATTTACCTTACTCCCACACAAACCTGGTGTCAGGCTCAATGTTTAATTCTATACAAAAAAAGAAAAAGAAAGAAAGAAAGAAAGAAAAGAAAAAAAGGCTCAATATTCAATTTGAGGAGTCTTACTTTTTTTTTTTCACATGAACAAAACTTGTATGTGTGAAAGAAAATCCCAAAGCCTTTCAAACCACACTTTTGAATTTGCTTTCAACATTTCTGAAGCATTTATCACACCTCTCTCAAAAGTTCTATGCCCTACTCAGAAATCTTAACTATGACTACTGCATGATATGGGCAATTTGGTTTCTGCTCTTTGAATTGTTTTGCTTTTTTTTATTTCTCCAAACATTAAATGTGCTACCTTTGTGTTGATAGACCATTTACTTCATTAACAGTCACTGGCATTTAGAAACAGGGACTGCAGGTTTTCCTTTTTATACCATGTAAGACTTAAATGGAAAATAAATAATATAGTTGTTGAACTCTTCTTTCAATAGACAAGCGTGTCAGTTAAAAATCCCATCCTTTCACATCAGAGGGCTATGATCTGAGGGAAATGTGCTGCAGAAGGGATGGAAAAAAAGATTTAATTTGAAAAGTGGTCACCATAAAACGGCAGACAGATACAGAGGAGATAGAGCCATAATCCAAAGCAGCCCACCTGACTTTGAGAAACTTTTTTAGTATTTCAATTAAGAAAATTATACTTTCAAAGGTATGGCTGAAACCGCAATTTAAAAAGAAAAAGAGAAAAAAAAAAAGGTTGAAATAAGCAAACCTCAAGTTTGAATGCTCCTCAGCTGGAATCAAACTGAAAGAAATCACAGACTCTCATGGCTTGAGTTTTATTTGTTTGTTTGACTTTTGCTAAACTGTTTAATTCATGAATATTTTTCAAAGGAGCTTGGGAGGCCAAAATAAGATTACACTAATGTACAATGTGGTACAAAGGAAACACTCAGAATGCACAAATGCCTGCACACAAAGGCAAGATGCTGCTTCCTCCCACATACGTATCAGATCTATATTAGCGAATCAAAAGAAATGAAGTCAGCAAGTGGAGAGGAAGATAGGGAGATAGCTGATAATTAGACGTGGATTAAGGGAGTAATAAAAGTGGGGAGAAAGATGGCTGGAATTGGAAAACGGAAATGGTCCTTTTCCCCCCATTGGTTTCATTTAAATCCAGCTTCTAGAATGTGGGAGTACTTAGAGTTTTTTTTGTGGGGTTTTTTGCCTTTTTTTTATATAGCCCTTCTCCAACATGTGTGGCAACTAGCATCTGGGTTTGGGTGGCTTATTATTATCTTTCTAAACATATAGTTTGATATTCCTTTAATTAAAATGGTGACCATCACCCAAAACAACTTTCTGGAGAAGGACCTTGTCAACCCACAAAACCCAGGCATGGGTTTGTTGAACCTGCAGGCAGTTTTGTTTAAGTGAGCATTAAAGACTTGGCAAGCCCTCTGTGCTCTCATTTTCTTATTATCTATCCACTTAATAATTTCAGAAACCTTAATCAGACTCTAACCAAAAAAATCCACACAGTGCTTGGGATAGAATGATAATACCATCTGTTTTCATTCTTATGTGGGTTCTTTCCAGCCATACAATCCAGCATTCTGGCTGCTTACTTTATAATGATCCTAACATTATAGGTGATTTAAAGGAAAGTCTCCTATGTCACTTACCTCTTGCAAACATGCAGAATCTTTTCAATTCACAAAAAGTCTGGAGTATTTTCATATTAATGTTGGTTGCCTTTGAATTCTATAGATAAATAAGACCAATCCCAATACTTAGAGAGAGAGAGAGAGAGAGAGAGGAAAAAAAAAAACAAAAAAAACCAAGCTACTTCTTGCTTTTTTTGGTAATGGTAAGATGGAAAGCTCTTCTAAAAGAGTTTATTTGGCACGTGACTTCTCATTCTCTTAAAGTCTAGATGGCAATTTTAAAAATAAAATAGCTAAACCATCCCTAAAAATAGAACTGACTTACTGAGAACCTTTATACAATGACTTTTCAAATGCGCAGCTTTTACCATATTCATTAAGAATTAGATTACGATATCATTATTTGAGGATAATAAATAAAGAAATGCCAGTATCCTTTCCTTCTTGTCCTGGTAACAAGTAAGAATTCAGAGCAAAGGTCAAATGCTTTTAAACTCTTTGATACAGGAAAAATTAGCCAATGATATGGAAAAATACACTCCAAATAATTCATTTTTGCAGATTTTAACAATCAATATGGAGCACCATATGATAGATATGGCTCCAACAATCTGTATCAATCATGAAGATTGGCAGTGGCAAACTACACAGACCAATTTTTGTCATGCTACCACAGTCGATTTTACAGACTATGTGTAACCAAGACTTACTCTGGTGCTTTCCCTGACACACCACACAGCCCCTTCCAAGATCTGCTTCCAACACATTCAAGGGCTTTTCTGAACCAAACCTAACTGAAAACCTTTGGAGACTGGCACACAATTCTTACGATACTCCATGTTTTCCTTCCAAAGGCTGCATCTTTAATACATTATATTGGGTTTTTCCCATCACACATTTAATGTGTGAAATTTCTAAACTCTTCCCCTTCACTTATCTAAATTGAACTTTGGCAGCCAACAGTTAACTGTTGGAGAGTTGCTTAAAAACGATCAAACCCTTTCTTTCTAGATCTGATTGCAAGAAGTATCAGTGCCAAGATAGTAATTTCAGTCTTCATCATACACAAAATCAATATGTATGCTTTGCTCTGGAAAGAAAGCCACCTTGAAAATAATTAATAAAACATCAAAGCTGCATACAACTTCAAAAATCCACATAAGACTAAAACATTTGAGGCAATTAAAAGAAATTACTAATTTATATAAGGTGGTACTTCTCTTTGAAATGTATTTATATATATATATTTATATATATAAATATATATATATATACTGAAATCTCAGTTTTGGCTTCAAAATGGCAATTTAAAATCTTAACAACATATCCATAGCAATTATGAATGTTATATTAAATACATAAACTTTGAAAAACCGTAAGAATAATTTGGAAATATTTAAATAATATCAAAAGCTATAGAGAACTGCAATCTACATTTTCTCACTGAAACACAATGCATAGGCATATTATTAGAATTTGGAAAAAGGCATACATCTGATATTATAGTATGTACACAGGTGTAATGAGACCTCCATAAAACACATGACAACAAAATAAATCTCATGTGTCAGTTGCATTTTACCATCCTACAGAGTTAATTTTCACTGATTTATTCTTATATACACCTTGTTTAGTGGTGGATATTTTTAAAACAGGTTTTAAAAAGGTGACTAAGAAGCACACTAGATGTAGAAGATGGGGAAGGGAGGCATGGTAGGAGGGTGAGGGAGAGAGAATGAATCACATATTAATTAGGGAGGTGCCTGAGAAAAGGAAAGCTTGACAGACGAGACATTTCTTTTGGCTTTTGAAGATGAGCCAGTTTTCGAAGGCTTAGAATGGAAGGGTGCACATCCTGGTCAAGGATAAGCAACTGCATAAAGGGGAAGACGGAAAGCTCTGTTTGGATAAGACAGAGAAAGGTCTAGTTTACCCGGATCAGGTGTTTAGACTTTATCCAGTAGGCAACTGGAAGTCCTTAGAGGTTTTCAGTCAGGAAGATGACATAACCAGATCTGCATTTTTAGAAGATAACTGGCATCATCAATGAGATAAATGGCTCTGTAACAAGAGACAGGAGGCAAGGAGTCTACTCGGGAGAAATCTGTGATACAACTGTGGCAGTCGGGGAGACCCTTCAGTAAGGTGGAAGCATTGATGCTTGAGAGCAATTTTCTCTGTGCTCTTCATGAGGCCCTCACCCTATATCCAATCCGGAGTATTGATTTTAAGGACCGACTAGGCTTTTTAAAACTTGAGCATTTCTAGAACACACGACTTTGCAGAACACTTTTTTAGACATTTCTTAATCAAACCTCTCAACCTCCTTAGAAATGAGAGGATAACTTTTCCTCAGTACAGAAAAACTGGGACTATGACTTTAGTGCCTCTGCATCAACATCTTGAGACCATCAACTGACCTACTTCTTTATTTGTCATTAATCTTTTACATCTGATGATACAGCAAAAACTACAACTGTGTCTAGTTGCAAATTGGGTCTCTCTTCCCCATTAGTTCTGCTCTGTGCAATGACACGAGCCAGCCAAAATGATGAAAGGACATGGCATTTGTCTGAAATGAGAGGAAAAAAGTAGAATGGGTAGGAATGCACTAATCGTGGCATTAGAGACCAAGAAGCTGCTTTAGAATTTCTTTAGTCGACATTATCGTTTTAAAGATGAAGAAATCTCGACCCAGTGAGTAAGAGATTTGTCCAAGATAAAAATCAACTTCTAAGAAGACCACAAGAAACCATGTAATTGTTTACCCAGATTTCTAAAGCTGTTTGTTTTATAAAGTTTATAAAACTATATTTTATAAATTACTTTATAACAAAGTTGTTAATAAAATTTTGGGAAAAAAGTGTTTTCTCAAGGACCTATCAAAATAGTAAATATTATATTTTTTACATTTCCTAAATTAAGGAAGATGTTTATTTGTATTTTTATTAAATGAGAGGGAAGTTATTTGTATTTATCTATAAAGTTGCATTAATAATAACCTAATCCTTCAATGGCACTAAAACACACATAACTAATTTGAAACCACTGATTAAAATGATTATTTTCAGGTCCAATATATAAATTGTTAAGGAGATAAGTCAGTCCTTTGGGATATCTTAATGATGACTGAGATCATATAGCATGATTGAGCTGGTCGATTCCTTTTTTTTTGAGATATCTGATTTTTAAATTTTTTTTTCTAGTTATAGCATATAGCTGGTTTGTGTTTTGATACGTGATTAAACAGCTATAATGCATTAGTGTTTAAGCCTAGCTCTGAGTTTTAAAACAGCATAATTATCCCAAGACAGAACTGAAAGGGGCTGCCAGATAGAATTTGTGTGTTGTATTTCCGTCACTTCATTTATTCAGAGTACGAGAAATAGGAGGCGCACAGAACAAACCTCAAAACAATGATACATTGTTTCAATTCAGGAATTAGGGTGTACTACTTTTCCTTCCTATTATTTTTAAAAAAATAGCAAAAATTTTGGTAACGTACAAATTACGTACAAATTCATGTACGTAAAATAAAAATACTCTTCTGAAAAGACAAAATATCTAAGTGAAACTTGAAGAAGTGGAAAAATGACCTTGCATATTTCAGTCAGATACGGCATTAATAACGGCATGATACCAAAGCACGTAGATATTTTGGGAATATATTCAGTAAAGATTAACCATCTCTATGATTGTAATGCTATGAATATAGTGGAGCTCAATAAATGAATGTTTAATGTCTAATCCCAATTTGATATTAACTAAGTACAGCAACATAATCTCCCACCACATTTCTTAAATTCTTCCACATTACTAGAAAGTAACATCCCACTACATTAAAAGATCAAAATAAAAATTGGTTTAATTGACTTTAATTTTTGTATGCATTTGTGAAGGTGCATGTAATTTTTATACAAATAGGAGAAAAACTGTTACTGCTAATACAAGTTTCTATTGCCTGTCTGTATATTTCACCTGGGACTATGGACTGTGTTGAAACTTCCAATGTTTGAAGATCTGCTTCTTTGCCCTTTGAACTGCAAGTCGCTTTTGTCCCAAAATATTGTTTGCTGCATTCTGATTGATCTGTGTGCTTTTGCGCCTTCCCCAGGATTCCACAGCTATGCCGCATTGCTTAAACCATGCAGAATGAGCACAAATATTTGATAAGCAAAGGTGATTTTTCCAAGTCTTTGTAGGGGAAGAAATGGCATTGTTGCTAGTGTATGATTTTAATATGTCTTATTGTGATGGTTAAATTAAAACAAAACAAAACAAAACAAATCAAGCTTGGCAAGGAAGCCAGGAAAAAAAAAAATTAAGGACAATTCTACGTCTTGGTACATTCATAAATCAGGATTACCTTAGCTGGGTCTCTGTAATCATTAGCAGTAATATGCTTATTAACTTGTTAATTTCATACATATGGCATCAAAGTAAAATCAAATGATGGAATCAAGCAAAATCACAAAATGATCGTTTTCTCTCTTTACCCTAAGCTGAGCAAGGAACCTTTCCAAGCAGTGTGAACTCATTGGCTTCCCCATAAAGCTACAGAGCTCACGCTGCCATATAACTGGGAATCAGAGAGGTGAGGTCATTTCATCACTCCTTGCAAAAAAATGCAAAACGTCTGCTAAAATCTGACTTCATTTGATTTACTCTCCAAGACTGTTTTTTATTAAATATGTTTGACTGCTATCTCTAATTAAATGTAGAATTAATTTTGGCAAACTAACCACAGATGCAGTTTATGTTCAATTTTATCAGACAGATTTATTTATAAGCTGTCAACTTCTTGAAAGACTTCATTTTGGAGCAGTTTTAAATTGCTAACAGTAGCTGTAAATGGAGCTACTGTTCTCTGGAACACTAAAGGAAAAGTATGCTATAAATGTCCGTTCCATCTGTGAGGAATCATAAAACAATCACATTCCTTTATTTTTTTTTTCCTCCGTAGGACCTTTATTAAATTAGTTCAACTCAATTAAAAATAACTTCAAAAACATTTCAGAGCCTTTTGTTTCATGGAATACTTGGAACTCTCTGCACGGAACGTCACCCTTTTAACTAATCCCTTTTAGTAAATGGAGGAGAATAGTGGTATTGTGACTTCAGACAGTGCTTTCAAGGGTCTCTACTGTACCGAATTGAGGTCACTGCAAGACAATGCTCAACACCCAATAGCCATTCAAACATTCTTCACAACTCTATCAAACGTGTCTTTCTTTCTCTCACCCGCTTTCTCTCATGGCAAACTCAGAGGACAATGGAAAAGCCTCCAGCACCATTTATGGTCACCATATTTGCACATGACAAAGTCTATTCTTCCTGGTTTGCCAACTCCCTGTAAAAAGAATGAACCCTGGGATAGATTTTCCCACCATTACTGTTATTCAAACTTATCTTGTATTTAATGATTTTTGTTGTTGTTGTTAGAGGGCTGCTACATGGCATTGGAGAAGCTGACTTGCTATTTTTGCGCATGTGTAACAAAGCAGAGACTAAATGCAGAATTAAATATGTCACATTATAGCCAGCATATGCATGATGGAGTATACAATTTAGTATAAAATGGAGACAAATGATGAACTTGGAAGTATTATACCTTGTCTTATTGGCTAGCATTAACAGTATTATAAAACTTACTGTTTACCCATGAACCACCACGCCTGTGCCCCACAAGCACTATTTAGTTTTGCTTGGGAGTTTTTATGGCTGTAGCCACAAACAAACAAAATCAATTGCTGTAAATTTTTCTCACCAGGGCTGCTCCTTTCTGAACGAAGAAAAAAAAAAAAGATGTATCCAGAGCATCGTCCTCCAAACAAACAAGAAAAGCGCATATTTGCAAGCTATATAGTAAAGTTGTTACCATGAAGATTTTGATTTTAATTAAGAACGGGATTTGTAGGACAATTAGTGAGATGTAATATTCTTTGCAAGAAACGGTACCCTTATTGGAAATACCATCTAAAATGGAGTGGGGGCACTTGGAGCTGCACAGAGACTTATTTCTATGGGTTTCTACACTTAATGAGAAAGAAAAAACACAAGGAAAATGTAGGCACCTCACCTGAAATGCCGGAACACAAACACTGTTTGACTTTTGTTTTTTCTCCTTAATTTTTCTTTTTAATTCAAACCACAGATATCTGTGCTGTTGAGATTTCAACCAAGTAATCCTCTTATCATTAATATGTTTATAACTCATTTCTTCACATTTATTTTAAGTCACTAATTATTAGGAGTATACCTCATCTTAGCTGATGATTTTACAAAGACATCATAACATATTTAATGATGATAAACACAACAAACTCTCCAGTTATTTTGGATATGCTCAGGTGCCCTGACATTAAGAAGAGGGCTTTTTCTTACAATATAGAAAATAATTTGTATAATTGCTTAAATGTTGGAATGATTATTTCCTTTACAGTATATAAATTTTCATGTGTTATGAAAACTAAAAATGCATTTATTAATCAAGTGCCTGATAATTTCCCAAGTTTATTCAATTAATTTCATAACAAAATTTTCATTTTCCCTTTCTATAAACTATAAGATTAAACATTCCAAAGTGAATTAAGGGATCTCCTTTCTACAGCAGATGGAAAAAAATATTAATAGTATGTCACCAGATATTATGCTATGAATAATAAAGCCCAAATATATATAATCACATGTATGTAGTTAAAAACATGTACTGAGCCCAAAATACTGCAATATTTATTCTATAGGATTAAGCATATGCTATCTGCCAGGCATTGTACCAAACAATGATAAAGTACAACACACACTGAAGATACCTTAATGCAGTTTATAATATGCCAGAATGTCATACAACTAAACTGGTATAATCATTCACACTGTGTGAAGGGCTTGGATACACAAATAGGTATAAGATTTCTTTCATTTCACAAGTTGAAAGTGCAAATTCCCCACTACTGCAGGCAGGCTGGATATAATTTATGGTGGTTATTGAGTTCCCATCTGAAAAGCATCATGGGAAGTGTAGTAGGGCTGAGAATGAGAAACACAGAATTTGCCTTGGGGAACACAAAAGGGAACAGAAACATGTGAATCATAAGGAATATTAGGTGGCCCATTATCTGATGATGCTATTTATATGGGATTAAGGCAAGATAGGTCTGGAAATTTAGGTTGGGGTCAAAGTGTAGTTAGTGGTCCTTAAGGGTTACCCTTAACTATAATTGATTGGTGTAGGACAGGATGGGGAGCCAGAAAAGGAATTCCAAGGCTACTTCAGGATTTGAACTGAGAAAGGATGAGAGTATGGGTTTTTTGCCATGCCAAAGGGAAGGGGAAGCTGCGTGAAAGAGAGGGGGAAAAGAAAGTGTGCTTTGGAAGCCAGGTAATGGTGGCTAAGAAGGGGAAAGGAGTCAATGTGATCATAAAGGTCTTACACTGGGCTGGCTGTATCTATAAATGGTTGAACCATGTGAAATTGTCAACCTAATACATCCAAGTGATATTTGAATTAGAGGCAGTAGACAGGGAAGAGAGATAGAAAGAGAATCCTGCCGTTTGTGTCTAGATTCAGGAAGCAGAAGGACAAAGTGGATTCAGTAAAATGGTTCCGTGAGTCTCCTGTAGAGCTAGAATTCACAGTTAACCTCCTTAGTGTAACTGAAAACAGTGTTAGCTTCAAAATATAACACATTTCATATTTTGTGTATCTTTCCAAGACCTAAGATTCCTGATTATTTTGCTCCTTTATTGTCTTTTAATTAAAACCCTATGTGTGATATTTTTAAAATGAAATTTCATTTTACCTCCTATTTATTCTATAACTCCAGTGAAAGTCAAAAGGTGCATACTGTCCTTTAATAGCTGTCCCATTATAAATAGTCTTATCCCATCACTTATCTTATTACAAATACTAAATCTTAACTATGGGTCTCTTTCTCTTGATTGATAAAATTTATAAAATATCAATGATGCCAAACAGGTCTTACATATAATCACTGGGATAGCTGCTTTATTCACTTTCTAACTACCTTGTAGAGGAAGTGTTACCATCACATTTTCATAATGATTATGTGGAAGACAGGCTGACTTCAAAATCCCCAGAGACCACCTGAAAAAGGAAGGTATGTGTTCTTATCTAGGATGATAGTAAAGACAGCTGACCTACTGAGACACCACAGTCTTACCTGGTACCTGTGTTCAAAATAAAAGAGCATCTTCTTACGACAGACCTTGCCCAGCAAGCAAGAGCATGGCCAGCAAGAGGTGCAAGGGGTGAATGTCAGCTCCGTTCACCCCTATTCATGTCCTCAACTGGGCACCCTTGGGCCATGTGAAAACTATACAGCTGAGTCAGGGGCTCTGGCTTACTACATGCCAGGGATTCAGTTCCATGCATTCCATATACCTTATCTCCATGAAGTCTCCCAAGAGCTCTGAGTTAGATGCAATTACTTGCCCATTTTTGAGGAGGTAAACTAACTTGCCTAAGGTCACAGTCAGTGGAAGCATCAAAGTTGTTGGATAAGCATTCTGACCTCAAAGCCCTCATTCTTATCCAGAATGAATTATTGCAAGTATCATTATGTTAAGCCAAGATTTAATTCCACATTTTCACATAATTATGTTTTGTTCATTATTTGGCTATAATATACATGTATATTAGTGGTCAAGGGCTGAATAAGTCCCACGTACATAATATAATCCACTGTCCCTTTAAGAGACAACTTCGTAATAAATGGGAGGGAGGTGTACCTAGAAAGATATTCCACCAATGGTTTCGACTGTGCCATATCTGAAAGAAGAAAAAGTTCTTCCAGTTTGTAAAAACAAACAAACAAACCTTGTCATTAACAGAAAAGAAAAACTACTATTAATTTTTGGCAAAGAAATTACAAAGGAACTATTATTAATGGACAAAGAAATTAATTCTGAAAACGTCCCTCCCTCTGATGCCCTCTTCAAAATAAAAGTTACTGAGCACACCTAAATTAGTAAAAAAAATTCCAAAAGGAAAGATAAACAGTGTAAGTTGTCCACACAGACAAGTAAGCCTATCCTCAAATACAAAAGAAATAGACAAACAAAAAAACTTAAATTATACTAGAAATATTTTACTTGGTAGTAAAACACTTCTTACAGCATTTCTCAACTCGAACTAGTTTTGCCAAATCAAAAATTTTCTTTTGGGTAGTTAAGAAAGCCAAGAGTATTCAAAACGATTTTAAAACCGTTTTACCTATTACCGTCTATGTTTCCAAAGGAAGCATTGGCAAACATAATTTGGCTGTTAAGGGAGAGAAAACACTGTACATTTTTTTCATTGTCAAAATAAACCTTAGTTAAGAAACTCCTGGTTGGAAATTATTTAAAACCTCTGAAGTATTGAGTAAAATCAGTATACACTGCAGGCTACACAGCCTTTGAATGTTTTTCCCTTAAGACATGATTCAAGAAACAGTGGAGAGTGCAGTGCTAAACTCCCCCAGTACTTGTAGAAATGTCCCAAGAATAGAAAATCTAGTAACTTGTTTTTAAAGTAATCTTAAACTCACAGACTTTGGATTATAGAATTTCACAAACAAGAAATGGAAAGGAGTAAGAGGAAGAATAAACTGCCATACCTTAGGAAAAATTAGTTTCAAATATATTAATGGAACTGGAGGGCAGGAGAAAACTTCAGAAATGTTTTCCCAGGTACTGATGTTTCAGCCACAAAACCAAGCTTTAAAAATGAGTTATTATTTCATTTCTAGTAACTATAGACCTCTCTATGGAGTGTAAGCGGCCTAGAAGTCCAGGAGAGTCAAAGCATTCAGGAAAACAGTTCTGCCTTACTTTTTCTCTCCCTTTAAATTAGTCACTAGATACCAATCCACAAAGGTTAGTGAGAATTTTCCAACTCAGTGAACACATGACTGTAAAATACAAAAAACGTAATCAAATATTCAAGGTTTAGAATGTGAAATCCATTCATTCCATGAATCATTATTTTTGTCCCAGCAATATTTCAAGAATATTTTTGAAAGTACCAAAGACAGGGTCCAAGATCTTGAAACAAAAACGACATATAAATATCATGTTTTCACAAAATTTAGAATGACCCATTTTTTTAATTATTTCAACATCCATTTAATGAACTTAGTACCAACGGTTCCTACATATGTTTCTACACATTAGACACTGCGGGCACAACCACAGGTTTAAAGAACCACCAACTCGACTCTCTCTTTCTCTCCATCCCTCTGTCTCCCTCCCTCCCTCTAAATACATATACATATGTATATATAAATTTTTAGATTATTTTCATTATATAATCATTAGCAATAATAACAATTACTGTTCTATAAATTTCTGAAATTGTAATCATAATTATGAGTGAAATGTGTTAATAAGACAAAAGGTTGTATTGACAAATTTTCAAAGACAGACGTTGTGGTTTAATTGCAACACCCACCCAGTGCATATTTAATCAGTAATATGAAGCAATAAATATTCCTTATCTTTATTACTTATCATTTCTATTTTTACCTATATGTTTATTAATGTACATGGAATAAAACCAATTGAATGCTTTGCCTACAAGCATCAGGCAGATTTACTCGGTTACTAGGATGTAAAGGTCTACGTGGGGAGGATGAATTTATTTTATCTTTGATAAAACGATTAAAATGGCAGATTATATGCTTTTTATTCCCGCTGAGAGCAAATACTCTGAAAAATGATTAGGAATGTGATGTATAAGGGGGCAACTAACTTCAAGTTAAGGTGTAATGCCCAGTTATAAATTCTGAGATCACTTAATTTTCTACTGTAGATAGTACATTTAGAGTATGTGGAAACAATTACATTCCACTTTTCTAGGAATCGATCCTTAAATATTTTTTCCCCTTTGGAAATCTTCTTTTCAAAACATACAAGGGAGTCAGTACTTAAAAATAGATTGCTCTAAATATTTACAGCCTCCATTTATTCAAACAACAGGCAAAAAATAAAAGCATCTCTTGTTTCCCTCCCCTACGAATAGAGCCAACAGGGTCTCCGTGTAATGAAGAGAGAGCGCTCTTTACTCCTCACCATTCTTCCAACTGATATCTCAGAAATGGGCCAAAAAGCAGGAGGAGGCACTACCATTCCTCCCAGGAAAGCTGTGAGCAACGGGTGAGAATCTCTGACCTTGTATTTTAGAAATCCTAAGAGAAAGTATAAATTCCCCCTACCATAAATCTTAGCTTTTTTTCCTGTTAAATCCAGGTTCAGTCACCATAGGCCTACTGAATCAAAAATACATTGATCCTACATATTTTCAATATTTTCTAATGGTGGAAGTAGATTTTAATGGAAAGGGTTCATTTTGAATGGACTGAACTTCCCCATGTTCCCTGTAATTATGAGATCTGGATAAGCTGCTCCAGCAGTTGTCTACTGATGTCATTTATATAATGGGATAAGTTTTTTCATTAATATAAGAACAGTATAGTTTCATAATTTCTGCTCCTAAAAGCAGCCTTGGTGAGGTTTGCATGGACACTGAACTACCAAACATTTCCATGCATACCTGCCAAATCTGGAAGAGATAATAAAATATGATTTGGTGAACAGGAGAAGCACCGAGAGGACACACACATATATGGATTTGATTACCTGAATGTAAGTGAGTAATCTGGCAATCTAATATTAATTAAGATGTTTTGAATGATTTATTAAACACTACCAGCTAAGTTTTTGTCTTCCTTCTATCTACCTACCTTCTAATCACTATTTCAGATGATTTCTACTTGAATATGGCTATAGATTCTTACACAGACAAAACATCATTTTATCCCCTAAATCAGTCAGTCATTTGTAAACTTTTCCATCTCAACGCATTTGAGAAACATTATACAATCCTATCAACAACAGCAGTCCATTACGGCAGCAAATATTAATTAGGGATGTATATTTAAAAGAGAAGTATTTTTTAACATGCCTTGTTCACTCGGCCTTCTGAATTGCACCCCATAGAAAGGTTGTATCTTATTGGAGAGAACCATTTCCAATTTATTTAAGAATGTAACAAAATGTTTAATTATCGGTTTTTATGCCTGAGATACTTATAATAAAATTACTGATGGCTTGTTAAAGAGTATTTAGAAAACACCAGTAATAAACTGGTTGCAAATGAAAACTACTGGTACTCAGCCAAAAGTCAGTAATATATCTGTGTAAAAAATATCTATACATTTTCAGAGGGTAAAAATATTAGTGAAGTGGGAAGATAAAAGAAACGTAATTGCTAGCTGATCAATAATTCCTTATTTTAGCTCTTGCTTCTAACAAATTCCTCCATATATAGGAGAGAGCAGATTTTTCTGCTTCATCCTAAAAAACAAAGAACGATTGCTACTCCCTTCCCCCCAGTTTCTATATACAGTCACTAAAACCCATCTGCATTCCAGTCATCATTACAAATGATAGCTTTGCCAGATCTAGTCCCATAAATTGATATATTGGAAAAACTGGCATGAATATTTTAATGCCCTGCCATTCTAAAGAATGAGCTTTAGGTTTTGTAATTATATACGAATATTAGGAATTTATACATGATTACACATATATGTCTTTATATATTCATGCATAGAAAAAAAATTTAACCAAATAGGAAGTTTAATTTTTGTTAAAATTTTTTAAATGTATATACTACAGAGCTATATTGTCATCTTTGATATATGTGGGAAATTGAGGCACAGAAGTACCCTCTAGGTGATAACCAAACAGCATATGACAAAGAGCAGAAAGACTGGTAAAATGCCCATGCCTTATGTGCTTTCCTCTCTGGTCTAAACACCAGATTGCCATAGAGATTCCTATAAGGAATTCTTTAAGATGAGACCTGAATAGTTAAAGTAAATGAAAAATGCATTCTGAATGTGGGGATTCTCAGCTACTATATTTCCTTCTTCATTTCTGTGAAATTAGTTGGCTCTCTACAAGTGTTTGGTATAATAAAAGAGTTTATATAAAGTAGTTCTAATGGCTTCTTATAGTTATTATACCACCTCTATTATATAGGAAATGGAAAGCATATAGGTATTTTTTTTCCTTCTATGAAAGAAATTGATACATAAGAGCAGGTAGAACAATTTAAGGATAGATAATCAGTATGCTCAAAACTGACACTGGATGACTAAATATTTTAGATGATTAACAGAATCATAATATGAGATTTAAAAATACCTTGAAATCCCCATAAAACAGAGATTGCCTATTTTTTTTAAATGTGTTTTTATTAAAAGCCTTGTTAATTTTCATATAATTTTTCAGTTACTTAGATCTTGATTTTAAAGGAAACAGCGTATCTATCATTTGCAAGTGCCTTTTCCAAAACCCTAACTTCAAACTCAGTGGAAGTAATTATTTACCTCACTTTGGAATGATAGTTGGCTAACAGAAGGAAAACATAAACTCATATTCACTGACATTTCTATGTGACCATAAAGAGTACTTCTGGAATTGTAAAGTGTTCTTTCTTACTATTCGGTCAAAGACCACTGACTAAAACACCCCAAGAGCTCAAAGAAACAGATACAATGCCAGTAAGTGATATAATAAAATTATATATCAGTATGATTCTCTGTAACAAAGGTACAGAAGTAAGAAGTGACTACATGGTCAGGGAATCTCCTCAGTGGAAAAAGAATCAAAATATTGGACAAATATTCAGATAAATGGAAATATTTGATTAAAATATATCCAAAATACATATACGTTTTACTATAATAGTAAAAAAAAATTATTTTTTGTTAACAGCTTAATTTTACCAATATACCCTCAAGGTCAGAGAGAGCAAGATGTGTGCTTTAAGCCTCTCGGGGTAATTGGTGGTGAGCTGTAGGCATCCAATCTGAAAGCAAATCGTGAGGTAGTAGGGAATGACATTTAGAGACACACTAAATTACATAACACTGAAATATCTGAACTAAAGCTTTGCACACTTGGGAGGATTTGGGGAGGGATACCGCTGACCACCTGACAAACAAGACTGTTTTTTGTTTTTTCAAGCCTCCAAGTTGACAGAGAACTGTCAACACCTTATGGAAAAATCTGAAAAACATTCCAGGGAGCAAGAGTTCTGCTGCTGTATTTTCTTTACTTTCTTTCCTTTAATTGTCATTCAGAGCACTTTTTTTTTTTTTTTTTTCCAGAACAACTTTTGAAGAACAAAGCCCAAGTGCATTCTTAAGTTTGGCTCTTTGTTCACCAATTCAAAAAATAAACTGGCTTTGTGACACTGCCTGACAAGAAATCACAATATTTCAGACATGCTCGACTTCTCAGAGGAATACACAGTAGGTATTGATGTTTTTTAAATACCACAGGTCTTGTATTTAAGCTCACACACAATAAAGGGAATACAGACTATGAATGAAATATAATTCTACACCATAACAAAATTATGAATGATCTATTGTTGTACATTGTATCAATGATGTCTTACTGCATAAAATGAATGGCAAAATTTGAAATTTGAGAAGTTTCTAAAAGTAGAAAATACAAATTAGATATTCACAAAAAAAGAAGAGGTATAAAGTGAATAAGGGATACTATTCTACAAAAATTTATTAAAAACAGTCAATAATGGGATAATAGAGGCAAATGGCAGAAACGGTTTGCTAGCATAAAGGAAATCCATGGTAAGATTGAAACTACAGTATTTTTCTTTAAAAGAATCCAATCTCTCAAGCTGTGATATTTGGAAATCCTAGTTAGGTGGGGGCTTTTGGAGTCATCTAGTCATTTTTTTTAAACTATTCTTTCATTTCCACCGAGCCCCTCCTTTTTCACCTACTGAAATTCTACTCATCTATTTAATGCAAGCTCCCCCATAATGTCTTACCTGAAATCTGCAATCAGACTATTAACTCTTTCCAAGGTATTGCTTGTTTAATCCAGTCTCTGTCTGGGTGCTTTCCGGGATGGCATTTACTGCTTGACAGAGCACTGCATTTTTGAACTACTTTACATCCTAGAAAATTCTTTCTCACAGTGAGCCAAACTGAACTCCCTGTAATTTTAACATGCATTCAATAAACATCTAGAGAGTGACACCTATATAGGATTAAAATGGGTATGAGGTATAAATGTGAATAATGTACAGTGTCTGGCCCAATTTAAATCCTGGCTCTGAGAAAGTTTCTTTTCCTCCTGATTTTTAACAGCATATGTGCTCATTATAGCTATTGAAAACTTCATAAAACATAAAGAAGAAAACACGGAGGACCCAGAGCTCAGCTACCAAATGGATGGTAACTATTAAGGTTTTGGCATATCCCTTCCTCGTCTGCTCCAACGCCCCGGGCCCCCATCCCTCTTCAATTCTCCCCCCAAGCCCGCTATCTCTTAATCACAGTTAGAAGCTAAATTGGTTTTTGCTTAGCTGGTTACTGCTACATACTATCAACCAGAGTCCATCCAGAATGTTGGTGCCATAGAAGAAGCAAAGCCCATTTGCCCTCAAGGGCATAGGTTTTCATCTCATCGCTTTCCAGAGGAAAGCTCTCAGGTTACAGGGAAGGGGGTGTGGCCGAAGGACCCATTCATTGTCTTCTCTCTCTGCGATTCTGGGGAATACTTCGCTAAAAGAAAAACATAATTTACTTTCCGGGCCTGGGCCAAGTGCTACTGATTTTTTTTTTCCAATTATTTCATTGGATCTACTCTAATGACTCCACCAAAGAGAACTCGCTCCCCACAAACAGGGTCTCCATATTATTGGACAAGCAGAATATTATACTTCCTATCCAGTTCTGGGAAGTGATATCTGTCCTAACTTTAAGAGGCTGAGCCACATGGCATCCCTTGAATTAGTCTGCTTCCCTAGTAAATCACACCCCATTAAAGATGGTCAGGCCCAGTGAGCATACATGTTCTTTTCCTGGAAGAAACTGGTTAGACCTAATGGTCCTTGGTACCAAAACAGGGTAAAGCCATTCTGCTAAAAGCTGCATCTTGAGCTAACCTTAAGTTAAGGATCATTATCCAAGTAACTAATATAAAATTTCATAGACCAAAGCAAGATACCTGTGTAAAGACACCTGTAACTCATTGTAAAAACGTCCACAAATTTTTCCCATACCTGTATGGATACCTTTCACGATGTAACCTTACAGCCCCTCCCGTTAACTGGTAAAATTTATTTCCCCAATCCTAAATCTAACACTAGCAGTGGTCCAAAAAAGTACTTGTGCTTTGTGATGTGTCCACTCTTTCTGGTTTTCAGAACTCAGATATTACCGCATGCAGCCTGGGCTAATATACTAGGAGATGTAAGACCACATGATGAGAGGCCCCAACCATCCAAGTAGTCTCAGCCATCCTAGACAACCCACAAAATCATGAGCTAAATAAAATGGTGGCTGTTTAGAGCCACTAAGTTTTGAGATGCTTGTTAATTATCAAAAAAGCTAATGGAGGGATGCCTGGGTGGCTCAGTGGGTTAAAGCCTCTGCCTTCGGCTCGGGTCATGATCTCAGGGTCCTGGGATTGAGCCCCGCATCGGGCTCTCTGCTTAGCAAGGAGCTTCCCCCTCTCTCTCTGCCTGCCTCTTTGCCTACTTGTGATCTCTCTCTCTCTGTCAAATAAATAAATAAAATCTTAAAGAAAAAAAAAAAGCTAATGGATACAACACCTTCCTTACCCAATCCATTAATCAATACTTCGTGATTAGGGCTATCCAACCCATTAAAATGTCACCAAACTCTGTGTTCCATGATTGATACCTTCAAAGCAACCTTCCTCCATTTTATCCAAAAAGGATTCATTATATCAAAAGGATATAATATTTTCATATTTATCAGTACTTGTCATCCTAATTCATTCATTTTAACTGTTATATGAATAAACCTTATACTTTATTGTCTATTGGAAATATTTCAGTTGTTCATTTTCTTCCAATCAAATACTGCCAAATTGCTCTCCAAAGTGACTGTACCAATTTCCACTGTCACTAAAGTTGTAGGAGGCCTTTCACTGCTCTCTACCCTCATCAATATTGATGCTGTCATTCATTTTCCTCAATCTGATGGGTCTGAAATGATATATTATTATAATTTGAATTTCAATCATAACTAGTGAAGTTGTAGATAATTTTATTGGGCATTCATGTTTCTTCTTCTGTAAAATGCCTGTTTATTCTCATTGCTCATTTTTCTATTAGGTTGTTTGTCTTTTTTTTTTTTTTTTCTACTGCGAAAGTTGTAAGTTCTTACCGTTTGGTGGCTGTAGGTTTTCCAATACCTCCTATTAGTGACTTATTCTTGTTTTGTTTTTTAATTGTCCCTTCTAATGTATAGAAAATGTAATTTCAGTAAGGCCAAGTTTACTAGCCTTTTCCTTTATGGAATCCTTCCTTAACTTGAGGTTGTAAAAAATACTCCAGTTTTTAACTGTAGAATTTTTAAAATTTTGCTTTTCACTTCCAGATTTTTAAGCCACCTGGAATTTATTCTGTCACCAGGATCTAATTTTACTTTTTTCCGTATGGATAACCAATTGTCCTTGTACCATGTACTGAAGAGCCATACTTTCTCTACCAATTTTTAACGCCACCATGGTCAAGTATGATGCTTTCATGTATGAATTTAACCGTTTCTAGACTCTTAATTCTCCTCCCTCTCTGATCTATATGATGGACTTAAAGCTAATTCCATATTGTCTAAATGTTTTGGCTTTATAGTAAATAATGAAATTTTACAGAAAGTCATCCCCAAATCTGTATCTCTTCAAAATCATCTTAGCTACTTCTTCCTTTCTTCTGTTTCCCCAAGTAAATCATTTATAAGTATAGCTTCCCTTTGGGAATGGTTGGTGATAGTCTGAATGTCTGAACGTAAAGGCTGTGTATTACAATTCCTCTTTTCATCCTTCACCATCTCTAGTCCCAATGACACACATGTGCACACACATGTGCACAGATTGTGTGTGAGAGAGAGAGAGAGAGACTTCTTGATTATTCCACGAAAAATAGGCTTCTAAAAAAGCAGAAGAAAGGAAAAAAAGAAAGACAACTGCAAATTATTGGATTTTACAGTTAAATAAAGTAGAATTTGAATAGTTTTTTTTTTCTTATCTTCCTCAAGTAGTTAAATCTCCTTTCTCACACCATATAATGTTGGGAGAACTTTCTTCGCTGGCTTGCCTCTCCCTTAGCTTTTTGTTTTTGTTTTTTCAAACTTGAACAAAGTCTAGATTTCAGTTTCTCTGACAGAGGATTCCTGATACATCTTCCTTTTTTTCCTGCACTGCGATCCCTTTGATTGTACTGTCAAAGATAACTTTTTAAATAGCAACTCATTCCTTTAGACTCATCCTCCTTCTCAGAATCTGACATTATATTCCAAGATTACCTTAGTCAACCTCTTAGCCAAAACAGATCCTTCTTGCTGATTGGAATTAAGCTCAAGGATCAATTCTTTTCATTGTAACTGTTATTATTGTGTGTGCATATGTGGTAAAATACACATAACATAAAATTCGCCATTTTAACCATTTCAAAGTGTACAGTTCACTGGTATTCAATACAGTTGACCCTTGAACAATACAAGGGTTAGGGACTCCAACTCCCCTCACAGTAGAAAACCCACATATAACTTATAGGTCTCCCAAAACTTTACTAATAGTCTACTGTCGACCAGAAATCTTAAGAATAACATCAACAGTCAATTAACACATGTTTGGTACATTATATGTATTATACATTGTATTCTTTACAATAAAGTAAGTTGGAAAAAGGAAAATGTGAAGATAATCATAAGGAAGAAGAAACACAAGTATAGCATTATACTGTAAAAAATCTGTAATTTGACCCATGCAGTTCAAACCTGTGTTGTTCAAGAATCAACTATACATTCACAAAGTTATACACCACAGTCTCTATCAGTTCCAAAAAATTTTTATCATTCCAAAAGGAAACCCTACACCCATCAAGCAGACACTCCTCTCTTGCCCTCCCCCTGGGTTCCCTCACTATTCTACCTTTTGTCTCTATGAATTTAACTGCTCTAGGCACCTCATATATGTGGAATCATATATTGTTTGTCCTTTTATGACTGGCTTATTTCACATAACATAATGTCTTTAAGGTTTATCCATGTTATAGCAGGTGTCAAAATTCCCTTTCTTTTCATGGCTAAATAATATTCCATCATGTATATAGAACACACTATTTTTTCATTCATCTAATGATGGACGTCTAGGTTGTTTCCACCTTTTAGCTATTATGAATGCTGCTGCTATACACATTTACACATTTGTGTAAAAGTTTCTGTGTGGACATATGTTTTCATTTCTGTTGGGTATATATCTATGAGTGAAATAGCTAGGTCATGCAGTAACTTTTTGTTACTTTTTGTTTAACTTTTTGAGAAACTGCCAAACTATTTTCCACAGTGGTTACACCATTTCACATTCCTATCAGCAATGTATGAGTGTTCCAATTTCTTATTTTTTTTAAATATTGTTATTACAACCATCCTGGTGGATATAAAGTTGTATCACATTGTGGTTTTGATTTGTATTTCCCTAATGACATCACATTGAGCAGCTTTATATGTGCTTTTTGGACATTTGTATATATCATTTGCATAAATGTTTATTCAAGTCCTTTGCTTACTTTTTAATTGAGTTGTCTATATTTTTGCTATTGAGTTATGAGTTCTTTATACATTCTAGATACTAGACTCTTACCCTACACAATTTGCATATATCTTCCCTCATTTTGTTGGTTATGGCCTCACTCTCTTGCTTGTGTCCTTTAAGGCACAAAAGTTTTTAATTTTGATAAAGCCCACTTTATCAGTTGTTTCTTTTGTTACTTGTGCTTTTGGTGTGACATCTAAGAAACCACTGCCCAATTCATTTTCATAAAGATTTACTCTTATGTTTTCTTCTAGTATTTTTATAGTTTTTTTAGTCCTATATTTAGATATTTGATTCATTGGTAGTTAATTTTTGCATACGTTGTCAGTTAAGGATCAATTCTGTAAAAAGGATCTTGCCTCCTTTTATATGTAAATATCCAGTTGTGTAGCACTAATATTAGCTTTTTAGAAGCTAAATCAGCAATTAAGCAAGTGAGAAATGAATTAGGTTAAATGTGAACAGTCTTCTCTCATTTATGTGATTGATACCCAAATGTTTTATCTTCATGATATATATACTACTATCACACTCTCATTTAATGTATATCCTGGAATAAGCTGGTGACTTTCATTGTTGTATTATCTTTAGAAGTCTCATCCCACAACAGAAGTCTCATTCCATTGCACCATTTTTTTTTTAAGTCCACTTTGTAATCCATATTATTTGCTATTATTTGTAATCTCATTATCTTCCTATTTAAACTTTTGAGCATACTGTATTTCACTCAACTTCTCTTGCTTTATTTTCAGAGACATTCTGAGCATCTACAGAAAACTGAGTTCTGAAAATCATTAATCTTGTATGTCACATCTATGAACTTCCACAGTTTCCGGTTTTACCAATTTACTTCATTATTTTCCTTTCTTTCCATCAATTTTAGTCACTAAAATGGCATGATAATTAATGGGAATAGGTAGTGGTCAGTAACTTTTGTAAGTCATTATGAACCCTTTGTTACTAACAGAATTGGTTATAGGAAGGGCTTAACTAAAAGGATGTTAGTACTTACCTCCTTATTTAACCACCCAGGTCTATTAACATTTACTTAGTACTTTTTAGCATTAGTCCTTTATTATAAATTTCCTGCTCTTAGAGTTTCCAATGCCAGTCTTCTCTTTTTAGTATTATCATAATATTGCAGAGGTAAGACTGTTGGAAATATTTAATTTAGGATACCACTTAACAAAACCATTCACACACACAAGTTTCAACTACTCAGGACACGGGCATCAATTTGATGCCTTTACTGAGGCCACTCACTCCCTGATGGGCTGGCTCTACCTGTAAATTACAAGACTTATTAACAATGAAAGTTTTGAGAAATGGTTACAGTGCTTAAATGGATTTGAATGCTTCCATTACCTTGATAAGCTACATGTTCTTTTTGGATATCAAAAGGAACCTAAAAATGCGAGAATGAAAGTAAAATATTCTTTAGTAAGGTAGCTATTCTTCCCAGACATGTATATGGTTTCTTTGTCTTGAACTTTCAGGTCTCACTTTCTATAGCCTTTCCCTGTTACATCCCTCTCCCTGAAGAGGCAGGTTTGCCCAGCTTCTGAACTCACATTGACCAAGGATAGTACTAAGCAGGAGTCATATTCCCACCAGAAGGAAAGGTCTGGCTCTTGCCCACCTTCCAATTGTATCTTCTACAAGTATACCCCATACCAGTTGTGATGCTCCAGCCACACCAGCTTCCTTCCTGCTCCTTGAACTTGGCATACTTCGCTGATCCCCAAGATATCTCACTTGCTGTCCCTGAACCAGGAAAATTGTTCTCTACAATTCTTAGGACCCATTCTCATCCTTCA
Source organism: Potos flavus (assembly GCA_028534135.1). NCBI lineage: Eukaryota > Metazoa > Chordata > Mammalia > Carnivora > Procyonidae > Potos > Potos flavus. The sequence continues at coordinate 73,878,185 of CM052897.1, read as the reverse complement.
GCTCAAAGCTCAAAGGCAACCTTCCTCTGGAAGATCTAAGTGTCTGCACACTCTATTTTCTTCATTACTAGAACTCATTTCAGCTTATAATTACCTTAACTTAATAATTGTTTACTGCCTCCAGTAGAACACAGTTGCCAGAGAAAGACCTCATCTGACTTGTGTTTTGCTCTGCCCAGAGTTCCTGACATATAATAGGTGCTATATGTAATAATTAGTAATTACTGGAAAACTAAATCATCAGAATGATATATATCAACTTAGGGTAGGAGAGATAAAACAAATATGTATATCATTTAAAATCTTTATCTTCTCTGCAGACCATGAGTGGCAAAGTGTTATTTCCAGCTTTCTCCCCACTTTAGCAAAATTGATATGATATACTCAGAGAATGCAAGCTACTTTTAACATTAAGCTAAAAGAAGTAGGACGTACAGGGTAGATCCATGCCAAAATAATCACATAGTTCTTTTTAAAAATATATAGAAAAAAATTTGGATTACTCAATATTTTAAATCATCTGCATACCATTATTTTCCATTGAATTGGATTCTTATGAGTTTAGTACACACCTCTGTAGCGGAGGATTTCCTCTAGCTGTGTCTCTCACTTGATTCTATTTTCCAAGTATAACCCCGACATTACAAACAACTAGGCTCCAAATCTCCATTAAATTATCTGTTCTTTACTGAATACAGAATTGTTGTTTTGGCTAGAATTAGTCAGGCACAGTTAGTACAATAACACTCAGTGCCTTCCTGTGTAGCACCTGCTACATGTTATTTATTTCTTGTTAGCTACATAGTACAACAAATTGTGTCTTTTAACAGCTCATTGAGTAGAAGAAGAGAAAGTGATGGCAGTGGGATTGTTGAAAATGTTCAATGGTGTCAATATATTTCTTCTCAAATAATCTAGCTAGTAAATGTGCACTAATAACATTCATTTCTTTGGAAAATTTCTCTGCCATATAATTTCTAGATGACCTTGAACAGACAGCAGCGCGAGCAGAGTAAATACAGACAATGACCCATGGCTTTAATCTGTTAGCAAAGGTTATTTTAATTGAATAAATGCAGTATATGGAAATGAACCAATACTTCTTTTCAAAAAGCTTAAAAATGTTAAAGTAGTGTTCAGATGTTAAATTTCCATACATTATTTAGAGTTTTGGGATTTCATGATATAATTAAATGCCACAATAGTAAGAGAACAAAATCTATATTAAGAACTCTTCCAGAGTATTACAGAGTCATTGGAACACCTTCTAGAACAGCACAGTAACATTAAGGTCACCCAAATCTACGTGTAAGCACACATTTTACATTTCCCATCAAATCCACTAATTCAGTTTCACTAAAGGGCAAAATTCAACAAACAGCAGTTGCATAAAGTACAGGAAAGAACAGTGGCTACTAATTTTTTCATCTGTGCATTTTGTTTTATTATGTTAGAGACTCTAATTGAACTTTGTTCCAAGCTATTAACCTATGACAGAAGACTGTGGAGATAAGATTTCACTGACATATAGAACAAAGAAAAAGAAAGTGTGAAAATTACGATGACAAGGTTGCCTTAGCAGTTTTGAGGTGGTAAAATGAAATCCCTGACTACTAGGCCTTGCTAACATAGGAAGGGTGAGGATGTGAAGAAAGAAGGACAATCTAGGGTTGAACCCGGGAGTCTTCCTAAGGACCCATAATAGATACACACTGTTATTGCAAAGTTCAAATTGCAAAGCAAATTAAAGTGTGCCTCTAATTGTTATAAGTTGTACAAGAAGTTCATATACAAGAGTAAATTAAGAATCATTAAGAGTAAATTGTTGATGTTATCTAAGCAGCCATCTTTTTGTTTGAGAAAACGCTAAAATCTTTGTGTTACATTTTATAAATTATCAGTCTTCTTAGTTTTCAGGAGCTCCAATATCTTTAAGGGTTACTTCCCCCTCGATATTCTTATCTTATTTTTCAATTGAATTGAAAAGAATACGGTATAAAAGCATTAGAAAATAGTCTAACCTATGAAAGAATTGTTCATGGAGCTTTATATAACACATGAACAAGCTGATATTCTGCATCAAAGTTAGGTTCCAACTGATGATTTGAGTAGCATTTCTCAAATATGTGATAAAAGATTATGTGCAAGATGTAATGGAGATCTGAGCTTATTGTAACTCATTAACAACACAATCTTCTTCCTGAAAAACAATGCCAATGTTTTCCTTTCTGGCCAGCATATGTGTCTTCTGATGAGAGAAAATCGTTAAGGAAAGTCTTGGAGATTTAAAGCTGAAAGGAATGAAACTATTCTAGTATTGTTTTTCTAGAACAAGCTAGAAGGGTACAAGAAAGTTGCAAGTCTCTATTCTGTAAACAAACTTTGAATCTATTTTTAAAACGTTATAATTTCACATGCATTGTGATATATATGTATATATATCCTATATATATAGGATAAAATTTTACCTATGTTATTGGTTGACTCATCGTGAATATACACAGAGAATTTTATTTGGATGAATGGATATTTCACTGGGAGTGAAAAACTAATTTGTTGAGAAATACAGAAATTAGAAAAGATTATCACAATAAAATGATTTCACAAATTCTATACTGAAATGACTACAGTTAGCTTCAATTGTTTATTTCCATTAAACAGTAAGTAACCTCATCTATAGATCTTATTGATCCAAAGGCAAAACAGGCAAAAAAACAAACAATTTGCTCACTGGAAGGGATACTTTTGTAATCTAGAGTTCACTTCTGAGAAACCAAAGGCACTTCTTTAGGAGATCATGTAATCCAGAGAGTTCATAGATTTAATTTAAGCAACCTTTGAAAATTTTCCATTAAAATAGTGATTTTTTAAAATTAAATAACTTACAGTATCTAAAACACATAAAGAATGATTACTGACATTATAATCATCACTCTTGATACAGTGTCACTGCAAATAATTATTAAATCACAGCTCATGATGATGCAATGTGTGCCATTCTGATATCCCATCAACATAAGCCAATGAGCAGCACTAGGAACAGTACCCTTTCAGAAAGGACTCCACTGAAGGAGATCTTTGCAGATGAGCTCAGATGAGCTCACAGCACTGGGCTGCCTTGAATGCAATATTATGTCCCAACACAGCATTTAGGTTTTATGTTCAATTGCATTATTCTAGGACAGCCACATAATCCAGGGCCTTGCTCATCAGTAAAAAAAGTCTCAGGCAGCACTTGTTTCACTCAAGCCACATATAGTTCTGGCCGATTTGACTGATTATTTTGAGTAGTTCAGATCACCACTTTAAATAATCTGTAAGTCTCTGGATGGAAAGAATACTACTAAGAAAAAGAGACACAGTATATTATTCACGGAAGAACGAGGACAGCCATTACTTCGGTCCTTCTGATATGTCAGTTATATTGTTAGCTGATAAATTTATTTCAGTGGTTCTATCTTCCCTTATCTGTCATGTCAAAGAGGAATTTGTTCCTAAAACACACTTATTTAAAGTTTATATAATCAGTTTTTCTTCCAAGTGCTCGTTTTGAGAAAAATAAGTAAATGAACTAAACCCATTTTGCTCTTTAAAACATTTAGATTGGAACCATTACAAATCTGAAAACTAAAGGTCTGATGAAATATAATACAATTTCTTAAAATACATATTTGATATAATTCAATTTGCATATAAAGACTATACAATATTTCCTCAATTCTAACAATAAATTCCTTTTGCCAATGAGTTAATCATTTAATGTAATTATATTCAAAGTATTTGAATTAAAGAGAATTTTCTGATAGGGAAAGCATTCAGGGTAAATTCTTCTCACAGACAATAAGGACAGAAAGCAGCTTTAGTATAATCATAACCAATTCAATAATTACCTCTCTTTTTCACAATTTAGGAAATCACATCTCATTCTTTTCCCTAATACTCGAGAAAATCCTCCCTCAGTAAGAAAAGAGATTAGTCTACCATACTACTACTTAACTTCTTAATCTTAAAAATGTTTAAAAAAAAAGAAGCAAACCTTTGCCCTTGGGATAGGCAAAGAGTTCTCAAATAAGACATAAAAAGCACAAAGTACAAAAGAAAAAAACCGATAAGTTTGATTTCGCAAAAATCACAAATATTTTCACTTTAAAAGACAGTGTTAAAAAATGAAAGGCAGGCAAAAGAAAAAGGCAGTATATTTGCAATACATCTATTTGACAATTTGTATGCAGAGAAAGGAAAAAACTGCTGATAATTGCATAATTAAGCAAACAATTGAATAAAAAAAGGGCAAAATATCAAACAGATTTTTTCATCCAAAAAATATGATTTTTTTTTCATTCAAAAAAGCAATGGCCAGCGAGCACAGAAAAAGACAATTTTGTTAATCATCAGGGAAATACAAAGTAAAAGCACAATGGGACACTACTTGATACCTATTGAAATGACTAAAATTTTTAAAAGACTGACAATGTTGAGTGTTGGTGAGGATATGGACCAATGGCTGGTGGGACAGAAAAAGGTCACATCTGCTTTGGAATACTGTTGGCCAGTTTTTTTATTAAGCTATACATACACTGACCATATGACTCAGCATTCCTTTCCTAGGCAATTGTCCAAGAAGAATGAAATATGTGACTAGATAAAGATTTAGATACAAACGGTCAGGCATCTTTATTCAGAATAGCCAAAAAATGAAAATGACTCAGTGTTCATCATCAGAGAAATGGATAAACAAAATGTGATATATCTATCCAATAAAATCCACAATACAAAGAAATGAAGTACTGATAAACACAATAGTGTGATAAATCTCAAAAGCACTCTGGATCCAAAAAAGACAGACCAAAGGAGTACAGGCTGGTATGATTCCTTTTGTTTGAGATTCCAGAAAAAAGCAAACTAATCTCACAGACCTGTACCCCTGAAACAAATAATACATTATATGTTAATTAATTGAATTTAAATTTTTAAAAAAGCAAACTAATCTAGAGAAAGCATATCAATGGTTGTCTGGGGCCAGAAATACGGGATATGGCTGACTACTTAGGAGCATCAGCAAATTTGGGGGATTGGGGAATGTTCTGTAACTTGACTAATAGTGATGTCATGGTATTTGTATGTATCAAAACTTACTGAATCATAGACTTTAAACAAATGCAGTTAATTGTATGTAAGTTAAACTTCGATAAAGTTGATTTTAAAAAAAGAAGTACCTCCTCAAGTCACTGTCTGAAAACTCTGTAAATAAATATGATTGTGCATACTTACAGACTACTCTACTGGGAAAATATCCAAAAGTACATTTGGCCTCTAGGCAAATAAGGGAATGTAAAATGTGAAATAATTCATGCAAAGTGTATCGGCTAAAGATTATAAAGACAAGTAAAGTCAAAAAGGTTGAAAATCACAAGAAAAAGTGGAATCCTTTTAATTAACATGTATAAAAGAAATCAGAAATAACACAAAGGAGATGATAAATTTGATTAGTCTCCAACATTGATGACATCTAATACAAAAACCAAATAAGACAAAATTGCCAAAAAGTTGAGGTGAGATAAAGAACAACCCTAAAAATATTGAGTTAATACTAACATTCCTAAGTAGAAGAAATGAAAATTAGAGTAAGCATTTTGTTTTTATCTATCATTCCTCTGGTACTGTGATAGTATCTTTGACTACTGGGTACCTCTTATTTCTCTTCTCTATTCCCTCCAGGCAAATTTTGTTTCTTACACCCCAAACAGGTTATGCCTAAGTTAACAAACAAACAAACAACAACAAAAAACTTCATTACCGTCTGCCTCATATACGACCAAACTGTAAGCATCTTTGGGGTACAAACTCTTCTTGTTTGCAAAAACATCTAAAATAGTGCCATGCATGTAAATTACTCAATAAATACTTCATGGTATTAGTGTAGTTTAGGAGATTACAACCCAAGGAAGAATGAATGTACTGATAACACCATTTAAACCTTCCAAATATACCTTGTTGGTAAATATGCTAAATGTAAAAGAGCATTTTGCTTTCCTCAAAAAAATTGTGCAAGTAGAAATATTTATGGCCTTTATAGGTTATAAAAATTTTTAACAAACTACCACTCGCACATTACTGAATTTAAAGTGGAAAAAGCCAGGGATTTTTGCTGGAGAAAAAAATGCATTAGTGTTTCACTGGTGTTTAGTGGAAGTGCGTTTTACTCCTTTTAAGATAAAGCTCCCAAAGGAAGGGTTTAAAAGGAGTTCCTGCATCTTTAACCTAAGAGGATGAAGACCTTGATATGAAGAAAGGACAAAGCTAAGATTGCAGGAGAGAGAAAAGAATTGAAAACAATCAATGTGTTGATGCCAGCTTAAAGAGGGTCACCGAAAGATCAGCTTTACCTGCATCTGTTCCTTAATTAAAAAGAGAAAGATGACAGTGTCCACTACTCATCACTATGGTAACATTTAAATATCAGGCAATTTAGACCAGCAGTCCACTCAAAAGCAAAGCCAAATGAATGTTTAAGTAATCCGTATAATATATAGGTTTATTCAAAAAAATGCAAAAAAAAAAAAGCACTACAAATAAAGTTTTAAAATCAAGTCTAAGTGTTTATTTTCCTCAGGCATCGCATAAGTTAGAAATATGAAAGAAAACATGCTAATGAAGAAGCAGAATAGGATACGATATGCGTGAAGGGGAGGCCTTTTAAAAGAGCTTTTGAACAGATTTCCATTGTTTCTCTGTACAAGTTGTATTACATTATCTTTTGCCTTTCACCATTTCTATGATCCAAGCTACATCCACCCTAATTGTCTGTGATTTTCATTGTTCACTTTGTTCCATTTTTATTCTGCAGAAATATATTTCACTTACACTAATTATTGTTTGTGTATGTTTTTTTGTTAATTATAGATTTTCCATCCTTTTATCTTCTCGTTTCCTAGTTCCTCATCCAATTCATGCATCATTATTACTGTCATCAAAGAATGTTTATGGCTGAAAAAAACAAGGTTTTCTTTGCAATAAATCAAGCAAAACTTGTAAAACTTCTCATTACCTGCATGACGTTATATGTTATTTATTGTGTGATGTCACACATATTGTATCATTGACTTCTGCCAATAAGTCACCTTTTAGTTAGTTATTCTATATGTATCTTTCCAAAGTAAAAAAAAAAAAAAAAAAAGTATAAAGTTTAAAATCACATTAATCATGGCCACTATAAATAAGGCATTTGTATTTACACAAATAGCATATGAATGTGCTTTATATTTTATACAGATTTTATAATATCAAGAAATGATTATTATCAAACATGACTTTCTGATATATATTGTGTTTGTAAAATGCATTCTAGTTAACAGAATACTATCCTCTACCAGTGTTTAAGTCCTTTACAAAGAAATAGGGTATTTGCCTACTTAAATGTTACTTTTCTCAGAGCAGGAGTAGTTTCATGGGCCAGCAAGGTATTTTTCAAAAAAAGGAAAGTAGTAACACTGTTACTATACTTGGGCAATATACTGTTCTATTGATATTGAGTTCATTACATGGTCACCATTAATGTTATTTTTACTCGAACATGGCAAAGCTCTTTGATCTAGCAATATTTTAAGTTTTCTCCACCTCACAGGGTATTTATCTCTACTTCCCTGGTCCTGTTTCCAATATTCTGAATTGTAGCATATTTGAAAACTGTCGGCTTAATATTATAATAACATTTTACTCAACCAAAATGCATCTCTATTTTAAAAGTTTTATTATATAGCTACTACAAATAGCTGCCTTAAACATCTTATTTTGATGGTATAGCTTTGAGCAGCATTTTTGTCATAAAGTAATCAATTTTCATATCATCAATGTTCCTTATTCTTGCTTTAAAAATATAACTAACTCCTGGCCACATATATAGCAGCACCAGGTTGCATTATGACTACTTTAAAATAGCTAGCCAATTTAAATGAAAGGACACAAAATAATTGGTAAAATTCTTTTCTTAGTGTTTCGAAAAACTACAAAAGCATCACTCCAACTTTTGTTTAAGATATTCATCTTTTTCTAATTTTAAAGACTTATGCACCTTTACTGCTTTCTGCCTCATTAAGGATTTCTAAAAAGGCAATTTAATCACTGGGAGTTCCTTTATTTAAAATAGTAAAGACAGTCCTGATCTTGTGAAACACTTCTGAAAGTGAGAAACAAGTAGGGAAGTCTCACCCACAATCACCTGCTTCCTTATGCAAATCCTACAGCTAGCTGCTTCTCATATCCACTAGGGGGATCATTACACAGTAAAAATAGATTAGTCTCTTTATAGGTGTTTTCTTACTTTCTCACTTAATAGCACAAGTAAGGAAAATAGTTGTAAACAACAATAACAACAAAAAAGCACTTCAACAGAACTAATGAGAAAATATTCTAATAATATCGGATGTTGAAAATATTTGTTATTTTTAAAAGCTATTATTCTAAAACCCACATTTGGAAACTAAGCCTACAGTCCATTCCCTAGTTTCCAAAAAATTAAAGGCAGAAGCAGAGCCCTTAGAGAAACTATATCCACAAATTCAAATATGGTACAGCGCAAATTTACTTTAGTGCTAATCTCACTGAATTTTTTGTCTAATGACATATTATTAGAATAAAGATGTTCATATATTTGAAAAAAACTTAGAAAAGTCATTGCCTGCATCCATCTTTCCATAAGAGGTTTCATTCACCAGTGGTCCCTCAATAGTTTTGGTCTATAGATTACTTAAACAAAAACAAAACGGAATATTTTGTAAGTCAACTATCTTGCCCCATCCTCTTGCCAATACAAATAAAGCTTTCAAAAATTCATGACAAGCCTATGCTTGCTTTTTATGAAGCCCAAGGAGTTGCCATCATGTAACGAGACATTACAAAAGTCATGGAGAACTACAACAACGTGGCTTTACAGCCCAGCAGTAAACGAGATTAAGACCTTCTCCTATTCAATTTTGTATAGTCAGCCTAGGTCCCATACCAAGTGGTCATTAATTATTTCATAAACAAATGGATGACTCACCTGGGAAGAAATACTGACAACCACTGATTTCCCTATGGTTCCAATATAACGATATATAGTTTCAGATAATCAGAGAAATGCTGCATTCTCAAATATCTCCATAAAGAAGACATTAGAAGTGTCTCCTTAAGGAGGATTAAGGTGTTATAGATTTAAAGAATCCTGAGGGCCTGTTTCCCAAATTTTATACTAAGTCAGAGTTTCTCAACCTCAGCATTAATGAAAGTTTGGGTTGGATAAATATTGTGGAAGACTGCATCTTAGGCCTCTACTTCCTAGATGCCAATAGAATTCCCCAGTTGTAAAGAGCTAAAGTGTCTGCAGACACTGCCAAATGTCCCCTGGGGAGTAAAATCGCACCCAGCTGAGAACACTGCACCAAGCAAATCACATTTCTGAACTTGAAATCACCAAGAGAGATCTGGAAAAGGCTTCACGGCATATTTTAAACATTAGATAACATCTATCAAAGGGCAAAGTTGACAGTTATCATCTCTACTTGTGCTGCAGGGAATAAAGGATGTGTACAACGCAGCCTGTGAGTGATGTATTAGGCTAGTCAACCCTGTTAGATTTTGAGCTTACCAACTCTAACTAAATTACCAGAAATAAAAGTCATAGTCTAGTATCATTAATAATAGCATTGAAAGATATTAATATGTCAGTTGTTTTAAAACCTTACAAATCTGTGCATATCATTGAGAAACAAATCTGTTATCTTTCTGGTTTTGCTAAAAATCAATGTTTATCAAATCCACATATTTTAAAGTTGGAAATTCCAATAATTCAGAATTATAGGCTGATTCCTATAACCATGATGTTCCTTATATGTAAACCTCTAATCGAGTGACTTTTTAATTTTTTTTTAAAAGCTTTTTGCTTTTCTTGTTAAAATCTCAAAGCTGGAAAAAAAAAAAAAACATTAAACCTGGTTTAATTCTTCTTCAAATATGTGATGACTCATAGGAAGCCCTCAAAAGCTTTCCCTTTTCTTTAGTAATCACAACTTCAATCATTACTCATAAATTATTTTCCTTGACCTTTAATTATTTTAGGTTAATCCACTGCAGATATTTTCCACTCTCTCTCTATTCCTTCTTAATGGAACAATCTCTACTTGGTTCAGCTTTTGTAGAGTCTTCCCATCACCAAGAATAGTGAGATATTAACAGTTGTGTATTTCTTTCTATGTATAAAGTTGCTAAGTTTATCAATAATCACAACAAACAACCAAATAGGGAACAAGGAACCTTCAGCAAAATAAAAAATAAAAATTAAAAAAAAATTTAAAAACCCTCTAAACCCACATTTACCTCAACTGGCTCAACTACCAAAATGTGGGCAAATATTTCAAGATGTTCAAATGGTTTTGCTATTAGAATGAATAATAACATCATCACCAATGGCAGTCCACTGAAAATGAAAGATGTGATAATCATGAAGATCAAGGGTTTGGCAAACTGCGGTCTATATGCCATATTCGGCTTGTCGTTTACTTTTGTAAATAAAGTTTTATTGGAATACAGCCACACTCATTCACTTGTGAATTACCTATGGCTGCTTTTGTCCTCTAATGGCACAGTTAGGTAGTTGCAACAGAGACCATCTAGTTCTTGAAGCCTAAAAAATCTACTCTCTGACCCTTTACAGAAAAGGTTTATTGGCCTCTGCTGGAGACTATCCAAGTAAGACTTCATCAAGTAGTGAATAAGTAGATGAAATGTGCTAGATTTATAATCATGTGCAAGGATAGAGAATACTTTATAGTATTTATTTCCGAATCACTGCTTTTAAAAAGCATCAACGTGAAGAATTTTGTTCAGAATTCCTTTTTTAAAATTTCAATATTTGGAAGTTTATTCTCATGTTCCTTATAAAGACTGAAAGGCAAAGAAAGAAATGTAGTCCTATGATTTAGATTACTGTTTCTCAACCTAAGATACACTTTTAAATAAAGATTTTTATTATCCCCTTACTATTCTGAAATGAAAGTAACAAATAATGTAAATTACAGATACTGATTTCAACAAAATCAATATAATGTCCTAGCTCTAATATAAAAAAGAAAGCAAAAAGCAAACAATACATAACAAAATAATATATATTCAAAGATGTAAATGCTCAATGTATCTGTACCGGAAAATTGATCAAGTTAGACATTTAGAACATGTAGAATTACCAAAAACCCAGAGGTGAAAACAAAGATTTATACAATTGAGCTGTAATTTGATAACTTATGTATCATAAGATGAAGTGATACTGTGAAATGGTAAACGCCCTTAGTAAAGTTCCAGAAAAATAAAATATAATCTTTCTTTGTTTTATCATTTTTGGTTACATTTCTAAAGACATAAATATATATTTAGCTATACAAGAACAGTTTGTTTTGGCATGTAATACAAAGTTAGGCCTTTTGTTCAAATAATTATAAACAATATAAATTTTTTAATTATTACACAGAAATATTCAAGATTTCTGGTTTAAGATTGTGGACATGCTTCTCCAAACTCTCAGAGATACCATGAAGGTGCAATAATGAATTATAAAAAGATTAAAACGCACACACATACACATACCAATGAAGAATACGGGATGGAATGATCAGTGGATAAGAATTTTCGACATATTTCTGGATACTGAGAAGGTACAGGAGAAAGAAGGACTGAGAGAATGGAACAGAGAAAATTGCAACCTGGAAGAGCCATGGAGGCACTATAAATGAAAATGTAATTAAGTGCCCTGTTATTCTTCAGGAAGGTTCAGGACTTGGAAACTCTTGCCAACATGGAGGGCTAGAAGGAAATGTGAATGGAAAACCTGACATTTAAGGCAATGAAATCCACCTCAACTCTGTGTGCATATCACCTGCATTTGGCAATATACAAAATTCCCACAGGAAAAGAAGAAAGGAAGGAAGAAGGGAGGGAGAGAGGGAAGATAGGAAGGAAAGAAGGAAGGAAGGAAGGAAGGAAGGATGGAAGGAAGGAAGGAAGGAAGGAAAAAAGGAAGCAAGCTAGGAAGGGAGAATAAGGAAGAGTTTTTGCTAATGAGATTGATAACCCTCTGAGAAAAGACCTCTCTGGTTTGACAGATTGGGGAAATTTTAGAATTGTGGCCAGTTGTCTAGCCCTCTCTCTAAATGAGGTTTGCCAATCAACAAGTTCTGACCAAATGTACAGAGCTGAGTCAATTTCTCCTCTTTACAATTTCATATAATCAACCAAGAATCAGCAAACATTTGAGGAAAGTTTGCAGCACAAAAAGGGGTGACAAAAAAGAAAAAGAGTTACAGGAGAAACAGATAAATCAGGGAAGGGGGAAAATAAATAAAAAATAAATCTCAAATTAAAATCTTCAGAGAGATTTGAAAAGATATTAAATTTATAAAATGATAACATTCTATGAACAATAAAGTATCAAAGGAGAAAGTGTACTTAAAAATTTAAAAAATAGGCTGAATTATTTAATTCCTAGAAGGCTTAGATTTTGAACAAAAATAAAAAGGAATGTGTAAGAGAAAAGCTATGAAGGATCAATACAAATAGTTTAATATACAGAGAGAAAGAAAAGAGAAAATAAAGTGACAGAAATTAAAAGAGATTAATAAAATCTAAAAACCATTATACTTAACAAAAGGACACACGGTGGCCTAGTTTTAAAATTTAAAAATAAATAAATGATTTAATTTGAAAAACCAACTAAAATATCAAACTACTAGCCTTGATGTATCTTTATGAAATTTTCAAAAACTGAAATGATTATCAATTTGGAATTCTATATCTTACTAAATTATTAAAATCAAGTGTCCAAGCAGAATAAAATCATTTTTAGACATAAATCCCAGAAATCTTTGTCCCTATGAAATGTTTCTTAGTATGTTACTTTAGGAGATATGCTGATAAGCTCTGTAGCAAGTCTAAAAAAAAAAAAAAAAAAAAAGAGAGAATAGAAGTCAAAAGGAAAGTTCAGAAATGAGTCTCCAGGAAAAACAAAATAAAACAAAACCCTAATTGGTACAGACAGAATAAATGAAATTCCAGAGAGTTTGAAAAAAAATGAAGATATAATAAAGGCAAATATTCCAAAGAAAGAAATAAGAAAAGAAGGTAATAAGAAACTTCAACATGAAAAACAAAGAGCCATGGAAAAAGGACATATAATTGTAATTTGCCTATTAGGTTGCATAGTTCTTCAAGGCAAACACTGTTTGCTTATCTTGAACTTTTAGAATCAACATATAGATAAATAATTGGATATTTAATTATGTTTTCAGAATGTTATGTTTTTAGAACAGAATGCAAATGCTATCATACTAATATTGTTAATCTAGAAGTTTAGATGACAGAAATTGTGAAGGAGTGTGGAAATGAAAACCAAAGAAAAGGATAGCAATGCTAATATTAAAATGGAATATTAAGAGATATAGTGAATAGTGACAGTAATTAAAGGTATAAGTAGATCCCCATTTTAAAAAGATAACCAACAAAGAAGTGGAATGAGATAAATCTATCAAAGTGTAGAAGAAAGAGAAGTGAGAGAATGTTATAAGTGAGCTGAATACTGAGCATAGGTTGCCTCAATGCCCAAATTTAATAAATCAAGAAACAGTGATATATGCATAGTATTTACAAGAGAGATTGTCAACATACATTTGGCATGGACTTCACTAGCAATCTGGTGAAGCCTATGAACTATTCTTAAAATATTATTTTAAACGCATATAATAAAATATATAGAATTTGTAAAGGAAATAAATTATATTGAAATACAAAAATACTAACCAAATATGTAATATAGCAATAGATATGCTTCTTTAATAATGCATTAAATAACAAGATCTAATTTGGAAGTAGAGGTGAGTGTAAACAATATTTTAAGGTCAATTTTGCAACAACTTAATGTCATATAAAAATGTCCCAAATTCTACCACTGATAATATTACAGTTCTGATGATACTACTGTGGATTGTTGCTTATGCTAAATTTCAATTTAGATGTAACTTTTTTTTCCTCCCATCCAAGGACACAGACTTTCTGATTCCTATTCACCCACTCTAGGTTAAAAACGCCTGATTTAGGGGGCACCTGGGTGTTTAGTCGGTTACACATCTGAATCTTGATCTCAGCTCAGGTCTTGATCTCACAGTGGATCCCACGGTTGTGAGTTCAAGCCCCACGTTGGGCCCCATGTTGGGTGTGGAGCCCATTTAAAAAAAAAATTCCTGATTTAGAAATACGCACACAATATCAAACTAAAATAAAAAAGGTTGACTCTGGTAAATACCATAGGGCATGTGGATACAGAATTGCTGCTCTGTGTTGTTTGATTTTTTTTTTAAATTATATGTATATAACGCTTTGATAACAACACTTAAAATTGAAAATGTACTTAATATATATTAATATATACTATAATTATATAATACATATTAATATGTAGAATAGTATTTATGTATATTTATCCACATGTATACATATCTATATATGTGATATGATATGAAATAATTATATCATAATATAGTATTTCTGGGTCCTATATATTTCAAAGCTGATTCACTTACCTAAAAATGAAAAATTCCTACACCCTTACTTAGCTTGAAATCATTGGCACAGTTCTCAGTGCCCCAATAACAGACAAAAAACTATCAAAGTTCATTAAACATCTTGATAATATCAATACAATTAGATGAGATTAGTCGACATGATCACAGATTTTTTTTTAAACCCGAGGAAATCCCTATTCATCAGTAATTGTATTTATTCAATTGTAGGCAGGAAAAGTCATCTGCAGATGAAAGCTGATATCATAGTCTTGGTCAAACTTGAAAAAGCTTCTAGTAAAATAGAATCTAATTGACCTAACATTATTCCTTAATCAAGGCATCTACAATAGCAAGGCAAATAATATAACAGGAAAATATACCATACCAATATAGGGTTATTGTAAACAGGAATCTGGCAGATAATATGAGAACGACTTTAAATGACATAAATGTGTTCCTATTAATACTAGCGTTAACTGAGATTATGCATGTGAATGTTCTCTGTAGACTGAAAAGACAGGACCTGGGAGATATTGAAGAGTTTTGGTCTCAGTAATGAGAACAGTAATGACGTCTCTTTAGACATATCCCTTAACCTTTCTGGGTCTGTTTCCACATGTGAAATAAAAAACTAGAGGAATTATTTTGTAATGATATTTGGTCACATATGATTCTAAAAATTCTGAGTTTAATCTATGATTTATATTTAAGTTGTAGTTTTCTTATTAGCATTAGATACTAAATGAGCATTTGGTTGTTAGAAAAGAATATTCCTTTAAAAACTAAGAGAGTAAGTACAATTTGGGGAAACTTCCTCTGGGTGTAATGCTCTGTATAACAAATCTAAAATTCCTTAACCTTCATAATGAACAAAAAATTAAATTTTCCCATCTTATATAAAAATTTGCACATCATTAGAACTATTCACCATCAAACACTGTGAAAAACCATTCAAAAATGAAAGGCAATATATTAAGTATATTATATACATGACTAACTGATTCACACTTAAGGTTACATTTTACTTTACAAGTTTTGTAAAATCAGTGCAGATTTTTAAAAATATCTCTGAACTTGGCAAGAATTACACCTTAAATGTAATTATGTAAAAACACAATTTATAGAGTACCTCCACTTAACAGTCGTCTACTCCACTCAGTGTATCCTACTTTTACGTAAAACAGGTAAGAAGATATTGGAGAATATTAAAAATAAATGTATCTCCTTTAATTATAAATTATTATTTCATTGAACTTAAAAGACTTACTATTGCTTTCATTTTAATGTATTATTAAAGAATAATAAACACAGAACAAAGTGCCCAAGTTGTAGTATCCAGCTCACTCTCTGTAGCCACTGAACGTATCTGTGAAATCCTGCACCCAGATCAAGAAATAAAACATTACCAGCACCCCAAAGGGCCCTCCCCTTGTCTTCCTTTCTCATTACTAATATCTCCAGGGTAACAACCATTCTTGCATTATAAACAGCTTAGGTCAGCTTGTCAATTATTGTACTTCAGGTAAGTGGAATCATATACTATACATACTATTTTGGGTTTGACTCATACGGTCAGCATTACGTTTGTGATATTCATATATAGCCGTGTGCAGATACAGATCATACATTTTCGTTACCGTATAGTCTTTCATTTTAAGAATAAACAACACTTTATGCATTTAATATTTGTTGGGTATTTGTGTAGCTTCTTGATTTGGGCTATTATGAACAGTGCTACTCTGAATATTCTAGTACAGATCTTTTGGTGAATATATGTATGCCTATCTGCTGGTTACACACTCGGAAGTGGAACGGGAGTTATAGGTATTCATTTATCTGTTCAACTTTACTAGTAGATACTGCTCAACAGTTTAAGTGGTTATGCCAATTTACATTCTCACCAGCAGTATATCAGAGCTCTAGTTTCTCCATAATCTCACCAATACTTTTTTTTGCTGTTTAAATGGCCTATTGTTTTTAATTCAGTAGATATTCATGGAGTACTTGCTAAATGTTAGCCATTTTAAATTGGCTCCTTTTCTAAATACCGTAAGTGATAAAAATCCAGAGAGCAAAAATTCTTCTATTATCCAAAATACATGTTCAAACTATTATGTCAGAACTGTCCAACTCTCCATCATCTAACCAAAAAAAAAAAAAAAAAAGCAAAATTGATTTTACTTGGAGCAAGAAAAAGAACTATGACAAGGCCTTCAAAAACAGAAGGTTCAATATCTCTTATCCTGGGTAATATCATAAAGTCTACCTACCTATTAGTCACCTTAAGACTAAATAAAGAGACCATATATTTAATTGAGAGCAATAGAAATGCAATACATGTGTAATTTCCCCTGATGACAGAAAACTTACATGGATGTTTTGTTTAGTCTTCAGAGTGGTTTTCTTCCCCTTTTTTGAGATACATTTAAAAATCAGGACATTTTACATAAACATCTAGACTTCTGACTTTTCTTAAAAAAAATAAATAAATAAGAATGGGTAATATTAAACCCCACACATGAGAAAAATCAACAGTCCCTTTTGGTTGAGGCAAGTGCTCTCCAGTTTCCCAGGGTTCTCATTATCCCCAATTATCTCTAACATGAGATCTGGTCCCAGAAGAGAACTGAGCACCAACTAGTCAAATTTGGGGATAGCTGAATTCTTACCTTGAGCCCAATTCACTTATTGCTTCACCTTCCTCAGTCCAGGTTTAAATGCTTACAAAACAGACAATATTGTGGCATCAGCATATCATAACAAGCTATCAGGGGCTTAGAAAACTTTAGAAAATGGCTCCATATAATTTTTTTATGACTACTGACAATAACCACAGATCCATATGTATATCAGAACATAGGGAAGGACCTGAAGTATAGGCCAAACAGGACACTGGAGTTGGGGCAGAAGTTTCTTCTTCACTTTTAAGAGTCACAAATTTCTAAATTGCTCGACAGTGGGTCAGAAGTAACTGTACAAGATCAAAGTCTAGTTCGTTAAGAAGAGGAAGGGGAAGGTTGTGATTCAAGACCAACTGCCATCACAGATTAAAGCATATTATCACTGTAAGCACAGCAGTCCCTTCATAGAAGGTTATATGTCCTTCCGATATTTTGTCCACAAGACCAAAGTGAACAACAAGATCAGAATATTTAAAGGTAATCTATATCCTAAAAATACACTAGAATAGAAGGCATAAGATATAAGGCTATCCCGTAAAATGAATGTCACTCTGCTGGATATTTAGCTTACATTATAAGGCACATTAACCCCTGGAATAGCACAGCGACCTAAACTATCATATCCTGGTTTTGTTCCCATTTCTTTCCTGAAAAATATGAAAAAGAAAGTTTCTTAGAAGCAATTTCTGGAAGTGAATTAGAGGTCAGCAGAACATAACTCTACAGAAAAAGTGTTTGAAGGACACAATGTGATGTTAACTTGAACTAATGTGATGCTTACTTAAGGAGCTGAGAAACTGCTGTTGGGCTGTGAAGCCATTAGAGGCAAGTTCAATGTCAACCAAGGTGAGAGGTTAAGCAGAAAGCTCGCCAACAAAAGCCAAGATCTGACCAGCAAGTTTTCATCAAAATCATTACAGAGAAGAGAGCAGAGCAGTCACGGCCAGCTCGTCCACTGATGTATGATGTATGGATAACTGTATACACCTCCAGGCATCATCTTCAGAACAACTTCCTAGATGTTCATTTCTTCTGATCCACTAACATTCTCATGGATGTTTCCTTTGTTTGCATAGAAAAGACTCTCTCCCACCAGTGCCAATTAAAATAAATAACTCAAAATAGCAGATAATACCACAAAATGTGTTATGATATCTCAGAAGTAGATAAAATTCGAAAAACATTTTCTTTCCTTTTTAAATACCCTGAATTACACAGACTATACATACTAACTAGTGACATAAAAAGTCCTTCTCACAGTTATTCACAAGCCAAGTTTTCATGGAAAAGCAACTTCAACTTAGGCCTTCCCCAAACCCCTACCCTTCTTTAAAGCTTACTCACAGGCTATTTTTTATCATCCAACCATCAAATAATTGGCTAATTTACCTAAGAACATTATAAGGTAATTGCATATGCTGTAGTAAGGTGTGGAGTAGATCTCAAAAACAATACAAATTACAGTAAGATATACACCTTTCTTCTTATTCCTTGTACCAATCTTCAGATTCAATCAAGAGTTGACTATATGGGACGCCTGGGTGGCTCAGTTGGTTAAGCGGCTGCCTTCGGCTCAGGTCATGATCCCAGGGTCCTGGGATCGAGTCCCACATCGGACTCCTTGCTCAGCAGGGAGCCTGCTTCTCCCTCTGCCTCTGCCTGCCTCTCTGCCTACTTGTGATCTCTCTCTCACTCTCTCTCTGACAAATAAATAAATAAATTCTTTAAAAAAAAAAAAAAAAAAAAGAGTTGACTATAAATCATTCTGGTATAAATATCTGGTGCATTCCACACACAGAGAAACAGTTACAATTGTTTGTACCAAAAGAAACTGTTTTTCACTTCTGACACGAGAATATGAAGATGTTCTTTCTAAAATAATCTCACACCACTGAGGACTAGGGTTGAGCAGCTAGCTGGTCCTCCCAACTGCATAAATAACCCTGTCCCCTTCTCATTCTCACAATGTCTCTCCAGAACGTTAAGCTGCATGTTAAGTTCAATAGTCTCACCTCTGCCCAAAAGAATAGTACCGTCCTTCTTGTGACAAAAAATTGACACACTGTTAAACTGATTTTAAAAACGCAATCAAATGGCTGGTAAAATACTTGTGTGAAGCTTCACTTTTAAAAGAAATCTAGAGTAGCAATAGACTCGTGTTGAATACTGTATGCTATTTTTTAAATTTAATTTTTTACAGAAGTATCTCTATCCTCCCCTGGTCTCCCCTGCTGTCCCGATCTACTTTGTACTTGTGCTTCTCCGCCCACATAATAATCTTTCATAATGTGTCTGCTCAGCAGCAAACCATTCTTATTGGCTAATGCAGATTTTAAAGTAAGTAGAAAATTTTTGCTTTGTATCTACTGCACAGAAATTACTTGGAAACCAGAACCACACTATGCATACAACAGGTCTGTTCTAACAACAGCCCTAGGATATCTGGAGTCTGCCTTTTCCTGACAAAACCATTCACTGATTAGTGCACAGAAGAAGGTGAAAGTCAAAACTCCTGAGACACTTCAGTAATTCCTCTGGCAAAAAGAATAATCTGAGAATGCAGGCCTCATTGAAAATAGCTATATTAAAATCACGTTTCGTTATGCAAATATTCTTCTATAAATCACTTGTGGAATATTACAGAAAAAAAAAAGAGAAAAGAAATGGATTTTGGATGGCTCCCCAGGACTGCAGCATGACACAAATTGGGTCTTACGTAGAGAAGAACTAGGGTCCAGTGAGCTACATTCACCAATGTCTCCATTGGAGACTAATGGACTAATTGGAATAAAATATTTCTCAAAGATAGCCACTATCCTTTCTAAATCTAAAAGGGGTTATTCAGCCTTTATTATAATTTAGTCATTCAGCATATAAGAAATGAAGAATAACCATAAATACACGATGGTAGTATTTGGGACACATATTCAGATATACTCGTATTTGTAAAACAGGGTTTTGTTTTCCTCCACATTCCATTGTGAATAATGCAGTGATATCATAGATTTCCTCAAACTCCAAGCACAAAGAGAATCTCTGTGAAAGTAAGATGAGAGACATTTTCTGGTGATTATAAATATAGCTAATTTTCTAAAAGAGAGAATAATGAATTACATTAAAATTAGATTGACTTTTTAATCCTGGGTCAAAAATATATAAAAATGCTTATTTTTAATGCAAACACAATTCTCCATTGTAAAATTTCTATGAATTTATTATACAGGTCAAGCTTTCCTAAAGGAGGAATCTCAGAGCAATTCCACAAGGGACACAAAGAGTTTGAAGACATCCGCACAGGCCCCATCAGGAAACACCAGTGATGAGCTTATTTCTCAGTACCTTTCTTTTCTTCCATTTCTTTTCCCCTGAATTCCAATCACTCTCACTTTTAAATGCTTTTTCCTTCCCCCTTTTTCCCTTTCCCTCAGGAATAGCGTGAGGTACAAAGTCTTTATCCGGTCATTCAGCAAATAGTTATTGAGCACCTATGAAATCTGTAGCAACATAATTCTATCCCCCGTGATCTAATGTCATGCTTCCTCATCACTGCAGGCAACTCTCTGGCCTTCTGGATTCCTAACTCTCTTTGACCATGATCCCTAAGAAAGTAAGACAAAGAAAGTACAGGGAACATTTTTAAATTGTCTCTGTGTAGTCTAACAGAAGTGTTGAGGTTGAAATAATATTCATTTTCAATACATACACTTAATCTTCTCCTGCCCTTCCTTCAGCATTTAAACACATTCAAGTCTCTTTCATCTTAAAAACATAAAATCAAAAAGAAAAAAAAAA